>OZ018324.1:188082695-188682695 GCA_963969495.1 Ceratothoa steindachneri | reverse complement strand
CCTTCTGGTGAGTCGTAGCCTTTCCCGATCGCCCTAAGTAAGTAGTCTCCTCTTTGGAGCATTCGGGTTGTATATTTTCTACCCTTTTATTTCCCCTAACTTCCACACTTTCTCTACTCTCCTCACGTTTTTTTCACCGAGATTCCCTCGTTAGTTTTCACCTTTCGACTATATTAAATAACAACAATACCTCGTCCTTGTATTTTTTTTCAGCCAAGGCAATGAAGTCAATCCAGGGTCCAAATTGATTTCTTTATATACTGGCTTGATCAATCAATATATTTATTTACGGGCGTGTTAATTGATTTATTTTACTGGATTGATTTATTTATTTATTTTACTGGCTTAATTTATTTATTTATTTTACTAGCTCGATTTATTTATTTATTTTACTGGCTTTAATGTATTTATTTATTTTACTGGCTTGATTTATTTATTTATTTTACTGGCTCGATTTATTTATTTTACTGGCTTTGATGTATTTATTTATTTTACTGGCTTAATTTGTTTATTTATTTTACTGGCTTCATTTATTTATTTATTTTACTGGCTTTGATGTATTTATTTATTTTACTGGCTTGATTTATTTATTTATTTTACTGGCTTGATTTATTTATTTATTTTACTGGCTTTGATGTATTTATTTATTTTACTGGCTTGATTTATTTATTTATTTTACTGGCTTGATTTATTTATTTATTTTACTGGCTTTGATGTATTTATTTATTTTACTGGCTTGATTTGTTTATTTATTTTACTAGCTTGATTTATTTATTTATTTTACTGGCTTTGATGTATTTATTTATTTTACTGGCTTGATTTGTTTATTTATTTTACTAGCTTGATTTATTTATTTATTTTACTGGCTTTGATGTATTTATTTATTTTACTGGCTTGATTTGTTTATTTATTTTACTAGCTTGATTTATTTATTTATTTTACTGGCTTTGATGTATTTATTTATTTTACTGGCTTGATTTGTTTATTTATTTAACCGGCTCGATTTATTTATTTATTTTACTGGCTTTGATGCATTTATTTATTTAACTGGCTTGATTTATTTATTTATTTTACTGGCTTGATTTATTTATTTATTTTACTGGCTTGGTGTATCTATTTATTTTACTTGCTTGATTTATTTATTTATTTTACTGGCTTGATTTGTTTATTTTTTTTTACTGGCTTGATTTATTTATTTATTTTACTGGCTTTGATGTATATATTTATTTTACTGGCTTGATTTGTTTATTTAATTTACTGGCTTGATTTATTTATTTATTTTACTGGCTTTGATGTATTTATTTATTTTACTGGCTTGATTTATTTATTTATTTTACTGGCTTGATTTATTTATTTAGTCTACTGGCTTAATTTATTTATTTATTTTACTGGCTTGATTTGTTTATTTATTTTACTGGCTTGATTTGTTTATTTATTTTACTGGCTTGATTTGTTTATTTATTTTACTGGCTTGATTTATTTATTTATTTTATTGGTTTGATTGCAAGACTTTATTAAATTTCAAGTGGACCCCAAAATATTATTTTGAGGCTCTGGTTAATGTATCTGGAAATTTTCAATATTTTTTTTAATACTTTTAATTATTTTAAATGGTCAATAAACTATAGAGGCATTTAAAGGCCTAGTAAAAAAACAAAGGAACTGCAATTGAATAAATGTCCTTTCATGGACAGAGGTCCTTTTGCGGGGAAAGAAAAAAACAGAATACTTGGAATAAATACATTGCATTCGTTTTGGGGTACGGGTTTGGACGTTCTCCGAAACGTTTGGGACCAAGTATGCATAACGGTCCGAGAGGGTATGAATGGTAGGGGAAACTATGCCCGAAAATTTTCAAGATCGAGTTCGGGGGTATAAGGAAACTCTTGGCATGAAAACGATTTGACTTAATTGGTTAAATTTTATTGATAAAAGAGGAGAGATTTTTCCTAACCTCGGCCTCATACCTTCAATAGTGTGTAAGGTTATATATAACTTGTGTTTAAAAGTTGGAATGAGTATTGTTTGAGGAAAGGTTACGTTGTAAGGGTCAGTGGTTGTTTGGAGCAGGTGAAATTACAGCGATTTTATGCCCTTGTATAGGGTCGTCAGATGGAAGCTGAAAAAAAAGAGAAAATATCGGAGCGAAGGTGATATGAGATGAAGTAAAGAAAGCTTTCGATGGCAGCATCTTATACACCGAAAGGGTGGCAGTAGAGGGAGGTAAACTGCGGACCTTGGTGTACTGATGTACATAGCAGGACTTCCGTAGACAGGGGTCGTACCAGTTGCCTGCGGGTTCACTACACAAGGCCAGTGTGGGATTCGATTACGGAACGAGGAAGGGACGCGGTAGCGCTTCTCGCCCAAGGCAAGGCGAGCGAATGCTTCAGTGTATACATTGGCATGTGTACAATGGCAACAGTCACATCATGTTGATAAGGACAGAACTATTAATGTAGTGACGAGGGGGCAAAAGTCCCGTGATCTAATTCAACCTGATGATTAAGTACACAAAGAGGGAAGATTATACGTATGTGCACTTCGTCAATATTATGACAATTACCATGAGTACGAATGGGGAAAGAGACTCATAAAGAACCGAGCGGCGTCGAATCGTGGACTAAGGATTGCCGACCAACGCGCGAGACTAGGTGGTTTGTTGATCCTGGCGGTCCTTGAGTAGTAAATTAAGGAGGGGAAGGGATCCAAGGGCGTGATATTCTTGACAATACGCATATTGATATTTCCTACGAAGGATAGTAGAGGAAAGTTCTTGATTCAAGTAAATAAGGGGGAATATGTTCGTATGCATGATGCTGAAGTCTTGGGAAAACGTACGTATTCTCAAATTGGTAAGAGGGGGGCGGGGGTAGAGGTCATGAACAAATTTTCTTGACATCTCATCTTCAGCCGTTCTTCAAAATATTAAAATTCGTCTCTAAACATATCTCAAATTGTTGCCATTTTGGGGCTAAACAATTGTTTTCTGAGGAAACTTACGAGTTATTTTTTATTATTTAGTTTTCAGCTCATTGAGGCGGCATCATGAGTCTGTCTGGAGGAGTTGTCTCGTAAATATGTTAAGAATTAATTGGAAGATTAGAGGGGTAGTTATCTCTCTCTCTCACACACACACATACACATATAGACATACATATACACAAAGGAGCTGAGCAAGTTTTTGTTGAAGTAGCAGATTACGTGAAGATATACCGATTATGAATTAATTAAATAACGTGTTTTTTCGATACACTGAATAACAGGAATTATAGGAAGCTGATTTCTTAAACTCAATTAAATTCATGGGTGAGGTTATTGATCAGTACAGGCGTTCCCCAGGGGTGAGGTTATCGATCAGTACAGGCGTTCCCCAGGGGTGAGGTTATCGATCAGTACAGGCGTTCCCCAGGGGTGAGCTTATCGATCAGTACAGGCGTTCCCCAGGGGTGAGGTTATCTATCAGTACAGGCGTTCCCCAGGGGTGAGGTTATCGATCAGTGCAGGCGTTCCCCAGGGGTGAGGTTATCAATCAGTGCAGGCGTTCCCCAGGGGTGAGGTTATCGATCAGTACAGGCGTTCTCTAGGGGTGAGGTTATCGATCAGTGCAGGCGTTCTCCAGGGGTGAGGTTATCGATCAGTACAGGCGTTCCCCAGGGGTGAGGTTATCGATCAGTACAGGCGTTCCCCAGGGGTGAGCTTATCGATCAGTGCAGGCGTTCCCCAGGGGTGAGGTTATCGATCAGTGCAGGCGTTCCCCAGGGGTGAGGTTATCGATCAGTACAGGCGTTCCCCAGGGGTGAGCTTATCGATCAGTGCAGGCGTTCCCCAGGGGTGAGCTTATCGATCAGTACAGGCGTTCTCCAGGGGTGAGGTTATCGATAAGTGCAGGCGTTCCCCAGGGGTGAGGTTCTTGATCAGTACAGGCGTTCCCCAGGGGTGAGCTTATCGATCAGTACAGGCGTTCCCCAGGGGTGAGGTCATCGATCAGTACAGGCGTTCTCCAGGGGTGAGGTTATCGATCAGTACAGGCGTTCCCCAGGGGTGAGGTTATCGATCAGTACAGGCGTTCTCCAGGGGTGAGGTTATCGATCAGTGCAGGCGTTTCCCAGGGTGAGGTTATCGATCAGGACAGGCGTTCTCCAGGGGTGAGGTTATCGATCAGTGAAGGCGTTCCCCAGGGGTGAGCTTATCGATCAGTACAGGCGTTCCCCAGGGGTGAGGTTATCTATCAGTACAGGCGTTCCCCAGGGGTGAGGTCATCGATCAGTACAGGCGTTCTCCAGGGGTGAGGTTATTGATCAGTACAGGCGTTCCCCAGGGGAGAGGTCTCAACCCTTCATTTATCATATACATCAACTCCCCAAGCTTATGGATGACACCAAACTAGGCGGGTATCTAAGTCAGCTTAAGAAGTAGAGGGGATTCGAGATCACGTACGCCAAGTAGGTGAGTGTTCGGATGTGTGGCAGATGCCTGTCAACTGAGTCCGATTTCAGACCAAAAAGCAAGAATTTGGAATAAACCGACGTGGATAAGGACTTGGGAATGGTGAGCAATAGCTTGAAGTTCCTCAAGCAGTATCTTGAGATTGAGAAGAAAGCGCAGCTCCTCCTGGGGTACTCAAGGGAAGCAATTCAAGTTCCGGAGGATGGAGTGAAACTTCACAACTCGTTGATGTGGAATGTGCGAAAGAATTTTGGTCCCCGAGCCTTGGGAAGGACATAGATCGCTAGGAAAGTCTTTAATCCGGGCCTACCTCGTAATGGGGTAGGCCCGTGTAGACCTTTACATGTTACCTGGAGGAGCGGCACACCCTCTCAGCTCATGTGTCCATGGCCTTCACGAACTAGATTGAGACTACTTGGGCTTTATTCCTTCTATACCTCCATTTTACCCATTTTCTTTCGCCTCTTTTCACTTTCCTGGCTGGCGGGTGATTTCGCAGGCTAGTCGCCGACCAGCTTTCGTCCATGCAACTCTTGTCGTGGGAGGGGGGGAGGTCCCTTCCCCCTTCCTCGTGGGTTAAGTTGGGGGGAGATCCTTAATATACCTGCATAATTCTCCCCTTTTCTCTTGTCTATCCTTTTATGGATCCGCAATGGAAGGTCAGATGAAATCTGGGACTGGTGTGCACTCCATGCCCCCAAGCCTGTAGGAGGATCTGCGGTTATATATGTATCTTTCACACATTTTCACTTCCTTTGTCTTCCTTACTTTCTTTACATCTCTCTCTCTCTCTCTCTCTCTCTCTCTCTCTTTCTCTCTCCTCCAGGAGTTGTTGTTCCCACGTTGGTTCGGCGCTTTGAATGCGAGATAAGAAGATGATGGAGGGCAACGGCGAGGATCCCATCGAAGAAAAAGAAGAAGAAGAAGTAGAGGAGGAGGAGGAGGAACTATCGACGGAGTCGTCCGCACGCGAGAGAGAGAGAGAGAGAGAGGATGAAGAGGATAGAGGTCACGGGAAGATGTTCACCCTCAATCAGAATAGGAAGATGCTCACCCCGAATCAGAAGAGAAAGGTGTTCACTCTGAATCAGCAGAGGAAGGTGTTCACCCTCAATCAGAAAAGAAAGGTGTTCGCCCTCAATCAGAAAAGAAAGGTGTTTACCCTGAATTAGCAGAGGAAGGTGTTCCTCCTCAATTAGAAAAGAAAGGTGTTCACCTGGAATCAGAAGAGAAAGGTGTTCCTCCTCAATTAGAAAAGAAAGGTCTTCACTCGGAATCCGAAGAGCAATCGGGAGCGCGAATTGAAATTGGCGTCGCAGTAGATTCGCACGAATCTCATGGATCACTTCTTGGCCGAAAAATCTTAGCATTAATTGTTTGTTTTTTGTTTTTGTTTTTTTTCTTCTTTTTTTTTTACATTCGTGGGAGTAATATTTGATCAACAAACCTGCGTGAGTGGGTCAGGGGTTGGGATCTTTAATCTAACCTGTTCTTTCTCTCATTCAAAATATTTTAGGCGCTCTCTGATTCGGGACCTACTGGTTATTGGTTGCAGGATCTTTTGTGGCGATTATTGTCATTTTAACTCCCTGCTCGACAAAGAGACACGCTCTGTCTCTCTACCCTACTCTCTCCCTTTCTTACACTCTATCCCCTCCCTGCTTGCTATCCCTTTATTTTCCTCCCTCTTTCTCTCCCTACCTATCTTCTTATCCCTCTCTTTCTCTCTCTCATTTTTTTCGTTATTTTGTTCCTCTGCTATTTCTCTCCTTTTCCCCCTCCTTCTCTCTTTTCCTTTTCTTTCTTTTTCTTTTTTCTCTTTCTGCTTTTCTCTATTTTTGTCTGTCTCTCTCTTTCTCTAAGCTTAAGCTCCCCCACCATTCGTAATATGTGTACCACTATCTCCTACTTTATTGAGAATTATTTGACATCTAACTAATGATTAAAGTTTTTAGGCATACACACACACACACACACACACACACACACACACACACAGACCTTTGACCCCTTTGCCCAGTCAAGTTTGCGATCTTGCCCTTTTCTCCTTTAATTAAAATTTCTATCATTCTTAAATAAATGTGATCCCGAGGCCCGCCTTTGCCTCGAAACCATAACTCGTTGCCTCGAGATGGTGTCGAGACCAAATGTTGAGGGGGGGAGGAGAACCTTGGGGGCGGTGGGTGGACTTGGAGGAAGTACGGTAACCCCCCAGTCATGACGTGACGCAATCACCCACCCGGGGTCACCGCTTCGTTAATTAACAAAGTCGGGAGAGATTATCGATTTCTCCTTTTGGTCGGACGATGGGGTCCTGACCATGGAAGGCTGACTACACCCCCACCAGGGGAGGCGTGCATACATTTATTCGATTTTTGGTTGTTTGGTTGTTTTTTTTATTCCTCTTGCTGCACATCCATTCCTCTTTTTAAAAATGTCTCTTTTAGGGGAGGCTTTGTTTCAATCGTCTGTCCGTTTGCCAATTGATTTACTTGAAATATGAAAATAAGGGTAATCTTAGTTTTCTAATAGGCTTTATATACCTTACGAACCAATTTGTTAAAATTTGGTGTTCTCAATGTCTAGTCTTAATATATAATTTGGATTTTTCTTTTAATTGGCTAAGAAAATGACATCAATTGAAGTATACCAATTATTATAAACAAATTCTGTTGAAATGATTCCTAAAGGGGAGGTTATACCATATAAATTTTCATACTACTTTGATTTTTCCATTAATTATTATTCTTATTACGTCATAAGTAACTAACAAGAGGTTGAGAATTGCCTTTATGGAATTATAATGTAATTGAAAGCTGCAATATTGGAAAATTGGGTTTTAGCAAAAAAGTAAATTTCTTGAAGGTTTTTTTCTATTATGGTAGATGTAATGTTGTCTAGTAAATCAGAGGACAAAGCAGTAAACAAAATCATCTGACTTCTTAGTTAATTGTTACTGAAACTTAGATTTCGGGGGAGATTTTCAATTGCTTTGGTGATAGTCATTTAAACATAGCCTATCCTTCTATAACGGCAAGGAAGTTAAACTCACCTTGGATTTCAAAATGAGACAAAATACTCTTTTAAGCATGATAGAAAGATTTCTTAAACTGAAAAATTTGTCCCTAAAAGTATTTCGATCCATCGAAACTATCACTTCAAGGAATGGGAAAATTTGGAACACCTCAACAACGCTGTTTGGTGTCAAAACTTAATACTTCCTAGTACCTCTTTCCTTAGAGAGTCATCCCCTGGTGCCCTCGGGCTCACCAGCGATCGTCATATTGACTTTTATGTCTATTTCATTATCCGATCGGGATCCACCTGGATAAAGGCAGGGTTGGAACCACTACAAATGTTTTGGTTTCTGAAATCTATTTTTTGGGGTCCTTTTTGTCAGTAAAGGATTTTCATTCATTTTTGTGGAATAAAAAAAAATCCTTTTCTCTTCATTCAAGCGATTGTTTATTTTGTGTTTTATTAAAAAGATTTAAGTGCCATTGGGGAGATGTTTACATTGAATTTAGAAAAAAAAAATTAAATTACCATTTTTATGTGAATTTAATGTATGCCAAATCATAATACCATAGACCTAGTAGTAGGCTCAATCTCAACTCAGGTCAGGACACTCCACTAAACTCCACTGGCCACTCCACTACACTCTAACACTACAAACACAGAATAAACCTTGCCCTGACACCACCATACACCGGATGCAACCAAAGCCCAGAAATCAAACACCTACTTATAGACACAACCACGTACTATACACGATATCTCCCTTCTTGGAGATCTGTACCCCCCCCCCTCCCAGCGAGCGTAGTGGTATTCCCTATGGACCGCCCATCTCGTAGAAGAGAGGTAGGTTGGGTCTGGTAAGTACATAAGTAGATTCCTCTGAGAAGCAAATTGTTTTAATGAACTTTCATGTTTCGGTCACACTCTACTTCACTCTACTCGCCGCAGCGAGAAATGGACGAGGGGGGGGGCGGCAAGCACCGTCACAGGTGGCCCGCCTACTGTTGCCATATCTCCACAGGTCAGCTGCCCACTTTCCTTTCCACCCCATTTCCCCGCCTTCCTTTCCAACCCCCTTTCCCCGCCTTCCTTTCCAACCCCCTTTCCCCGCCTTCCTTTCCAATTCCCTTTCCCCGCCTTCCTTTCCGACCCCGTTTCCCCACCTTCCTTTCTTACCCCGTTTCCCCGCCTTCCTTTCCAACCCCGTTTCCCCACCTCCCTTTCCTACTTCGTTTCCCCACTTTCCTTTCCACCCCGTTTCCCCGCCTTCCTTTCCAACCCCGTTTCCCCACCTTCCTTTCCTACCCCCTTCCCCCGCCTTCCTTTCCAACCCCGTTTCCCCACCTTCCTTTCTTACCCCGTTTCCCCACCTTCCTTTCCAACCCCGTTCCCCCGCCTTCCTTTCCAACCCCGTTTCCCCACCTTACTTTCTGTCTCTGTCCTTCGTTCTGATCTGTGGAGATATGGCAACAGTAGGTGAGACACATGTGACGGTGCTTGCCGCACCCCATCGCCCATTTCTCGCTGCGGCGAGTATAGTCAATTTACACAGTTGAGGAAAGGTTGTGCGGCTAAATTCAAAACTTAATGTCATGGAAGGATGCAGTGAGCTCGGTTTAGCCTCTTCCTCCAAGAGCTCATCCCTATTCAGTGATTTTACTCGTTACAGAGGACACAAGTTGTAACCTCGCTACTGGAAGGACAAGCCAGTCCAATTCAGTGCCGGTCTCCAGCCCGGATAAATAGGGAGGGTTGGAGTGAGGAATGCCATCCGTCCCTAAAGTCTGTGTCAAAACCTCAATGGATGAGTCTTTTACCGAGTGGACTAAACAAAAAGATTTGGAAACGATTCACCAAGAACGGCTACCCCGGATAGGAAAAAGCCGAGAAGAAGATGGCACAAGGTGTCAATGTCATTGAAATTTATCCATAACACTATTTTAAGAGCAGGATTTTTTAGAGGGGTTGAATAATAATAGTTTTGGTCTTTTTTCTCTTAGTTTGGTTATGACCTAAGTATATTTTAAGTTTTTATCCAAGTTTATTTTAAGAGTTTCTTTAAAGTTTGAACAAAAAATATGAAGTTCAGAAATAAATATGAGTATCGAATGTTTGGGAATTTTTTAAAACAAAAAGAATTACAAATGGTGAAGTTCAGAAAATTGATTAAAATTTAGTCATGGCTACTTTTTTTATTTATTTTTTCGTATATTCGAAAGTTTTATCGAGGTTATTTCTAAAATAGATTTTCAATTTTAACCTTAAAACGAGTAAAGCAAAATGAAATTAGTAGAGCCAATTTAAATGGAGAAAAAAAAGAAATCCTAAGGATTGTTTTTTTCCGCATTCAAAAAGACTTCCTATAAAACATTTCTGGGGTCCTTTAGGTCTAGAAAATAATCATCCATTTTAAAAATAAATAAACCAAGAGTGAATTATTAGGAGACCAAGCTATAGCTTCGCCACTCCCCCCTACGGGGGGAGCTTGCGCTTCGCTACTAAGATTAAAATTTAAAATCTAAAAAAAGGCAGCCATGGTTAAATTTTAATAAATTTTCTGAACTTCACCAATTGTAATTCATTTTCTTTCAAAACATTATAAACCATTGGATAATCATATTTATTTTTTCTGAACTAAACTATTTTGTTTTTTCAAAATCTAAAGAAATCCTTAGAAATTAGCTTGATAAAAATTTAAAATATACTCAAGTCATAACCAAACTAAGATGATATTATTATTCAAATACTCCAAAAAATCCTATTCTTAAATTATAGAGTTAGTGAAGTGTATGCACTGGAAGCTTTTAAAGAATATTTATACTAATAGGCCGTTGCCAAAGCCGGATAGGACGTTAGCCACAGACCGATGGTCTGCTTGCGAAGCGCAAGCTCCCCCTGTAAAGAGCAGTGGCGAAGTCGCTCCTATTGTTCGTTTTATATGCTTGTAACTTTGTCGGCATTGTTTAAATTTAAAAAAATCTGGTTAAAACATTTTTTTTAACATGAAATTAGCGATTTAAGAATAAATGTATAATTTATTAATTGCGATATCAATACCGGTATCTATAAAATAGTCGGTATAAATACCGGTATTGAAAAGGTCGATATTTTGAAAGCGTCGAATCAGGAGTCAACACAAATTCAGTGTACTCGATCATTATGAAATTCAGTCTGCAAGTTAATCATTTACCTATAATAAGTTTACTACCGGCATTGATACATTTTCTACAAATTTTAGATGCAGAGAAATGAAACCGGTATTTGCCGGAAGGTAACAAGACGATTTTAGTGACGAGTCGATCAGTTTTTGTCTTCCAACTGAAATCCGACGGAAATATCTATTGATTTTCAATAATTTTTGGAGGTGGGGCAATTCTGATATATTTCCCTTCACCTTAACCCCTCTCCCGTCAAATAATGCTGGGTTTGTGCGCATCATCGCCACTAAAAGTGCTTTTCCCCCGTCTCCCCTCCCCGTTTCTTATTAACCACAAAACCCTTGCATCATTTTTACAGCCATTGGCTATAAAAATAATTCCAGCAATAATAATGATAATACTAGTAATAAGATAATTCTAGGAATAAATCATACTATAAGGAAATCAAACGAAGACTTTTTGAAACCCTCCTCTGTCGAATGAGAAAAGAGATACTTGGGGTGTCGTCATCTTGTCGATTTTTCTTTTCCCTCGGGGTGGCATGAGATCATAGGAATATAAGGATCATGAAGACCTTCGAGAAATATTGACAGATTTTTCCTTGTGGCGAAATAACCTTGATCCACTCCCGATAAAGGGGAAGCGTTAACAATTACGTTAAAACTAACGAAGTAATGCTTGAACTTTGCTCTCTTAACATCTATCAATGTTTCTTAAAGCGTTAAATGACTGATTGTGTTGTGCTGCGCAGATGCGAGTTGAACCAAAAGCTGAAATAACGTCACCAATTGTGTAAACACTAAACCGATGGCTAAAGATAATTCGGCGATATTTGCGCGTGTTTACGTGTTCCTTTGCCAGCTCGTTGTTGTGTATGTGTGTGTGTGAGAGAGAGAGAGAGAGAGAGAGAGAGAGATAGAGAGAGAAAGAGAGAAGGAGGGGGGGAGGAAGAGAGACTTTTCTGTAACCAACACAAACTCCAATTGAACCCGTCCTCACCAACCCGTACAATTAGTGTGGGCCCAAATCATCCACTTGAAGCACACTTAGTAACGCGCGTACACAAACCCAAAACGTACGCACACGTATTGTGAACCATGTTGGGAACGCACGTTTTTCGCATGAATAAATTTAGTTCTTCATTTGAATAATGAAATGTGGAAATAAAAATTCATGGCCACATTTTATGCGTTGTGAGCTTGCGATTGTGCACAATTTTGCCCATTGGACGTTGCTTCAGAAGTGAGGCTAAACCATAACTAAAACTAAAAATTATATAAATATTGCGTAACGTTTTAGAGGATAAACTTAATATTCAGGATGAAGGTGAACCTTAAGATAGCAAAATTCAATTCGTACGACGTTTAGGGTTGGAGGCGCCCATCACCATGTACAAGACAAGGCAAGCTAAGAGATTAACGAAAAGGAAATCTAAATAATTTTAAAACTGAAATAATGGTAAAAACCCGGAAACAAAAGACCCGGATGCACAAAATATTTCAAACTGAATAAACGGAGATATTCTTGCAAATATGAGGCCTCCATGACTCAGGAATTTCTGGCCATTCGATTTAACGCTAGGCGTAAGCTATGGCGTCTCCATGGTTACGGAAATGTGGGGGATTTATCCATAAAATATATAGGAGTTTGTTTACGTTTATATTTTGGCTCTCGACGGACACATTTCTGGAGGGATTGAACTTAAATTTGGCATAGGGGATTGTTGTTGTTAATTGCTTCACCAGCTTATGCTTTAGGGCCCCGTCAACGTGACGACAATCAAGTGGGACCACGCCTTCCGTGAGGCTGATCTGGGAAACGAGGTTATAGTAGAGGGAGGTTGTTGCATGGTGTGGGGATTTTAAAGCATCCCCTTGTGATAGCGGTCCATGCAACAGCTAGGAAGTGGAAGTTCAATTGCAAATTAACCACACGTGGAATACATCCAAGTGGAGTAGTACCACTACAAGAATTGCATCCAGGGTTAGGGAGGGGGAGCTCGCTCCCGGCTATCTCGCACGTACTCTCCAGAGCTCACGACACCGAAAGCACGCACTAACTTTCCACCAGACGAAGAACTTTATCTCTACGAGGAATCTAGGAAGAGAAGCCTCGCTGGAAGAAGAATAGTCACTCTCGAAGGCACTACACCCTGCGCAAAGATCATACAAGGATACCAGCCTGGTCTTCAGAGAGCCACCATCTCCGTTTCATTTCTCTGATACCCTTTCACACCCAGTATCATCCTCTCACATCTCATCCATCCTTATCCGATCCCCTACGGGAGCTAAAAGAGAATAAGACCTTTCATCGTGCCTACATATCTTAATATGTCTGGCTAAATTCACTCCCATGTATTCAAAGCTATCTTCAAAGAAAGAGAAATGGCGAAAAAAGCATCTGAACATGGATTATTGGCCTTCTACATCAAAATAGCACCGGACCAGATAGAGAGGGAAACTTTCATCTCTGTCTAGGTCTGTTTCAAGTGCTATGGTCTGGAAAACCATTCAACAAGAGAATGCACTTATCAAGGTAAAAAGTGCTGTGAGTGTTCAAGCACAGAACACAGATGGGAAGAATGCAGAAGCCCCGATAAGAAATGTGCAAACTGTGGAGGCCCACACCGCATACTTGCAATGGCGTGTCCAAAAAAGAAGGAAATGATAAAAAACAAAAAAAACAGCAATGGTAGAAGAAAGGGAACGCAGGAAAACACCACCTAGGCCACAGCGACTGCCAATCAAACAAAAACAGCTCAAGAACAAAAGAAAACATGGTAAATATCGACGGAAATATGAGACCTGATATCATCCTGTGCATCCTGCATGCACATGTTGTTAACATGGCGAAACCCGGCTCGTATGCAGAGGAACTAAACAAAATGCTGACAAAAAAAACCGGACTAAACCCATGAGGTTCCCCGAGAACCCTCAATCAAATGACTTATATCGGATCTTAATGTCCCCGGAACAAGAACAAGGGCTAAGAACACCTGAAAATGAACCCGAAGAAGATGAAATGGATGTATCCGAACACATCCAGCTCATCCAAAAAAAAATTGGAAGAATCAAATGAGAAGGAAACAACTCGAAATAACAGAAAAATGCAAAATCAAAATTTACGGATCGCACTCAAACCCTTTACCATCAATAACAAAACAGAAGAAAATAGTAGACGGACTGGCAAAAGGAAGATTCAAATGGGAGTATGACTCAGAATATGATGAAACTAAGATAAACAATGCACTAAAACAAGGCCTCATAGAAATCTCAGCAAACTCATGTGTCAACCCCCCCAACAGAACAGTTCCGGAAAAAACGCTCAGGGCAGATGTCACCGGCTAAACCGGACAAGAATAAGACAGTAAAAACCTCCAAAACAATTATGGACCAAGTCGTACGTTACCTAAACAACTTCAAGATCCTCACCCTGAACGTAAACGGTTGGAAAACAAATAAACTCGAATTCTGCAACATAATAAGAAAAATAGAGCCAGAATTAGTTATAATCACAGAACACGGAGTAAACCTTTTAGAAGAACTCATCAAAATCCAAATTACAATATACGACTGATTACACTGAACCCAACGCAAACGCGTTACAATGGAACAGCCATGGGGATCAAAAGAAGACTAGAGTTCTCCGAAATAACAGAACAAGAAGAGAAATATATAGCAATCAAATTAAAAATGACAACTGGAGACCTTGTAATCGCTGGGGCATATCAACCTCCCCGGCGCTCGTATCTTCCGATCCCCAAATTCATTCGAACTTTTCGCCCGCCGCCCATCATCAGCGATACTTCTAGGAGACTTGAACGCAAGGAGCCGGCCAACAGGCTATACGACCGGCATTAACGGTACTGGCAAAACCCTGGAACTCCTATTAAGGAGACGAATAGTGCCGAGGGAAGGCCCTGACTTCCCAACGTTCCTAACGGGAAGGTCTTCAACCACTCCGGATATCATTCTAACAAACCCGAACTTCGCATTAAACCTTCACACAGTCCCTAGCCCTGCAATACCATCAGACCACATCGGATTTATTACAAGAATTTCAACTTTCCCTATTCAAATCCAAATACCAAGAAGAAAATCACTATCCTGGACAAACTGGGAAGCATATAAAGCCAATCTTGTCGGATACAACATCGCCTCCCTTGATGAAAGCCCCCTAGAGGAAATAGACACGCAATTAAAAAACATCACTGAACTAATAACAGAAGCAGATTCACTCCATACCTCTATAACAAGATACAAAACAACCCCCCGCCCCAGTATGGACAGAAGAAAAAAAACAAAAAGTGCAACAAATTAACACCATGTTCGAGGAAATCCGCCTACGCGGGAACAACAGGGAAAGGTACGTACGACTGAGAAACCTACGTACAGAGGTGAATGAACTTATGAAAAACAGGGTGTAAACAACCTGGAATGACCTTATAGAAAGGATGGGCTTAGATAGAGACCCCAAAAGGTTCTGGAATCAGTATAGGAAATTAAAAGGTTCCGAACCCAAAGAAAGGAGGCACTTGAAAGAAGGAGAAGTTACAATAGATGACGACAGAGATATCGAATCCAGATTCAAGAATTACTGGTCCACAATCTTCTCCATTACCCAGGAGGAGAATCTGAATTACCAGGCAGCTTTTGAACGAAGGGTAAAACAACAACTGGAAGAAAGGGATCCCGAACCCCGTCTTCATTCACGGGTAGGCGAAACCCGGGAACAAAGAAACGAGGGAGAGCCTTTTACCCTCGAAGAACTAAAAACTGCCCTTTCAACATTCAACCAGTAAAGCCCAGGATTAAGTGTTATTACCAAACACCACTTAATGAACGCCCCAGACGCATGCCTAAACACAGGGCACTTTCTAGCAGCGTTGAAGGCAGCGAGAATGATACTCCTACCAAAACCAGGCAAAGCGAAAGGGCACATCGAGAGCTACCGACCCATTTAGCTGTAATAATTTATTGGCAAACTGTTGGATAAACTCCTCAACGATAGGTTCAGAGATTACTTGGAAAATAATGGTCTGCAGAATAACACCCAACATGGATTCAGGAAACATCGAGGTACCGAGACAGCTCTGGCATTAATCAGCGAAAAACTTGCCATCGAAATCGCAAGAGGCAACAGAGTGGATTTAACACTCAGCGATGTTGCCAAAGCATTTGACAAAGTATGGGTGCCAGGACTGAAGCTAAAAATAGCTGACCTCGGACTAAGCTCAAACCTCACGCGAATCCTCTGTAGTTATCTCAGAGAGAAAAGCAAGAATTTCTATAAACTGTTTCATCAGAGAAGCCTTCACCTTAAATGCAGGAGTCCCTCAAGGGGGGTGCCTTAGCACCACGTTCTATACCGTGTATACGAGAGACCTCCCCCAACCAACAGATGACTGCGCGATGTATGTCCAATTGGCAGACGATATCTCTCATATCATTACCAGCGAACGACAAAACCTGAAAGATATCGGGTTTTGTCGCGAAATCTAAGACATCAATGATTTCGAAAAAGCCAATAAAATTAAAACAAACACAGACAAATTCCGCCCAATGCCAATGAATAGATACAAAGTCCACTAGGTCACCACGAACAACGCCATATATCCCTACAATGCCGATGGAAAAGTTATCTGGCTAAAAATCACAGGAAACGGATACAACTCCCACGTAAACAAAAATATTAACTACGCAAAAACTGTGCTGTCATCCCTGTACAGGTTCTATAATCTGTCGGCGAATAACAAAAGAAAACTATATTTAGCACTAGTATGCCCGATTTTGACCTACCCGATTATATCGCTACATACCTTATTTAAGATCATGGAAATGCAAAGGGTCCTAAACAAAGCGACCCGCTTCCTCACGCGATTAAGAAGAACAGAGGGAACGCCATCAAGAGTTTTGCATCAAAAATCGAATCTAAAACCAATAAACGTCTTTATGCACCGAACGCGTCAAAAACCTAAATGGGAAAAAATAAGTGAAAACTTCCCAAATTAAACCCTCGAAGAAATCCAGCTTACGGATAGAGAATACAGAACACTAAACTTCAAGAAACAATTCAAAAGTGTTAGAATAAAGGTTCTAAATGAAATAAAACCACTATACAGCTAAATAAAAATAAATAAATAATAAAAATAAATAAATAAATAAACAGTAGTAATAATAATAACAGCACATGAGTGCTCCAATAACCAAAACCATAAATAAAGATAAAAATGACAGAGCTCGCAAGAGAACAACATGAAAATAAAGGCTCCAATGCTAAACCAAAACAAACCAAATAAAAAACAAAACAAAACTAACTTAAAAAAGAAAAACAAAACTCGAGAACAAAGGCTTCTTTCTATGCTGTAAATAAAAATAAAATAACGAAACTCAAAACACAATGAAGAACGAAAGCGTTAGCCAGGCATCCTGGCACACATTAACATCACTATCGCTCTCACTAGAATCATTCATCACAATCACCGCTTCTAATCCACCTCATTAACACCATTCATCCTTCACTTACACAATCTTTTCTATCTCTCTCCCACACTTTCACTTCTTTCTTTATCCCGATCACGATCCCGGTCGTCTCAGATCCATTTAGGAATGACCAACCACTCTACAACTCTTTTTTTATTTTCCTCCTACAGGATGGCTAAATAAAAACAACACAGCCTTACCTGCTGGGCGTGCTACCTGCCAAAGCAGTGCAACTATTTCTGTCAATAAAAAAATCATTCAATTTCCTCCACACACATACATTATCGCCCCAAGGAGGGTTGGGGGGGCTTTAAAATTTGGTATGGGTTTGACGGATGATTGACTTAAAATATGGCACATATATAAGAACATAAGAAAAGAAGGAATCTGCAAAGGACTAATCAATGAACTATACGATTCAGACGCATTAGAGGCTAATGAATGGACTATACGTGTCAGACGAATTAAAGGCTAATCAATAGACTATGCAAGTCAGACGCATTAAAAGCTAATCAATGTACTATATGATTCAAACGCATTAAAGGCTAATCAATGAACTATAGTAGTAAGAAGCATTAGAGGCTAATCAATGGACTATGCGAGTCTGAAGCATTAAAGGCTAATCAATGGACTATACGAGTAAGACCCATTAAAGGCTACTCAATGGACTATACGAGTGAGACGTATTAAAGGCTAATCAATGGACTATACGAGTCAGACGCATTAAAGGCTAATTAATAGACTATGCGTGTCACACGCATTAGAAGCTAATCAATGGACAATACGAGTCAGATGCAATAAAGTCAAATCAATGCACTATACGAGTCAAAGCATTAAAGGCTAATCAATGAAGTATACGAGTCATACGCAATAGACGCTAATTAATGGACTATAGGAATCAGACGCATTAAAAGCTAATCAATGGATTATATGATTCAGACGCAATAAAGGCTAATCAATGGACTATACAAGACAGACGCATTAGAGGCTAATCAATGGACTATACGAGTCGGACGCATTAAAGGCTAATCAATGGACTATAGGAGTCAGGCGCATTAAAGGCTAATCAATTGACTATACGAGTCAGGCGCATTAAAGGCTAATCAATTGACTATATTATTCAGGCGCATTAAAGGTTAATCAATGGACTATGCAGGTCACGTAGCCACATTACAATCTAACAATGTACTATAGGATTCAGACGCATAAAAGGCTAATCAATGGACTATGCGAGTCTGAAGCATTAAAGGCTAATCAATGGACTATGCCAGTCAGACGCAATAGACGCTAATCAATGGACAATACGAGTCAGACTCAATAAATACTAATCAATTGACTATACGAGACAGACATATTATAGGCTAATCAATGGACTATACGAGTCAGATGCATTGAAGGTTAATCAATGGACTATTCTAGTCAGACGCATTAAAGCTAATCAATGGACTATACGAGTCAGACGCATTAAAAGCTAATCAATGGACTATATGATTCAAACGCATTAAAGGTTAATCAATGAACTATAGAAGTAAGAAGCATTAGAGGCTAATCAATGGACTATGCGAGTCAGAAGCATTAAAGGCTAATCAATGGACTATACGAGACAGATGCATTAGAGGCTAATCAATGGATTATACGAGACAGATGCATTAGAGGCTAATCAATGGACTATACGAGACAGGCATATTATAGGCTAATCAATGGACTATACGAGTCAGATGCATTGAAGGTTAATCAATGGACTATTCTAGTCAGACGCATTAAAGCTAATCAATGGACTATGCAGGTCAGGTAGACGCATTACAATCGAAAAATGGACTATAGGAGTCAGCCGCATTAAAGGCTAATCAATGGACTTTGCGAGTCAGACGCAATAGACGCTAATCAATGGACTATACGAGTCAAACGCATTAAAGGCTAATCAATGGACTATACGATCAGACGCATTAAAGGCTAATCAGTGGACTATACGAGTCAGGCTCATTAAAGGCTAATCAATTGACTATACTAGTCAGGCGCTTTAAAGGATAATCAATGGACTATGCAGGTCAGGTAGACGCATTACAATCTAACAATGGAATATAGGAGTCAGACGCATTAAAGGTTAATCAATTGACAATACGAGTTAGACGCTTTAATGCTAATCAATAAACTATACGAGTCAGGCGCATTAAAGGCTAATCAATGGACTATACGAGTCAAGCGCATTAAAGGCTAATTAATGGACTATACGTGTCAGACGCATTAAAGGCTAATCAATGGACTATATGAGTCAGACGCATTAAAGTCTAATCAATGGACGATACGAGTCAAATACATTAAAGGCTAATCAATTGTCTATATGAGGCAGTTGCATCTCTGTAAGGAGATAGATGGTTAAAGGTTATGTTAGGCTCCGCCACCTCCTCTACTGTTTCAGTGATATCCTCCATTGACAAATCTTCCAACTGCAACAAACGACTTCTCTGTATCCTTTTCCTCTCATGTTCTAATGGAGAATGACTGGGCAACAAAGAGTGACGCCCTAACCTGAAATTGGACCTGCGTGAATCGGATTTAGTATTAAGCAAATACGATGCTTTCTGTCTCTATTTTCTCCTTTTAAACTCCTATTCTGTTATTCTCCTCCTATGCTGGTCTTATCTTATTCTCCTATTTTTTTTATTTTCCTCAGGTGTTTAAACATGCAAGGTGCTTTTGAGGGAACATATACTAAATCAATTGGCCAAATTTATTACTTTATTTAGCCATTTGTCATTGACTAACGAGGGTATCCCCGCCCCTAAGTTTGTCTGGAGAGGTTCAAAAATAAAGTGGTGCAATTAGAAGAAGTGAAAATGTGTCCGACTAGTTTAAAGCTGAGACTACTTGAGGTGGCGAAATCGCAATTGAGGGAAATTCTACCGCGGCGTTCGTGTCTGTGTTAGTACCGTACCCGCCCGTTGAGAAGAGTTGAGTCTGAAAGGAATTTGAATGACTTGACAGAGAACTAATGTTTCATGCAACGTAAAATTATTTGACAATGAATGGATACACCACGACAAAACTATGAAACTAAGCCCTCACTTGATTTCCCTAATGAGTCTAAATTTACTTACTGTCAATATACACATACTTATAATATTCAAATTTATAATTAAGTGAAACAGATTCTCAAAAAATCAATCCGAGCAAGGTTTAATTTTTTCTAATTTGTTAATATCATAACTTCCCGATGCTAGGGGCTAGTCTTTACTGGCGTTGAAAGGGTTTAAGAGTAAGAAATATTCGAATTAATTGTTTTGGAAAAGATAAATGCCTTTACGAGAGATGCTTTAAGACGAATTGATTCCTAACTTCTCTCTTCAGTTGACAGATAATTGTAGGAATGGATTAATTAACCCTTTGAATATTTGAAAATGAAGATGTTAAAAGTTTCCTAAAAAGAATGATATTGAAAAACGTCTGCAGGTTGGAGACTGAAGGGAATTTTCATGATTTGCAAGAGAACTAGTTTCCTGTATCGTAAAATTATTTGACGATAAATGGATACACCACGACAAAACTATGAAACTAAACCTTCACCTGATTCCCCTAATGAGCCTAAATTAACTTACCGTCAATATATACATATTCATAATATTCAAATATATACTTAAGTGATGGGAAGTTACTTGGAAAAGGTGAGATGAGATTGCTGAAGAAAAGGAGGGGATCAAGAAAGCGAGGCAGCTCTTCTTCCTCGCCGTGCGTAAGTGGACCAGAAAAACGAGTGAGTGTGTGGTGCCAATCTGATCCCTTCGCGTTCTCATTTTGAAAATGTTTGTCTGAAAAATGAGGTCCCTTACTCCTTCACAAGTGGAGCGAGGATCAAGATCGATTGACGCCCTCCTCCTCTGATCTACGCTTCAAAAATGAGCATCCACCCTGGTGAGTCGTAAGCGCGTTACAAGAATGTCCAATATGTCAGCAAAAAAAGACGCGTGACGACTATTACCATGATACGCTTACAAAACAAAGTCGTAAATGCCCAGTGGAGTTCCAAGACTAAAAAAAAACATTAAAACACGTGATAAATAGACAAACAAAGAATGGCGATGGGAAAATCCACAGGCCGAATATATTTTACTTACACACGGAGGAAACGCAATCCATCGGAGGTCAGGTGTAGAATGTTAATCCTGACACCCTCTTGTGGGATGCATTTACTGATGGTAGCACAAGAAAAGGCAATTATCAGTTTTGACGATTCTAGTGAAATACACAAATCTCTTATTAAGTCATTCAGTTCTGCTTGTTTAAAACACTGGTCTTTAGTTAGAGTATCAACTATCTTCTTCCAACCTACATCATATTCATATTCTACAACTTCTGCTACATTTTCCTTGTTTTCAAGTGTAGGTAGCCCCTTCAAAACTGGCACAGGTATTCCATCTGGATGCGGCACTTGGAGGATTTCAGATTCAATACTATGGTATGTAACCTTTTTTTTTCTATTGTAACTCTAAGTCTGGACTAGGCAAGAATAACAGTCAACTATATGTTTGTTCAGTTCTCGCCATATCACTGAAGCAACTTTCATTTACTCCAATGTCGTAAATATCCATACAGAGGTAGCAGACTTTATGTGGAGCCCAAGACTTGTCTTGATCACCAAGTTTTTACATCACAGTAAGCTAAATAAAATTTCTTCACAAAATCACTAATATTTGTTCTTTGATTGGGTACAGTGACGTTTCTATATGGAGAGAATCTGGACTGTTTAAACATTTCCGTCTAACATACATGATAGTGTCGTCAATATATGACAAAATAAATAAAACAATCAAGTCCGTCGTCAATGAATACATAAATGATTCTTGCCAATACTTTACATAGCTTATCCTCATGTAGCATAAGCCAGAGGTTAAAGAAATTCATAACCTCAAATAAGTGTTCAGCCCAGGTTTCAGGGATGAAGGACTCAGAAACCTCACACCCTTTACAAACCAATCCTAGGTCCTCTATCACATAATATCCACTTACACTTGAACACTCTCTCACATATTTAACCCACCTTTTACAACCAGCTTACAACCCTCCTCTTAACCTGAGATTCACTCTCGTAAATTCTCTTCACAGATCCATTGCCAGCCATTCGTCTTACATCTCCGGAACGAAGAATATCCTCAGTGGAAAGCATGGAGATTGAGCAAATGTGGAACAAATTCAAGGAAGTGAAGGTCGGTATTGCAGTGTCTGTGTGTGAGTGTGCCAGAACTGGAAAGAAGAAGCAAAAATGCCGAATGGTAGAATGACAATGTGATGAGTGTATTGGGAAACACAAAGGAAGCATGCAAATGCTTAATCATGTAGACGAGAATGACAGGTGATAGGGTGGAATGCATACACTGAAAGGAAAGAAAAGCAAGTGATTAAAATGAAACGTTTGGACACAAGATGAATGAAGATCCAGATGGGAACAAGAAGCTATTCTGGAAGGAAGTGACAGGTGTGAGAAACCAGGAGAAGAACAGTTCTGTGGACAATGATAACAATAATGGCATGATACTGGTAAGCAATGAAGAGGACAAAAGTAGATGGCGAGAATACTTGGATGAGTTATATAATGTGGGAATGAAAGAGGATAAAAATGTAAATATGATGGCTTCGTGGGGATAAATCAGATGTTGCAACGAGGAATGAAAGAGATAAGCATGCAAGAGGCTATTAGTACTGAGAAAGGTCTGAAAGTTGGGAAGGAAGCTGTAATAGATTATAGAGTCGCTGCGAGGCTAAAAAGTGGTGGTGATTGGGTTATAGAATGGGTCTGATGACTGTGTTGTGATGCACTTGAAAGTGGAAGTGTGCCTGAGAACGAGTTGGATGCATTAATAGTGCCGTTGTACAAGAGTAAACGGGAAAAAGGTGATTGCAAGAACTACATCAGTGGTAAGTCTGTTGAGTGTTGTAGGTAAAGTGGATGAAAAATTTGATTTCCATTATGAGAAGGACAATTGAGGGATTGATAGGGGCTGAACAAGAGGGGGTTAGAGCGGGTGTGTGTGTGTGGATCAAATATTTTCACACTTGAAAAAACAAGGGATAAGAGGTGTAATATGCATGCTGGATTCATGGAAATGTTGATCAAAACTCTGGACAGCGTGTGTGAGAGGATGAGAGCTAGAATTGAATGCAGAAAAGAGGAATATAATATTATTTCGCGTTGGGAATGGGGTGTAGTGTGATATCCGAGTAAGAGGAGTCACCCTTGAACAAATGCAGAGTTTAGAAAGTCTAGGATGCAGTGTAAGTAAGAGTGGTGTAGATGAAGCAGAATGCGACCATATGGTTTTTAATTGATAGCAAACTGGTGCAATTAGAGCATGAAAGAATGGTAGAGGTGTAAGCGTAGAATGTGCTGGGAAGCTACAGGAGAGTATGTTGTTGCCAATATTGGTGTATAGGAGTGTATGAAAAGAGAAAAAAAAGGGCGGTTGGTGTGCGAAAGGCGTATAAAGTGAGGGAGGAACGTCAGGGAAATAGAAGTTTATGGTGTGAAGAAGGGTGTGGAGAGTGTGTAGCGTGTGAGAAGTTCATGCGAGCGGCTTAAATGTTTTGTTTGAATGACTCTTTTTGGGACTCAGGATCGCCGAGTGGTTTAAGACTCTCGCTAACGGCTGTCCAGCGCCGCGGGAAGCGCGTTCGAAACTCGTTTCGCTACTTTTCTTTATTTATTTTTCTTTGCGCCCCTTCCCTACACTAAACTATATACAAGTGTTCTGAGGCGGTGTGGGCGGATGAAGAGATTGGATGGGAATAGAGTGTCTGAATGTGACAAAAAGGTGGGTTGATCGTATAAATGGGTGTCTGGGAGGAAATTGATTAACTGAAGAGGAAGTGGAAGATATTTTATATGATAAGTGTGCATGGAGGGTGTTTGTGAAGGTGCAAATCAATGCCCTTCTACACCGGGCGAGATATTACACCACATAGCACAACCAATGCGCTCAAGGGCCGATTTTGCGTGGACAAAATGATGGGTGCCCTTGTGCTTAATAAGGGCATAAAGGGTACAGGATGGGAGGATGTATTTAGCGGTATTTAAGTGCGACGTCCCCACTATGGAGGTAAGTGGTAGATCATAATGTTGTGAAGCAACCTCATTCCGACCTTTACTTAAGCCACATATACTTTTCAGGAGTTTCGTACACCCACATCCACCTCAAATTGTTCATTTTCACTCCTCCCACTTTTACCCTGTTCCCCTTCCACTCTATAGTCTCATTCCCATACATTGGTCAATTACGTCGCCTTCCATAGTTTATGAAGATGCAGACTCCACGCTCAAACCCATCATTCACTAACACTCTGATCCATCGGGCTGACACTTTTATAGCACATACAGCATACACCAACTCTGATACCGAGGGCTGTTGCTTTTTATCAAACCCAGCATTCATGAACACTCTGATCCATAAGGCTGACACTATTATAGCACATACAGCATACACCAACTCTGTTACCGAGGGTTGTCGCTTTTCATCAAACCCAGCATTCACTAACACTCTGATCCATGGGGCTGACACTTTTATAGCACATACAGCATACACCAACTCTGATACTGAGGGCTGTTGCTTTTTATCAAACCCAGCATTCATTAACACTCTGATTCATGGGGCTGACACTTTTATAGCACATACAGCATACACCAACTCTGATACCGAGGGCTGTTGCTTTTTATCAAACCCAGCATTCACTAACACTCTGATTCATGGGGCTGACACTTTTATAGCAGATACAGCATACACCAACTCTGATTCCGAGAACTGTTGCTTTTTATCAAACCCAGCATTCACTAACACTCTGATCCATAAGGCTGACACTATTATAGCACATACAGCATACACCAACTCTGTTACCGAGGGTTGTTGCTTTTCATCAAACCCAGCATTCAATAACACTCTGATCCATCGGGCTGACACTTTTATAGCACATACAGCATACACCAACTCTGATACTGAGGGCTGTTGCTTTTTATCAAACCCAGCATTCACTAACACTCTGATCCATGGGGCGGACACTTTTATAGCAGATACAGCATACACCAACTCTGATTCCGAGAACTGTTGCTTTTTATCAAACCCAGCATTCACTAACACTCTGATCCATAAGGCTGACACTATTATAGCACATACAGCATACACCAACTCTGTTACCGAGGGTTGTTGCTTTTCATCAAACCCAGCATTCAATAACACTCTGATCCATCGGGCTGACACTTTTATAGCACATACAGCATACACCAACTCTGATACTGAGGGCTGTTGCTTTTTATCAAACCCAGCATTCACTAACACTCTGATCCATGGGGCGGACACTTTTATAGCAGATACAGCATACACCAACTCTGATTCCGAGAACTGTTGCTTTTTATCAAACCCAGCATTCACTAACACTCTGATCCATAAGGCTGACACTATTATAGCACATACAGCATACACCAACTCTGTTACCGAGGGTTGTTGCTTTTCATCAAACCCAGCATTCACTAACACTCTGATTCATGGGGCTGACACTTTTATAGCACCTACAGCATACACAAACTGTGATACCGAGGGCTGTTGCTTTTTATCAAACCCAGCATTCACTAATACTCTGATCCATGGGGCTGACACTTTTAGAGCACATACAGCATACACCAACACTGATACCGAGGGCTGTTGCTTTTTATCAAACCCAGCATTCACTAACACTCTGATCCATAAGGCTGACACTATTATAGCACATACAGCATACAACAACTCTGATACCGAGGGCCGTTGCTTTTTATCAAACCCAGCATTCACTAACACTCTAATTTATGGGGCTGACACTTTTATAGCACATACAGCATACACCAACTCTGATACCGCGGGCTGTTGCTTTTTATCAAACCCAGCATTCACTAACACTCTGATTCATGGGGCTGACACTATTATAGCACATACAGCATACACCAACTCTGATACCGAGGGCCTTTGCTTTTTATCAAACCCAGCATTCACTAACACTCTGATTTATGGGGCTGACACTTTTAGAGCACATACAGCATACACCAACACTGATACCGAGGGCTGTTGCTTTTTATCAAACCCAGCATTCACTAACACTCTGATCCATAAGGCTGACACTATTATAGCACATACAGCATACAACAACTCTGATACCGAGGGCCGTTGCTTTTTATCAAACCCAGCATTCAGTAACACTCTGATTTATGGGGCTGACACTTTTATAGCACATACAGCATACACCAACTCTGATACCGAGGGCTGTTGCTTTTTATCAAATCCAGCATTCACTAACACTCTGATCCATGGGGCGGACACTTTTATAGCAGATACAGCATACACCAACTCTGATTCCGAGAACTGTTGCTTTTTATCAAACCCAGCATTCACTAACACTCTGATCCATAAGGCTGACACTATTATAGCACATACAGCATACACCAACTCTGTTACCGAGGGTTGTTGCTTTTCATCAAACCCAGCATTCACTAACACTCTGATCCATGGGGCTGACACTTTTATAGCACATACAGCATACACCAACTCTGATACTGAGGGCTGTTGCTTTTTATCAAACCCAGCATTCATTAACACTCTGATTCATGGGGCTGACACTTTTATAGCACATACAGCATACACCAACTCTGATACCGAGGGCTGTTGCTTTTTATCAAACCCAGCATTCACTAACACTCTGATTCATGGGGCTGACACTTTTATAGCACCTACAGCATACACAAACTGTGATACCGAGGGCTGTTGCTTTTTATCAAACCCAGCATTCACTAATACTCTGATCCATGGGGCTGACACTTTTAGAGCACATACAGCATACACCAACACTGATACCGAGGGCTGTTGCTTTTTATCAAACCCAGCATTCACTAACACTCTGATCCATAAGGCTGACACTATTATAGCACATACAGCATACAACAACTCTGATACCGAGGGCCGTTGCTTTTTATCAAACCCAGCATTCACTAACACTCTAATTTATGGGGCTGACACTTTTATAGCACATACAGCATACACCAACTCTGATACCGCGGGCTGTTGCTTTTTATCAAACCCAGCATTCACTAACACTCTGATTCATGGGGCTGACACTATTATAGCACATACAGCATACACCAACTCTGATACCGAGGGCCGTTGCTTTTTATCAAACCCAGCATTCACTAACACTCTGATTTATGGGGCTGACACTTTTAGAGCACATACAGCATACACCAACACTGATACCGAGGGCTGTTGCTTTTTATCAAACCCAGCATTCACTAACACTCTGATCCATAAGGCTGACACTATTATAGCACATACAGCATACACCAACTCTGATACCGAGGGCCGTTGCTTTTTATCAAACCCAGCATTCAGTAACACTCTGATTTATGGGGCTGACACTTTTATAGCACATACAGCATACACCAACTCTGATACCGAGGGCCGTTGCTTTTTATCAAACCCAGCATTCACTAACACTCTGATCCATGGGGCGGACACTTTTATAGCACATACAGCATACACCAACTCTGATACCGAGGGCTGTTGCTTTTTATCAAACCCAGCATTCACTAACACTCTGATCCATGGGGCGGACACTTTTATAGCACATACAGCATACACCAACTCTGATACCGAGGGCTGTTGCTTTTTATCAAACCCAGCATTCACTAACACTCTGATTCATGGGGCTGACACTTTTATAGCACATACAGCATACACCAACTCTGATACCAAGGGCTGTTGCTTTTTATCAAACCCAGTATTCACTAACACTCTGATCCATGGGGCGAACACTTTTATAGCACATACAGCATACACCAACACTGATACCGAGGGCTGTTGCTTTTTATCAAACCCAGCATTCACTAACACTCTGATCCATAAGGCTGACACTAATATAGCACATACAGCATACACTAACTCTAATACCGAGGGCTGTTGCTTTTTATCAAACCCAGCATTCACTAACACTCTGATTCATGGGGCTGGCACTTTTATAGCACATACAGCATACACCAACTCTGATACCGAGGGCTGTTGCTTTTTATCAAACCCAGCATTCATGAACACTCTGATCCATGGGGCGGACACTTTTATAGCACATGCAGCATACACCAACACTGATACCGAGGGATGTTGCTTTTTATCAAACCCAGAATTCACTAGCACTCTGATCCATAAGGCTGACACTATTATAGCACATACAGCATACACCGACTCTGATACCGAGGGCTGTTGCTTTTTATCAAACTCAGCATTCACTAACACTCTGATTGATGGGGCTGACACTTTTTTAGCACATACAGCATACACCAACTATGATACCGAGGGCTGTGGCTTTTTATCAAACCCAGTATTCACTAACACTCTGATCCATGGGGCGCACACTTTTAGAGCACATACAGCATACACCAACACTGATACCGAGGGCTGTTGCTTTTTATCAAACCCAGCATTCACTAACACTCTGATCCATGGGGCGGACACTTTTATAGCACATACAGCATACACTAACTCTGATACCGAGGGCTGTTTCTTTTTATCAATCCCAGCATTCACTAACACTCTGATTCATGGGGCTGACACTTTTATTGCACATGCAGCATACACCAACTCTGATACCGAGGGTTGTTGCTTTTTATCAAACCCAGCATTCACTAACACTCTGATCCATGGGGCTGACACCTTTATAGCACATACAGCATACACCAACACTGCTACCGAGTTCTGTTGCTTTTTATCAAACCCAGCATTCACTAACACTCTGATCCATCGGGCTGACACTTTTATAGCACATACAGCATACACTAACTCTGATACCGAGGGCTGTTGCTTTTTATCAAACCCAGCATTCATTAATACTCTAATCCATGGGGCTGACACTTTTAGAGCCCATACAGCATACACCAACACTGATACCGAGGGCTGTTGCTTTTTATCAAACCCAGCATTCATTAACACTCTGATCCATGGAGCTGACACTATTATAGCACATACAGCATACACCAACTCTGATACCGAGGGCCGTTGCTTTTTATCAAACCCAGCATTCATTAACACTCTGATCCATGGAGCTGACACTATTATAGCACATACAGCATACACCAACTCTGATACCGAGGGCCGTTGCTTTTTATCAAACCCAGCATTCACTAACCCTCTGATTCAAGGGGCTAACACTTTTATAGCACCTACAGCATACACCTACTCTGATACCGAGGGCTGTTGCTTTTTATCAAACCCAGCATTCACTAACACTCTGATCCATAAGGCTGACACTATTATACCACATACAGCATACACCAACTCTGATACTGAGGGCTGTTGCTTTTTATCAAACCCAGCATTCACTAACACTCTGATTCATGGGACTGACACTTTTATAGCACATACAGCATACACCAACTCTGATACCGAGGGCTGTTGCTTTTCATCAAACTCAGCATTCATGAACACTCTGATTTATGGGGCTGACACTTTTATAGCACATACAGCATACACCAACTCTGATACCGAGGGTTGTTGCTTTTTATCAAACCCAGAATTCACTAACACTCTGATTCATGGGGCTGACACTTTTATAGCACCTACAGCATACACAAACTCTGATACCGAGGGCTGTTGCTTTTTATCAAACCCAGCATTCATTAATACTCTAATCCATGGGGCTGACACTTTTAGAGCCCATACAGCATACACCAACACTGATACCGAGGGCTGTTGCTTTTTATCAAACCCAGCATTCATTAACACTCTGATCCATGGAGCTGACACTATTATAGCACATACAGCATACACCAACTCTGATACCGAGGGCCGTTGCTTTTTATCAAACCCAGCATTCACTAACCCTCTGATTCAAGGGGCTAACACTTTTATAGCACCTACAGCATACACCTACTCTGATACCGAGGGCTGTTGCTTTTTATCCAACCCAACATTCACATACACTCTGATCCATGGGGCGGACACTTTTATAGCACATACAGCATACACCAACACTGATACCGAGGGCTGTTGCGTTTTATCAAACCCAGCATTCACTAACACTCTGATCCATGGGGCTGACACCTTTATAGCATATACAGCATACACCAACACTGATACCGAGGGCTGTTGCGTTTTATCAAACCCAGCATTCACTAACACTCTGATCCATGGGGCTGACACCTTTATAGCATATACAGCATACACCAACACTGCTACCGAGTTCTGTTGCTTTTTATCAAACCCAGCATTCACTAACACTCTGATCCATCGGGCTGACACTTTTATAGCACATACAGCATATACCAGCAATGATACCGAGGACTGTTGCTTTTTATCAAACCTAGCATTCACTAACACTGATACCCAGAGATACCTATAATGTAACAAACCAAACATTTACCAACATTTGGATTCCAAAGGCTCATACCTTTGTAACAAACATAACATTTACTAGCACTGAACCCGAGAGCTACCTATAATGTAACAAACTAAACATTTAACAACATTGGATTCCAAAGGCTAACACTTTTGTGACAAACCTAGCATTCACTAGCACTGATACCCAGAGATACCTATAATTTAACAAACCAAACATTTGAATTCCTTTGTAACAAATCTAGCATTTAATAACACTGATCCCTATGGCTTCCATTTTTGTAACAAACTTATTACTCTCTACTTTCTTCCAAACTTTTGTTTTCACCTTAATAAGATTTTCTACCTTTAGGACATTCAATAAAGACAAAGAAGAGAAAATTTTACAAAGAAATAATGCTAGAGCGTTATCAAAGTAAATGAGTTAGCATTTTTGTCTCATATTTCCAAGTTTGGATTGTCTCGAACTTTTGGATCAGTTCATGTTGCTAAATTCCTTAACATTATTCCTGAAAAAGATTAGGAGCAGGTACATATGGAATGGAGAGAACTATCTCTACAGAGTGGGGCAACACGAGTATTGAAAGAGAACCAGAAAAATTGGGTACAATCTTTATAAAGAAGAGTATGGGGAAAAATAGTTTCCTTTTATTATCAAAATTTATGACAGTTCTCCTTTAACTTCTTTAACTGGTGCTGAAAGATTATTTTTTGCGTTGATCAATTTAAAAGTAGGAAATAATCCTCATTAAAAATGTCTACTGTGAATGCACTCTTACATATGAGTTAAAAATTGCTTTACAACGCAAATTATGCAAATGGGAACACTCTCAATAATTACACCGGCCAACACCAAATTTATTTTCTAAATTGTTTACCTGATTTAGGACACTTTTGATATGGTGAATCCCAAAATCCCATTAGTTTTGTTCAATCACCTCAACTTTTTGATCTATTGCTACATGATTCCTTTACGTATTTTAACATGTACGGGTATTTTCTATTTATATGATGCAATAAATGTTCTTAGATGTTTAAATAAACGAATTCTAAAGAGTTTATATGCGGCAAATTGGGTATTTTTTTCTTTCGTGGGTGAATGGAATGGATGCGGTGAGAAGATCTGGCAAAAATAAGCCCGATGTATTCTGTTACACCTGCGGCAAATAGACCGTTGTTCCTACCAGGAATCCAGTCGCGAAATTACGAGTTATTTTGATATGAAATTTGGTGAACAGGATAAAGCTTGGGCGCCACACATGGTATTCAAGGCATGCAAAGGCGCGGGATTTGGGGCCTAGATACGTGTCGTTCTTTCACGTTTGAATAGTCACAGAAATGAAGGTTGTGAAATGGTGTGGCAATAAAAAGAAGAAGAATATTTTAACAATTCATCTAAATTCAATTAATTTGTATATATTATTTTGGATTTTTACAATATTTAACATTTTGTTACCTTTCCCCTTGTTTTTTGTTACCTTTGTTAAATTTGTTTCCTTTCCTTGTTCATTTTGTTACCTTTTGTTCATTTCGTTACCCTTTTCTCGTTCATTTTTACCTTTTGCTTGATCATTTTATTACATATTACTGTTTAATTGCTATATTTTCCTTTTTCATTGTGTTACCTTGTCATTGTTCAATTTTTTACCTTTTCATTTTTTATTTTTTAACCTTTTCCTTTATCATTTTATTTCAGTTTCCTTCTTCAATGTGTTACCTTTTCCTTTCTCAATTTGTTACTTTTCCCTTATTTATTTTTTAACTTGTTACCTTTTCCTTGTTTATTGTAATTCTTTTACCTTTTTCATTTTATTTCGTTCTTCAATCTGTTATCTTTTCTTTTATTACCTTTTTCTTGTTCATTTTTTTACCTTTCATTTTTCCTTTTCTTTCCTTAATTTGTTGCCTTTTCCGTTTATTACCTGTTTATTGTTCATTTTTTCCCTTTTCATTTATCATTTTTTTTACCTTTTCCATTTTATTAACTTTTCCTTTTATTTCCTTCTCCAATCTGTTACATTTTCCTTCATTACCTTTTCCTTGTCCATTTTGTTAACTTTTCATTTTTCTTTTCATTCTTCAATTTGTTACATTTCCCTTTCCATTTTATTTATATTCCTTCTTCAAATTGATATATTTTCCTTTTATTTCATTTTCACCGTTCATTTTACTTCTTGGTTCCTTTCATTTTATTTCCTTCTTCAATTTGTTACCTTTTCCTTTTATTACCTTTTCCTTGTTTATTGTGTTTCCTTTTCCTTTTTCTTTAATTCTTAACCTTTCCCTTTGACATTTTATTTCATTTTCCTCCATCAATTTGATAATTTTTTCATTTTATTTCCTTTTCTTTCTTCGATTTGTTACCTTTTCCTGTTATTACATTTTCTTGTTAATTTTGTTACCTTTTCCTTTCAGTTCATTTTCTTGTTAATTTTGTTACCCTTTCCTTTTAGTTCATTTTCTTGTTAATGGTTCCTTTTTAGTTCATTCTTTAATTTGTTACCTTTTTTCAATTTTTACTATTCCTTTTCTATTTTATTTCCTTTTCCTTCTTCAATTTATTACCTTTCCTTGTTTATTTGATTTCTTTTTCCTTGTTCATTTTGTTACCTTCTTCGCTACTGATCACGCCTGACACTTCCCACTACGCTCAACCTTGTCGAAGAGCGCGATTCAAAATTATCTTTTCATCAGTGTCAACATAATAATCATCAACCTCTGCCATTTGCAACATGCAAATACTCATTTCAACAACATAAAAAAAACACATTCAGGAAGATTTTCAATTTATCGTTGTTGCCGACGTCAGCATAACGCTAACGGGACAACCATTTTTTTGCTGGCTCAACCTCTTTGGGGGTTCACAACAAACGGTTCAAATCTTCGTGAAAATTAACTTCCCCTTTGTGGAGTGGTGGGGTGATGGGAGGGGGGTGCTGTTTGAAGCGTTGGTGGACCCTACCAATCAGCTTGTTGGAAAAAGGTTGAAGTTGTCAACCCACTTCTGGTTGGTAGAGCGATGTACAGGGCGTGGTGATGCATGGATATCAATTATTTTTATTTCCTTTTTTTCCTTTACTTATTCTTCTTTTATCTTTTTATTTCCTTTTCTTATTCTTCCTTATCATCTTCTTTTCTTCTTTCATCCTTCATGAATTTACTTTATTCTTCTTTCCGCTCTGTCTTTCATTGGTACTATATAGATTGGAGGGAAAGACACAACTCTCGCTTAATTCACTTTTATTCCTTTATTCGTCTCATTCCTTAGAATTCTCCCTCTCCCCCCCCACACACAACTGAGATATTTCTTTCCATCCCTCAAATTTTGGAAAAGTTCGCACTTGAGAATGCCGGTGCTTTTTGTACGAACTTTGTACTGAATGTATGTAATACGCCTTCCCGGCCGTGATTGACGAGGTTGGGGGTAGGAAATAATGATAATAGTAGTAATAATAATTCTCGGTATCGTTTCCCCAAGAGTGAAACTCAGAAGGTCAAATTTGGCTCGATTGATTTCTGGTGACCTTTTGCCTGTAAACCAAGCCGATCTTTTGTCTTTAGAGGGATATTTAAGGCAAATGAAAGAGATAAAAGGCTGTTTTTTGTATACATAACAAAAAACACCGGAAAAAACAACCCCCGGACAGGAAAAGGCTCCCAAAATACCCCCCCCAATCCGGTGCCAATTCATAATTCTCAAGCTCGATTTGTACAAAACAGCCGCGAATATCGGCGTTTATCGATATCCTGGCGCTAAATAATTCTCAGGCCCATTGCGACGCGCCGTTGCGACACGTAAATGCTGATTTATTAATAACTTGACGCATCTAAGGACAGGATGAGGTCCTGGTATGTTGACGTGCCTCCCCACCCCTGTGCCCCAGTTTCTATATGCAGTCTTAGTCATGGAGGGGGGTTACGTGACAGTGACCCATACGAACGGATGGATTCACCTACGGATCTACCAAACTTTCTTTGGAGTTTCAAAGGACAATGGATTAATTGAAAAAGATGTAATCCAATGGAGGTAAGTTGACTCAAGAGGCGAATGAAGGAAAATAAAAGACGAATGGATAGACAGTGGATAATGAAAAGAAACGAAGATTGATGATCTTAAGGAATGGGTCGGGCGATGAAGCATTTCTAAAGCTCCGGGGACAGACTACAGTCACTACTGCTTATTGAGAACAAAAAAAAGGAAATTTACATCACCTAACGAGGGCACTTGCACCCGCTGCTGACAGAATGAGGGAAGAGACAGACAAATAAAGGAAAAAGGGTCAATAATAATAAAATATCATTAATAATACTTATATCAATAATTATAATAAAATATATAATATTATTATTGTTATCATGAACCACAGGAACCGTACAAAGAGTAGATCCTCTCAAAAGTACCAACGTGAACCCGTTGAATATGTAATCCAATGAGAAACTGCGCCTTAAATGGACAAAGACTGCGAAAGACTGGTTAGATGGGTATCGAAGCGGGGTGTCGTTTTGATATGGTTTGAACCAGCGATTCCCACTGTCTAATACTTATCTCAGTCGGGGCGAACAGTTTTAAGTGGGGCCCCAATGACCGATTTTAAAAGAAGACGTTATGTATGTAACGGCCTTCTATAAAAGATGGGAATTCGGGTTGACTTCGTAGCCGTTAGGTCGAAATGGGAGGTCGAACCTTGGCTACACTAACCACCTATCCGAATACGCACATGTGTTGCAAGACAAGCATATGAAGGTAATCTTTCTTGCAAGGGGAGCTCTACGAAGTGTTGAAATTAGGGAAGTGAAAAATTTGAGAAGTTCGTAGACTGGGATTATTCTGATTATTTCAAAATGAAAGCCAACTCGAAAAGGGAAACTATGGACAATGGGGAATGTGTAAGAAATTAGGCAGAAATGTAAAAACTAGATAAATTAATGGACCTTAAAAGATGTTAGGTTAAAAACAAGACATCATCTGTATCTACAAGACGCTCGATCCGTTCCTGCGGCCACACCGTTGTTCGCTCATAAATAACGGTCGTTCATGCGTGCGCGTAAACTGCCGGGTGTGCACGGTGAAATGTTTATCCATTGTAAGTATATTATATCATATTTTATGATATTATATGATAGGAAGAGTGCACAAATCTCCTGAATCTGCCTTCGCCCCACAAATAATAATAATAATCAGAAAGTAAAGATATTTTTGTGCCACAATATAAGAATTTCAAACAATCTAGGAGGGGCGGTCAATAAGTTTTGCAATTCGGATAAAAGGAAACGAAATATGAGGAAAAGTGTTTTATTATTTTTCACTATAACTACCCTCGACTTCAATGCACTTGCGCCACTTGTCCCTGAGGCTTCGAATTCCCGACAACCAGAAATATCTCAACTGCTATTCAATCCACTCCTGGACGGCGAGCTGGACATCTTCATCGTCCCCACCAAACTGGCGTCCACGCAGTGCAGCCTTAAGCTGGCGGAATAAAAAGTAGTCGCTAAGGGCCAGATCTGGACTGTAGGGGGGATGGTTGAGCTCCTGGAATCCGCACTCGCGCAGGGCAGCTTTCGCAACTCTGGCCTTGTGGAATTTGATGACGTTGAAGTCGATCATGGGGCGTGAGGTTTCTAGGGACCCAACGGGCAGAGACCTTGGTCATGGCCAAGTTGTCGTGGATGATGTTGGTAACACTTCCATGTGATACTCCAAGTTCTCGGTCGATTTTCGAGGATCATCGTCTCCACACGGGCCACATTGTACTCGTTGGTCATGTCTGACGGGCGTCCTGAACGGGGGTTAACTTCAAAGGACTCACGACCATGGCGGAACTCCCTATTCTAGCGAGCAATGGTTGCATAGGAAGGGGCGGTGTCGGTGTACACTTCAACCATGCGTTCATGGATCTCTTTTGCATTCTTGCCTTCCTTGGTCAAAAATTTGATCACTGCGCCGTGCTCAACCTTCTCCATTTTTGAAAAAATTGTGAGTGACGATCTGCGATCAGCTACTGCTTCTTAAATAGACGAGGCAGGAGCGTGCGGCTGCAGGTCCTGATTTGTCATAACTTGTCCTAACACCACCACAAACAGCCATCCCCCTTCCTCTGTTTTGCCCCACTGATTCGCAAAATTTATTGACCGCCCCTCGTACATCTATATTTATTTGCGACTGGACTTTTTATCCCGGGCAAAGTTGGGTACTTCTTCTAGTTAATGTATACATCTGGAATCGGTGAATAAGGTCTCCCGGACCTACTAAAAATCATGCTTTGATTTTGAGCGATAATTTAACTCCAGATTCAGCAAGATAAAACCTAAAATTTGGACATGGTATACGGGCAACCAATGTGGCATGATCAGAATAGGCAACAAGCTTATTCTCTAAGCCTAGCCACATGTCACTTATATAAATAATAAAAACCAGAGAAGTTAGTTCTAATATTAAAAAGCTGTCCATCAACCACCACTCTTTGGGTTCTACCATTTAAGAATTCAATTAAAATATTAATAAATAAAGTAGGCCCCTATACCGAGTAATTCCAACTTATAAATAATGGCGGATTGATTTACCTTACCAAATGCTGCAGCAAAGTCTAGACCAACCATAAGAGTTTCAAGATCAAAATCAAGAGCTTCCCGAGGGTCTAGAGAAATGGTTAAATGGGCATCACAAGTACCACGACTTTAGCAAAGCCCAAGCTGTAAGTGAGGAAACACATCATTACTCTCAACAAATTTACTAAAGCGTTTAAACATTAGCCTCGCATATAAATTAGGCAAAAGTGGAGTAATGAGGATTAGACGATAACATTAGCAAACTTTATCGTCTAAGTTTTTTTTAGCTGATTTTAGGCAATTTTGATATGAATTAAAAAAAAATGACATTGGTTTTACTCAATCAGGTCAACTTTTCGATTTGTCGCCATAGGTTTTTTACGGGTTTTTTTAATATGTACGGGTATTTTGTACTTAAATGATGCAAAAGTCTTTTTTATTTCCTTATATAAACGAATTCTGAAGAGTTTACATGAGGCAATTTTTGACTAACTTATATTTCTTATGCAAGTGAATGGATTGGATTCGGTCAGAAGATCTTGCTAAAATAAGCCCGCTGTATTCTGTTACACCTGCGGCGAATATATGGTTGTTCCTAGCAGGAATCTAGTCACAGGTTTCATAAGCGTGGTTGCCATGCTTATTTTGGTATGAAACTTGGTGACTAGGATATAGGTTGGGCGCCCTACATTGTATGCTGTACATGTACCGAGTATCTGCGTCGTTGGACTAAAGACAATAAGAGTTGTCTGAAATTCGGAATTTCCATGGTTTGGAGGGAGCTGGAAACCCATGGCACTGACTGCTACTTCTGCTCTATTCATTTAACTGTAATCAACAGAAAGAATGAGAGCAGATTCAAGTGATGAAATTGTACTACTTTTCTTTGGAGAACCTCCTGACATTAGTTACAAAGATTCGTCCAATGTTGAAGAAAATAAAGAAAAAGAATTGTTTTTTAACGATGATGATCCATATCATTTTTCCTTTCTGACAGTGCTCGCATCGACTTCTAACGCAAAATCACCAAGAGTAGCTCCATTTTCTATAGGAAGAGAAGGACTTAATGTACTGAACATATATTGCTTAGCTTTCTGCATAAGCTTGAGCAACCCTTATAACCTTGTCATAAACAACCCTCTAGTGTACAGAGACAGGATACTCTTTTAACCGTTGCACATCAAGCTTAGCTTGATTAAACATTTCATTATAGTTCTGGACAAGGAAGGTGGCTGTTTCACTTACTTGTACCACGCTTTTGCCAGGATTGACCAAGGAGAAGTTGAAAGCTGGCATCTTTGATGGTCCTCAACTCCATCAGTTTATCAGATTTCCAGAGTTTTAAAACTCAAGCAACAAAGTGGAATTGGAAGAGTGGAAGGCTTTTATTCTGGTCGTGAAGAATTTTCTGGGCAACAAGAATGCCAGGAACGACACAGAACTTGTCACCAATTGGCTGACTGCTTTCAGAAACCTCGGATGCAACATGAGCATAAAAAAGCAGTACTTATTCTCACATATGGATCGGTTTCCTGAGAAACTGGGATCAATGAGAGACAGGCAGGGGGAGAGATTCCACCAGGCTATGAAAGAGATGAATACCAGGTATCAGGAACGCTGGGATGCAGTCATGATAGCTCATTACTTTTAGACTCTGAAGAGAGACATGCCTGCCGCTGAGCGTTCTAGAAGTTCGAAGAAGTTCATGCCCTGAATTATGAACAATGATGAACTAATATCCATTTTACATATACTTATCTTTATCGATGTCTACTATTCAATGTACACTAATAATTTTTTCTTAGAAAACGATGTTTTTTTTATCTTGAAAACCTATTTCGGATTACAAATTTAAACGAAAATCAACCGAAAATGTGACAAAATTGTTATAAGAAATGATTTTCTTAAAAATCGACTTAGCACAAAAACCTGACCTGATCGGAGGAAACGGATGTCATTTTCGTATTGATTCAGTGGGGCAAGATTGTCCTAAACCAGTGGAAAAACTTGAACTACTTACAAAGATTTGTTGTTGTTGTTGTTGTTGTTGTTGTTGTAAAAGTAACGAGAAGGTCTGATGATGCATTTAAGAAGTGATGTCACTGTAACCAGACCTCCAAAGAGCTCGAAATTAACCACCTCTAACTTAGGCAATAAAGCTGAGATTTTAGGAGCTATTGTAATAAATAGGGGGTTCATACTCCATAGTTATCAAGGTCAAGGGGAAGTCGTGACCTCACTATGGTGCGATGTCCAAATAGTTCCCTCTTCACACAATCGAGACTATCCAAGCGGTGAGATTGGGTGTGTTATGGGACCTTCCCATCTGGAAGGGAATTTAACCATGGTAATCCAACGTAGGCATCACTTAACCTAGAAAGAGCAGGGTGAAAGGGGAGATGGCATAGAGCGAAATGAAAATAGAAAAGCCACATGGAAGAAAATAATTAAAGCGAGATTGTCATCCAAAGATGTTCGGGAAGAGGGACCAGGAGTTGTATATGCCCCCCCCCCCCTCTATATGGGTATGGGTGTAGGGACACGATTAATTTGCGGTTAATCTCCGTGTATGGGTGTTTTTGTGCTTGGTAGGACATAATGGGTGGGAGGGGAAAGGTAGTTCTATTGTGGCGTTGATGCGCGCCACCCACTTTGTAGGAATAAAATTGATGGTAACGACGATAATCGAAATTAAAGGATGGGGGGGGGGTAATTTTTCTGTGCCGCATCACTGCGTTTTGGTGTTTGGTCTCGTTAAGAGATGTCGGACCCTCTGACACTGTCTCTCTCTCTACCTCCCCTCCCCCTCTCTCCCTCTCTTTCTCTTTCTGCTACCGCGATCCTTAACCCTATCTACTGGACCAAATCATTGTCGCACTTCGAGATCTTCATCACCACCTTTCTTCGTTTTCCAAGGATTCTCTGTTGCCTTACCCCTCTCACCTTTCCCCATGGGCTTCCTCCTCTCGCCTTTTTGCCTTGCGCTTTTTTCTTTGCGTCTCTTAACCTTGCCTTTTCCCTTGCAGAGAGATCGCAGTTTAGCGGGTTAAACTCCCCGACCAGGATTCTACCCCGGGTGGGTAGGAAAAAAATGGTGCCATAGTACCAATGATAAGGATGGATTCTTCTCCTTCCGGGGAGGGGAAGCCCTGGGAGTGGGTGGGTCCTTCGTTATCACGACAAAGTCTGAAATAAATGAAAGCCCTATAACCCTTGTGGTACCCTCATCCCACGGTAGAGCATCGGAGACATTGGCACTCCAAAAGCTAAAGACTACCAGGCATCTTTGAGCCCACTGGCTTCAAGCGTTTCCTGTTCATTCGTACGACTGATGGATCAAGATTGTCCAATGGACACAGGCTGTATCAGCGCCAAGATTTAACTAGGTTTCTTGGTAAAGAACTCAAGGTTTTCTCTTTCTCGGATGGGAGCCTTCTGGTTAACAGGGCTGAATCTGCACATACTGAGCGCTGTTCGGAATTTCGATGGATAACACACCCTTGCAGGTGACAACATACTTTACCATTAACTTTGTCAAAGGGATATACTATGCAAGAGGATTGTTGGAGCAGAAGACATAACAGAATAGCTGGCCGACAAGGGAAAGGTGAATGTTCAGCGTGTGGCGAGGAAACCTGGGTCAGTCTCAAGAATCAACCCTAACGTGTTCGACGCATTCAACGTAGACTGACTCCATGAGTTGGTGCGTGCTGACATGTATCATTACCGATACCGGATTTCGTGTGTTACCACTTACAAAGCATCGGGCATGTAAATAAAAAAAAACGACGTGTAAAGAAAAGTCGACCCCCAAATTTGCCTTTCCCGTTCCCAAGTTGTACACACATAAACTATCTCGTGTACAGTCAAGTGTGTTCATTGTGTCGGATCTCCCCCTGCTTCCTGTAAGCATTTTCTCCAAGCGTTCTAGGGTCATTTCGGCAAATGTCTTCTACTCGAAGAGAAGACCAACGGCTTCTTTTAAGTAGACCTTACGGGCATTTTCCTTCAATGGAAATGCCTTAGACTGTGTTAATGGGGTGGGGGAGCTGCAGAGGGTCGTCTCCTCCCATTCCTCTATAGCTGTCTTCCCATATTTGGTGCGTATCCCTGGCGGTCTTATTGGGTATTACGGTGGTTTTGCGAGCCTCCAAATACGGATGGATGGCAGGTCGGTAGGTACACCTTTCACCCCCTCCCTCCAAATAGTCACATCCTCAATGGAAGCAATTACTGTTCAATTCAGATGTTTTGATTGGCCCTCGCTGCTCGAGAGAATTCCTCGGTGTTTCTTGGATCGAGCACGGTGATATTCCTTGGAGGAAATGACTGATCTGTCTCGTTTGAGTAATTTATGTCGGTAGATGAGGCCGTTGAGTTCTTCTCCTGCAACCACATCACCGCCGGCTTGGCTTCTTTCACAAGAGAATCTAGCCTGCTTGCTCGCCGATCGTGTCTGTGGTGGTCGGCTGAGTATGAAATGGACCTCCGAGAGAAGTGATCTATCTTTGACTGTTACAAGTACCCTCCGTGGACACTCTCCTTATGTCAATTTCGCCGGAATATGGCCATATTCATTTTGGTTACAGAGCATGATCGCTACTCTTCTTGGAGAGCATACGTGTAGGGGAGCGTGTCGAGGATTCTGGGCAATTCCAATCAAGACCTATCTCTCACTTCTGTAGTCCAGTAAGCTGGGGCCAGCATGTTGGACCCTGAAACTGTGGCTGATTCCTTTCTGCCTGTTTTCACCATAGCCGAGATGCTGCTCCATAAGCATTTATAGTTAGACGGTAGCTGAGCGCCTCCCACTGGATTTAACAACCAGAGGAGGAGAACCCTTTGTACCAAGATACCGCGTCTGGTCTAGGCGATGTCCCGGACGCTATACTTCGACTTTGGTTGGCGAGGTATGACATTTCTTCTAGCCTTGTACAAAAGGATTTGGTCGGCGGATATATTTTCTGAGTCCTGACGAATGGCTACTGAGCTTTTTTTTTTGCAAACTGCGGTGAAATCACTTCAACGTGGCTGGTTTTCACACGATTTATTATACATATTTCGTGTGCAAGTTGATGAAGAAATTGGTAAAAGTTAAATTAACTTGTTTGCTGGACAGCGGAGATCATATGTGATCAGCACAATGCAGCTTCTGAAAGTTCCAATCCTGGTCGGATGCTTTGCTCCATATGGAAAGTGCAATCTGCGGCGCCTTTCTTCCTGGACAACATTTCAGCAAAGCGTTTTTCGTTTTGAAGAAGCCCTGAGATAACTTGTAGTGATATGCTATCATGGAGCCTCTCCCTTCTATTAGAGGGAGGGCACGCCAGCTAATCGTTCTCTCTGAGTTCCTACGAGATTACCGTCTGTGCATAAATGTGGAGGGAGCTTTCTTTCGGCCTGCAGGACAAGCGAAATGTGTCCAGCAGGAAATAGCCAAATTGTCACTGTCTTTGATTTGGGCATCAATGCTATCACTTCTGTGTTTACGAAAGATGTTCTCGCTACAATCTACGTAGACGACATTTCGATCTCTTTTGTCGCGACTAAGATGCCTACAATGGAGCGCTGACTCCAACAGGCTCTTAACCGCAGCTCTCGTTCTACCGACGCGGCGCCAAAATAGGTATCATCTCGATCCGAACCTGTTCCCAAATGTAGCTTGCTTGGAGGTGGTCGAGTGTCGAGGAATAGGCCAAGGGGTGGTTTTAGTTTTCCCCGACTCTTATATATATATATATATATATATATATATATATATATATATATATATATATATATATATATTATATATATCCTGTTATCCCGAATGCGGAGGAGTCGTCGTACTACACCTTATACTTCGTTCGGCTCCTGTCCTGAATGGGTTTATTGACTCAGAGTGCTTAGAGGTTGGCTACGGAGGGATTGAGATGAATTTTGCCAGCAAGCGACCCAAAGGAAGTTAGATACACAACAATACGAAAATAAAGTTTTAATGAACACTAAACAAGAATATATATATATATATATATATATATATATATATATATATATATATATATATATATATATATATATATATATACAAATAATGTGCTTTGAAAGATAAATTAATAAGGGAATCTCGGATATCTCACTTGGCTTGAAAATTATTATTCACCATACAAATCCCTATACACTTGTAATGCTGGTAAGCTTCGTGGTGAAGTCGGGGAATGTGAAAGGGAAGGGTTACCTTGGAACCTGATGTTCGGGTGGCGCTGGTGAGTGAAGGTGGTGAGGTTAGGGGTGGAGACGATGAGGTAGGCTCTCCAGGGACCGACCTGTACCCACAATTCCGTCACGATTCTTGCTGGAAGAAGGCGGTGACGGGAGCTTCTTGTTACAGAGGGCCTCACACTCGTGAAATCCGAGGAATCTTGGGTGCCTCTATGAGGGAAGGGGGTGAAGTGACCTATCGAGGCGTAGGGTCACGGAGAAAAGCGGAGATCTAGTTTTCTCGCTTAGGGAACCAGAGTGAAGCTGTTTGTAGCTTCTGCTCCGACACGTGAGTACGAGCTTGGTTCCGCACTGCTTTGCAGACCAACGGGTTAAGGAGCCTCCCTAACTGGGACCGATCTCCTCTCTGAAGACTTGATGCTTCGACAAATTACCGCTACATCGATAGATGGCAATTCCTGCCCCGCCAAACGCTGTGCAAGCTCTACTACTGAGGGTTAAAGGAATTCGTCTTTTATACTCGAAACTTGGGAGAGGTTCTCAGGACGCCGGAAGTAGATTAGATGTCAAGCTACTCCATTTTGTCCTTTATAAACTTCCGGCAACTATCGGAAGCGAAGATGGGCTCCCATTTATCGATAAACAGTCTGGGAAGGAACTCGGTGGTTAGCTGAAATGGCCGGCGGTTTCTTCCGGCTGAAGACCACCAGATATTGGACCGGAAGGGGAAAGGTTGATAAGCGGCCCGCCCGGAAGGGAGGTGGGCAAAACTTGGGAGCATTATGCTATTCTCCTACATCGAGTCACATCGCTTCGTTGGCCTTCTTTTTGACCGACGCCTTTCCTGGGAGGTGCATATTTGCAGCCTTAGAGTCTCTTGCCCCCTTGCCATGCAAATCCTTCGCTCTGTGATGTTCATCACTTGGGGTGCTGATAGAACTTCGCTTTTAATGTTCTACCACTACTTGGTATGGTGCTCCAAGCTACACTACAGATGTAAGTTTTATTCCTCTGCATCTGTAAATCTACATCAGAATGTGTATTCGATCAACACACTAGTCTCCACTTGATGACTGGTGCCTCAGCATGGCCCCTATATAGAACCTCCTTGTTGATGCAGCGCACAGTTCATTATTCACTAGTACGCACAGGGTCAGTGTCTTCCCCAGTCGCTACCGGCTCTCATTTCTTCCGAGGTCAACCTTAACGGTGCCTATGCCAAAGAGAGGCGCTAATAATGTTCTAAGCCTTTCGGGGTTAAGGAAAGGAAACTCCTTCGGGAGTTCGAGGTAACTCTGAGGTCAATGGTGCCGATTCTTCTGTTGACGAGGGGTCCGCGGGACTGTCTGCACAGATTGAGCGAGCTGGCACCTTATCCCATGTCTATCTATCACCCAACCTTTTCTATTGTGCCTTTTCCCTTACCCCTCTCACATGTGCCTCTATATCTCACCCTTTCCCTCTGCCTCTGCGCCTCGCCCTTTCTCCTGTGCTTTTTCACCTTGTCTTTTCTCCTTGAGCCTTATTCTTTGCCTTTTCCCTTTTGCGTGTTCAACTCGCCTTTTGCCTCGTGAATTATCCGTTTTGCCTCTTCGACTCGCTTTTTTCCTTATTCCTCTTTCCCTTGGCTTTTGCCTAGGCCTCTTCACTTCGCCTTTCCCCTCCTTCCCCTTCGCCTTGCCTTTTCCCTTGTGCCTTTTCATCTCGCCTTTTCCCTTCTGCCTCTTCACCTCGCATTTCACTTGCGCTTCGCTACTTCTGCCTTTTCACTTGCGCCTTTTCGCCCTTTGATCAAGGGATGAAAAGGGACGAAGCGAGCAGGGAAAAGAAGGCCAATTATGAATATCGAGAAGGACTCGAAAACTGGGCGTAATCCAACGCAGACGTTGCTTATTTAAAAATAAAATAAACTGACGGCAGGTTCGTACAAAAGCGCTGTAAACCTCCACCCCCACCCCCAATAGGGGGCTGGAATTGTAACAATTAATGAGGCCATAACCACCACTACAGTTGAAACTCGGAGTCACAATTTTTAGTCACGTGAGCTTAGTCGCGTGCGACTCTATATCTCACTATGTCGGTCGGTCGGTCCTCATTTTTGCATTTTTTGCTCTGGTAATAACATTGTAACAATTTGGCCAATTGAAACGAAATTTAAAATCCTTATGTTATTTTACATTCTCTTTCGAATGATATAATTGCCAAGGTCCTCCCAAGGTAGGGCCGGGAATTATTGAAGGTTTTGAAGGTCGTAAAGTCATTAATCAGAATAAGTGATAGCACCCGACTTTGGTCAGCAGACCTTGTTTCCCCTCCTCTCCAGTGGATTCAGGGAGTGACGTCATTCAGCAAATGTCTCTCGAGATCAGGTTGTTGGCACTGACGTTATCATTGCATCAAGGTGGCATCCGAGTGCCAATGGCATTGGAGCCCTGAAAAATCCAGTTATCCAAGCGTCCCTGATAATTTGAACGGGGCTCGCCACTCATCTCTGAGCCACTCGAGAGGAGAAAGAAATTATCCTTTAACGCTGAACGAGCGGCGTCTTTTAAGGGATTAGGGACCCGGAGCTACCCTAAAATCCTCTCGAGAAGGATATAAGAAAGGGTAAAAGGAAAAGGACACATTAATCGACTATCAATTAGACGCAGCATTGCTATTAATTCTATTTTTTTTAAGAAATATTTATTCATTCTATTTTTAATCGTATTTAATAAAGAACTATCGAAGATGAGCCAATGGAAATTATTCCAAATCTGAATTATTTTATAAGAAAAATATTTCTTTTTCCAACGGCCACGCGGTTATCTAACTCAAAATAACCTAGATTTTAATTAACAGGTGGGTTATCTAAGGCCAATAGCTGCTATTTCCAGTGGCCGTTTTGTTAGCTAACTCAGTTAGCAACGCCTAGTTTATATTAGTGGCACCGAGCAAAGATGATTTTCTAGTGAAGATAAACTGAGATCTCTCAGCTTCATTGGATTAACTAGGAATATCAGGAATTAATTTCGTCTTTCTAAGGTGAATGTGCTGCAGCTGCGACGTGGTGCTGAGGCTTCTAGAGTTTTTGACTGGATGTTATTATTGTTTTTTTTATTAACAAATATCTTTACTTAGTTTTTTGTTCTTTCATCTCCAACACTCGCAGGCTTTGAGGGACTTTCCAAACTGAGGTCAATTATGACGGAGGAAGGCAAATATGTATAATACATACGAGTATTTCGGTATATGCGGGTTAAAATACTTCCTTTAAGATACCAACACAACGTGAATGCTACAGCGACAGCACACTCCCCCCCCCCCCCTCCTCCATCAATAGAGAATATTCTGTTCTTTCATTCGAAGTTAATTTTTCATTAAAACTTCAAAGTTTCCAAGTAAAACGAGATCCAGCGCAAAATAAGCCATTTTGATTTCATAAAATTCAGAGATGAAAACTTTGAGGCAATTGCTGACATGAAGTCGAAAAATACGAATACTCCCTAAAATTTGAAACATGAACGTCGCATCATGAAGTTGACGACACAAAGTTTATGAAGTTTTACAACATGAAGTCTGTTCCATGGAATTTGTAACATGAAGGTCCTTCGTGGAAATTACAGCAAGAGATTTGCACCGTGAATTTGGCAACATTATGTATAAGTGCCTCACCCCACTGGAGGGCAAGTTCAATCTTAGCATGTGTATTTTTAGTATCTTTTCTCATGGTTGTCATCTATTTTGAGAGTCTCTGATCACTTCTAGTGGTTGGTTCTTCCAAATGCTCAGTTCTTGTCCACTACATACCACACCTTGTAAGTGGAAGTTTCAAGAGAGAAAAAAAAGTCGAAAAACCCCTTAAACTACTTTGTTTATTCTCATTTATCTAAAACTATAACTCAAAAACCCAAAAGGGTACCTCCGCCATAAATATGTGAGGGGGGGGTCGGGGTCGGAGAAAAAGTAGTGAAGTGGGAAGAGTTAAATAGCGGGAAGGATACGGCTCGATTAGTTTCTTGCAGGCCGTAGCGCCAGGAGGGGACGCGTGCCTTTCGATGTCAGGTAGAATTTGGTTGTCATTCATATATGAACCTAGTACACTACTTGTTTCCATCCAATACTACAGAAACGCCTTATTGGAATTCGCTAGATCAAAGTTTGTTTGTTTTTACTATAAATGTTAAGGCAGTGTTTTGATTTCAATAAGTGATAGTATTTATGAATTCCTAATCTGAAATATAGTTTAAATTTAAACATTCCATGCCGTGTCCTAAGACGCTAGAATTCTATTATTAATAAAACAACCTCTGTTTCCAAAGGGAGACAAGATGCATCAAATCTCAGCGAAGGGAAACAGCTCCTAAAAACATCAGAAATCATTTACAGTAATTCTATTTTATGAAAGTATTTATATACCTCGCAAAAAAATACAACTTTCCTTGTTTAATAGTGCAATCCTCCTTGAGGCAGATTTGATCTTAGCGTTAAGGGAAACCTACGAAAAGCTCTAAAACCAGGGCTAAATCAGGCAGGTAGACTGCCTTTAAAGGCTTCTTCCTCTAATGGCAGCAAAGGCATTCTTCCTTCCTCTGTCTTTACAGCGTTGGCGACGTTGTATAAAACATGTCTCTTGCGTTGTGATCCTCTCTGTTTGCACAATCATCGGACTCTTCTGAAATTGGCTTTCAGGAATATGGCGTAGTTTCTTAAGCCCCTTAGGAAAACAGTTTCGGGAGTTAGATTTCCATCTTATTTCCTATAATATTATCGACTAGATGTGACTGGACTTTAATGCTAAATTATTAAAAGCTTCTTTTAATATTAGCTATAAAAATAAGCGCCTGGACTGAACAAACGACTTCCTGCATGGGAAATCTGGGAGCTAACGGGTATGAATTCAAGTGGAAGTTTATTTTCATTGTTCGCGATACGCGTTTATTAGACATTATTGAACTCGAATGGAATCTATGTGTGCTAGAACACAATAATAAAACAATAAGGTCAGAGAAGCAAAATATGTCCTATCAAATGAGCGAAAGTTAAAAATAAAGGAAGAAAGCGGATGAAACGAGACCTAAAATGTTCTAAAACACTTTATGTGCGCTTCAGGTCACTTTCTGTCGTCTTCCAATTGGACACACTCGCGGGACGAACCGCCATTTGAAAGATTTTTGATAGGACAAAATTTAGCGAGTTGTTTCATATATGTATTTTGGGAAATATTTATTGAAATATCTCTTTTATAAGGATATTTTTGCTAATATTTATAATATTTTTTTCTTATATTTTTGGTAATATTTGCATATGTTTGTTTTTGTTTAGATTTATGGTAATATTTGCATTTGTTTAGATTTTTGTAATATTTGCAGATGTTTGCCTCTGTTTATATTTTGGGTAATATTTACAGGTTTGTTTTTTTATCTTTTTAGTAATATTTAGGTACAGATATTTGTTTTTTTGGTAATATTTGCATATGTTTGTTTTTATTTATATTTTGGGTGAATGCAGATGTTTTTAGCTTTGGTAATACTTGCAGATGTCTGTTTTTGTTTATATTTTGGGTAAATGCAGATGTTTGTAGCTTTGGTAATACTTGCAGATGTTTGTTTTTGTTTATATTTTTGGTAATATTTGCAGAAGTTTGTTTTTGTTTATATTTTATCTAATATTTACAGATGTTTGTTTTAGGATATATTTTTGGTAATAATTGCAGATGTTTGTTTTTGCTTATATTTTTGGTAATGTTTAGAGATGTTTGTTTTGTTGATATTTTTTGTAATATTTGCAGATGTTTGTTTGTTTTTGTCTATATTTTTGGTAATATTTGTATATGTTTGTTTTTCTTTTACTTTTGGTAATATTTGCAGGGTTTGGGGGGTTTATATTTGCGGTAATATTTACAGATGTTTGGTTCTGTTTATAATTTTGTAATATTTGCAGATGTTTGTTTTTTTTTGTATTTTTGTTAATATTTCAAGATGTTTATTTTTGTTTATATTTTTGCTAATATTTACAGATGTTTGTTTTTCTTTTATTTTTGGTAATATTTACAGATGTTTGTTTTTGTTTATATTTTTTGTAATATTTAGCTACAGATGTTTGTTTTTGTTTATATTTTTGGTAATATTTGCATATATTTGTTTTTCTTTTACTTTTGGTAATATTTACAGATGTTTGTTTTTGTTTATTTTGGGGGGTAATATTTACCAAGATATTTCTTTTTAGATTTTTTAGAATATTTAGCGAGATGTTTCTGGTATTTTTTGCTAATATTTACCAAAATATCTTTTTTATATATTTTTAGTGATATTTACTGATATTTCCGATATTTTTGTGATAGTTACCATGCTTTCACTTATGGTTTGCCCATCCTAGTCGTTTAAGACCGTAGATTTTCACTTAGCCCATTTCACCACTTTCTTTACAAAACAACTCATGCACTTTCTGACAGAGTAATGCCCTTGTTCGTTTCTATTTAGTTTCTCTCTAGCTTCTTTTTAGTTTTAAGTAAATCGGAACAAAAATAGAAGCGGAGGAGGAGGAGGGGGGGGGGGTAAGAAGAAGGGTACACTAAAGGCCGGTCCTCGTTGCGGGGAAGGGCAGGAAAGAGGTACAGTACTGTATTTTACCCCCTCCCCCTCCCCCTCCTCCAGCGAACAGGCAGCCCTTCTTAGCCTAAGTGCATGAGGATCCGTACCGCAGAAGAGGAGTGAGGTGTTGTTTGTGAAGGGCGGAACAAGAATGGTTTTGTGATTGGCTGTGAGTGTTAAAGTGTGTGGATGGAGCCGCATGCGCCCACTCGTCTCACTCAGCGCGCCACCAATCAGCGACTCTCTTGCCGTGAATCGAACCAGGTACCTAGGTGTTAGAAGTCCAACGCGTCATACATTATGCAGGCGAGAGATTTTCAGGCTTTTGGTTAACCGAAGCGTATTTTGTGCCCCCTAAATTTTGCACATGTAATACTGAATGTACGAGTGCATACATGTAATACTGAATGTACGAGTACATACATGTAATACTGAATGTACGAGTACATACATCTAATACTGAATGTACGAGTACATACATGTAATACTGAATATACGAGTACATACATGTAATACTGAATGTACGAGTACATACTCATACATGTAATACTGAATGTACGAGTACATACTCATACATGTAATACTGAATGTACGAGTGCATGCATGTAATACTGAATATACGAGTACATACATCTAATACTGAATGTACGAGTACATACTCGTACATGTAATACTGAATGTACGAGTACATACATATAATACTGAATGTACGAGTGCATACATGTAATACTGAATATACGAGTACATACATGTAATACTGAATGTACGAGTACATACTCGTACGTGAAATAGTGAATGTACGAGTACATACATGTAATACTGAATGTACGAGTGCATACATGTAATACTGAATATACGAGTACATACATGTAATACTGAATGTACGAGTACATACTCGTACATGAAATAGGGAATGTACGAGTACATACATGTAATACTGAATGTACGAGTGCATACATGTAATACTGAATGTACGGGTACATACATCTAATACTGAATGTACGAGTACATACATGTGATACTGAATATACGAGTACATACATACATGTAATACTGAATATACGAGTACATACTCGTACGTGAAATAGTGAATGTACGAGTACATACATGTAATACTGAATGTACGAGTGCATACATGTAATACTGGATATACAAGTACATACATGTAATACTGAATATACGAGTACATACATGTAATACTGAATATACGAGTACATACATGTAATACTGAATGTACGAGTACATACTCGTACATGAAATAGTGAATGTACGAGTACATACATGTAATACTGAATGTACGAGTGCATACATGTAATACTGAATTTACGGGTACATACATCTAATACTGAATGTACGAGTACATACATGTGATACTGAATATACGAGTACATACATACATGTAATACTGAATATACGAGTACATACTCGTACGTGAAATAGTGAATGTACGAGTACATACATGTAATACTGAATGTACGAGTGCATACATGTAATACTGAATATACGAGTACATACATGTAATACTGAATGTACGAGTACATACTCGTACATGAAATAGTGAATGTACGAGTACATACATGTAATACTGAATGTACGAGGGCATACATGTAATACTGAATATACGAGTACATACATGTAATACTGAATATACGAGTACATACTCGTACATGTAATACTGAATGTACGAGTACATACATGTAATATTGAATGTACGAGTACATACATGTAATACTGAATGTACAAGTACATACGAACATAAGAAAAGAAGTAGCCTATTGGAGGAAGCTCCTGTTCAGTTCCGTCCCACCTAGCATCCTCATCCATAAATCTATCCAATCTATTCTTAAAACACCGCAGAAAGGACGCTTTTATCACATTACTAATGAGCCTATTTCATTCGTCTAACATCGATCGGTAAACCAATTACTACCAATCTCTTTCCTATCCCTAAACTTGTCTAGCTTTAAACCCATGACTATGTGTTCTATCCTGTTCACTAAAAATAAAAACCTTACTTATGCCCTATTATAATCTTTTACACACTTGGAGACTTCAATCAATTCCCCTCAAATTCTTCTCCTTTCTAACGAATATAGATTTAGTTTCCTAAGCCTTTCACCATAAGGTAAGCTCCTCCAACCATGACTCATCTTAGTCATCTTTCTTTGCACAGACTCAAGCAAAGCAATATCCATCCTATAATATGCTGACCAAAATTGCATCGCATAGTCAAAGTGAGGCCTACCTAACTAATGTCACCTTACCTCTGTCTCCCCTATTATAACCTTTTATCAACTTGAAGACCTCTACCAAGGTAGATTTGATTCAGTGGTGCGTTTACCTATAGGGAGACGGAATTGAAGAATGGAAAGACGAGCAATAAGCAAATGAAGGAAAGATCAAGCATTAAATTAGGTTAAGCCCAAATTCCGAGGTGTGGAGAGAAGATCAATTTGCGAGGTGTTGGTAAGAGGTGTGGCATTTCTCGGATTGCTGCCAAGGTCTCTTAGCAGTCCTTGGTATCTCTAAACATTGTTAAGAACTTTTCATAATTTCCCTTGTCTCTCCTTCCTTTTTTCTCTCTTACTATTCTATTTGGGGGCCACAGAATCCGGTCGCCATCGTATCAAGTACTTGATAAGATGAAAATACTGCGAATTTGTTTTTTTCCGTTTCCCACTATCATTCACCCGTTTAATCTTAGACAAATTTTCCAGATGTTTGTTTTGTTTATATTTTTTTCTTAATATTTGAAGATATTTGTTTTTCTTTTATTTTTGGTAATATTTACAGATGTTGGTTTTTGTTTATATTTTTGGTGATATTTACAGATGTAGGTTTTTGTTTATATTTTTGTTAATATTTGAAGATGTTTGTTTTTCTTTTATTTTTGGTAATATTTACAGATGTTAGTTTTTGTTTATATTTTTGGTGATATTTACAGATGTAGGTTTTTGTTTATATTTTTGTTAATATTTGAAGATGTTTGTTTTTCTTTTAATTTTGGTAATATTTACAGATGTTAGTTTTTGTTTATATTTTTGGTGATATTTACAGATGTAGGTTTTTGTTTATATTTTTGTTAATATTTGAAGATGTTTGTTTTTCTTTTATTTTTGGTAATATTTACAGATGTTAGTTTTTGTTTATATTTTTGGTAATAGTTACAGATGTAGGTTTTTGTTTATATCTTTGTTAATATTTGAAGATATTTGTTTTTCTTTTATTTTTGGTAATATTTACAGATGTTAGTTTTTGTTTGTTTTTTTGGTGATATTTACAGATGTCGGTTTTTGTTTATATTTTTGTTAATATTTGAAGATGTTTGTTTTTCTTTTATTTTTGATAATATTTACAGAAGTTTGTTTTTGTTTATAATTTTGAAATATTTGCTAGCAAACTCGCAGGGGAGAACTGTTCTAATTCTAAACACTATCGTCCGTTGCAACCTAGACTGATTCATCATCAGTTTCCTATCATGGTACAGTGTCTTCCGCTCACCCGGTGACTGAACAAGGTCAACAGACCTAATTCGCATGCTCTCAATTATTCTGACTTATGACCTTATGAACATATGCCCTTACGACATTTCAAAGTTTCAAAAACTCATTGAAAAGTAAAATGCTTACCATCCGACTAACCAGCCGTCGACTGACCGACCAAAAAGAGTAACTTATAGAGACGCGCACACGCGACTAAAATTAAATTCCATCAAGCTGTCTTCATCCTGTATCTGTTAAAAGTTTAAATATATGAATTCTATCCTCATAAGCAATTTACGCATAAACAGAAAAAATATAGATTCCTTCAACTTATCTTCACATCCTACTGAATTCTAAGATAAGCTTAATAGCCCTAATAAAATCATAACATATTCCTTCTACCTATATACACTACCTTACACTTGCTTGCATTAAATTTCCTCTGCCACATATGTGCAGAACCGACAAGATTTTCTAATTCGTTCTGAAGATTAACAGCCCCTTTCATAGTGGACACTGGAGAAGCTATTTTATTATCATCAGAAAACTTCTACACTCTAATCTACAATTCTTTTTCAAAGCCATGAACATAAAATAGGAACATTCTGCTGGCAGATCTCTGCGGCACACCCCAACTACACTTATGGCTGGTTTCTATTTCTTGGCCACTCACCATTCCAACTAGAAAGACTTGCAGAAAAGAAAACTTTCATTTAACTTAATTAATTTTCCGTGAGAGACACTATCGAAGGACTTACTAAAATCCAGGTAAACTACGGCAACATCCTGCCCCTTATCCAAGTTACCAGTCAAATGTTCAAAGTAAGATATCAAATTTGATAAACATAATTTGCTTGGATGAAAATCATGTAAGTTTTCTATCAATTCCTGCTCTCTATGAAATCAATAATTTTCTCCAAAACTTTATAAACAATAGCCGTAAGGCTAACAGGCTGATAATTATTCGCAACACTCCTACTACCTTTCTTAAAATTGGAAACTACATTAGTTAACCCTCTGGATCTTCACTGTATAAAACTGACTCGTTAAAAATTATACTCATTGGCAAATTAAATGATATATTTTTTCATGAATTCTAGCATATATATTACCAGATACTACTGTTATAATAAGTCTCATATTCTTGATGACCGTATTAGTATACTCCAAATCTAAAGTGATAATTTCACCCATTGCTTCAGTGATATTCTCGAAACTCTCATCATCCAGGCTAGCCAACAAAAAGCTGAAGTGATCATTTAGAACTTCTACCATTTCCTCTTCTCTACCAGTACCTGATAATATACATGCTAGAATTTATGAAGGATTAGATTATTTAACTTTGCCAATTAGTAGACTTTTTAATAGGTCAGTTTAATACAGTGAAGTACCAGAGGGTTAGCTAATGTGGTTTCCGATTTCAAGAAAGGTAGCAAGTGTGTTGTGAATAATTATCGCCCTGTTAGCCTTACGGCTATTGTTTGTAATATTTTGGAGAAATTGTTCAAGGCTTAATTATTTGATTTCATAGAGAGCAGGAATTTGAAAGAAAACTTACATGATTTTCGTTCAGGCAAATCATGTGTATATTACTATAAAGAAAGATGGGACAATAGAAGGAAGAAGGTGGGACGATTGCACTCAACTCCCACCCCCACCGTTGCTAAGAGACATTGGGAATGTCCACTAATACCCCTCCAGCACCCCACCGGTTGTAAATAAATAAAAGATGGTCGACGATCAGCCTGTAAAATTAGTCTCCGTCCAAGATAGATAGGAGAGAAGGGGCTTGTGAGATAGGGGCGAAATTTGGGGGGTAAAGGGAAATGCCTAGGAGATTACAGCCAAGGTAGTCTCATTCTAGTTTCAGACACAACGAGGGCATTGTGGACGAGATGGCGTGAGGACACGGGCCGAGAGGGCGTGAGAACACTGGGGCCGAGAGGGCGAGAACACTGGGACCGAGAGGGCGTCCCACTCTTCCAGTTTTGACCTAGTAGGGAATGAGTATGTAGATGGTGGGCTGGTGTGGTTAATGTGTCTGGATGTGTGGGCTGTGCATGTGGTGAAGGTGAATGGTGTGTCGTGTGGGTAATGCTAGTACTCGATTAAAGATTGAACTCGTTCACAAGGCAATCTATCCTTGAACCGCTTTATTTTCCGGTTTTGACCTGTTCGTTTGCTCTCCGAATTGATGGTCGATGGTCGATGACCTCTCTCTCTCTCTTTCTATCTCTCTCTCTCTCTCTCTCTCTCTCTCTCTCTCTCTCTCTCTCTCTCTCTCTCTCTCTCTCTCTCTCTCTCTATATATATATATATATATATATATATATATATATATATATATATATATATATATATATATATATATATATATATATATATATATATATATATATATATATATATATATATATATATATATATATATATATATATATATATATATATATATATATATATATATATATATATATATATATATATATATATATATATATATATATATATATATATATATATATATATATATATATATATATATATATATATATATATCACTTTCTCAGTCAAATGTATTTTCCTGGGCAACTGTCGCCTGGAAAGCCACCTCGGCAGTGTTTGAATCGTGCACTGTGGTTCGAATTCTAGGAAATGACCCACTTCTCTAACTCAGTCCAAGAGTTTAAGTCGGTTAATGCGACTGTTTAGCTTTCTTTTCACCGGTACCTACATCGCCACGGGGCGGAATTCTATTCCTTGAAAGTCTGACCGTTTCGCACACCATCCGCTTCCTTGGTAGTCGGCCTAGTGTGAGAAGGCCCTCATAAGAAGCGTTTTGCTTATAAGCACTACAAACGCCGTCCTAACGATTTCTCCCTATGTGAATTTCTACGGGCGAAGGCCAGATTCCGTTTAGTTTTAAAGCACGCTCACCGCTCTTCAATGGGGGCATGCATATACTCATTCAATGTTAGGAGCCATTTTGCAAAGGTGTAGAAGTGCGTCAAAAGGATTCAGGGTACGATTTGGCTGGATCTCTTCCAGCTTTCGAGGAAGATGAGACCACCAATTTGGGCCCACCTTGCCTAGAGGAATATTTCACGACCGTTTTCTCCTTATTCGCCAGCCGGGATGCCTAGTCTGAGGAAGCTTCCTGAGTGTCCTTGGGAAAGACTCCTGTACACCAGATTGTGGTGAGCTTGAGTATTTGCAGGAGCCTGACTATTCCCCTAGTAGTTAATTATTTAAATTGTTGGCTGACTTTTCACACCCCTAGAGGGAGGTAGGCCACCCTTTCGACACCTGAGAGTGCTTGGTAGATTTCTTTTGTTATTTTTCCTGGGATTTGTCTTTTTTTATTATAGCTATAGATTAACCATGCTTAAAAATAGGCTTTTTTTTACAATTTCAATATCTGTACCCTCGCTGGTGGCTTCTAGAAGCCAGCATTAAATAAAAATAACTTTTCTTATACATAATCTAATGAATACCCTTGTGACGAATACCCTTCTGACGAATACCCCTCTAACGAATACCTTTCTGAAGAATACCCTTATGACGAATACCCTTCTATACAGAATCTAACAAATACCCTTCAGTTCCATAACTGTGCTCCCTGTTATCATTCCGATATGGAAACCTTACAATATTTAAATCACTTTGTATCCTAAAGTTACCTCGAACCTCTTATAGAAGTGAAGCTAGTTTTGCGTGGTCAGAAAAACCTTAAATATATCTTGTAATTCCTTCCCCAACATTATTGGTATAAATCAAGAATAATGAAAATGGATCTAGAATAGACCCCTGCGGTAGACCTTTACATTCTGATCTTGTTTCATGTCCCACCATTTTCCTGTTCCATCTTCAATTTTTAGTCGCGTGCGACTCTATATCTCAATATGTCGGTCAGTCGGTCTCCGTTTTGCTTTATTTGTTTTGGCAATAACATCATAACTACTTGGCCGATCCTAACGAAATTTGAAACGCTTGTGTTTTTTACATTCTCTTTTGAATGATATAATTGCCAAAGTCCTCCCAAAGTTATCCTGGGAATTATTTTGTTTTGGCAATAACACCATAACTATTCGGCCAACAAAATTTAAAACGCTTCTGTTGTTTACATTCTCTTTCGAATGATATAATTGCCAAAGTCCTCCCAAAGTTAGCCTGGGAATTATTCTGTTTTGGCAATAAGATGATAACTATTCGGCCGATTCTAACGATATTTGAGACCCTTATATTGTTTTACATTCTCTTTCGAAAGATGCAATTGCCAAAGTCCTCCCAATGTTAGCCCGAGAATTTGTTGGTGGAGAGGGAATAATATCATACCTATTCGGCCGATTCTAACGAAATTTGAAACCCTTATGTTGTTTTACATTCTCTTTCCGAATATTTAATACCAAGGTTCCTCCAGGGTTAGTACGGGAATTATTGAAAGTTTTGAAGGTCGTAAGGTCATAAATCAGAATAAATGAGAGCACACGACTTTGGTCAGTAGACCTTGTTTAATTACCCTTCTATGAGGAAGTTTAATAAGAGCTTCACTAAGGTCTAAATCAGGCTTGGGGAAATTTTCCTGTGTTGAAGGCCTCTTAAGTTAGTTGTAGGCCGCATTCATAAAATTTTAATTAGATACAAGAAAAGAACATAAGAAAAGAATTCTGAAAAAAGCTAATCAATAGCCTTGTCGTCTAATCGTATTGTATTTGTTGTTTTAAGGAAGCAGCTCTGATCCTATTAATTATGAAAGACAACAATACTTCAATATTGGCTGAGTGGACTTTTTAATTACCTTATTATTGAGAGAGTGTCACAGCGTTTAATCCGTTTTAAGGAGAGAGCCCGTTAAACAGGTAAAAGATCCATTGAAACACCAGAATTATCCCCAAATAAACATAAATTTTAAATTTATCAATTAACTACAAACAAAAAAAAAAAATATTTATATTCACCTAATAAGTTTAACGAGGTTAACCATTCTGAAAACTGGGCCTATTACAGAATCTATTCTTGACCAAATCAAAATATAGTAAGATACACGTAAACAAACCAATTGCCGATTAGTTATTTTATAGTGGCATTTTTAGATTAGCATTAAACATCAAATTAAATTTCACTCTTCTACTAGTAAATATGACAGGGTTCACGCACAATTGTTTCTACTTCAGTTAATTTAAGGACCGTAATAAACTCATACTAACGCAATTCGAATATAAATGGTCATTCTAATTTACATGACAGACAGGATGAGGGGTTGTCGGATGTCACTAGATGTCTTTTCTCGCGCTTTGGGGGGTTGGAGCGGCCGATGGTAGATTTTCTTTGAGATGGGATGGAGGTAAGGGAATCCGATGTCTAATTCTTTGGTCTTAAGATCGCAATTTGAGAGTCACTCGGGGTTAACTGGTTCTTCTATTATCTTACTTGCGAAATTACTGTTTGGCACTAGGAATATTGGTCCTGCTAAGCTTCTTACTAAGCCTGTGCAAGATGCTTCAGGCTGGCACCGAAATAATCCTTCTTCTCTTGCTGCCGAAATTTCTGGTTTGGCACTAGGAACGGTAATCCCGTCAGACTTCTTCTAAGTCTGTAAAGGATAGTTAGGTCTGGTACCGATACAAAAAGTGAAGTTTTTCTATGTAAATTCGACATTGGATGAAGGATCGATCTTCTCGATCTGATCCTTTATTGTCTCTCCTCGAATAATCTTTCTTCTTTCCTTCAGGGGCTAATTTAAAGACTGGCGACAGCCCCATGTAAGGGTGAAGGGGCAAGGCCGCATCGGGGAGAGCGAGGGGTGAGGAGGGTGGCATTGTGGTGCCCAAGTTGGCTTGTTAATTAGAGACACCACCAACCATCACCATCCTTGGTCTTCCTTTTGACTGGCACCGCTTCTTGGCGATTTAACCACGGGCCTATGGATCTCGTAGGTAATTGGATCTATTGAGCGCTGTTTAAGGGCCTTTGGTGGTCACCTTAGCAGCATGAGCACGCTCCGACTACCTATGCGGCGGGGACGGCGATTTGCCATCCTGGCCGCCGCGCTGACGGGATTCAGTACCCCATCCGACTCCAACTTAGCCTCTTCTCCTTCTTTCAAAACACTTGCCCCCCCGCCCCAGTTTCCTCGCTTTTCATACAACCTCTCTCACAACTTTCTCTGGTCAGCCTCTAATTTCACAGGGTAGATGCTGACCTTCTTCTCAGCCAACCGTCCCAAATCGGGGCTGAGGGGGGAGGGGATAATGTTCCCTAACCCCTAAGCTCCGGTTTGGGATGGTGGGGTTTTTAACAACCTGCTTTATCTCCACTCATACCTTCCTCACATCCCCTTTCCTTCTCACTTCACAATTTATCATTGTTTTTCACGCCGTGCCCAAGGTGGAGCCGCCATGCTGAAGGGCTGCTAGGTCACCAGGTGGGAGGGGTGCCTTAAATGGCAGCACCTGGCTCTTCCGGGCCCGTAAGCATCCCTTGCAGAGCGGGCTACTGCGAGGGGTGATGAGCTATTGCATCCCGTAAGAAAAAGAGGGTCACCATGCCCAATGATGAAGAAATAAAAAATATCCCCTTAATTTCCCCAGTTCCAATGACGGAGCCGCCCTCAGGCAGCTCCACAACAAAGATGGAGGTCCCCCTCCCCCCTGTGCTTGCCCAGGGGACTCTCCAAACTTCTCTAACCGGAGAGGAGGCTTGCTTCTCTCCTACGCCTATGGGTGTAGGGGACTCCCCCTCTCCCCGTTCTCTGGAGGTACTTTCGGGCACCTCGCTCTTACCAGCCGCAGCCCCCCTTTTCTTTCCAAGGGAACTGACAAGAAAAAGCCCATAGACGACCGCTCCCCCCATTAAAGCGGCTCGGTAGGGAAAACCCCCTTAGGGGGGAGAGGGAAGCCGGGCCCCTTCGGTCGCTTCCCTCAAAAGACCTACTGGCAAGAATAGTGAACCTTGCCGGGGTCAAGGCCTGTGCCTCCCCAGACATGACTAGTAACGCTGCTAACGGGACCTGCGATGTCCTGGAGTCAAACCAGCCTCAGACGGTAGGGTCTGCCATGGGAGAGAATCCGGGCTCGGCGCCAAGCACCGAACCTGAATCAGCCCCTATGCAAGGTCCTCCTCAAACGGCCCGGGTTTCCAAGGCAGTACAAGGAGGGGAGGGATCTCCTCAAACTGGTGCCCCTGTGACTACTTGGACCTTCTCCATCTTGAAGAAGGACCTGGCTGAGGCCGATCCATCTAGACTCGGGGCGACTTTCCATCTGCGAGAGCTGCGGGGACGGATGGCTCTGCTGCCACTCGGTGAGCGACCAAGCTAAGATCGGCAAATCTAGCCGATCTGCCTCCCCCCGGGTGCGGAGCCCCTGACTATGACTAAGACGAAAAAACGCAGGGTGGAGCCTCGATAACGTCAGGGCCCCTTATTCAGAGGTTACCTGGCGTTTTCGAGCGCGCTGGCTTCAAATGCTTCCTCGTTATTCGCTTCACTGATTTCAGCATGTTGGCCAAGGGTAACATGATCCATCAGAGAAGAGCATTAGCTAGTGTAATTGGTAGAGAGCCGAAGGTGACCCGTTTCTCGGACGGGAACCTTCTGGCGAATGCGGCGGATCCCTCTGAGGCGACCAAGATAAGTGCTCTTCGGACACTTGATGGCACCCCGGTGAGTGTGATGCCGCACTCTACCATGAATTTTGTGAAAGGACAAGTTAATGCGAGGGAACTCGTTAACTACTCCATAGAGGACATAACCTTAGACCTGGCCGACCATGGGGCGGGCGAGGTCAAACGTGTGATTAGAAAACAGGGAGGGGCCTCGAGACCCACCCCTACAATCTTCGTCACGTTCGACTGTAACATGCTTCCTGAGTCGGTGCGTGCCAGTTGGTACCGCTACCACGTGAAGGCATTCGTGCCACTGCTGCGGCGGTGCTATTACTGTCACCGCTTCGGCCATACGAATCGTTCATGTAGACATGCAAAGTTGGGGTCACCCGAAGTATGCGTAAATTGCTGCAAGGCCGCACACGATAAGTCCAAATCGTGTGTGGCCAAGTGTGTCGATTGCGGAGAGCCGCACCCTGCTTCTTCGAAGCAATGTGGTGCATATCTCCTTGAGAAAGAAATCCTGGTCGTTCAGGCCCAGGATACAATCTCATTCCGCGAGGCAAAGGACTTGGTCCTGGCGCGCCCGGCTCTGCCTGGGACGTCATATAGCTCAATAGTTAGAAAGGCACCCTCTGCTCCTGGCCCATCCAGGCTAACAAGCACGGTTGTTTCCGCGCCCATTCGAAACCCTTCTGCGGGTTCTACTCAACCCGGGCGCTTCCCTGGTAAAGCTGGCGGCACGAAAGGTTCACACCCAGCCCCGGCTACAACCAGGGCTCCCCCGTTTCCCCCAGGGTGACTGTTTCCCGTAAGGCGAAACGGCCACGCGCCTCCACCGAGTCGTTAGACTCACAGGAGGCAACACCCCTGAAGTTGGTCGCCAGGCCATCTTCCGGGGTTCCTAAAGCTGTCTCCCGAAAGGAGGACAGCAATAAAAGAGCTTCAGTTCCTTCGCCCACGCCTAGAGGTGGTGCGAGTGGCTCGGAGACGGTGGATCCTCGAAAAGAGGGGCCCCCGCCTCCGAAGCCGCAACGCCCGCCTAAAGTTTCGAGGCGGAGGGAGGAAAAGACTCGCATGGCGAGCCCAACCTCCCCCAATAAGTCCTCGAAGGCGACAGCGCCTTCAGCGCATTGTCTGGCCAACAGCGCCCGGGATTCTGCCTCCGGGAAGCGTAGGGCCATCCCCGTGAGGGTCTTCTGTTCGAAGAGGGCCCCCGCGTCTCCTCCGAGCGAGGCATGGAGGGCATATTCCTTCTTTGGAATTGCCGTGGACTCCGGGCCAACTGGGAGGAGCTGCGGAGGCTCGTCTCGTCCCGTTTTCCGTTAGCTATTTTTCTGCAGGAGACCATGCTAGGCGCGTGCCCCTGCCCGCCCTCCCTGGGTATAAGGGTTTTGTGACCCCACCACCACGAGATTGGGGTCGGACTGGGGGATGCGTGGTTTACACCCGGCATGATGTCTTCATTCTCCCTTTCACTTTAGATACTTCCTTTCAGGCAGTGGCTGTGCAGCTTCACCTGGATAGGATGTATACTATCATTTCTGCGTACATTCCACCGTCAGCTGACTTCGACGCGGGGGACTTCCGCCGCGTCGTGGCACGGTTTTCCGAGGCCCTATCTCTTGCTTAGAGATCTGAACTGCAGGCATCCTCTCTGGGGAGATTACTCAATAAATCCCAGGGACAAGTCCTTGCCGATCTGATCGAAGAGCTTGAGATGGGTGTCCTAAATGTGGATGAGTTTACGCATCATTGCCCGAGAACTGTTTCATTTTCTTGCCTTGATCTATCTTTGTGCTCTTCGGATGCACGGCCTGATTTTGATTAGGGCGTGGTCGATGTCTTCCATGGTAGTAATCACTTTCCCATTCAAATATCATTTTCAGTGCAACTTCCGCCTGAGAGCCCACCTCGGTGGTGCTCGACTACAGATGCGAGTTTCATGTATCCGCAGCTGAACGTCTATTGCGGAAGGTGGACTTGATACACCACACCGGCGGTCCATCAAATGGCGATGCGTCCCAAGAGTGTGCCCGATTCGGAGACGAAAGAAAGCGACTTGAAGCCGTCGCGGCATTGCAGGATAGGTCCATGGGAACAGTCGCGGCGCAATGGCACGCAACTTTAAGTTCCCTTCGACCGTCTCCCATCTTCTTTGCCAAGCAGTCCGAAGAGCTGCCCGTATTCCTGCCACGTATAAAGAAATGCAGATAAAGATCAGAATGACATTCATCGGTGAGCTAAAAGGCACCATGGGTCGGTCCTCGTAGGGGTGGGATATCTAGGTCGCAATGGTGTTTTTGACACCAATCAGCGATGGTGGAACCCTTTGCGACCATGAGGACACTAGTACCCAGTCGGCAGGATTCCTAACAGAGAGAGAAGGTATGTTGCGCTGTGAAGGCGGAAGGGGAAATGATAGAGGTGTTAGGATTGGTTATGGGTAGGGTCAGTGTGGGGAACTAATTACCCACGCGGGGGTGAGTATCAGCGTATCCGCCCAATGGGCAGCGAGCTCATTACGGCTCTTGAAAGTTCTGTGTCCGCACTCGATAGGATTGAGCCCCTGCCCCTACGTCAGGAAGCCAACGGGAACAAACCTGCACATTTACTGTCTTTAATGTTAAAATCAGGCCTATCCTAAATTCACTTTTGTAATCATGGCAATCCTAACTTGTTCGCTTCCTGGCTTTCTCCTAAATCTGGGGTTCCCAAACTACGGCTCGTAAGGCCTAAAGGGGTCATTATCCTTTTTCTGGTGGTCATGGAGTTGCAACTGTATGTACATTCAGTTCGCTTGAACGGGGTTGAATTTTCTCGGCGCTGGCTCAAACGCATGCGCGGACCGCTAATGCATTGTGGGTACATCAGCCATTGTTCTTAATCGTTTAATACGAAGCCTCTGTCTATAAAACATGTATAATGGATTATTCCTCAGCGCTAATAGAAGTTATACAAGATAATCTGATAAGGTATAGACATGTGTGAATTTCAACCTTATCCCAATAGATTTGGTCTTGATGTGTTTTAAAGTGTTTGGCATTTCCTATCCAATTTTTATCCATTTACTGCAAATAACCCCCTTTAGATTCAATGTAGATTGCCTTAATAATGTGCAAAATTATTTTGAGTTACGATTATGAGTGTCAGTATGATTGGAATTGAAGAAGTATCAATGAGTAAATTTACAACCCATGTAGTCAGAGTCAAGTATTCACCAAATTATTTTTTTCTGTAATTATCGTCATAGTGCGGTGTACTGTACTCGAATATGTAGTACACGAGGTCGCTTATCCACTGTATTTAGGGACTTTGTTATTTTTTTCAAACATTTAGGTTTGGTCGTACGACTACTTTCGTTCCTAATGTTTGATATTTTGTTTTCCAGATGTCGAAGAAACGCATATCCAACGAGAAGTTTCTCAACTTTGGCTTCTCATCTATCGTGAACAATGGCGTGCAGTTGCCACAGTGTGTCATCTGCAAGAAGACAGTTGCTAACGAGTACATAAAGCCCTTCAAGCTGAAGGAGCACCTCTCAAAGGTTCATCCAGAACTGGTCAGCAAGTATTTGGCCTACTTCAAAATCAAAGAACACCAGCCTAAGTGATCGAGATTGGATCATGAAACAGTTCTCTTTTAACACAGCAAGGTCGTCATGGCCTCGTACCAGATCTCCCTTCTTATCGCGAAGCAGAAGCAGCCACACACGATTGCAGAGAGACGCTCGTTAAATCTTGCATGGTAGAGTTTACTCGTCTTGTCCTTGATCAGAACTGTCAACAAGCTTAATCAGATAAGTTTCTCAGACAACACAGTTAAGCAGCGCATCGATGGCATGTCTCAGAACATCAAACCTCAGGTGACGGAGAAAATCCGACTCTCTCCCGTCTTTGACATCCAACTTAATGAGACCACAGACGTCGCACATCTTCTACAGCTCTTGGTTTATGCTCGGTTCATCTCTGAAAATCAGGTGGAGGAGGAGTTCCTCTTCTGCAGATCATTGAAAATAACTACAAAGGCTGAAGCTGTTATGAACATGTAGTCCAACTTCTTCCAAGAGGAAAGGGTCTCGTTGGAAAAGTTGGTTAGGGACCCTGCACGGAAGGAGCTCCCAGCATGCTCGACTCCAAGTCATGATTAGTGACTCTGGTCAAGAAAAAAACCCGGATGTCATTACAACACACTGCCTAATCTAACGTGAGGCTCTTGCCTCTAAGACGCTCTTGCTGCTCTCAAAGTCACCTTGGAAATAGTGACCCACATCGTCATCGTCAATACCAGGCTGTTTCGTTAGTTGTGCCAAGACATGGATTCTACACATATGTTCTTTGGTTGTCAAAGAGCAATATTCTCGTTCTTGTATTTGAGCTCTTTGAGGAATTGCAGGTATTTTTGCAGCTCAAGGGAAAAAAACGGATCAGTTTTTAATGTACATTAGAGAGCCGTTTAAGTGTAGTCTTGCCTACTTGGCACACGTGTTTGAAGCTTTGAATAGACTCGACCGGCAACTACAAGGCCCAGATCAACACAGATGCCATCAAGGTTTTCCTCGACAAGCTAGCTCTTTGAGATAGGAAAGTTGAGAGGGAAAATGTAGCTTCCTTCCAGCGTCTGAATGAGATCGTGGGTGAAGAACCACTTGCAGAGGAGCTGTAACAAGAGATCAAGGAACACTTGTCAATCCTCCAAGAAGTGTTCAGACACTATTTTCTTAATATTGATGCAAATGAGAATGTACAGCTGAAACTTGCCCGCAATCCTTCCCGATGGACTGTGGACAATCTCCCTGATGACATACAAGAGGAATTCTTGGAGCTGATCGACAACACCACAGCCAAAGAGGAGTTCCAGGAACAACAATAGTTAGGAGGTTTATAATTGCTGGCCAAAATGCTTTTCCCTGAAGACTCTCATTCCTTTCTCATCAACTTAGCTCTGTGAAAGTGGTTTCTCGAGTCTCCTGGTGATCAAATCAAAGGCCCGAAACAAGTTGGATGGTGAAGCAGACATGCGATCTGCCTTGAGCCACACCGACCCGCGTATTGATTTGCTTCTATCAAAAAAGTAAATACATCTTTCTCATTAAAATACATGATTAAATCAATACTTGTTAATAAACATTTTTGGGTATCGCTCTCTCTGTTGTGATTAATCTTTTAAATTTGAAAATAATGTATCAGCGATATTAAAATTTAGTAAGTTTTCAGGAGGCTTATAAAGGTGGAGGTCATGGTAGGTTAGTACTAATGAAAAGGGTAACTTACTGGAAAAGTTTGGGAAACACTCCATGATGGTGCATTGCAATAGCTCTCTAATGCAACCATCTAGGAGTGTTTCCCAAACTTTCCAGTGAGTGACCCCTTTCAGTAGTACTAACCGGTCTTTTTTGTGTGGGAGCTTTCTTATAAATATCCCTATTTAAAAGAAAATGCAAATGCACTATATAGAGCACTTTCAATAATTAAGGAAGGCAAAGTTCTAATTATGGTGTTATGACGAAAAATAGATTGGCAGCAACATTGTTAATCGGAATCGCATCATATTGTATTACCACTTTGAAGGGATTTTGTCCGAATTAAAATATGCTATGAGATTTTATATTAATCATTATTAAAGAAAATATGATTAATTAAAATAGCATTTTGGAGCGGGGCTTATACGTCTGAAGTCAAGAAACACGACATTAATACAATGAACATTAGAGCATCTAACGACGTCTGGCAATTGTCTTTGAATTCGAATCTAATCTAGAGTATATCTCCGATATAGACTATATAACATTTGCGTTTTTGTCTTTTGTTTTATATATATATATATATATATATATATATATATATATATATATATATATATATATATATATATATATATATATGAATATAGACCACGGAAGGAAACTGAATAAAAGGCAGATTGGAGTTAGTACTTTCGTCTATTCGACATTTTCAAACTCACAATGGTAAGAAAAATAAGACACACAGTATTTATACTAAGCACGTTTCCTTATGAGGTCAACATTTTAATGCTATCAGATAAGTCGGATTTTAGAAAAAGTGATAAAATTGGATCTATCGAAAACAGCCCTGGGCTAATGTTGAGATTACTCTCCTTTGTGTGGGAGATTAAAAATGATTCCAGGATATTTATCTTTATAAAGTCATTACTATGGATTATAGTATCAGTTTTTGACCAGTTAATTTCGTGTCCCATCTTGGAATTGTGGACAGCTAAGGCATTATTCAGATATCCCTTAATAACTGCATTTTTGTGTTGCTGGGTCCTTATGGAAACATTTTTGAAAGTTTGGCCTACATAGAATAAATTACAATCTAAACATGGAATTCGGTGAATTACATTATTATCATTATTGGGGCTATGCTTTATTAAGAGATTTTTTAATGTATGATTGTATTTAAAGGCTACCTTAATATTAAGTTGTTTTAGAATGGGCACTGCAGACATAAAATTATCCAGATAGGGTAAAATTAATAGGTTTTTACGAGGTTCTATTGTCTCTAATTTACAATTATAAAATGTTTTTTGCCTATATTCATACATTTTTCTAGAAAGTACTTTGGGTAGCATAAATTGGTAGCAATATCTTCAATTTTTGTGTATTCTTTATCTATATAGTCGGGACTACATATTCGAAGAGCCCTAAGATACATGGAGAAAAAAACAGCAGATTTTATATTTTTAGCATGACTTGAATAAAAATGGACATAAGATAAATTATTTGTCGGTTTCCTATAAACAGTAAGTTTAAATCTATGTGGTTCTCTAATTATTAGGACATCCAAAAAGGGAAGGCTCTTATTTACTTCCTTTTCTACGGTGAATTTAATTCACGGAACCAATGAATTGATAATTAAAAGAAAAACTATCGATGTCAAAACTGTTGTTTAAAATTACCAGGATGTCATCAACATACCGGAACTAAACAATTTGACATATGCAGTATATGCAGTACCATGCAACGATTGCCATAAAGTTTATATAGGGGAAACGAGGAGAAATCTAGACAAGAGATTGTACGAACACAAAAGAGATATTAGAGTGGGCAGCGAAAGTAGTGGAATTTTTTGCCATGTTAGAGACAAGAATCATACGATCGATTTCAATGGAAGTAAAATGGTATTTAAATCGGCCAACTATGTTAAGAGAAGAATCGTAGAATCGAGCTTGATATCGTCAGTTCCTAATTTAAATCTATCTGAGGGTAAATTTTATTTTAATCCTGTAATAAGATCGCAAATAAATAAAATAGTAAAATGTCAGCCCTTCAATATGTTTAGGCCTAACCCCCCGCTCCCAGATTAGCCACAAGTAGGGGATTGGGGGGAAAAAGAGGGGATCTTGTGTTATGCTTTTCTCTTATATATTTTCTGCCTAGTGTCAGTTGAAAAAGGGTGTGAGATACACCGAAACTGTTCTGAATTAAATTGTCTTCGGAGAATGTGGTTTAATTCCTCATCTTTTCTTGCGATATTGCATTAATTTTCATCATATATATATATATATATATATATATATATATATATATATATATATATATATATATATATATATATATGAAAAATTATTGCAATAACACAATCATTTATGCGGTTAAAAGGCTATATTAGGCAGACACAGTATTCATCGAAGCCCTCGGAAGGAGCTCTTCTCGCATACACGAGAAGGTAACACTTAAAATCGGCGTTCTCTCATGTATGTGAGAAGTGCTCCTTCCGATGGTTTCGATGAAGACTGTGTCAGCTTAATATATATATATATATATATATATATATATATATATATATATATATATATATATATATATATATATATATATATATTTATATATGCTGCTTACTGGTGCTTAATGTTGTCCATCGTGACGATGACGATGTCACTCCATACATGGATGATTTTGATGATGTTTGGTTGATGATTATCGTCTTTGGTGAGATCGTTGATGGCTGCGGAGTCTGCGAAGGTTGGCACAGCCTCTTCAACAGACATCGCAGATATAGGGTCCTTGTATTAGTTGGTGTCGTCTTTCACGGCGGACTATGGCAGCATTCTGGATAGGGTATTGCAAGAATGTGTGGATGAATGAGCAATGCATGGAGTGATAACTTGCACAAGGAAGTTTAAGGTGGAAAGTAAGTGTGCATTCTTCAGTCTACCATCTTCACTTTTCCTTGCTGAGTCCAGTGGCAAAGAAATGATCCAGGACGACTGGAGCAGGTTTAAGTTGCAGTGCTCTGCCGAAAAAAAGTCCCTTCTTGGACTATCGCCTAATGCAATGGTTCCCAACCGATTTTGGCTTATGGCTTCCTTAGGAACCTTATTTTTTCCTGTGGCCCATAATCATTATTTTCAGTAGGTAATATGCAGTTTAACTCTACTTTAAAGGATAAAAGATATTAAAACAGCTATTTGTATTCAGGTACAATTATATTTGTCACATATATAGGAGTATAAACATAGCAAAAATTAAACAGTGGTTAACAAAAATGTAATACTCTTTTAAAATAAATAATTAGTCTTACAAAAAAATAAAATCCTTTAGAAAAATGAAATAAATATAACATCAACTCTTTATTCATCCAATGCGATCCTTGTGCTTCATGCAGTTTCACATGTTTTTCAATATCAGGGTCTATAGTTGTTAGAGACAGACGAAGATCACCTCTTTTTACTATTTCTAAGCGGCTGCGAGCTTTTGATGGGAGGTGTGACACTTTACTAAAACCCGACTCAACCAGATAAGAAGTAGGAAAAGCAATAAAATATAATTTTACTTCGTCCCAAAGCAAAGGGTATTTTATAGCAATTTTATGACTTGTACATAAGTTCCTGACACCATGCTTAAATCTAGCAAGTGAAGTTTTGTCACTCTGTAACTCAATGAGGCTTTCTTGTAATCTCATATAAACATCAGCTGCATTAATTCCAAATGGGTCTACCACCCAACCTGGAATGTCCAGTTGTAGAAGATCTCTGAACCTAACTTCCATATCACTATGCAATTTTTCCAAATGATCAATGTATACTAAAATATCATCTTCTTTCAGCTCACTCTCAATAGTGCAGAGGGTTGGAAACTGTATCAACTCTTTTCGCCCCATATTTGTCTTGAACACCTTAATTTTCCCCATAAATGCCCAAATAAGACTCTTTTCAAGTTAAAATATTTGCATTTTTACCTTGTAGCTGTTTGTTCAAGATATTTAGCTTTTCAAATATATCTGTAAAGTAGATGTCGTGGTATGACATTACATTATATCAATACCATATTATATCTATGAGGGAGGGACCAATAACTTGAAAGCAAACCGACAAAAGGGACGAAAAACCACAAGTTTAGACGGGCCGAATAGCGAGAGAGAACAACGAGGTCAGGTAAATTATGGACAATGGCGAAGCTCAAGGTTATTTAAAGAGGCATGTACAAAAAATATATAATTTTATTTACACAAAAATAATGAGAGAATTGATGGGTAAAATTACCTCAGGGAATTAACGGACAAAATCACATCAGTAAACGAAAGGGGGAATTGTAGTTATAAATCAGGCTATGAAGTTAGAACTTAAGTTATTTCAGGAGGAGACTATTCAAATTGAAGGGGGCGGGGGATTAACTCAATTGGGTTGCTGAAGCGGGAAGAGGGGTTGGCTTACGGATGTCTTCTGCACGTGAGGTGAGGCCGTTTGGAACTTCTGAGCGGGAGATTGGAGTGATGACGGTTCTCCAAAAAACAAGGAAGAGGGGTAACTTCCGGTCCAGGGGAGAGTATTTTAGCTACCCGAAATGAAGAGGGCTTCGACAGGAGTTGATGAGAGAAGTCGGGAAAATCACTCGGGGCAATCGTTCAGTGGAATTACCTCCTGGCTGGGGCTAATTCCAAATGCACAAAATAGTCCAGCTGTCACTTTGCTTTGTTGCTAGCACTTGACTTGGAACCATGGGGAATCTTCTCGGGTCTGAGCGAAACTTTTCAACTCTGTGTCTCTTCAGGTGAAGAGTCGAGCGCTATTTATGTCCGAGGCTTTACCCGGAGTTGGGGGTTAGCGGGAAACAGCTCTACTCTCGAAGGGCCTCGAATCTTCTTGCGGAAGCTATTCTAGCCCGCATAAAGGTGAATCGTGGGGGACTCGATTCGAGGCTACTGCTTGTGGAAGGGGAGGGGGGAAGGGGCGTAGGCTTACCAATTTAGGCCTAACCGAGCCCTCTGCAGCGCATGGAAGTTCCGTTCTGCTCAAGAGCTTCCACGTGGGGATTCCCTCACAGTAGAATATGTCACATTTGGCAGCAATGATTCTTACTCCGAGCTGCTTACCATCCAGAAATAACACAACACTATCCCAAAGTGCAATGAAGCGATTCAGACAATTGCCCTTAGAAAGCCATCGCACCTCTGTATGCAAAAGTAGGCATTCAAACCCTTCTTCAATGGTAGTACAGAGTTGTCGGAAAAGACGATCTTGAAGTGGATTTGACTTGATAAGGTTGACTGTCTTGATTACACTATCAAGTGAATCTTTCAGACGTCCTCCTAGGTTTTTGTAATCAGATGTTGACGGTGGACAACACAGTGTATGCAAAAAACTTTAGGTACAGCCTCTTTTAAATGTGCAATAAATCCCCTATATCTACCTACCATAGCAGCGGCGCCATCAGTTGCACAAGCCATAATATTTCCAAGTGTAATATCATTTTCTTTGAAATAGGTCACTACTTCTTTGAAAATTGTTTCACCATTAGTATCTGTCACAAGGCTGCGGGAAAAAAGCATTTCATCTCTGAGTTGATCTTTATCCAAAAACCTAACATACGCCATGAACAGGGCTTCGTTATCACGTAATAACGTTTCATCAATTTGTAATGCAAAGGTCTTTACTTGTAAATGTTTAACGAGTTTTTCCTCTACATCCTTTGCTATTTCGTCAATACGTCCTGATACTGTATTGTTGCTCAGCGGAATGACTTCAGTGATTTTGGGGGGGATTTTGTTGCATGGCAGCTGAAATAACCACAGATACTGAAGGCAAAATCAATTCTTCGCCAATAGTATGAGGTTTTCCTGATTTCGCTATTAGCTTGGAAATCTCATAAGATGCAATTTAACCTTTGTCTAGTTTTGCCGCTGTTTTGCTAAATATATCTTTAATAGTGCTCCTTGCTTGGAAATCAGCCTGCAGCTTTTTAAAGTAATCTAATGTTTTGTCTTTTTTGTCCTTGTGCTTATTCTCCAAATGTATTTTAAGCTTACTTGGTCGCATACTATTATTAGAAAGTGTAGCCATACATAAAAGACACAATGGCTGTGTTATATTGTCTGGTGAATGTATAAAATCATAAGCTAAATACTCACTGGAGTATTGTCGACATTTTTTCTTCATCGCCGTAGCTATGGGTAATCTGTGCAGAAGAAATTTAATATATTAACGATATATATATTACATTTTAGAGCAGAAGCTCACCGCAACAGAATGAAAGGCGCTTATCTCAGCGGCGAAAAAGGAAGAGTATTTCTGAGAAAAGAACCAGAAACAACCTCCATTCCCTGTGCAGAACACCGAATCTGTGCCCAATACCAACTCCTATTACAGTCGGCCACGAAAATTTCAGACATGTCCAATAAAGAGAAACGCTCATACAACAGCTGCATGGAAAATTTTGCTTTCCTTTTTTGTGCTAAATACTTGCCCCTTGATGGTAAATATTTGACACCAAAAAAAGAACCGCAAAACAATGCAACTATTTTTATGAGCGTTTCTATTAATTGGACATGTCCGAAATTTTCGTTGTTGATTATAAATCCTGGTACTCTGTACCTGTACCTAAATGCAAAACAGCAGAAATGTACTCCCTCAGGGGGGTAGATCTGCATTAATTTTAGTAATATATTATATATACATATATATTACTTAAATTAATGCAGATACAAAACGATAAGTACAATCATCAGAATCTAAGATTAAATGCTAATCTCGTAAATAAACCCTAAGTGAAACCGAAGTGAACAAAAAATGATTTGGTGTAAGCTTAGAAATGGCACACTTTACTTACAAACAGAAATGCTCAGTTATTTATTTATAAAAGTCTTATATTATTGTGCTTGTGGCAATCTATTATAATTTGGAAAACTATTAAAATTACTACAACTTCGCAGTATTAGGGTAAACAAATAAAAGCTACTTACATACTATAACGCCGAACCACTTGATAAACAGACTGTAAGGATTTAAAGTTCCACCTTAAGTATTTTCATCAAGCCAACAACGGTGCCAGGCACATAACGATCAAGCGCACAATGGAGTGCGCCGCAGAATAAGCTTGTAAGATGCAAAATATTTGTTTACAGATTAATGTAAATCCTATTATGCTAATAAAATATTTAAAAAAAAGGAAAATATATGTATTAATATTTTTAAAATGTAATTCAACTGCATAAATTAAGATTAGGTACTGCCCTAACTATAATTCAGGTTTCAATAGATTGAGTCCTGTGGCCCCCTTCATGGATCTGTGGCCCCTATAAAGCTTAAAATTTTCCTGTGGCCCCCTTCAGATGTGCCATGGCCCTTGGTTGGGAAACCCTGGCCTAATGCACGAGCACCGTGCAGATTTGGTTTCCAGGTTTACTCCTGAAGCCTTGGCCCTTCCATGGGCTCCCACAAGGCAGTCGGGTTGGCCGGGTTATACCGCCCGGCACTCGGTCGTTGGACGTACCTTCAGATAAAGGTAGGGGGACGACGAGCAGGTAGTACGCCAACAGTTGAGAGGTAGAGGCTAAGTAACCTTATCTTCTATGACTTAAGATTAAGACATAAGGTTATATAGGCGTATTCATATACATATAGAGGCCGGTCGCTTTCCGAAATTTTTCCGTATTTTCTGTTGTTTAGTAATGATAGCTAAGTTAATTCATAGAGTGAGTTGGTACTCTTTTCAGCTCTTTAAAGTGTTATTTAGTGTGCTGTTCTTTCACTTTTGGGAGTGTATTTGTTTTATATAAGTAAAAGGCTTTTTTTCATTTTCGAAATATTAATCAGTTAAAAATGGCTGTGTGAAATGAGTTAAGGAGAGAAAAATGTATAACTGAAGGGGAGCGCAAAGGAGGATGAGGGTCTGTTTGGTATGTTCACCTTGTCGTGAATGTGAATGAGAAAATTGAAAGGATAGTGGATGGAGCTGAAAGGAATACAGTTGTTTTAAATCTGGGAATTAATGGTATAGGGGGAACTAGTTCGGAGGAGCTAGTGTCAGATTTAGATATTTGGGATCAAGTAATGATAACCCATCCCACCAATATATAGTAAAGATAAGCCATTCTGAAATCCACTTGGTAAAGTAAATCATCCTATTTTGGTAAGGGTGGCTTATCTTTACTTGATCCGATATTTGTTAGGAAAGTTTCGGTATAGTCATAGTAGTAGGAAGTGTGTGTGTAGTGTCCGGAATTTTACCTAGGCTTAGAGTAGGCAGTGAGTGGATCTCGCGTGCAGTTGGGATAAATGAGAGAGTAAAAGTATTGTGTGATAGTATGGGACTTGTGTTTGTGGATACATGGAGTGAGTTATTTGGAAGGGTAGATTTGTATGCAATGGATGGGTTGCATTTGAGTCGCAAGGGTGTGAAGGTGTTGAGTGACTGTCTCAAGAGGAAAATAGGTATATACTGTCAGGGTAAGTAGGATGAGACAGGTAGGAGCGAGGGCAATCAGAGGAATTTAGAGAACAACAAAGGAGAACTGAGCAGAAGACTAGGAAGGCAGAGTGTAGTAATGATAAGACCATAAAGAGAGATACAATGAAAATATTCTACAACAAATAGTAGGAGCATAAGGAATAAGATGGATTTGTTAAGATGGCTAATGAATGTAGAGAATTTTGATGTTATTGCGCTAACAAAATCCTGGCTCGATTTGGCAGGAAAGAACTTTAGATCTGAGTTCCAGATTGATGGCTAGAATATGTCTCATAGAGATAGGAAGAGGAGGAAAAGAGGAGAAAAGGAGGAGGAAAAGAAGAGGAAAAGAGGAGGGGGGATTATTTATATTAGAGATAATCCACGAGGTTGTGAAAACACTACAATTAAAACAACCGCTAACAGAGTCATTATGGTTAGATGTTAAGGAGGAAAAGGATAAACTTGTCATGAGATTATTATATCAACCACCAAATCTTAGAAAGGAAGTTTCGTGTCCTCTGGAGCAGGGATAGAACGTGTGTACAGAAGTAAGCATGTGTGTATTATGGGTAATTTTAATTCTAGAAATATTGACTAGGAAGCTCTTGTAGGTGATCAAGAGGCTGAGGAATTTTTTTACTATGGTGCAGGGTAATTTTCTTAGGTTATAAACCAACCTACCAGGGGTGATAATATACTAGTTTTAGTTTTAATAAAGAGAAAAGAAGGCATTAGCGATGTAGAGATTGGAGGAAATTTAAGAAATAGCGACCATTGTGAAATTAGATTTAAGTTAAAATGGAACGAGGTCATCAGTAGGATAAATATGGTGAAAATTCCAGACTTTAGAAAAGCAGATTATAGTGGTTCTGAGGAGGTAGCCGAAGACCATTGTTTGGGGACTAGCGAGTAAGATCAGGCCAGGAACCGATATGTCAGTGAGAGCATTAGAGGATTAGTTTAGATCAGGAATGTGACATAATGATTAAGCAGTTAATTGCCCAACAGAATATGAATATTTCATATAGGGGAAACAAAAGGAACGGCTTCGTCACTTCTCCTTACAGGAGTAGCTTACTCCTCGCAGGCAGACCTTCTGCCTGTGGCCTACGGTCTATCTGCTTCTAGCAACGTGGTTTGGGTGTAAAAAAAAAAATTGGAAGATTTCCATTACACATCTCCTAATCTAATAATTTACTCTTAGTCAAGATTTTTTATATCCATACTTATTTTCTAAGCCTAAAGGCAAGAAAAAAACTTTCAGTGAATTCTTTTGATATATGAAAGAACAATCGTTAGGTTTTTTTTTTTATCTAGATTTGATTATATATACGAAAAAAACAACAAAGAAAACAGGCATGCCTTAATTTCAATACATTTTCTCAAGTTCAGGATTTGTAATTATTTTTGTGTTAAAAAATTACAAAACATTCGATAATCATGTTTATTTTATGAACTCATAGAAAGAACTTTGATAAAAGCTTCAAATATAGGAAACATCAGCCCGACCGACTGTTTCCAAACTGAGAAGAAAATCTTAGAAAGAAGTTGGATAAAAGCTTCAAATGTGCTTAGGTGACTCACGAACTAAAGTTCAAACTGTTAAAAACAATTGCATTCCTAAAATATAATACCAGGCAATGGCTTCGCCACTTCCCCCTAGAGGTGGAGCTTGCATTTCGCTACTAAGATTAAAATTTAAAATCTTTAAAAAAGCACCCATGGTTAAATTTTTATAAATTTTCTGAACTTCGTCAATTATAATCATCACATTATCATCACTAACTCTATAATTTAAGGTGATTTTTTTTTTTAGTATTTGAATAATAATTTCATCTTAGTTTGGTTATGACATGTTTTTTTTATCAAAGTTATTTCTAATAATTCTTTTATACGAATCAAAGAACAAAAAAAAACCCGACATACCTACATGATAAAATAAAAAAAATAATTAACAATAATACATACAGATAAATGGAAAATGGGCCGGAAATCTATAAATGGAAATATATACACAACTCGAACATTTGACATAAGAAGAGTACACAATGAAATATACAGAAAATGATTACATTAAAAAGACGAGTTATTTTCTTTTTCCTTTTTTTTCTACCCTACAATCTACATGCGCGAGAAAAATATGCACAATAAAGGCAATGGGGCTGTTTCCAAATATACAATTAACCGGGGTTAGTGCCCAAGGGGTTACGGCTGTGACTATCCGCTAAGTAATTGTCTGACCTCTTAATGTACAATATTTTGAACTGGTATTCCTGTAGGAGTCAACTCCAGCTCATGATGCATCCGGTATTATTTTTTACATTACGGAAATACGCAAGAGGGCGGTGGTCCGTCTCGATTGCGAACTCCTTCCCTACCAGATACATTTTAAACTTCTTAACACCCCATAATATAGCGAGGGCTTCCCGTTCTATGAATGCATAATTCTTTTCGCGCGGTAATAACTTGCGGCTTGCGTAAGCCACTGGGTAGCTTTCACCATAGTCTCCATACTGCAGGAGCACGCAACCTATTTCCTCATTACTCGCATCCGTCCGGATTCCGAACGGCTTACTGGGGTTCGGCAACCTAAGGCTTGGAGTGGATGCTAATTTGCCCTTTAACTGGTGAAAATGAGAAGTAGCCTTTGGATTCCAAACGATGCGATCCGAAGACTTCTGGAGCAGCTCACATAAGGGAGCGGCAAGGGACGCGAAATTAAGGACGAATTGCCTGTAAAACGAGGTGGATCCGATAAAGGATCTAAGCTATTTTTTATTACATGGGAGGGGCATGTCGACTATAGCCCTGACTTTGTCTTCTTGTGGCCCAAGTTGGTTATTCTCGATTTGGAAACTAAGATTTTTAATTGTATCATAGGCGAAGTGGCACTTGCTGGGGCCAATTGTAAGGCCATGCTCACGTAGTCTACTCGACAGTGCTTGGAGGGAGACCAAGTGCTGGTCCAAATCACGGGTGGCAACGTATATGTTGTCAAAATAGAAAGTGACATTTGACAAACCGTCCAGGATTCTGCGCACCATTCTATTATAATTACTGCAGACTGTTACTGAGCCAAAGGGCAGCCGACGGAACTGCATCAGGCCTTTATCGGTTAGAAATGCTGTATATTTTCTTACGCTGTTTCTAAGGGGGATCTGATAATATGCCTTACAAAGATTTAACTCAGATATTTCGCTTCTTCGAAAAGGTGGAGGTTCTGGTCAATTAGGGGGATTGGTTCAGCATCATAGATAATCACGGAATTAAGCTTGCGAAAATCGACGCACATATGATACGTACTATCAGACTTCCGTACCATCACTATAGGGGAACAATAACTCAAATTGGCGAGCTCGATGATGTTAAGCTTAAGCAAGTTTTCAACCTTGGAGTTAAATGCTGGCCTCAAGTGAATAGGGAAGGGATGTGATCTCAAACAGATGGGTTCTTGAGTGGTAAGCGTAATGTAGTGCTCAAATTGTGTGGCACAACCGGGAAATTCTGATATTACGTCTCTAACCCTATTTTATAACTGCTGCAGCTGAATATTTTTTGCAGGAGTACCAACGTCTAGGCCAGTGGGTGGTAATTCGGGCCGGGCAAGGTAGGGAGAGGATAATCCTTATCCTGCTCCACGCACACGACCTGTATCACATTCAGTGAATCCATGGGGTAATCAGCCTCCATAGCTGATTCTTCATCGAGGGTCACTATGCTGGTTATGGACGCGCGGCGGTGGACTTTTTTCATATATTGACCTGAAAAAGTTTCTCTCCTGGGGGTATTTTGATGAGGTAGTCCACAGGTCCTCGAGTCTCGAGAACGGGGAAGGGGCCCTTTCACTGGGTAAGAAGCTTGTTGCTCTCGGTGGATAGCGGCAACAAAACCTCGTCACTGGGCTTGAACTTTCTCTCCTTCGATTTAACATCGAAGTATGTCCTGTACTTTTCTAAATTAAGATTCGCATTCTGATAAGCAATTTCGGCAGACTTTTCTACTCTTCGTCGAAGATCCAGTAAATATGAGTAAGAAGACTGAATTTCCTTATCGAGCGGGGGATTAGAAATTAATTCGTTGAAAATGCTAAGGGGCCCATGCACATTACGCCCGTAGAGTAACTAAAATGGGGTGAATCTCAGTGTACGGTGGGGAATCTCCCTTAAGGTAAATAGTGCCACCGGCAAATAGCGAAGCTACTCCCGGGGTTGCTCAGCGCATAACTTCTTTAAGATAGATTTCAGGGTCCCATTTAATTTTTCGCACATTCCATTTGCGGAGCGGTGAAACGGGGTGGTAAAAAAGGGTTTTACCATCAAAAGCTTCTCAACATACTTCATTAACTCTGAAGTAAATTGTCTACCTCGGTCGGACAATACCTCCTTCGGTATGCCTACCCTAGAGAAAATGGATAGGAGGGCTTCGTCATAGGTGATGCTGTCAATTCGATTCAAGGGCACTGCTTCGGGAAAGCAAGTAGCAAAGTCTACGAGGGTAAGGACATAACTATGCCCTTAGCTGAAAGGTGGGTGAATGGAGCTGATGAGGTCAATGGCCACGCGGGAGATGGGCTCGGAAATGATTGGTCCCTTCTGAAGGGGGACAGGCTTGATGCACCCTTTTGCCGTAGTTTTCTGGCAAATACCACCGGTTTGGCAGTAATCCGAAATGTCAAAGGCAGCACCCGGCCAAAAGAAATACCGGTAAATCCTCTGCGCAGTCTTGTTATGATAAAGTGGCCAGAAAACACACTATCATGTGCGATTTTAAGGACTAGCGGAACGTGTGAGCGTGGGTCACAAAGCGAATCAGCCTCGAGGTTATTGCTATCCGAGCAAGCGAGGTACAAAATGCCTTCTTTCACGAGGTAAGAGACCTTTTTGTGACTGCGGACAGAGTCTTACTAGTGTCTCCAAGCTTTTCCCCTCAAGGGAAGGAGGGTCACGCAGTCCTTCTGGTCTCGAGCAAATTCTTCGCTCATGACGCTGCTGAAATCAGAGTCGCAGGGGGCTTCAAGGGAAGCTGGCGTCTGAGATTCCATCGGGCTGAGCCACAGTGTTGGAAGACACTTGGGGACACTGACCGAGCAAAATTTAATAGGGGCTGAAACCACTTCAGCCTAGCCGGTGAAATACTGGCATTTCAGATGGCAATTCATAATAGGGAAGTGGTTCGCGCGTCCCAGGTAGTCATGGACTACCGCAAACTTTTTGTGGTCAGGGGCCACTGGGGGAAGTAGTTCATTGGACACCACGATACAGGTTCACCCTGTATCGTGAATGAGAGTGGAAACTCGGCAGCCATTCACGGCTCCATTTTCGAATTCTAAACCACCTAGCGAGCTTTTGTCAAAAAGGAAATTGACCTGATGTCCGGGAGAGCTGGAAGACGAGAGAGAAGCGGATGTTTCAGGTTGAGATGATGAGGGAGCGGGAGCGGTGCTAACTTGGTGAACTTGGTGAACGGAGTTATTCCGGAACTGGGAGTTCTGGGGGCAGTTCCTACCTACGTGTCCTTCTACTCCGCGCGTAAAACAAACTAACGGTCTCCTGGAAAAGGACGACGCAGGGGAGATTGGTAATGAGAGGTTTAATATCCCGAGGTCCCGATAGGGTAAAACTTCTGGGTCTAGAGGGGCCCGATACCTTGACAAACTTATGAGAGTTACTAAGAGGGAACCGTGGATTACTCCTTTTGGACTTGGGGGATGAAGGGGGATACTTTTTATTGCCTTTCGAGTATAAATTATGGCTTGTCGCGTAGACATCCGCATTTTCAATACATTCTTTGAAGGTGTAATATCTACGGTCTTTCATGAATACTCGGATTTCTGGAGGCAGCGAAGCCAATAACTGGTCCTTCAGAACAAAATCGACTAAGGACTCGTAATCATGGGCGATCTTGGAAGCGTCCAACCAAAAATACAAATTTTGCTGGAGGTTGTAGCCAAATTGACGGAAGGTCTGACTAGGTTGAATTCGGGGATGACGAAATTTAGAAGGGTAAAAGTCATGGGTCTTGTTGGAGAAGCTGTCTCCAACAATTTGACCTAAGAAACGTTCACGGTCCAGATAGACACACACATACACACATACACACACACATAAATAAATATGGAAGGGTTGTTCCACCAAACTTGAACGATACTCAACCTTAAGAAAATACAACGAAATAGAAGGAACTTTTTAAAGGACCTCTCTAAAGACCTTTTAAACCCCACACACCTGACACCAGTTTTTATAATATATATATATATATATATATATATATATATATATATATATATATATATATATATATATATATATATATATATACTAGTGTAGTTGGGTAGTAGTTTTATTTCGCCTTAATTAAGTCCCTTTGGCACCTATCTCTTCTTCTAACTATCTTTATTCCATCTTGTAGATGGTCGATCACTTGTCATGTATTCATCTCTTTTAAATGAATTGCTGAGCTTTCGATCTTATTGGACTTGCACTTGGACATAATAGGTGATGAAATATAGGTAGAGTTAGAGAGAAAAAGTAAGAGAGTAAAGTGGTTAAAGAGTGAATTTAAAGAATAGATGATGTGTGGGAGACAGAATAAAAAGGTCAATGGTGAAAAGGTAGCTCTGTTATTTTGTTAGTTTTTTTATTTAATAAAATATGAATTCATAGTTTATTTAATTAAATTAACAAGGTTAATTTAATTATTAGTTTTTCATCTTAATGATGATCTTTGGCATTCAAGCCTTTATTTGAGACGGGATTTTTAATCCCGTTGTGGGTATTTGAACAGATATATATTTTTTTTAAATCTTAATTTGAGTTTTAAATTTTTATTAAAGTGAATTTGTATTTTGAATTTATTATGGAGTTAATTTTTACTAATAAAAAACTTGCGCATTACACTAGTCGATTCTTGTCGATTGTCGATTCTGCAATGTGTATATGGGAGTCACGTCACCATCAGACTGTAATTTGCTGCTTTTAAATGGTCCTATTTGTCGGTCGACTTCGATGTCTAGGTGTGTACGATAGAATTCAGGGGTCAAGCGGGCACCAATGGCTTGCCATATCCCCTTAGCTCTCTCGTGGAGCACCACGTTGATTGGAGATAATCCAACCGAGTCGTGGAGCTCCCTATGTCGTTTATGTTCTCTTCTTCGGGTGTTTGTAATAAGTAAAACCGCTTTGTTCTGGATGACCTGTAGTTTCGCAATGTGGGTCTTGGTGCTCGCATTCAACAGCACCGGGGGGTACAAGAGTCTCGAGCGAATGCACGCATTGAATATCTTTAGTTTATTTGAGCGAGTTAGGTCGATGAACCTATAAAACTCCTTCAAATCTCTCCGCGTACGGGTGGGGGGAGCCCTCTCCGGCCCAAAGGAGCAGGAAGAGGGTGTCCCGCAGGGAAGTGTCCTCAGTGTCACACTCTTTGCCCTGAGCATCAACGGCATCACCTCGGTGCTGCCGGAAGATGTTCTCGCTACGCTCTACGTGGACGACCTTTCGATCTCTTTTGGCGCGGCCCAGATGCCAACTCTGGAGCGTCGACTCCAACAGGCATTGAACCGCGTCTCTCGCTATGCCGAAGCGCACAGGTTTCGGTTTTCTTTGGCCAAGACTAAGGTGGTGCACTTCTGCCGCCATCCACGGCTTCACCCCGACCCAGATTTGTTTCTTAATGGGGTGCGCCTGGATGTGGTTGAGTCGCACCGTTTCCTTGGTCTTGTATTCGACCGACGCCTCACCTGGGAGGCTCACATTCGCAGCCTTAGGGTCTCTTGTACCCGCGCCATGGACATTCTCCGTTCCGTGACGTTCAGCGCTTGGGGCGCTGATAGGGCTACCGCCTTACTTTTTTATCGATCCTTTGTTCGCTCGAAGCTCGACTACGGATGCGAGTTTTATGCATCCGCAGCCGAGCGTTTATTGCGGAAGGTGGATTCGATCCACCACACCGGCCTTTGCCTTGCGACCGGTGCCTTCCGCACTTCCCCCATTGAGAGCCTGTTAGTCGATGCTGGGGAGATGCCACTCGCTCTGCGCCGCGTGCAGTGCATCACTCGCCTGTACGCGCGAGCCCGGCGCCTCCCTCAGTCGCCAACAGCTCTCACTGCATCCGCAGCTGATCTCGATGGTGCCTATGCCGCCGAGAGAGGCCAGTCATACCCTAAGCCCTTTGGGTTTAGGGCCAAGAAACTCCTTCGAGAGGTACATATAGCTCTCGGGCCGGTGGCGCCCCTGGTTCTGCCCAGGACGCCACCCTGGAGGGTACCACATTTGGCTATTTGTCGCCACGCCTCTGCTCCCAAAGCTTGTACTGCGCCGGGAGTATTGCGTTCGACCTTTTTGGAGCACACATCGTGTCACGCTGGTACCGTGCCAGTGTATACGGATGGCTCCAAGTCCCAAGAGGGGGTCGGCTTCCACGCCGTATCCCCTCTGTTTGAAGTCAGCGGGGCTCTACCAGGCGCTGCGTCTGTCTTCACGGCCGAGCTGGTGGCAATACACCACTCGGTACGGGAGATTACGCGACGTGCCCGGTTCGGAGACCGGATTGTGATTTATAGCGACTCACAAAGCGCCCTGAGTGCTCTCGGGGCATTGGAATCTCCGCATCCCCTGGTTCGTGAAATCCGTGACGCCACGGTTTTGGCGAGCCGGGCAGATGTCGAGATTATCTTCTGCTGGGTTCCTGGACATGTAGGAATTGCGGGGAATGAGCGCGCCGATGAGGGCGCCAAAGAGTCCGCGAGGACTCTGCGACCGGACCAGCGTTTCGCTCTTCCTCACACTGACTACATGGCAGGAATACGGGCAGCTCTTCGGACTGCTTGGCAAAGAAGATGGGAGACGGTCGAGGGGAACTTAAAGTTGCGTGCCATTGCGCCGCGACTGTTCCCATGGACCTATCCCCCAATGCCGCGGCGGCTTCAGGTTGCTTTCTGTCGTCTTCGAATCGGACACACTCGTGTGACGCATCGTTACTTGGTAGAGCGCTCGCATGTGCCCTATTGCAACGACTGCGTCGTCCCCCAGACTGTTCGGCATATTCTTGTCGAATGTCCCAGTCTGGGTGATCTTCGCGCACGATACCTGTCTCGGTACCGGGATGGGCGGGGTCGCTACCGCCTGTCCCTTGTACTCGGGACGAGTGCGTGCACCATGACTGGTGGACTTATTGACTTTTTGGGGGAGGCCGGCCTTCTCCCCTTTATTTAAGGTTCCTTTTTTTTTTGTTATTGTTTTGTTTTAGGTTGCACTCTCCTGCACCGGGGTGAGGGGGACCTCCCCCCGCTGCCGGAGATTGCTTCGATTGTTAAGTTTTTCCAATTTATATTGATTGTTAAGTTTTCATATTTTAACTTTAAAGTAGCCTAATTCTAGGCTGTCGTGTTTTTCGGCGACTTATGCCCAAGTGGGTAGTTGCCAGATGGGCTCTATAAAAAAAAAAAAAAAAACCCCTCAAATCTCTCCTGCTATTCGCGACTGTTCGTTCGTTATGACTCTTGTATCCCCCTGTGGTGATTTTGAGCCCCAGAACCGTCCTTTCCAGGGAGTACGGGATTCGCTTCCCTTCTACCCGTATGTCATTGAAGGTCTTGCGAAACATGGGCATTATTTTGAACTTTTGGGCATTGGTCGATATCTTCCATCTCCTCTCGAAAGAGTTGATGTTAGAAATCTCCCTAGCCGTATTTCTCGCCATAAATTGCCTGTGAACGTAAGCGGCTGTACAAATTTGCGATATATCGTCAGCGAACTGAACGTTTCCCGTACCTTCGGAAAGAGGTTGTGGTAGATCACGTGTGTATATGTTGTATAAAAGGGGACTGAGACAGCCCCCTTGTGGGACCCCTGATTCGAGTTAAATTCGGGGCCTTTGTATCCTCTGATGTGTATGTATGCTCTCCTCTCCATTATGTAATCGCAAAGTATCCTCTCAAGAATGGGGTCGAGGCCTATTTGAAGGATCTTAAGTTGTAGGCCTCTCTTCCAAACTTTATCAAAAGCTTTTGTGACATCTCGGAGCACCAGGTCGGCATGCCTTTTGTCTGCCTTGATCTTGGCGAGCTTTTCTGTGATAACGGCTAGAGCCGTATCAGTCCCTCTTTTCCATCTGAAGCCGTGCTGTTGCTCGTTATGCAAGTTGGCTTCGTCGATAAAAGAGTTGACTCTGTTGGCTAATATCTTCTCAAAGACTTTGCCAGCAAATTCTAAGAGAGATATCGGCCGAAAGCTTGCAGGGCAGTCCTGGGGCTTTCCCGATTTGGGAAGGAAGATCATCTTGGCCACTTTCCACTGGTCGGGAAAATAGCCTGTGTTCAGAGCGGCATTTATGATGTTAAGCAGCCCACTCCAAACATTAGGCGGGGCCTTGATGAAGTTCTTCCTGGTCAGCCCCGTGGTACACGGTGCTCTTTGACCAAAGGATTTAGAGCGACGGAGAGTTCTAGGGCAGTTATTTTACTACCATAGCCCTCCATCACTCTTTCCTGCGACACACAATGATGAGGGGAGGTTCTGTGTATTTGTGTGTTTAGCTGTTGTATTATGTTAGTCTCGAATTCGAGGTCGTAATTGTCATTTTCTTCTGGGGTAATTGTGAAGATTGAGGACCAGAAAATCCTAAACATTTCCTCAATCTCTTCAGGCTCTTTCAATGTCGAGTCTTTCTATTAGTCTGTCCCATGTAAGTATCAGTTGGTCCGTAATTAGTGTCTGGAGTTCGTCTTTAATCTCTCTTAGTCTTCTGTGAGAATTGTGGTTGGGGCCTATCAGCGCTACTACATTGGACAGGTCCTTATATTCCTGGGCCAGGGCTTTTATGGGAGGGGTCCAATAGGGAGCTGGAAGAGTTTTATACTTGATATGGTGGATACTATTTTCATCGGCTTTAATTAGGAGGTCAGTGATTCTATCCAGCTCTTTATCTATCTCTTCTAAATTGGCATTGAGTAAAGGGTCTGGGATATAATTTAGAAGGTAGTTTCTGTAGCTTTCCCAGTTCGCCTGCTTATAGCTTTTGCATTCTGGGATTGCAATTGAATGGGATTTACTCCAACTGTAATTTTAATAACCTGGTGGTCGCTCGGAATGATGGGGCCCGGTTCAATGTAGTAGATGTATGGAAACCTGATACTGGATAAAACAATATCAGGTTTCGTTGCTGCTTTTCCCGTTATATATGTCGGGAATTCTGGTCCGATTCTTGTCACGTATTGTCTGTCAAGTAATACTTCGATGTTTCTTCCTGCATTGTTGTAGGAGGTATACCCTGCCGCTGCACATCTTGCATTCAGATCTCCAGCAAAGATTACGTTTTTCTTATGGCTGAAGATCTGTAGAAGGTTGTGCAAGGGTACATAGCCGCGTCTTTGGGGTTGGTACCCCGTAGCCACAGCCGTCATACCGTTCCTGGCTATGATTTTTACTAATAACGTCGTATTGAAATATTTTTAACTCTTTTTGCGCGGTCAGTCCGTGTTCGGAGATAAGTACAATGTCAAGGTCATTTTGTCGCAAAATATTGCCATAGATGGAACCTTTTCCGTCCCATCCATTGACATTCATTTGTACAATCGTAAGTCTGTTGGTCATTTTGTGCAATGTTGGGTCTTTTAGTGTGTTTGATTAAAGTGGACGCTTATTCGTGAGGTGTACTGGGCGGGGTGCGCTCCTTGCCGTTTCGTTTTTTTCCTGAATTCTGTGTCAGTGATTGTGTGAAAGCAGTCGGTGGTCAATTTAATCATGTTTTGGGCGAGAGCCTCCGGAACCTCATCTGAGCATCCCCACTTGTATCTTCCGGTCCTAAGACCCTCCGATACTTCCTGGAAATCGATTTCAGTTGGGAAGGGCACCGATTCGGGGGCATATAGCTTGAGATTGAAGCCTCTCGCATGATATTTAAGTTGGTGCTCTCTGCCTCGAGATGAGGAGGTTGACCTTGGACCAGGTGTTTTTGAGGTTTTTCTCGACCGTGGAGACCTGGTCTCTTTTGGTCGCACTGCTTCCTTGTTGGGTTTCTTGGTTTGTGTTTTTGGTGATTTAGTATTATTTGGGGGGGGGGGTGTAAGTGGCGCTTGTTTTTCTGTTTGAGTTGTTTGTTTGGCTTTGTTCAGACGTGGGTCACGTGTGGTGGCTGTGTTTTGGGGGGCGGGTAGCTTTTGGCACGTTTCCTGGCACTGAGGGGCTACGCTTATTCGCATAACCTCCTCTAAAGGAGGGTTGTCCGGGAACCACATCTCCTGCGGGCCGTTCTTTACGAGCATGTGGTTGACCTCGGTGGCAAAAGTACCTGGGCGTGTAATGTTTGCTATGTGTGCATAATAAATGCAACACATTATTTTGGTGGAGTGCTCATTTTCGATGTGGATAAAAGTCTTTTGGTTATTCGTCTCGGCAATCATGGCTTTGGCTACTTTTGCATAGGTCGAATGTGCCTTCTTTTCCTCCGTTTCACGTCGAAGCTGGGTTTGTTTATGTATCTCATTTTTCCTGATCGGGCATGCCATGGACATAGTCCGGTGGGGGCCTTCACAGTTCAAACACTTTGGAGAGGTACTCTTACAGTCGCGCCAAAAATGGTTGCGACGGGCACAAATCGAGCATATCGTAAGGTATTTTTCAGGGCAGCTTGAAGTGGTGCGTTTGCCGTACTTGTAGCACCGAAAGCACATTTGAAAGTCGCCAAACTCTTCCCTTTCAATCTGCTCTGGGCAGACTCTTACGCTAAAAAGAAGTAATCAGAGATCCTTTGCCTTTTGAGCCATTGCCGTGTCCTCGAAAACGACCTTGAAGACGTGCGTGTAGGTTTTGAACTTAATAACCTCCGCTACTTTTGCCCAAGGATGGTTCCTTTCAACTTCATCCTTAATGTCTTCTGCTGAGTGGCTCCCGACCCAGGAGTCGAGGCGACTGTAGATAACACTACGGTGTGTTTTTATTTGAGAGTGTGTGGGGGGTTTCAGGTTAACTGTCTTCCGGCATTCAACTGCTTTGCTTGAGGTCACGGCTTCACAATCAGCCTCCCTAGCAAAAAATAGCAGAGTATCTATTTTGTATGTCTATAAGTCTGACCAGTGCAATCTTCAAGTTACCATATATCTATTCGAATACCTTGCCTCTGTCTGGTTTCGGGCCCTCCGAGGGGACCCGAAGAGTGATGCGAAGCGTCTCCCTCATTTTTCCTGCATCTTACCGTACTCTAGATGGTCAATATTCATAAAAGCAGTTATGTGTATAAGGAAATGTGGTGAGAGAGAGAGAGATAGAGGGAGAGAACAAAGAGCCAATGTCCAAGTAAAAAAACCCTTTACCTCAATATTTGCCTTGCTTCTGGAGATTGCGAGTGAGCCAATTGAAGTTTCAGTCCTCTCTCCACGAAGGAGTGAAGATCCGTCCGAAAACCGTCTTCAATCGAAGAAGGCCAGTGGTCCACTTTTCAAACGATCGAGCTTTCGCTATTCTCAATTTTTTTTACTACGAGTCACAAAATTCACTATTCTTGCACAGAAATTCGCTTTATTAAAATTCCGAGTAAGGAGTTGTCACAGTGGGAGTTCAACTGACTAAGGCAACCAAAGCAGTCTTTTCGATCTTATTCGATCATCTTGGGAGCTTTTTTATATGTTCTTGCCTCCTTTACCGATGTAATGAGCGGAGTGAGGATCTGACAGAATGAAAGAAAACGATTTTTAAGGGGTATTTATTCTCCCTAGGTTGAGCATAACGTTAGAGGAAATGGGCCAGTCCGGCGAGTGGAATTTTAAAAATAATTTTAATGTGTGATTCCAGCTTGCCGCTTGACTGTTGATGGCCGGCTTATCTTCGTTTATTAATATAGCTTCTAAGATGTTCAGCCTAGCTTTATTAACCACTTTTCTTTTAATAACGGTGTTATCAACAAGCATATCTCTCGTTAGGTTAATATTATGAACACTCTCCATATAATATTTTGGCCCTCCGCTTTGTAGATGCATAGTTAAACGTCTTGAAAGTGTAGTAGTTGTCATGCCAATATATTTTAAGTTGTTATAAAACTTACAGTCTTTAATGGGGAGGATGAACTCGTAAACTATGTTGGTTGACTTGAGATTCGAGAAGTTTAGGCAGCTGTTGTTTTTCATCAGAAGATTGATGGCGTTTGTTGTTTTATAATAAATGATGAGTTTAATTTTATTCATTTAATTTTTAACCTTGATTTTACGGTTAATAATCTCCTTGATGTTTTTTTCATCTATTTTATAGGCCATAGACATCTGGTTTCTGTAATACACTTTGATGTTGTTAACTTCTTCCTGATTACTTTCAGTTTTATCCATATCTTTGCAATGATTATTTAAAACTGATTGGAGTTGTTTTTCAATCAGGCTGTTTGAGAAACCGTTATTCACGAGTGTTTGTTTTATTCGTGCAATCTCTTGGTGGAAAAGTTCCCAAGTAGAGCAGCATTTATGTTCTAGGCGGATTGATGAGCCGATTACGCTTATTTTATACCTTTCAGGGCATTCACTCTCCGCATTGTGGTATCTTCCCATGTCCGTACTTTTTCTATGTACTTTAGTGATGTAGCTACCATTGATGTTTTGAACCTCAACGTCCAAGAAAGAGAGTTTATTGCCCGTGCTCAATTCATAGGTGAATTTAACACGGAGTTCTCCTCAAATTGCTGCTTGATGTTTATCAGATGTTCTTCGTTTTAGGCGTTGATGTAGATGTCGTCCACGTATCAGCAATATGTGTGTGGCTTATTTTCCATAATGTCTAATAATCTCTCTTCAAGTTGACCCATATAATAGTTGGCGAAAGTCACCCCTAAAGATGACCCGATAGCCACTCCATTCACTTGCGTGTATAGATTACCGTCCGGTATTCTGAACGGCGCTTCTGATGTGCATGGACGTAACATGCTCCTTAAGATGTTTGGGTCAAGATTTGGAGGAGACATTGTAGGATGGTGATACTTGTTTTTTTTATAATGACTATAAGGACTAATATCATCCCCTGACGTGGAAAGCCTGTTTACAAACGTGCCTATCGCTCAAACCATCGGAATGCCCCATCAACAGTCAAGCGGAAAGCTGGAATCACACATTAAAATTATTTTAAAATTCTACTCACCGGAATGGCCCATTTCCTCTAATGTTATGCTTAACCTAGGTGGAATAAATACCCCTTAAAATTTCTTTCTTTCATTCTACTAAGGGACGTGCAAAAGGCTCTTGACAAGGTCTGGCTTAGGGGCCTTCAACATAAGATCCTGAACCTTCAGCTAGACCTGATCCTGGAAGGCATTATCTGCGACTTTGTCATAGACGGCGCGCCCGAATCATGATTGAGGGTTACCAAGGACCAGAGTTCTTCCTCGAGGCCGGTGTCCCGCAGGGAAGTTGTCTGAGCCCCCTCCTTTATCTAATCTACACAATAGATTTACCAACTCCGGTAAAGGAATACTCATTATATTTCCAGTTCGCGGACGATATAACCCAGGTGATCCCTGATACATACAGGAATCCCAAGGCTCAGGCTCTCAAGACTGCAAATGAAACCAGCAACGTAAATGAGTAGGAAAGAAAGTGGAAAAACCGCACGAATAGCCGAAAATTCAAGATCCTCGCCCTCGATCGCAGAAAAACAGCGGATGTGACGACAGAGGAGCTAATATTTCCCTATCACCAAGAAGGGAGTGTTATGAGGCTCAACATCACCTCCACCGGGTATAGCCATCACTTCATAACGCGGGAAATTCTGGCGAAGTTAGAACTCAACAAATTTCACAGAGTTAGAAATATGAGCTCTATCAACATCAGGAAGTTATATCTTATGCATATTCGAGCAACGCTCATATACCCCGTGGTGGTGGCCCAAACCCTAAGTAAAACTCGCTTGAAGCGCCTGCAAAGAGTCCAGAACAAGGCGTCTCTCTATATAAACAAACACAGAAGGGAAGATCAAATACCCCAAAGAGAACTCCACCGGAGAGCTGCCTTGACACCTATCAATCTGGCGACCCAAAGTTTGGCTAAAGGAACTTGTGAGAGGATCCTGAATGAAACGGAAACCGAAGTAGTGGAGGGTCTAAACATCCCAGCGGACAAAAGAGATAAAGTGACCAGAACTAGGCAATTCCCTAGCACGAGACAATGCTCAGAAGAACAGTTGGCACCGTTGTTCACATAAAGACCACACTGAACAAACAAATACACACACTATATATTAACAAATACACTCACAAACACGAATGAAAGTGTTGAATGAAAGCTATATAAATGTATATATCTCATTATAACTAGTAATTAAGAATAAAGAAAAAAATAATAATATAGAAGAAATAGGTTACTTGATTAACTACATATAGTATTACTTTTCAAAATTTTTATCTCTCTTAAAATAAGTATAATATTAAGGAGATAAATATATATAAACAGAAAAGTATATATACTCGTATATATGAATGCGTAAATTAATTAAATAAATAAATAGAATAATTTTAATAATTTAAACAAAATTTTTTTTAAAAAAAAGATATATATATATATATATATATATATATATATATATATATATATATATATATATATATATATATATATATATATATATATATATATATATATATATATATATATATATATATATATATATATATATATATATATATATATATATATATATATATATATATATATATATGCCAATACACTGATGGGCTTGGCCGACCAGTTGGCGGGAGTTAATGAGCAGAGGGAGAAAACCGTCCCCCAGTAGGTGGGTTTTAACTATCAAAGTAAACGAGTGCAGATTGGCCTTAAATACTGAGCTACAGCTGAGTGCAGTTCAGGTTACTTAAAGAGGACGATAAAAATAATATTTAATAACGTAAACAGGAAATATTAAATATCTACAAAAGTGGGTTTAAATTAAAATATTTGGTCAGATGAAAAATGACACTCGGTGTCGGTCAAAGGGACCAGTCAAAGGGATTATAGCGGGTTCATGACCTGATTCGGAACGGAGTCTTTAAAGGGGCCACGTTAAGCCGAAATACAAATAAAGATTATTAATATGGAAAGACCGGATTATAATAAGATCCGCAGGCGACGGCGGCTTGCCATGCTGAAGCTTGAAGCTACGAAAGGTAAAGGCAATTCAGGAGGCGAGAATTGCAAAAGTATAGGTTTTACATCAGAGTTCTTGTTGAGGGAGTACATGCGCGAACCCACGAAACAACGGCCGTTGCAGGGAGCTCGCCAACCGTCTGAGGCAGAGTCCAATTGGTGGAGAGCTCTAGCCTTCGGTGCTCGAATAACCCAAGGGGAAGCTGAATCGTGACGTGTCTTCATGCGTAAGGCGAGCGGGTACTAACTCGATCCAGCCAAACCTTGGGTTAAATAGGGTTTGACGAAGCGAAGAAATAGCCTCAGGCCACGGCGCGCTCTCCTTAGACAAACGTGGAGCTCGGGGAATAGCCGGCTTCCAGCCGAGGAAGTCGAGATAAGGAGGCTTATAGAATATTCTCCTGAGTTCTTTCTCGCCTTGATGGTAGGGGTTGACAGATCAAATCGTCTCAAGGGTGGGGGATAGGTCTCCTCGAGTAAACACAACTGTGCTCAATAAAGCCGCGTTAACCAGATTCCTGCCTCGTTCAACCTTGCTCCTCACGCTCTTTGTTTCGACTTTAAGGCCACGTGTATTTCTGACGCTCCGAGGTGGACCTCGAGGCTCTATTCTTCCACAGTAAGGTTCTTATTTTTAGTGACCAGGATAGCAACCGTAGCAATCGGTTTAAAGCTAGACAAGATTAGGTTTAGAAAATTGATCGGTAGAAATTGGTTTACAAATCGAGTGGTAGATGAATGGAATAGGCTCATTAGTCATGTGATAGAAGTGTCCTCCCTGCGGAGTTTTAAGAATAAATTGGATATATTTATGGATGAGGATGCTAGGTGGGACTGAACTGATGGGAACAGGACCTGCTTCCTATAGACTATAGATTAGCCTTTTCTAGACTACTCCTTTTCTTATTTTCTTAATGTAAATAGGCTTATCTTAACTCTCTCACTGTTTTACAGGCCTACTATAAGTTGGAAATGGGCACATTCAACTTTTTACTTTTGTAAACAGGCCTATCATTGCTTCTTCAGTGTTGGAAGTAGTCCAAGCCAACTTTTTTCCCCGATTCACTATTGTGTGCCGCTTCAGCGAGTGTCTTACCACTTTTTGTGTCCTACCTTTGTATTATCTGCATTAGGGTAAACATGAAATATTAGATTGCTAATTTTTGAAAAAAAAAATTCACTTTAAAATTTGCTTAAAATCATAAAAAATAAAATTTGCAATTTAATTAGGCTTAAATGTTTACTAATTTTGACATTTACTTTTGAAGTGATTGATCGCACTCTTACATATTATATAAAAAAAATTGGTTAGGTTAGGTTAGGTTATGCTTTTTGGGAGAGTACTTAAACCAAAACTAAACCTAACAATATACTGGTAAGATACACGCTAAAAAACAACAAAAACTGGTGGGTAGGAGACTCGCTAAAGCGGCACCTACTATTTATTGTAAATAGGTCTATCCTTACTTCATAATTGGAAGCAAGTCTATTAATTTTTTTCCTGTTTCGCTGTTCTAAATAGGTCTAATTTAACTTCTTCACTGTCTGGAACCGTTGTATCCTACCTTCTAGAGTTGATCATTATTAAACTAGACCAGGCTCGGGCAACCCTTGGCACGCGTGTCAAACGTGCCACGCCAACGGCTTCTTACCGGCACGCGAAGCCAAATGCTTAACTTAAGAAAACTAAGTAAATTTGTCTCTAACTTCTTTTATGTTGCAACCGCATGGTGTACAATCTCTCATAAATTATCTGTTATCATTGATACAGAAGCAGAAGTCTCATTGATGGTAAATAAATAAAAACTCCACAATTTTTCTTTCTCTAGTTTGGATTTGTTCTTTTCCTCTTAAAATCGTAAAGATTCAATTCTGTTTAATATAATATGTATTTTTTTAGGTAAAATAACTATCTTTTCCTTGTAATCTTTAGGTATCATACGTGTTTAAGAATGAATAAAAGAATATGTTTAATTTTATGATCTTTTATTGAGTTTTGGTCAATTATTGGCACGTGAGAAAATTTTGTATCAAAGATTTGGCCAATTTTGGCACACGCACTTAAAAACGTTGCCCACCCCTGAGCTAGACTCATTCAGCCACTCCCCAGCAACGTGCTTATGGATGCTATGACGATATTACCCATCTCTCATTATTTTTCTGATCATGAACGATTCAATATTTCTGTGGACACATTATACCCGCGTATATAGACATACAGGCCGGCTACATGTTCTTGTTGCGTGTACATGCTTACGGAATGGCTTTAGGGATAATCAGGATAGAAAAAAAAAGTTTTATTCTGAAAAAGAAGTGAAATTGTGAAAAGGGAATTAGTTCCATCGACTCCACGACGTCATAAATAAAAAAAATTAAAATATCTCCATTGGAACATAGGGACGGAATCTGATACAATGAAGCACTGCGTACATATCAGATGCTCCTTCTGAGATCCCTATCCGCGTGTACACGAAAAGTGTTTGTGCATTACATCACATTACATTTCCATTGAAGGTTAAATTGGGTTATGTTAGTTTCTATAATTATTAAAACTCCTGCAAGAAATCCGACGGCTGTTATGACAATCAGTAGTTAGCTCCCGGCTGATGGATTTGCTTTTTAAAGGCTAAATTAATGAAATGCTGCTTTCTACGAGGTTATATATAACATGACATCTTTAATTAGACAATCATATCAAAATGGCCCTCTTTCCCTGGCATCAGATAATATCAAAATGGCTCTCTTTTCCTGTCATCAGATCATATCAAAATGGCTCTCTTTTCATGGCATCATATCTTATCAAAATGGTTCTCTTTCCATGGCATCAGATCATATCAAAATGTCTCTCTCTCCCTGGCATCAGTGTTCACTCTACGTCCTTCAGAAGTTTCCCCGTCATCACCAGGATGCCGGGGACTGGGGAGTGTCCCGGCGCGTTTCGTTGATCTAACTCCATTCTTGCTTTGTCCTGTCCCTTCTGGTGGCTGGAGCAGGACGACCCTCGCCTCTGATGTCAATGACCAGAAACAAGGTCAACATACATAAGTCGCGTGCTCTCATTTATTCTGACTTATGACCTTCAAAACTTTGAACAAGTGGGGCAATCCGAGCTATAGTTAGTTTTATTTTAATAATTCCCGGACTAACCTTGTGAGGACTTCGGCAATTATATAAGTCGAAGGAGAATGTAAAACAACATAATAAAGGTTTTAAATTTCGTTAGAATCGGCCGAATAGTTATGATGTTATTGCCAAAACACTCATTGAAAAATAAAATGGTTTCCATCCGAATAGTTACGATGTTATTGCCAAAGAACTCATTATAAAGTACAATGGTTACCATTCGACCGACCGCCCTACAGACCGACATAGCGACTTTAGCCTCACGTGACTAAAAAACCATTTGACTCAGGCGTCAAATTCGTGACTGAAAGCAACAAGTTTGTAGAGGAAAAACGACGCTAATTAATGGCTGCGCCGAAGCGGCTCTGTCAAGGGAAATGTCGGCCGCGCTCTCAAAGTACGAACGAGCGCATCTCCCACAGTTCGTAAGGAGAGATTCGTAAATAAAGTAGTGAGGATAGAAGTTGAAAATGCGCGAAATATATGTATAGGTGCATGTAGTGGCAGTTACTCCTACACGTACTAGGGCGAGAAGTGCACGCACTTCAGATGTCAGGTGTAATATGCTTTCCCTGTTACACCTGACAACCTCTCGTGGGGTCTAGCAGTAGAGGGGAGGGGAGGGGAGGGGAGGGGAGGCAGCGATGTTTAATACTGCCACCTTCCCTAATCTGAGCCAAGAGTGAGGGAGTGCCCCGCCCCCATCCCGACTCCAACCAGGCTGACTAGTCTGCAAAATTAGCGGCAGATCAAGAAAAGAAAAAAAAGACCGGAAATAGTAAATTGTATATCTCTAGAATGAAAAAAAACCCAGGTAGTTTTAATCTAGTTTAAGGCTATTTTACTGAGACCGAGAGGGCGTAGTGCTCCTCCAGAGATGCCAGGTTACAGTCTACTCCCCCCCCCCTTCCTTTACAGGGACTTCTCTTGGGGGAAAAAACATTAAACATTGCTGAAAATATCACCGTTATTGAAGAACAGGGCATAAAACTACCCTTTGGAAAGGCGAAACACAATTCTAGAAATGCGGAAAGATGAAACAATGGAGAATGATAGAATTGCTGCAGAAATTTAAAAAAATGGAGTATAATTCAACATCAAACATTCAAGGGGGTCGCCCCCTTTGCCCTTAACAAAAACAGTTAGGAATACTTTAGTTAGGAGTATGTTCTCGCTTGCGTCATCAGTTAAAACCAAAGCTAGAAATCGAATGGTAAATTTCAATTAATCGATGGGAAGGTCGGGAATAGAAGGCAGTGTTTGCTAGCCTTTATAATCTTATAAACTTGTCTTTATTGTAAAAAAAAATGGTATAATTGACTTCATTCCATCTCCAAAAATGTTCAAAGATGCTGTGTCATAAACTGTCTGCTGAACATTACTAGTTCAAATGCTCAAAAAGAACTGTATTTTTTCTTTTAAGTCTAAAAAAACTTAAATATTTGTTATTTTGATTCATGAATGTTTGGTTCAACGGTTGTTTTAATGGAGACACCCATGTGTCTATGGTGTAGATTCGTAGTGTGATGACTGGTACAAGCGACTCATTGTCATTTGAGACTACCAGTTTCTTCCACTTCTTTTTTTGTTCTCTTGCTATAGAAATTTATTAACTCCATTTCAAACAGTACAACAAATACTGCAAAAATGAGAAAATTAAAAATAAACATCCTCTGACCCAAAACGGCTCACTGGACAAACTAAAACACGAGAAGCCTACAAACAGTGACAAAGGTGCATAGACACGATATTAGAATAGAAAATGAATAGGCTTAGAATAAATCATGGGGGGGGGGCAAGGGGGCAAGACCTTCAGGTACCTTTCCAATGTAGTATCTGGTAAACATTTACACCAATTTCCTTGGAGTGCATTAAAAAAAATAAGCATATTTTTTTTTAAATATCCATAATTATGAGGACCAGTTTTAAGCCCTACATGAAGTGAAATTACTGTTTTAAGACAGGTAGGTGCTTACTAGTCGCATCTGACCTTAATACATTTAATCTTTCAGATTTAATTGCCAGAAAGCCTATTTTAAATAATGCAATAGAGCCTATTGACAAACTAATGCAGGTGACACTAAATATAGCCGTTTTCATAACGCAGTGTGATTGTATGATTGAGATTTGTATGATCGCTATTGTAGTGATAAACTACACCCTACAAATATATTCGCAAGAAACCTCCCTCCGTATCCCGGATATGGCACAGGGCCAGTGCCAAGGGGCAAATCTGGCAGCACATTTTATGAAATGATCTCATCGTGCGAAAAAATATTGGCACTTTTTAAAATCAGAGTTGATGGGGAGTGCCACCACCTCAGATGGCGCCCCGACTCTTCTACTACCCTAATTCCATATTAATATACCCCTCCCCCTCCTCTGTCTCTTTGTATCACTCTCTCTCTCTCTCTCTCTATATATATATATATATATATATATATATATATATATATATATATATAGAGAGAGAGAGAGAGAGAGAGAGAGAGAGAGAAGAGAGAGAGAGAGAAAGAGAGAGAGAGAGAGAGAGAAAGAGAGGAACAAATACAAATTCTATGGGTGGTAATAACCACCACAGGGCTTTCACCATATTTAATTTCTGCCTTTCAAAAACCTTTTGAAGACAGAAAGAAAGATGCAGAAACATTGTATTTCAGACTATATACAGGCAAAAATATGGCATGAGTATGGGTAATCCCCTTTCCCCCATATTATGCAATCTGTTTATGGAGGATTTTGATAAGCACCTCCTTCCCCCCATTTTACCCAATCCCATAACGTGGTTCCCCTATGTAGACGATATATGTGCCACATGGCCTATCAATGATAACCGATTTGATTCTTTCTCGGAAAAGTTGAATAAGATCCACCCAACTATTACATTTAAAGTAGAATGGGAACTGAACAACTCATTGCCGTTTTTGGATGTAAAAATATCTAAAATAAACGACAAAGCAAATTGTTCCGTCTACCGGAAACCAACTAATTCTAATGCCTATATTCATTATTTCTCGTGTCACGATGTATCCATTAAAAGGTCTGTAGTTTCTTCCATGTTCCTGAGAGCACATCACATTTGTGATCCTTGTTTCTTGCAAGATGAAATTAATACAATCATCCAAACATTCATTGAGCTGCAATATCCCCTTTAGCTCATAGAAAAGTGTCACTATAAAGCCAAAACCATCTAGTACTCCCCAGCTAATTATAAGGAAAACAGATGTGACAAATATTATGTTACCTTTCCATACTCCCCCAGTTAATCAATTTGTAAGTTAAGCAACTTCTGCATTTCACTTGTCCACAATCGACTGACGATGTCGGATTTTTCCGTCGAAACTTGGTTTCGCATATAAAATTAGTCCTATTACTGTGGTTTTATCCCTATAGTTACACGTACGCTAATGTACATTTTTGGATATACTCGTATATATATATATATATATATATATATATATATATATATATATATATATATATATATATATATATATTCTACATTGGTTTATTACTACTACATGGGATATTGTTTCAGTAATTAATAGTTACATGTGCCTGACCAGGATTTCATAGGTCCAACAGGGTGCTCATTTGTGAGATTCCTCGTTGAGCCTACTTCACCGTGCAATTCGGACATCGCTACAGCTTTTTTCAAAGTTGAGAGCAGTGCTGGAAGATTCATCAGAAATAAAGCTCGCTGACATTAAATTGTTTTTCCAAGATCATTTGCAGAAGTTTCAGGAAGAAATGGAAAAATATTTGCCAGAATATGTTGATGTATGTCAACACAGCCGGGTCAGGAATGTGTTCGGTGCGAACGTCATTGATGGTGGAGAAGATATCCTAGGATTTCAAGAAGAACTTTTAGATCTCCAGGAAAATCAGATGCAGAAGCAACGCTTTGAAAGTCTCTCATACTTTGAATTCTGGGTTCAACTGAAGGAGAAGCCTATTCTGATTCATGAGGCTGAAAAAGCTCTTATTCCATTTCCCACCACATACCTCTGTGAACAAGGATTTTCATCTCTTGTGACGATCAAGACTAAATCAAGGAACCGTCTGGATCCTCAACATGATCTTATTTGTTCTCTATCCATCAACATCAAGCTAAATCGGAAAAAAACTTGTCCATAATATGAAGGAACATCACAGTAGTCACTAAAATACTTTTTTTCAATTTTTCCATAAAGTCTACTTGAATAGACAGAAGTTGCCAACCAAAAGTTTATTTTCTTTGCTTGCTTTTTCTTTCAATAAATTATATTGATATTAATCTGTGCTTTTAATATTCTTCAATCAACATAGAAATATAAAAATATATTGTTTAATAAATAAAAGTAAATTTCTATAAAATATATTGGGTAAAACTAAATATGGAAACAATGAAGAAATTATTATATTTATCAGCAGTCAATAGTAGTTGAATAGTCAGAAGAGCTCATTAAAGAAACAGTATTATAGTTGCCAGTCAAAAGTTTGTTTATCTTTTTTTAAGTATGGAGGTTTACCTCCACTTATCTTCAATCAGTATTATATTATATTTATTAATTAGTAACTTATAGTAAAATCCAGTAAGCTTTATTCACTTGGATAAAAATAAAATAATACTGAAATAATATTTCATCCCTGAGGGTCCCCATGCCCAAATCAATTAGTGTTCAGGGTTACGACAAAAAAGTTTGGGAAACGCTGCTTTAAAGTAATGTTTCAGGGTTGTGTTGTGTTGTGTTTAGAGTGATGGTAAGGTTGCTGTCTCTGCCATCAAACTTATATTTTCTCTGCACGGTTGTTGAACGAGGGGGCTGGCTGCTGTTATCTTCAGTCTTTTTTGTATTCTCCTCACTGATTCTGAGTGGCGTCGTTTGGGTTGGGGCATTTCTGGCTGGGAAATTGTCTCAGCTGTTTGCTCCTGTGCTTTAGTGACAGAGAAAACTTTGACCGAGTGTGAGCTGTCCGGGAATTTTATAGGTTCCAGTCCGTTTGCACTGAGCAATTTAGTTATCTGCGTATTGAATGACCCAGGATTAGATAGATTCATCCCGTGGGTGTAAAGTATGAAGGCCAGTATTTGGGGCAACGTCGCATCAGTCAGTTGTATTATTATCTGAGGTTGTTATTACGAAAAGTTTGCATGGTCAGTTGATATGGTCTTAGCTGCTGTCGCGTATGAAGTAGTGTGAGTTGGCCTTTCAGCTGCGGCTCTCTTCCTGCTAATGTGTTCTTTCTCGACAGCGCACTGCATGCTCAAGTTCGTATGAGAACCCGCGCAGTCAATGTACATTTTTGTAAGGCTCGTGCAGTACATCCAATCGTGGTAGGTTTGCGCACACTCTAAGCACATCTTGTCATTTTACGGACAGGCTTGTTGAGGGGATTTTCTACCTTGTAGCAGGAGAAGCAGGTCAGTAGCTTAAAGTATATTTCCTTTTCGATCTGCTCGGGAAAGCTCTTCATATAGAAATTTTTCAGCCCTGCTTCTTTTGCCTAGTCTGCCATGTACATTTCTTGTGACATGACTGTGAAGACGTGTGTGACAGTGTAGACTTGATTACCTAAGACAACTTTGCCCATCTATGGTTCTTCTTAATCTCTTATTTGATTTCGTCCACGTTTCTCTCGCCTACCGATAGGTCAATCCTTCTGTAGATGACGGATTTCCTTGCGTTGACTGCTGGTGATAGTTTGGGCTCTAGTCTGATTTGACCAGGTTCCTGGACGGCCGTTGCTGAAGTTATCGTAGCTAGATCTGCCTGGGTGTGACAGACCGCCGTCTACCCTCTGGCCTCCTCGATCAGTCTTTTACGTCCTATTTTCAGCTTCCCGAAGATTGTCTCAAAAATTTTAGTTTTGCTGGGACTCTAAGCCGTTTAACCTAGACGGAACTGAAGGTCCAGTAATTACCATGTGGCGTTCATGGCAGGAGGAATCCCATTGGTGGCCGGCGTCGGTTAGGAGCTAGTGTGGGACAACCGGAGCTTTTCGTGGACGGGTGTAGGGTAGTGAGGGTGGGTTGACTCGTGCGAACTGTGTCTGGAGAGGGACGTCGCCTCCTAAGGGGGAAAGGGGCCTTATTCTGGGACTCGTAGTGGGTTCCAGACGACTGGAGTCCAGAAATTGTAGTGGGCAAAAATCCCTGTTTCACGATTGAGGACTCTTCTAATCGTCCTTGCCTCCTTTACTGGGTCGCTAAATCCGAAACGAGGTGATGAACGAAGTTCAAGATGAGGTCAGCAGATCAGAACCACGCACCCTACTTCTTAGTGAACCGGCCTATATCTATTTCTCTTTATTACATTACTGTAAATCTCATTACTTTTTCTCTAGATAATTAGAGATGTTCTCGTGGCCGTGTGCACTCTATGTGAGGGCCGAAATCCCAATGGCTAGGAAATGTATGAGGTAGGGAGTGTAACCGATTGTTGAGTCTTTACACTGCCTCTAGCGCGCATATAGGGTAGCTACACCTCTCATTCTTTATGGGACAAAGGTCCAGAGGAGAAATTTGATTGAGTTGACAAAGGTTATCTTAACTCATTTCCAATAGCCTGAAGGTGTAAATGATCATAGTCTGGATGTTTCTGATTCTATGGAGACATTTCCTATACTTCCCAAGGCACTGGGAGGCCATAGTATCTTCTTTCCATACACGTCATCTTATTATAACTATTATGTCTACAATGAAAAAGAATACCACAGTAATAAGGAAGTGCTGCCTCCAAACGCAGCCTCGTACCAACTTGATCCAGGGAGAGGGGGTGAGTATAACTACGGGACACTTTAGATTGTTCGGGGGTCTACCCTATCACCACCTTCAAATGGTAAAGAGATTACCTATTTGCGATTTATTTCTTTAGAGCTGCATCCAAGCGACTCTCGGTATAATGTAAAGTCTGAACTGCTCTGTCTCTTCACCACCCATCCAAATTCTTTTAGCGCTGAGGGAATTTCTTCCTCGGCTGTCTCTGGGAAAAGCAGCTTCCTCTTTGCCTCCTTCAATTTAGGAAACATCCTGACTGCTCCCCTCGCACGTTTTTTTAGAGGTCACACATTAATCTAAGAAATAAAAGGCCCAGATGCTCCTGTAGGGGGCTGGAAATACTGACAGATTCCTTCAGTGGTATCAAGAGTATACATCCCTTGGATCTAACGACAATAAAAGATAGAGCCCTCGTAGGTTAATAACCACGCCTTGGTGAAAATAAACACAAAAATCAAGGGACTCCTCATCTTGCGAGGGGAGACCCGAGTACGGAAGGAGGGGCCCTTCGCCGTTTCGGAGGATGACTAAGCACAGACAGGACTATTCAGTCGGTCAGAGGATGGAAAAACACCTCCCAAAGATCAGGGAGAAAAGAGAGCGGAACCTTAAATATTCAGGAAAAAAAAGAGCGGAGCATCGAATACCCCGGATCCGCTCATCGAGAAGCTACCAAGAGTCTTCGAGCCCGCCACTTTCAAGAGGGTTTTTTTTAACATCTGCTCTACCTTGAAGTTATTAAAAACGGAAGTGTACGCCGGGAACTGGTAAACTCCTCCAATGAGGATATTACTGAAGAGCTGGCCGATCAGGAGATGGCCATAGTCGAGCGAGTGTCGAAGAAGCAGGGAGGGATCTCTAAGCCCACCTGCCCACCTGCCCACCGCTCTTCATCGCTTTCGACCTAGACAAGATCCTTGAATCGATGTCTGCTGGCTGGTAAGCTACCAAGTCAAGTTGTTTTTTTTATCAGTACCACAGAGGTGTCAATATTGGCACCGCTTCGGCCCTACTAATAATTCTGTAGACATGTTAAGTCAGGTCAACCCCATATCTGTGCAAACTGTTTTAAGGTAATACACGATAAAGATGTTTCCTGTAAAGTCAACTGTATGAATTATGATGGATCACACCCTGCTTCTTCTAAGCATTGCGATTCGTTTGAAAAGAAGATCCTGGCCTTCCATGCTGCGGCAGACACTTCCTACGTCTCCTAAGTTTGAAAAAAAATCACTTTCTGCTCCTGCCCTTTATAAGCCTACAAGCAAGTAGTTTTTTTTAGCTACAGGGCAAGTTGTCGGTAAGCTGCCTGCCCCATGATTACAGTGACGCTGAGCGTAGCCTTCGTGAATGAGAAGGCCTCGTCACTCGGTCCGTGAGTGGCGCCTACGTCATCACCAAGCGGCGGCCTCCCGCTGGAAGGCTATTTGGCAACTTAACCTCCGGACTAATCGACAAGTGACCCAATTTCAGTTTGTTGTAGGTCACGAGAGGACAAGGGTCAAGTGAAGTGAACCTGGATATTTTAATAATTTTCATGGTGGTTTTTCAATACAAGCCTGGTGCAACATGCCAAACAAGTGTTGTGTTCCATTATGCCGAGGCAATTATGGAAATGGGAACAAAGTGTGTGTGTTTTCTTTTCCTAAAGACGAGATATTGTCTGCTCAGTGGGTGAGAGCAATACGACGAGAGGATTTTGTGCCTACGAAATACACCAAGGTACTTAAATATGTTGTTATACAGTCTTGTGAGTTCATTTCTAAGCCTTTTCACGATAACACACTATACCGAATACAAAATGTTGACTAATAAGCAGTTGAACAACATGATAGTAACTTTTTAATCTATATTAAAAATAAATTTAAATTTTTATCACAAAGTAACATAACTATCATACTGGTGGTTGATGAAATTTATATTAAACAGTATTTTGATTACAAAGGAGGCAATGTTGTTGGTTCGGGTTTCAACATCACAGAGGCAGCAAACAGTGCTTTTGTATTTATGATAAGTAGTTTGCTCTCAACGTTTAAGGAAGTTGTCCAGATTTTGCCAGTTAAAACGTTGAAAGCAGAAACGTTGCATACAATAATAAAGCTAATCATCACTGGATTAGAGCAAATAGGGTTCCGAGGGGGGTTATTTATGTACAGGAGGAAATGTGGGCCAACTTTATGCACTCCAAATCTCCAGGCTAGAGCTAGAAACTAGGAGAGTTAGCTGAGGTCCCAGAATCCCAACATTAAAATCAAACTCTTTCAGCTCCAAAGCATGAAAACAAATTCAACAAACGGCCAACCAGCTAGAGGGAAGAAATTAGACCCGCACACGTTAGAGTGATCTGCTAGACAGGCAGACGAAAGCAAGCAATACAAATCAGGACACAAAGAGGGGGCACATTCAGGTACAAGAGGAAAAGTGGGCCAACATTTTGCACTCCTAAACTCCCGGTTGGAGCTATAAACGAGGAGGGTTAGCAGAAGTCCCAGAACCACAACAATAAAATCCACCTCTTTCAGGCCCAAAGCTTGGAAACAAATCCCACAAACCGTCAACCGGCTAGAGGGAAGAAATTAGACCTGCAGACGATAGAGTGATTTGATAGACATACAAACGAAAGCAAGGCATTACAAATAAGGACAGTAGACGGGAGGTCATTTATGTACAGGAGGTAAATTGGGCCAACTTTATCCACTCCACACTCCAGTTTCGCGCTGGAAACGAGGAGGGTTAGCTGAGGGCCCAGAACCATAACATAAAAAATCAACCGCTTCCAGGCCCAAAGCTTGAAAACAAATCACACAAAGGGCCACCCGGCTAGAGGGAAGAAATTAGACCCGCAGACGATACAGTGATTTGGCAGACAGACAAAGGAAAGCAAGACATTACAAATAAGGACAGTAGGAGTGGGGTCATTTATATACAGGCGGAAAAGTGAGCCAAATTTATCCACTCCAAAGCTCCATGTTTGCGCTAGAAACGAGGAGGGTTAACTCAGGGCCCAGAACCACAACATTAATATCAACCGCTTTCAGGCCAAAAGCTTGAAAACAAATCCCCTAAACGGCCAACCGGCTAGAGGGAAGAAATTAGACCCTCAGACGATAGAGTGAATTGGTAGACAGATAAACGAAAGCAAGGCATTAAAAATAAGGACAGAAGGATGGGATTCATTTATGTACAGGAGAAAAAGTGGGCCAACTTTATCCAGTGCAAATCTCTAAGTTCGCGCTAGAAACAAGGAGGGTTAGCTGAAGGCCGAGAACCACAACATTAAAATCAACCTCTTTCAGGCCCAAATCGTGAAAACAAATCCCACAAACGGCCAACCGGCTAGAGGGAAGAAATTAGACCCTCAGACGATAGAGTGAATTGGTAGACAGATAAACGAAAGCAAGGCATTAAAAATAAGGACAGAAGGATGGGATTCATTTATGTACAGGAGAAAAAGTGGGCCAACTTTATCCAGTGCAAATCTCTAAGTTCGCGCTAGAAACAAGGAGGGTTAGCTGAAGGCCGAGAACCACAACATTAAAATCAACCTCTTTCAGGCCCAAATCGTGAAAACAAATCCCACAAACGGCCAACCGGCTAGAGGGAAGAAATTAGACCCTCAGACGATAGAGTGAATTGGTAGACAGATAAACGAAAGCAAGGCATTAAAAATAAGGACAGAAGGATGGGATTCATTTATGTACAGGAGAAAAAGTGGGCCAACTTTATCCAGTGCAAATCTCTAAGTTCGCGCTAGAAACAAGGAGGGTTAGCTGAAGGCCGAGAACCACAACATTAAAATCAACCTCTTTCAGGCCCAAATCGTGAAAACAAATCCCACAAACGGCCAACCGGCTAGAGGGAAGAAATTAGACCCTCAGACGATAGAGTGAATTGGTAGACAGATAAACGAAAGCAAGGCATTAAAAATAAGGACAGAAGGATGGGATTCATTTATGTACAGGAGAAAAAGTGGGCCAACTTTATCCAGTGCAAATCTCTAAGTTCGCGCTAGAAACAAGGAGGGTTAGCTGAAGGCCGAGAACCACAACATTAAAATCAACCTCTTTCAGGCCCAAATCGTGAAAACAAATCCCACAAACGGCCAACCGGCTAGAGGGAAGAAATTAGACCCGCATACGATAGAGTGAATTGGTAGACAGACAAACGAGAGCAAGGCATTACAAATAAGGACAGTAGAAGAGGGGTCATTTCTGTACAGGAGGAAAAGTGGGTCAACTTTATCCAGTGCAAATCTCTAAGTTCGCGCTAGAAACGAGGAGGGTTAGCTGAGCTCCCAGAACCACAAAATTAAAATCAACCTCTTTCAGGCCCAAAGCTTGAAAACAAATCCACCAGACGGCCAACCCGCTAGAGAGAAGAAAATAGACCCGCAGACGATACAGTGATTTGGGAGACAGGCAAATGAAAGCAAGGCATTGCAAATAAGGACAGTAAGTGGGAGCCATTTATGTACACGAGGAAAAGTGAGCCAACTTTATCCACTACAAAACTCCAGGTCCCTGCTAGAAACGAGGAGGGTTAGCTGAGTGATTTGGTAGACAGACAGACGATAGCAAGGCAGTAAATTTAAGGACACTAGGAGGGAAGTCATTTATGTACAGGAGGAAAAGTGGGTGAACTTTATCCACTACAGATCTCCAGGTTCGTGCTGAAACGAGGAGGCTTAGCTGAGGGCCCAAAACCACAACATTAAACCAACTGCTTTCAGGCCCAAAGCTTGAAAACAAATCCCACAAACTGTCAACCGGCTAGAGGGAAGAAATTAGAGCCTCAGAAGATAAAGTGATTTAGTAGACAGACAAACGAAAGCAAGGCATTAAAAATAAGGACAGTAAGAGGAAGGTCATTTATGTACATGAGGAAAAGTGTACCAACTTTATCCATTCCAAAATTCAAGGTTCGGGCTAGAAACGAGGAGGGTTAGCTGAGGGCCCAGAACCACAACATTAAAATAAACTCTTTCCAGCCGAAAGCTTGAAAACTAATCCTCTAAACGGCCAACCAGCTAGAGGGAAGAAATTAGACCCGCACACGTTAGAGTGATCTGCTAGACAGGCAGACGAAAGCAAGCAATACAAATCAGGACACAAAGAAGGGGCACATTTAGGTACAAAAGGTAAAGTGGGCCAACATTTTGCACTCCTAAACTCTCGGTTGGAGCTATAAACGAGGAGGGTTAGCAGAAGTCCCAGAACCACAACAATAAAATCCACCTCTTTCAGGCCCAAAGCTTGGAAACAAATCCCACAAACCTTCAACCGGCTAGAGGGAAGAAATTAGACCTGCAGACGATAGAGTGATTTGATAGACATACAAACGAAAGCAAGGCATTACAAATAAGGACAGTAGATGGGAGGTCATTTATGTACAGGAGGTAAATTGGGCCAACTTTATCCACTCCACACTCCAGTTTCGCGCTGGAAACGAGGAGGGTTAGCTGAGGGCCCAGAACTATAACATAAAAAATCAACCGCTTCCAAGCCCAAAGCTTGAAAACAAATCACACAAAGGGCCACCCGGCTAGAGGGAAGAAATTAGACCCGCAGACGATAGAGTGATTTGTTAGACAGACAAACGAAAGCAACGCATTGCAAATAAGGACAGTAAGAGGGAGTCACTTATGTACAGGTTAAAAATATAATTTCATAATGTTACAAACAGGCTAGCTGAAGTGACACAGTCGGCCTGGAGACATCGATGTCCACTGTCTCACTACTCTCTCTGGAAACTGCTGCGGCCGCCTTAAAATGGTCCTTCTTCACAATTTGGGTAATGGTTTGGTCCTTTGCCTACGGATTGATATACCAGCCTTCCATAAATCTGCTTTGGCAAAGGTTTACAGAATATTATGGACTACACTTTTGGAATGCTTGACGGTCTCACCACTGCTCCAATTGAAATACTATCTTGGTGGCGCATCTTTACGTTCAACTCGCGGACGGAGATAGCCGTAACAGATTTCTTAGGCATCTTACCTAGGCGACATCATAAAAAACGAACCTAAGTTAGTTGCTATGCAAATAATACCTGGTCTCTATACAAGAATCCTAACCGTTCGCATAATTATGGACACTTCATTTTTCTAGTAAATCGCCTATCTGCTGATAACCTTTCGTTTTATTCATTTAAATTTGCAGAACCTTTACCATTACATAGTTTATATCAGTAGGTTAATCTACACAACAAACTTTCGAAACCTTGGATTGCCTTTGGAAAAGGTTATGGAAAATGTTGCGATAGAAATACAATGGTTCTGATATTTTGTGATGGTACTGTGCATATATCATCCCTGGTGTAGATTGCAATGTTGATTCAGCCACCTCCCGTCGCGTTGAATCGGCCATGCCTGCCATGTCGTGTCGATTCAAGTATCTACAGCAACCCAAGGAACGTTTCCGGTTTATTGAAACGAACAATCATACCCTTTGAGACTAAGTGAACGCATTTATATACTTCCAAGTAAATATACGTTTAGCCGAAATTCGAACTTTCAAATTTAGAACATGCCTTTGCAGGCTCAAAGCTAACGGATTCCGAATATCTCCCAGAAATATATATCTGTTGCGAAGCAGCCCCAGGAAATCAGCTCTTCATTAGCTCAAATGAGGCAGATATGATAGATAAGGGATCCAGGCGCGAAGATGTAGAGTGGAACTTGTGGCTGCAATACCGAATAACGCAATAGAGATAGTCCACATGCTGGTAGCGCAGACCTTGCATTATCCCGCAATCAAGATAGGCCACATGCTGGTAGCGCACACCTTACATTAATTACCCCGTAATCAAGATAGGTCACATGCTGGTAGTGCACACCTTACATTAATTACCCCGCAATCAAGATACGCCACGTGCTGGTAGTGCACACCTTGCATTAATTAGCCCGCAATCAAGATAGACCCGCTAGCCTAGAGCCTTTCCCACTCAGCGGTGGTCTCAATTTTCTTTTAAATAAATTAGGTCATTATAAATTCGTCCTCTCTCGCGCAAAAGGAGGTTTATAACGATAGTGTTCTAACGATGACAGCCACTCCAGCCATAATGTTGTGTGTGCGCACATCAGTGCTACTGAATTCCCTTCCATTCAGGTGCTATGAAACACAAAGTTACCCTTGTTAGTGTTCACGTCAAATTTCCCCCTCATAGCGATGGGTTGCTATGTGGAGGATCTACGGCTTATATATCTTCCACATATTTTCTCTTGGTCTATCTTCATTTTGCCTCTCAGTTTTAAGTAATAAAATAAGCCATTTCTCGTGTCACTACGTTTGCATCCGCACATTTTATGCCGCACCTTTCTCATTCACAATACATCCTCACACATGCTCAACATACACACCACAGATTCCAATACCCCCCCCCCCCTCCACACTAAACTACCAGCCTCTCTTCGTTACGCATACTCTTACAGGTCCTTCGTTAACATTTCCTTTTCACTCTCTCTCCAAACTTACATAACATCCATACCCCGCAACCCACTCTCTCTCACTTTTCTCGCCACTCCAACCGGTTATAAATCTAGCAAACAGTCACGAAGTCATCACACCCATTCCTCTCAGCCACCCACCCCCTCCTCCATGCCCCTCCAGCTTTCAGAGGAACACACGGCTTACTTCCGACCTAAAAGATCTCACACAACATTCAGCACCTTACCTACCACTCCCCAAAGTGCCAGTATAACGTTAAAATCATGTATATATTTACAAATCTCAATTTACTTTGTGTACACCTTCTATTTACAAACCTAAAAAAGACTGTGACTAGCTGGAAACCTCCCTGCCCCCAAAATGAGGCCCCGCCCCTAGTGCTATCAGGCTTGTGAGCGATGGGCATTCTGATCGTTATGCGCATTTCATTATCCGGTCGAGGTAACTCGCCCGCGGTGCGAGAGACGGAGGGGGACACTTACTACTACGGGGATTAGGAACTTCCTATTTTCAGGGATAAATATGTCCCACTGGGGTCAAAAGGTCAAATGAAGATCAAATACTAAATATAATTTAAGTATTAATTTGATTAAATTAAATGACATTACCCCGGTCAACATTGCCTCATGCGCCCAAAGCTCTCTACTGACTATGGCAAGAACCGCGTTACTATTGTCACACGCCCACACATTACGCTACGCGCCATCTCTTCTGACTCTACACAGCAACAACAAACAAACGAAACCACTCAATAAGTTTAAGTATGTGCTTAAGGATCTCTGAATGTGTATGAGAGTGAACATGAAGGTATTAGAAAAGTCCTCTTCACCACCACGCCTAAAAGCTAATTCCCCCGTTGGTAAACGCTACCTTTTATCGGTCCTCAGTAGATGTCATTTAGGGCTACCAAATGACCCAAGCCAATCTGAAGAGCCGCATTTGATGCCGCTTTTTCAAGGAAAGCTACAAAAAATAAGCCCAAGCAACGCTGATTTTTAATGAGCTCAAATAACGGTTTTAAGTAAAACTTTTTTTTTAATAAACGCCGTTATTTAATAAACACAAGGACCCCCCACCCCCACCCCGCACGTCCAGGGATACGTGGCTTTATAGGTTTGAGCTCGACGCGAATGACAACAAAGAACAGTTAATCCTGATGGCTGAACCGCACGCAGGAAGCCTCTTCACACGCCGCCGCCATGGCGGCGTCATCCCCCTCCCCCCTTTTCACCATTCCCGACGCCAATAGAGGAAGAGCTCATTCGCGTCATGGAGGTGGAAGAAGCAGCAATTGTTGCTGTGTTGTACACTCAATTACGCAAGCGGTTTAAGCGACGACATAGAAGATACTGGGTTCGCCCACGTCTACAGGACCGATCAACCAAAGGTTTATTCTGTACTCTCTACAGTGATCTGCGACAGAATCCTGAACAATTCTTCAGCTTTGTACACATGAGCATTGCATCTTTCGATGCGTTACTGGAATGTCTACAAGATCAGTTAACCGGTGTTGACACAAACATGAGAGACAGCATAGCACCCGTGGAGAAGTTGTTAATCACATTAAGGTAAAATATGCACCTTTTAGTTGGTTTATGCTTATACAATTCTAGTAATGTAGTACATCTGTTATGTGTTCAAGTTGTAAGAAACCCTTCCGTGTAGCGGTGAATTTCAGTGTGTACTTGCATGCGAACACCCAAACGTGGGTGTTCTGGAACGTTTTTTTCATTGAATTCTGAAGTGATGGCCAAAAGCGATCGATAATTATTATCGTTTCTCCTCTTTTTTCGTCTGTTCGTGATTGCATACCAGCTTGTAGCACATATGCAAGGTATTCAACCTCGACAGAGAGATTATTTAGTCTTCCTTTTTCTTCTCCCTGCTTTCCATACTGCACAGAACACGGTAGACAGTCTTCCGCAGTAGCTTCTTCCATATTGTTAGACGTATCGTTACTCTTGATGCCTCTGTAGGAAGGACGGCTGACTATAGAATACATAACGAGGTTTTCTTGAAACAGATCAGCCCCTTTTAATTTTTCCAATTTTTGATGCTCCCCTTGCGTATAAGTCTTCGATTTTTGCATTTTCGCTGCAACTGTTTACCTGAAACAAATGCCTTTATTTAGCAAGTGTGTGTGAAAAAGAGAGTATGTGTGGGCTTCTTTGTTGTCAGTGTATACAATATGTTGTTTTATTCGACAGATACCTCGCAAGTGGTTGCTCGATGACTGATTTGCATATCTATTTCCGGATTGGGTTATCTACAGTAAGCATCATTATCAAGCAGGTTTGCCAGAAAATATGGAGAACAATGAAAAGCGTCTGTTTATCCTTACCAGACGCATCAAGGTGGAAATGTATCGCTGATGGATTTAAAGCTAAAGCTAACTTTCCTAACTGTGTGGGTGCCTTAGATGGCAAGTATATCAGAGTGATTAAACCTCAGAAAAGTGGTTTTATGGGCTTTAATTACAAACATTTCCTTTCTATCGTGTTGTTAGCAATGTGTGATTCTAACTATATGTTTACTTTTCTCGATATTGGTGCCTATAGTAAAGAAAGTGACGCAACTGTTGTCAAGAATAGTAGATTATATGATGCAATAGCAAACAACAAGTTGATGTTGCCAGAAGCAACACCTATTAGTGAAGATGATGACGATTTACCATATGTCATTGTGGCAGGTGAGGCATTTGCACTTTCGGATCATGTGATGCGCCCTTTTGGCAAGACCTCTTTGACAACACGAAGGAAAGTGTATAATTACCGTCACTCTCGTGCTCGTAGGTACATGGAATGTACATTTGGCATTTTGAGTAACAAATGGCGAATATTCCATCGTCCAATGAATGTTGATGTGTCTTTAGCAGAAGATATCATAAAAGCATGCTGTATTTTACATAACTACGTCATGGGTAGAGACGGTTACAACTTTGAAGAAAGTCTCACAGTTGGTGGGTTTGCAGATCTCCAGCCTAATTTGACAAGTAGAGGAAAAAGATCAGCTATTTCAATTCGGGACAAATTTGCTGACTACTTTGTCAGAACTGAAGGTGAATTGGAATGGCAATACCGTGTAATTTAAAAATCTTTTATATTATAGAGGGGGATTTCGCTTTCTTGTGCTTGTATGTGTAGTTAGTGTAATAACTTAATAAAAATGCATTTAGTTGGGCTATTTCTTAACAAAAACTTTCTAAAACATACACCAACAAATATACTTAGCAAGTACATTTTTTTCTGGTGCTGACTGAGTCTTCTTAATTAAGAAAAATTGTCACTAGGTCCAAATTCTCCCCCTTCGAATCCCAACCACAATAGGCGTATTCGTCGTTCAAATCACAGATAGATAGATCTCTATTGAACTTCCACAATTGACATCAAATCAGATTTTTCTGCTTCGCTACTCATGAAATAAACTAGCCACGGCGGCTATGAGAATGACCTCTGTTGATGGCGGTACCAAGAAGCGAATACTAACTGGTCATCGTCGCGGTTGTGTTTAAAGAGGGTTGTAAATAAAGTGATTTAGTTAAAGGAAGTGAAAATGTTTGTATAACGTTCGAACAGCCTAGAGGATACTTCTTGGTACTAAAAGGCACACCCGATGGGTGGCATGTGGTGCAAGCGTTTGGGGACTGAAATGTATTTTAGAATCCCGTTATCTACTTATCGTTCTTTTTTTATATAAGCATGTATGTAACCCTTTATACACATGAATAAATACGATGGTATGCACATGTACATGACAATATTTACACGATAACGTGCCTCTTTTTTTTATACTTTTAAATGCTGGTATTTGTACACAAATATTCGGGAGTGGTTTGAATGCTGTCTCCGCCCACTATACCTGAGTTGCCGATTCGTGTATTTTTTGTTAAAATAAATTACGATTCTTACTTTTTATTCTTTCTTTCCGGTATATTAAACTCCTGTTGTCAACAGATATTCCTTCGTTGGATTACCTCGAAAAGTAAGTATATTAATAAAGTATGATGAGATCATAAAATCTCATCATATAGGAAACATATTGTGGAGTAAAGGGGAGGGGATTATTTAATAATCAATGCGGGTAACAAATAATCAGGGTTCATGTTAAAATTCGGGAAGGAAACAAATATTCCAAAATGTTTCTAGAAACATAATCACTAGAATAGGCTGACAAAACATTAAGAAATAAAGCCTATCAGAAAGTTAGGGGCCCGTTTTGGGGGGGTCACACTGTAGAGGGACATTACCTAAATAAAGCTCTTGTTTGATGTTTCACGCAATGGTGCATATTAGAATAATTACTTTATTCCGCCACGCCATTCTTGTCTCTCTTAGGTACCTAGATAGCCTCTTACATAATATTGGCTGCCTGGTGGAGGGGGGGGGGAGACTGCAAAGAAGAGCGATGTTTGAAAATAACAAGGTTAAGCTGGGTTTTATGTATGCATCCCAAGTGACCCCGGGGGAGAACTGACTAATACGGGAGGTTAAGATACATCTTGCCAGGGCGAGATCCGGGTTCGGTCAACCGGAAGATGACTAAGATGGTAGGAAAGCAAATTTATCCGGGATATGATTCCGCTAACTGCCTGGATTTGGATCTCGGCCCAACAGGATTCGATTTTTAGCAATCTGGTGCAACGGGCGATGAGTCACCCACACCCCCGTAAGGGGCGCGGCGATTTGCCATCCTGGCCGCCGTGCTGACGGGACTCAGCACCCCGTCCGGGCCCAGCTTAGCCTCTCTTCCTTCCTTCAAAACACTTGTTTCCTTTCTTTTCATACAACCTCTCCCACAACTTTCTCTGGTCAGCCTCTAATTTCACAGGGTAGATGCTGACCTTATCAAGCCAACCGTCCCGGATCGGGGCTGAGGGGGGAGGGGACAATGTTCCCTAACCCCTGAGCTCCGGTTCGGGATGGGTTTTTTTTAACAACCTGCTTCATCCCCACCCATACCTTCCTCACATCCCTTTTCCTCTCCTCTTCACATTCTATCCATTTTTACGCCGTGTCTAAGGTTGAGCCGCCATGCCGATGGACTGCCAGGCCACCAGGCAGGAGGGGTGGTCCGAAATGGCGGCGACTGGCTCTGCCAGGCCTGTAAGCACCTCTTGCAGTGCGGGCAACTGCAAGAGGTGATAAGCTATTGCGTCCCGTAGCACAAATAGGGTCACCATGCCCAATGATGTAAATAAAAAAAAACCCAACCACCAACTTACCCAACAACATCAATGGAGCCGCCCTCGGGCAGCTCCACTGAGAAAATGGAGGTCTCCCCCCCTTGTGCTTGCGCAGGGGACCCTCCATACTTCTTTAACCGGAGAGGAGGCTTACTCCTCTCCTACGCCTACGGGTGTAGGGGACTCCCCCTCACTCCCTTCTCTGGAGGTGCTTTCGGGCACCTCCCTATCTCCAGCGGCAGTCCCTCCTCTGCTTTCTAAGGGGACTGCCAAGAAAGCCAGCAGGGAGCCCATTGCCGACCGCCCCTCGTGTAAGCGGCTCGGTAGGGCAAACCCCCTTAGTGGGGAGAGGGAAGCCAGGCCCCTTCGGTCGCTTCCCTCAAAAAAACTGCTGGCAAGAATATTAAACTTTGCCGGGGTCAAGGCCTGTGCCTCCCCACTAAAGACTCATGACGCTGCCAAGGGGACTTGCGATGTCCTGGGAGGGGATCGCCAACTGGAGGCCCCTCCTGTGATAGACATGGTCCTTGAGGAAAACCAGCCTCAGACGGTAAGGCCTTCCATGGGGGGGAATCGGGGCTCGGCGCCAAGCACCGAACCCGAATCCTCCCCTATGCAAGGTCCTCCTCAAACGGCTGGGGATTCTCAGGCAATACAAGGAGGGGAGGGATCTCCTCCGACAGGTGCCCTCGCGACTACCAGAAACTTCTCCATTTCGGAAAGGGACCTGGCTGAGGCCGGTCCATCTGGCCTGGGGGCGGCTTTTGCCGGCGGAGGGAAGAAGCGGTTTCATTCCCCGCCCTCCTCTCCAAAAAAAAGACTAAAAGGACTAAAAAGACAAAGAAGACTCGGGGCTCCTCTCCATCCGCGGGGGCCGTGGAGACGGATGGGTCTACTGCCACTTCGGTAGGCGACCAAGCCAAGATCGGCACATCCGGCCCATCTGCCCCCCCCCCCTCCGGGTGCGGAGCTTCTGACTATGACTAAGACGAAAAGACACAGGGCGGAGCCTCGATAACGTCGGGGCCCCTTATTCAGAGGTTACCTGGCGTTTTCGAGCACGCCGGCTTCAAACGCTTCCTCGTTATTCGCTCCACTGATGGCACCATGTTGTCCAAGGGCAACATGATCCATCAGAGGAGAGGATTAGATAGTGCAATTGTTAGAGAGCCGAAGGTGACTCGTTTCTCGGACGGGAGCCTTCTGGCGAATCCCGCCGAGGCAGCCAAGATAAGTGCTCTTCGGACACTTCATGGCACCCCGGTGAGTGTGACGCCGCACTCTACCATGAACTTTGTGAAAGGAGTAGTTTATGCGAAGGAACTTGTTGAATACTCCATTGAGGACATCACCCTAAAGCTGGCCGACCATGGGGCGGTCAAGGTCGAACGTGTGATGAGAAAACAGGGAGGGGCCTCTAGACCCAGCCCTACACTATTCGTCACGTTCGACTATGACAAGTTCCCTGAGTCGGTGAGTGCCGGTTGGTACCGCTACCGCGTGAAGGCATTCGTGCCACTGCCGCGGCGGTACTATTACTGTCACCGCTTCGGCCATACGAATCGCTCATGTAGACGTGCAAAGTCGGGGTCAGCCGAAGTCTGTGTAAATTGCTCCAAGGTCGCACACGATAAGTCCAAATCGTGTGCGGAGAGCCGCACCCCGCTTCTTCGAAGCAATGTGGTGCATATCTCCTTGGGAAAGAAATCCTAGCTGTTCAGGCCCAGGATCGCCTCTCATTCCGCGAGGCAAAGGACTTGGTCCTGGCGCGCCCGGCTCTGCCTGGGACGTCATATGCCTCAATAGTTAGAAAGGCACTCTCTGCTCCTGGCCCATCCAGGCCAACGAGCACGGTTTTTTCCGCGCCCATTTGGAGCCCTTCTGCGGGCTCTACCCAACCCGGGCGCCCCCCTGGTAAAGTTGGTGGCAAAAAGGGTTCATACCCTGCCCCGGCTAAAACCAGGGCTCCCCCCTCTTCCCCCAGCGTGACCGTTTCCCGTAAGGCGAAACAGCCACGCGCCTCCACCGAGTCGTTAGACTCACAGAAGGCAACACCCCTGAAGATGGCCGCTAGGCCATCTTCCGGGGCTCCTAAAGCTGTCCCCCGAAAGGAGGACAGCAACAAAGGAGCTTCGGCTCCTTCGCCCACGTCCCGAGGTGTGGTGAGTTGCTCAGAGACGGTGGTTCCTAGAAAATAGGGCCACCCGCCTCCGAAGCCGCAACGCCCGCCTAAGGTTTCGAGGCGGAGGGAGGAAAAGACTCGAATTGCGAGCCCAACCTCCCCCAATAAGTCCTCGAAGGCGACAGCGCTTTGTCCGGCCAACAGCGCCCGGGAAGCGTACGGCCATTCCCGTGAGGGTCTTCAATTCGAGGAGGGCCCCCGCGTTTCCTCCGAGCTAGGCCTGGAGGGCATATTCCTTCAATGGAATCGCCGTGGACTCCAGGCCAACTGGGAGGAGCTGCGGAGGCTCGTCTCGTCCCGTTCCCCGTTAGCTATCTTTTTGCAGGAGACCATGCTAGGCGCGTGCCCCCTGCCCGCCCTCCCGGGGTATAAGGGTCTTGCGACCCCACCACCGCGAGATGGCCGGGCTTGAGGATGCGCGGTTTACACCCGGCATGATGTCTCCGTTCTTCCTTTCTCTTTAGATACCTCCTTTCAGGCAGTGGCTGTGCAGCTGCACCTGGATAGGAGGTATACTATCATTTCTGCGTACATTCCACCGTCAGCTGACTTCGACGCGGGGGACTTCCGCCGCGTCGTGGCACGGTTGCCGAGGCCCTATCTCTTGCTTGGAGATCTGAACGGCAGGCATCCTCTTTGGGGAGATTACCCAATAAATCCCAGGGGACAAGTCCTTGCCGATCTGATCGAAGAGCTTGAGATGGGTGTCCTAAACGTGGATGAGTTTACGCATCACTGTCCGAGAACCGCTTCATTTTCTTGCCTTGACCTATCTTTGTGCTCTTCGGATGCACAGCCTGATTTTGATTGGGGGGTGGTCGATGACCTCCATGGTAGTGATCACTTTCCCATTCAAATATCATTTTCAGGGCAACTTCCGCCTGAGAGACCACCTCGGTGATGCTTGGCGCGGTGGCCTGCATTTCAGGAAATGACTGAATTCTCTATCTCAGTCGAGGAGTTTAGGTCGGTAGATGAGGCCGTTGAGTTCTTCTCCGGCAACCTCATCGCCGTGGGCCTGACTACTATTCCTAGGACTACTATTCAGAAGCGTTATGCCTACATGCGCTATAAGCGCCGCCCGAACGATTTCACTGTCGCTGAATTTGGTCGGGCTAGGGCTAGGTTCCGGTATATTTCGAAGCACGCCCGCCGCTCTTCTTGGCGGGCATACGTGTCTTCACCTAACGGGAAGACCCCTTTAGCTGAGGTGTGGAAGCGAGTCAAAAGGATTCGGGGCAAGTTCTCGCAGGACCCCCCTCCCGTTCTCCAGGAGAATGGGACTGCAATCTCGGACCCCGCGTCCGTGGCGGAATCCTTAGCGACGCTTTTTCCGCATTCTCTAGCCAGGATGCTGCTTCGCCAGCATTCAATGCACGTCGTGATGTCGCGGAAGGCCGCGGGCTGGACTTTACCTCCAGAGGCGGAGAACCTTTCAACGACAAGTTTACTGTGAGTGAGTTGCGTTCCGCTCTCGCTTCGTGTGCGGACACCGCCCATGGTCCGGACGATGTCCCGTACGCCATGCTTCGACACCTGGGTGAGCGAGGCATGGCCTTTCTGTTAGATTTGTTGAACAGTATCTGGGTGGAAGGTCTTCTCCCAGACTCCTGGCGAATCTCTACTGTGCTCGCCTTTCGCAAACCGGGGAGAGATCACTCTACTCCGACCGGTTTCCGCCCAATCTCTCTAACTTCTTGCGTTTGCAAGTTGATGGAGAAATTGGTAAATGTTAGACTAGCCTTTTTCCTGGACAGCGGAGGCCATCTGTCTTCCGCACAGTGCGGCTCCTGCAAGTTCCACTCCACGTCGGATGCTCTGCTCCGACTGGAAAATGCCGTCTGCGAGGCTTTCCTTCGTAGACAGCACTACGCCACGGTCTTTTTCGATCTGGAGAAGGCCTGTGATCCCGCATGGCGATACGGTATCATGGAGACTCTCCACACGATGGGGGTGAGGTGACGCCTCCCAATGTTTATATCTGAATTTTTGCGAGATCGTCGATTCCGCGTACGGGTGGGGGGAGCCCTCTCCGGCCCAAAGGAGCAGGAAGAGGGTGTCCCGCAGGAAAGTGTTCTCAGTGTCACACTCTTTGCCCTGAGCATCACCTGGGTGCTGCCGGAAAATGTTCTCGCTACGCTCTACGTGGACGACCTATCGATCTCTTTTGGCGCGGCCCAGATGCCAACTCTGGAGCGTCGACTCCAACAGGCATTGAACCACGTCTCTCGCTATGCCGAAGCGCACAGGTTTCGGTTTTCTTTGGCCAAGACTAAGGTGGTGCACTTCAGCCGCCATCCACGGCTTCACCCCGACCTAGATTTGTTTCTTAATGGGGTGCGCCTGGGTGTGGTTGAGTAGCACCGTTTCCTTGGTCTTGTATTCGACCGACGCCTCACCTGGGAGGCTCATATTCGCAGCCTTAGGGTCTCTTGTACCCGCGCCATGGACATTCTCCGTTCCGTGACGTTCAGCGCTTGGGGCGCTGATAGGGCTACTGCCTTACTTTTTTATCGATCCTTTGTTCGCTCGAAGCTCGACTACGGATGCGAGTTTTATGCATCCGCAACCGAGCGTTTATTGCGGAAGGTGGATTCGATCCACCACACCGGCATTCGCCTTGCGACGGGTGCCTTCCGCACTTCCCCCATTGAGAGCCTGTTGGTCTATGCTGGGGAGATGCCACTCGCTCTGCGCCGCGTGCAGTGCATCACTCGCCTGTACGCGCGAGCCCGGCGCCTCCCTTAGTCGCCAACAGCTCTCACTGCATCCGCAGCTGATCTCGATGGTGCCTATGCCGCCGAGAGACGCCAGTCATACCCTAAACCCTTTGTGTTTAGGGCCAGGAAACTCCTTCGAGAGGTAGATATAGCTCTCGGGCCGGTGACGCCCCTGGTTCTGCCCAGGACGCCACCCTGGAGGGTACCACATTTGGCTATTTGTCGCCACGCCTCTGCTCTCAAAGCTTATACTGCGCCGGGAGTATTGCGTTGAAATAGAGCTCCTACTTGCCTTATTCCCGTTCCGGTTGAGTATCCCATCTGCAACTTACCATACCCTTCACCAGCGCGTAAGATTGTTCTATACCGTGTCAATCCACGGTTGGTCTGCGGCCACAATTGACACTCGCCTTCAAGCCTCCAACGAATCAGGCATCGAATATGATGCAAGGATCCTTAACCGATCCACAGCGGCAAGACCCCCTCCCGCGTACGGCTCCTGGTATAGGAGCGCGGCACCCAGAAGAATTGGTCGGAGACGCCCTGCAGGTCGGCCTCGACCGGGCCCGCATGTTCCTTCAAGACGTTAGGCTCAGCGTTGATTGGCGGACGGAGCTTCGAATATCCCGCCACCGCCGCCGCATCGGCCTCGACCACCGCCCTCGCTCAGACACCTCCGAAGAATTTCGCTCCCTGAGCCCCGGATCTCCGCCTTACTTTCCCAGTCCCGACCCCACCCTCGACTCCTCGGCAACAGGATTCTCCATCTCCGACGCTTCTTCCACCCCCGCGTGGATCCCCTCCGACGACGGTAACCTGTTCGGAACCCCCCAGTGCGCCCGTCCCCCTGTGCCTATTCCTCCCATCGTGTACGATGTTCTGAGGCCCACCCCTGTGATAAGCCCTGTGAATAGTGATATAGAAATTTGTAGTATCCTCTTTGGACCACAAGGGACGAGCCCTGTGAGCAGTGTTATAGGTGATGGCAGTGTTAATTTCTCTGAGCCACAAGTGATAGATCTCCACGACCCAGTTATCTCTGTGTACCCCCCCCTCCCTGTGCCCGAGATCACCTCGTTCTTCGAGACAGCCGCCGAAGAGCTCGGCGCCCTTGTTCTCCTCGACCCACCCCCTGCACCCGTCCCGTGCTTTACCGTATGCATCCCCCAAGCCGGCCTTGCCGTTACCACGGTTCTCCATGGCCCCGTCGCCACCCCCCCTGCGTCCTTGGCCTCATCCGACACCCATCCTTCGGAAATGGGTGACGTTCTAGACGACCCCAATAGCGGCCCTCCGGACATTATGAGGGGTAGGAACAATGCCGACAATGGCAACAACAACCAGCAACAAAATGGGGACAACGCCCGCGGTAACCGGGATGAGGACGACAGAGGCAACCAGTGGGAGAGCCCCGGACTCGACCCTCTCGAGCCTGATACCCCGCGGGTCGACTTCGACACCCCACTCGATGTGGAAATACCCGGGTCTTACGACTCCGTCACACCCGTCTCCCACCTTCAGAAAGCCAACGCACAAAACGGCATTAAGATATTTTTCAACAAGTCCTATAGGAACTGGGCTCCTTCTGATGATAGGACCCTCCCCTGGATCGCTACGCTCGTTGAACGCGGAGTGATGGAGGAGGCGAGCATTCGTTGTGCTCATCGTATCTTTGGGGTTACTAAGCCCAACGGCTCTGCTCGTTTAATATACGACATGTCCCCTGCCGCCGACGCCTACCACCCACCTAAATTTAGCCTGCCAAGCATCAAGAAAATAATGGACTCAGCTACGGAACATTTGTGGGCGATGAAGCTTGACCTTAAGGATGGGTTCTACCACGTCCGCCTTCACCCTAAGGCGCGTCCGTGGTTCGGAATCCGCTGCCACAACAGATCCTTCAGGTTCACTCGCCTCCCTATGGGATTCAACGGCGCCCCATTCATCATGCAAAAGCTCACTTCCACTACTATGAATCAACTCGTTTCTGCCCACGATATTAGAGTCTACACCTACTTGGACGATGTCCTTTGTATCGGAAGAAAACGCGCCCTCCGCGCCTTCATGAAGACAGTGGACCGCAGCTCCATTAACGCAAATTGGCGAAAGTCGGTCACCACCCCCACTAAACACATCTCGTACCTGGGATTTAATATCGACCTAAAGCACACATCGTGTCACGCTGGAACCGTGCTAGTGTATACGGATGGCTCCAAGTCCCAAGAGGGGGTCGGCTTCCACGCCGTATCCCCTCTATTTGAAGTCAATGGGGCTCTACCAGGTGCTGCGTCTGTCTTCACGGCTGAGCTGGTGGCAATACACCACTCGGTACGGGAGATTACGCGACGTGCCCGGTTCGGAGACCGGATTGTGATCTATAGCGACTCACAAAGCGCCCTGAGTGCTCTCGGGGCATTGGAATCTCCGCATCCCCTGGTTCGCGATATCCGTGACGCCACGGTTTTGGTGAGCCGGGCAGATGTCGAGATTATCTTCTGCTGGGTTCCTGGACATGTAGGAATTGCGGGGAATGAGGGCGCCAAAGAGTCCGCGAGGACTCTGCGACCGTCCGCGGTTTCACTCTTCCTCACACCGACTACATGGCAGGAATACGGGCAGCTCTTCGGACTGCTTGACATAGAAGATGGGAGACGGTCGAAGGGAACTTAAAGTTGCGTGCCATTGCGCCGCGACTGTTCCCATCGACCAATCCCCCAATGCCGCGGCGGCTTTAGGTTGCTTTCTGTCGTCTCCGAATCGGACACACTCGTGTGACGCATCAATATTTGATGGAGCGCTCGCCTGCGCCCTATAGCAACGACTGCGTCGTCCCCCAGACTGTTCGGCACATTCTTGTCGAATGTCCCAGTCTGGGTGATCTTCGCGCACGATACCTGTCCCGGTACCGGGATGGGTGGGGTCGCTACCGCCTGTATCTTGTACTCGGGACAGATTCGTGCACATTGACTTGTGGACTTGTTGACTTTTGGGGGAAGGCCGGGCTTCTCCCCTTTATTTAAGGTTCTTTTTTTGTTATTGTTTTGTTTGTAGGTTGCACTCTCCTGCACCGGGGTGAGGGGGACCTCCCCCCGCTGCCGAAGATTGCTTCCTGATTGTTAAGTTTTTCCAATTTATATCATTGTTAAGTTTTCATATTTTTATTTTAAAGTAGCCTAGTTCTAGGCTGTCGTGTTTTTCGGCGACTTATGCCCAAGTGGGTAGTTGCCAGATGGGCTCTATAAAAAAAAAGTGACCCCCCCCCCCGCATTGGCAAGATATAAAACCGGAAGAACAGAACTGTACTCATGAGTGATCTTCATCTTTTGTGTAACTGTACGCAAATGTGATCTTTTTTCTGTGTATATGTACTAAAAGTTAGCTTACGTGCGTAACTATACTCGAAAATGATCTACATATTTGTGTTATTAATAAGTAATTTTACTCTTTGGGTAATAGTACTCGAAAGTGATCTTCCTTTTTTGTAAATGTACTTTCACTAAGCTACGCGAAAGTGATCATCCTTTTTGTGTAACTACTAAAATGTCATTTTCCTCTTTTTGTAACTGCCCTTAAAAGTGATTTTACTTTCTGTGTAAATGTACCTAGAAGTGATCTATGTTTGTGTAACTATCTCAAAAGTAATCTTCCTCTTTGTGTAACAACTGTAATTTTTTGTGTGTAACTGTACTTAAAGGTAATCTTCCTCTTTTTGTAAATGTATTCAATGGTAATCTTATGTTAACACTGGGGAACAATGTATTTAGGGAATTGACAAAAGTACATTTCCCTACCTAATTCGAGCATACTGAATTCAAATCTGAAATCAGATTCTCTCTAAATGCTACAGATTTTTCGTAATATCAATAACTAATATTATACAATAATTTTCATTTTATCACGCCTATCATCATGCCCTGAAGTAATTTTGAATCATCCTTTTAGGTTATTTATAGTAAAGCAGGTTTTTTTGCACACACATTTTATTGCATATGAAAAGAAACTTGAATTACACATTAGGATTACAAATACTGTAATCAAATAGATGCTAATTTATTAATGACCGTAAATCAGGCTGAGGACCTCTTCTTGATTTCAATCGGGCAAAAATTTGCGTGTGTAACTCTTTCTCTTGTAAGTCTTCTCTAGCTGATCTCTTCTAATCGTCCAGCAGTAGTCTGCCATCATGTGTCTATCCTAGTGACCTTTGGTAGCGCTCTTCCATCGTCATCAAATCCTGATGGAATCGTTCCCCTTGTTTGTCGCTCACGGTTCTCAGATTCTCTGGGAATCGGTCGAGGTGACTATTTAGGAACTGCAGCTTCACACTCATGTTGCATCCCAGATCACGATATGCTAAAAGAATATTAGTAACCTGATCCTCGTAATTATGCGCTTGTTTGTTTCCCAAGAAGTTACGAACAACGGCAGAAAATGAGAGACAGGCTCCCTTCTCTTTTTCATTCATGGTGTTCACGAATCTAGAATCATTCAGAAGTCTTCGGATTTGGGGACCATCAAATACTCCTGCTTTTATTTTTTCGTATGACAAAGCAGGAAACGCCGATACTATGTACTGAAAACAATCATTGTTAGTGCTCAACGCCTTGACATACTGCTTCATCAACCCCAGTTTGAGATGAGGTGGAGGAAAAACGATCTTCTCTCGACTTACGATTGGCTCATTAACAATGTTTGGCGTTCCTGCTTCCAAAGTTTCCCGAACTGGCCAATCTTTTTGGGACCAGTGTTTGTCACAGGCTCGACTGTCCCACATGCAGATATAACATGGAAACTTTGTATATCCCTTCTGCTGTCCAAGGACGAAGTTGACCATCTTAAGGTCTACACATATGATCCAATTGTGTTCATGGTACTTAAGTAAATCCATGACCATTCTTATGTCATCGTGAGTTTCTCGCAGATGGACAGAGTGACCGAGAGGAACTGCACCAAAGTCATTGCCATTATGCAAATGGACACACTTGAGGCTACGCTTGGAGCTATCCAAAAACAGTCTCCTCTTAGCAGGGCCATAGGTGCCAAGTCCCAACCTGGTAAACGACCAGGAACATCGTGGCAGTATACAAATTGTTTGTCCTCAGAGAAATACTTAACAAATGTACTCTCCCTTGTTCGGCAATATGATACCCGTACCGACCTGTCAAGCATATGTCTTTCACTCAACCTGGAGGCTAAAAGTTCTGCAGCTTTCTTGGAGAGCGCCAAATCACATATCAAGTCATTCAAATCCTCTTGATTGAAACAGTGAAGAGCTAATGACTGTGCAGCATCTGATGATGAATCTGCAGACTTTGAATTAATTCCGTAAACTTCCATATCAGGTACATCATTTTCATCCTCGGAGGAAACATATCGACTGAAAATCGGAACTGGTAAGACTCAGAATGAGGTACTGGCCGGATCGCCGAGGGAATGTTGGGGTAGTCGATCTTGTGCCGATTTTTCTTGCCAATCCCTTTAGTATTCACCAGACAGAAATAACAGTCCGATATATGATCCTTTGGCTCTCGCCACACACTGGGGATTCCAAAAGGAAGGAAGACCATTTCTCTTTCCTTTCGTCCACTCACGAAGATGTTCCACACAACTATGGCAAACAGCCTGTGGGGCCTTGGCCCACTTCTTATCTTGATCGCCAAGCGGAACATCAAAATATGCCTTATAAGTGCGGATCACAAAGTTTGATATATTGCGCCTTTGACGAACTAGCATGTAACAGCCACATATGTAGCAGAAGGAGTCTGAATCATTAACGCAATTTCCTCTTGACGAAGCCATCACTCTAACATGAGACCTGAAAAAAGAAACAATAATATCAATATTTTGCACGATAACACTTATTACTACTCTGTACTGGGAAGTATTTGCTTTCTACAAGCACCCTTTGTCCGTCCGGAGGGCAGTTTTCGGGGAAACAAGAAAATAGAAATTACAGAATAATTATAGCATGTAGGTAAAAAAAATGGATTATATATTTGAAATTAGCATGAAAAAACGAATTAAAATTGGCAGATAAATCTAAGTCACCAGGAAATGTGATTAAAATTGTTCCCTTGTGTAATCTTCCAGTTTGTTCATCTGTATATTTAACTGTAATCTTTGTGTATCTGTACTCACGATAATCTTTCTTCCTGTATATCTGCATTCAACTGTAATCTTTGTATATATATGTACTCAGCGGTAATCTTCCTCTTTGTGTAACTTTACTCACCGGAAATCTTCCTATTTGTGTAACTACTCAACTGTAATCTTTTTTGTCTAACTGTACTTACAGGTAATCTTCCTCTTTGTGTAATTGTACTCAATGGTAATCTTCCTGTTCGTATATTGGCGGATATGCCGTACAGTTTTGGAGTCCTTCATTTCGAAAGGACAACGCGAGATTGGAACCTGTGCAAGCCAGGGCAACCAAACTGATTCCCTATATCAGACACAAAAGTTACGATAGTAGATTAAGGAAATTAGATCTGTTCTCGTTGGAAACCCGTAGACTGCGTGGGCAGCTCATCGAAGTTTCAAAATACTTCGAGGGTTCGACAATGTTGACTACAGGAATATTTTCACACTTGCTGAGAGCAGAACAAGAAATCACGGCTTTAAACTTGAACTGAAGCGATACAACCGCGATCTGTGTGGGTATTTTTTCGCCTACAGTATCTGCGGTAGTTGGAACGCACTTCAGTGGAAGTTGTCAACAGTGTATCTGTTGACCAGTTCAAGTCAAGACTAGACAGGGTCTTGAAAAGTGGCCGTTTAAGGACGTAAAGCATTTGAGCAGAGATGTGCCCGCTTGACTGCTAGTCCAAAGGTACCCTCAGTGAATGGACCGTAAGGTCTTCTAGGGTACCTTCTCTCCTTGTTGTTACTTCTTGTTGTTATCTATATATTCAACTGTAATCTTTGTGTATCGGTACTCGTGGTAATCTTCATCTTTGTATATCTGCATTCAATTGTAATCTTCCTTGTGTAACTGTACTCAAAGGTAATCTTCCTCTTTGTGCAAATGTACTCAACGCCAATCTTCCTGTTTGTGTAACTATTAAAATATAATCTTCTTTGTGTAACTACTAAACTGTAATCTTCCTTCTTGTGTAAGCTTCCTACCTGTGTAACTACTCAAGTGTAATCTTCCTCTCTGTGTAACTGTACTCAACGGCAATCTTCTTTGTGTATATGCACTCACGGTGATCTTCCTCTTTGTATATCTGCATTCAACTGTAATCTTCCTTGTATAACTGTACTCAAAGGTAATCTTCCTCTTTGTGTAAATGTAATCAACGGTAATCTTCCTGTTTGTGTAACTATTAAAAGATAATTTTCTTTGTGTAACTACTCAAATTTAATCTTCCTCCTTGTGTAACAACTCGACTGTAAACTTCTTCCCTGTGTAACTGTATAAAGTGATCTTCCTCTTTTTATAACTGCCCCTAAGAGTGATTTTCCTCTTTTTATAACTGCCCCTAAGAGTGATTTTCCTCTTTTTATAACTGCCCCTAAGAGTGATTTTCCTCTTTTTATAACTGCCCCTAAGAGTGATTTTCCTCTTTTTATAACTGCCCCTAAGAGTGATTTTCCTCTTTTTATAACTGCCCCTAAGAGTGATTTTCCTCTTTTTATAACTGCCCCTAAGAGTGATTTTCTTCTTTTTATAACTGCCCCTAAGAGTGATTTTCCTCTTTTTATAACTGCCCCTAAGAGTGATTTTCCTCTTTTTATAACTGCCCCTAAGAGTGATTTTCCTCTAGGTATAAATGTAATTATAAGTGAAATTGTTCATTGTACAACTGTCCGAAAAGTGATTTTTTTCTTTTAGGAAACTCTACTCGAAAATGATCTTCCCCACTCTGTAACTGTAAGCTTCCCTATTTGTGTAGCTGTCTCGAAAGTTAGCTTCCTCCTTGTGTAGTATATGTACGCAAAAATTACTTTCTTCTTTATCTAACTGTACTCCCCTGTGTAGCCAGTTATACTTGATCCCTGGAGTAGCTGCACATTATGGAAGACCCGTTACTGGGTTGATGTGATCGCTCTCATGCGGCCTGGGAGGGTTGTTGGTGCGCTTTCCCCTCGCCCCCCCTCAGTACTACTCTACCTTTTTATTATTATTAATAGTTATTATTATTGATATCCTTTTAATTATTATTTATTATCATTACGGCTATCCCCTCAACCTTTTCTAACCTCACTTTGTACCAGGAAGACCTGTTCCCACCTGGACAGAGTTCAGACCTGTAGCCATTGTGCTTTGGAAACTTCATGCTCTCCTGAGATCATCGAGCACCAGGGTGTGATAATAATAGGCTATTATCCACCCTACTCTTTAGTGGACCCGCCTATCTCTACTTCTCTTTATTTTATACCCTTTCCAAACTTGCTCTTCTATACAGAGAATCTGGTTGCCCGGAGCACTTTCGTTCTCTTATGGGCCTTAGTTGAGTGGCAGTTCATGCCGTGAGGGCCGAAAGCCCGCTGGCTAGGGCAAATATTAGGTACGAGGTGCGTTGGGCCGTCGACTCTGCTCACCTTCGTCCAGTACACCGATAAGATGGCTACGCCGGCAACATCCCTTTATGGTTAAAGCTCCAGGACGATTTCGGATGAATGGCGGGTTGGGTTACAAAGAGTAACAAGAAAAGAGTACTATTTCCTTGTTCTGGTATCCAAACTGTCGCTTTATATAACCTAGCATCCTTTGGGCTTCTCCGCCTCAATACACTGCCTCGAGAACTTGAGATCACTAGTTATAGTTACACCCAAGTCCTTCTCAGTGTCGGTAGATTCAAGAGCAGTGCCCTTAAGGATATAATGATATTGGGGGTTTCGGTGGCCGATATGCATCACTGCATTTGTTCACGTTAAAAGGCATTTACCACGTGTCCGACCACTCCCCAATCTTCCCAAGATCTTCCTGCAGGCGGGCAGTATTTCCATCCTTTGCAACGTTCATACACAGCTTGGTATCGTCGGTAATTTTAGAAATCTTGGGAACCATGTCACCGTCCATGTCGTTGACGTAGATGATGAATAATAGTGGTCCCAGGACAGAACCTTGAGGCACCCCGCTAGTAACGGGCACCCACTCAGAAGCCTGTCCATTCAGCACCACCCGTTCTCGTCTGCCACTTAGCCAGTTCTCGATCCAGCCGGCTACTTTTCCGTCTATGCCCAGCACTCGCACTTTCCGGAGAAGGCGACGGTGTGGTACGTTATCAAAGGCTTTCTGAAAGTCTAAATAGACCACATCCACCGCCTTGTCCCGATCGTGCTCACTGAAAACGAAGCGAAAGAATTCCACAAGGTTCGTCAGGCATGACCGTTGCCTTCGGAAGCCGTGCTGGGAACTCCTCAGTAGCAGGTTTGACTCTAAATGTGACATCATTTTGTCCACGATGATGCTTTCCATGAGTTTACCAACTATCGAAGTCAGACTGATAGGTCGGTAGTTTGACGGTTGGCTAGGGTCTTCTTTCTTGAAGATAGGAGTCACCTCCGCTTCACGCCAGTCTCTAGGAACGCATTCGGTCCGGATTGACATGTTGAAGATTGCGCTCAGGTGTCGTGACACTTGATTGCGCACTTCTTTCAACACTTTAGGTAGAAACCCCTCCGGGCCAGGTGACTTATTCGTCATTAGGTCACTGATCTTTTTTTCTATTTCTTCTTCGGTGAAGTCCATATCCGCCAGCTTTTCCCCCCAAGTAGGAATCCGTTGGCTGGGGGATAGGACCACACTCTTCAGTAAACACTGAAGAGAATTAGTCGTTGAGGATGTTAGCATTTTCTGCAGCTGAATGCTTTAATGTCCCCTCCTCATTCCTAAAAGGGCCAATCGTTCGACGGATTGGTTTACGGCTGTTTACATATCCAAAGACCTCCTTGGGATTCTCTACAAACTCTCGCCACTCAGAGTTTCTCGGACCGCTTAGCCGCCCTTATGCTGGACTTCACCCTCCTAGCTAGCCTACGGTACTCGTCAAAGTCTCCAGAAATCTTTGACTGCCGGTACACCGTTCTCTTCTCCCTTAGCAGTTGACCGATTTCTCGATTAAACCACTTTGGTTGAACGGAAGACCGACTAACGCTTTTCGAAGGGATAAAACGCGATTGAAGACTCATGAACGTAGTTTTGAATCTATTCCGCGAATCTTCAACATCCTCGCACACTTCTAACCTCGCACGAGTCAAGCCAGCAAGAAGACCTGCAAAGTCTGCTCTTCTCAAATCAAGTTTCCTCGATTAACTAGTCGCAGACTCTACCTTAGAGACCTTGACTATAAATCTGACTAGTCAGTGATCACTGCCACCGAGCTCTTCGCCCACTGAGAGATCCTCAACGATGTCATCCTCAGAGGTGAAAACCAAGTCGAGGGTATTGTTGCCTCTCTTTGGCTCTCTCACCCATTGAGTCAGGAATTCGTTGTCCGTGAGTTCCAGGAGTAACGCGTTCTCGCCACAGGGTTCTCTGGTTTCCCAGTCAACTTGTGCGTTGAAATCCCCCATGACGATACACACTCTGTCTTTGACAAGTTCTCCTAGTAGCTGGTACAGATCTCTGTCCTTTTCAACGAGTTGGGCAGGAGGTCTATAAAGCACCAGTGTCCTGTATTTGGCAGAACCTATTTATAGGTCTACACCTAGGGGCTCGTGGTGGGATACGATGTTGCATTTTGTCGAGTTGAATGTGTCCTTGACATACAACATCACACCGCCACCCTTTCCGTCAGGCCTATCTTTTAGGAAGAGTCGCTAACCTGGAATCGTGAATTCGCCTTCAAAATCTACGACTCTGTAATGGCCAACATCTCTGGTTCTTCCGTCCCTACGAGTCCACGAAGTTCAAGAAACTTGTTTCTGATGGACCTCGCATTAAACAGAAGAACTTTCAGGGAGTCCGCGACTGTAGGACTCCCTACGCTCTTTCGTTTCCCGTCTTACTTGTCTCTCTGTTCTATTTTGGTGGTGTGGTGGCACCCTTTCGAGCAATCTCCGCGAAGGTCGTTCCAGGGGTGACTTTGGCGTACTGGCGCACGTCCGCCTTCACTCTGGGCCGGACCGTCCTTTGAGTCCGCTCAACGACATCTTGTATCAGGTTGGAGAGTACAGCCTTTTCTTTAAAGTAAAGGTGCCCCCCCCATCACTTTGGAAGAGATCGTTCCTACCATAAAACAAAAAAAAACTTCCTTCCGCCGTACATAAATATGCTAGTCGACGGTTCAGTGCGACGTTCCTCGAGTGAGCGATCCGGCTTGGACCTCTTCTCGGGAGCATCCCGACCATGACACGTCTGTGGGTTTTCAACCCACAGTTATACACAGCCCCCATGACCGTCTGAAGGACCTTGCCTGTAGGGCCTACCCTACCTCCTCTGAGGTAGAGGTCGTTGCCACTTACCATCAGGGCAACGACTAAACTCTCAGAAATCTGAGATTTCTCAGCCTCTACTCTTATCTGTTGGTTCCCGCGTCCTGGGAGGCAGCTTACCCTCACACTAGTACGAAGGCGTGCCGCTAGCATGGGTTGCAGATCCCTTGATTGAGAATCACCGATAAGGACAACCCTTGCAGAGGAAAGAGTCTTCCCTTTCGGAAGTGAATTCTCTGTTTCCTCTTTCTTCCTATTTTTCTTCTTCTTTCTTTTTTCTTATCTTCCTCCAGTTTAACTTCTGTTTCTGTTTTCTCTTTTCCTGTTTCTACCTTCTCTTCCTTTTTCTTCCCTTTCTTCTTCTTTCTCTTCTTTTTGGCCCGTTGAGCCAATCCCGCAGCAGTTGACTCCAGCTCTGGGACATTGCCAGGCTGGCGTGGCACTGATGATGCAGTGCTCGCTTCTTGGGAGAGGGTCTCGTCGGTGAGAGATGCATCGGTAGCCGAATGGACCTCCAGTCTTGAGGACAACTCGATGATCCTGTCCTCGAGACGGCGAAGCTGACGCGCCTGTTCAGACTCTAGATTCTGCAGCTTCCTCTCCAATTCTTTCTATTTTTCCTCAGAAGATTTGAACAGATCTTTAATCTCTTGCACTTTTGCCCTTAGGACGCAGTCCGGGCAGATATTTCCAGGGTGGCATTGTGAGAAACACCTCTCCGGGAAATTGACGCACCACTTGTCCTTTTAGTCAACGCTTGACCGGGACGGATTATGTAGAAATATCATATTCTGAAATTTCTAATCCTATGGAGACTTTTCTCTTAACCTCCCTTGGTAGGTGATAGTATCTATTTTCCATCTGCCCCCTTTTCTCCTTTTCAACTAAGGTTAAAACAGAAGGTGATAGTGTAAAAGCGCATGGAGATCCGCTTCTAAGTGCGGCCTCGCCCTTCTTAGGTTTCGGGGACGACGAGGAAAGTCGAGGCACACCTTCGACCGGTGGAGTGGCTCCCCTTTCACCATCGCCATGAGGGAAAGGAGCTACCCATTTTGCCATCTTTGGAGCAGCTCATGGGCAGCTCCTCTTTCGAAAAGTGGGTGTCCCCTTGTACCTTCTCAGGGGCCTCTCCAAACCTCTTCTACCTGAGAGGATGTTTACTCCTTTCCTCAGCCTATGTGTGCAGTGGCTTCACCCTCACTCTCTTCTTTGGAGGCGCCCTCGGACAACTCCATTCCCCTACCATCTCCCCTCCCGCCTTTCCTATCACAGGGGCTTGCCGAGAGAGCAGGTATGCGGCCCAAATTTGACCGCTCCCGCGGCTAGATAGGGCCAACCGCCTTTAGGGGGAAAGGGAGAGCAGGGCCCGTCGGCAAGTTCCCCATAACATCCTGTATTCCTGTATTTTAAGCCTGCAGTGTTCGACGAAACACGACAAGACAGAGTCTTCGATTTAGATTCATGATGCCTTTGGGGCAGGGGATTGCTGCCATATGGAGGCCACCCCTGGAATGGACATTGTTCCGGAGGCGACCCAGTCGTGTATTTTAGGATCTTCCATGGAGGTGAACCTGGCCTCGTTGCCAAACGAGCCCCCATTGGTGCTCCATTGATAGTTCAGACCTCCATCTCGGAGAAGGATCTTGCTGAGCCTAGGGGCTCCTTCCGGCGGTGGAGAGAAGAGGGTTCATTCTCCAACCTCCTCTCCCCCAAAAATTGGTAGATAGAGAGCCGAAGTGACCCGTTTCACGGACGGGAGCCTTTTGCCGAATGCGTCGGTTCGCTCCGAGGCGGCCATGGTTAGTCCTCTTTGGACAGTTAATGGCTCGCCAGTAACTGTGACGTTGCACTCTACCATGAACTACACGAAAGGAGTGATTTATGCAAGGGAACTCTTGCACCACTTATTAGAGAGATGACCATGGGGCGGTCAAGGTCGAACGTGTGGAGAGAAAATAGGGAGGGGTCTCGAGACCCACCCTTACACGCTTCATCATGTTCTTCTCTGACAGGTTTCCTGAGTCGGTGGTTACCAGTTGGTATCGCTACGGCGTGAAGGCATTCGTGCCACTGCCGCGGAGGTGCTACTACTGCTACAGCTTCGACCCTACAAATCGCTCATGTTTACGCGCAAAGTCGGGTTTACTCTAAGTCTGTGGGTGGACACCGCCTCTGGTCCGGACGATGTCCCGTCTGCCATGCTTCGACACTTAGGTGAGCGAGGCATGGCTTTCTCTTAGATTTGTTCAACAGGATCTGGACTTGTTAGATGTTCGAAAAGCTTGTTCATACATCTCACTGGCATGCACCTTGAGGTGGGAGGGTACCACTCAAAAGGGAGCTCTTTTAGGGGATGAGGATGAAAGCTCATGCAAGAGCAGGTAGATCATGAGGTGGGATATGGAAAGTGCCAAGATGGAATAAAATCCGTGGATTCCACGAATTCGACGAAGGGGAGAAATGCAAATAAACTGGAGAACCTCCAGCTCTACAAAGTACGAAGATGTCTACCTTCTTTACCTGTGCGAACGTATGCCAAAGAAAGCCAGCTCGCATGTCACTTTCCAGGGCCGACAAGTTATAGACAGGTATTAAATGGTTCAAGACCTTCGTTGGGGTCTATCAAGGGTCAACCCCTGAGACGAAAGGGCAGGGCAAGATCCGCAAGAGGTAAAACGCCGAAGACTAACGGAAACACTGAGAACATACATTCGGCAGCTACAAAGGAATGCCTTCACGGAGAGGAATACACGTCGCATTCCACACCCATGCTGGTGACGAGAGAGAAGCGTAAGGCTCTAGAACCTAAGCAGATGGCACTCCTCCGAATTGGCAGAAGGCGGCGTAGGATCAGAATATGGTTCGAAGAATGCACTCCATAGGACTAAGTCACTGCAGATGGCGAGAATCGTGCGGCGATATGTGAAGAGTCTCTGGCGACTGGCCAGAGAGAACCAATAAAAGAGGCCTTTCCCGTTGCTCCAAGTGGGTAAGAAGAGTTTTCAGATCTTAAGGTGATTGGAAAAGCCATAATCTTAATCAAGGGGTGGGATAAATTGAGTCAAATTTTTGTCACTGTGCATTGCGAGACGTCAGAAATATGCGGAAACTGAGATAATCTATTACCAGTAATGGGATTCAGCCGGTTCGCACCTGTTCGTAAGAACCTATTCTTGGAATTTCATTTATCCAGAGAACCGGTTGTTAGCTTAAATGAGGGGTTCCTAAATCTTTTTTTAGGTTGGAAAAATAACTAAAATTAATAACTTCACTTGCTAGACTATAGCATATAACAACCCAAAGATCATCCTTTGCACGTATATCGGGCCAGCCAGGATAGTTTGCTGCTAGAGACTGATAGTGAGAGAACCTGTTGCTAGGGAAACCTGTAGTGAGAGAACCTCTTCTTAATTTTTTTTAATCCAAACACTGCCTATTACTATTATTATTTCACTTATTTATTTACAGTATTTGGTAGTTTAGAGTATAATTTAATTTTGTATAATCTTTTATTCAAGGCTTCCTTATTATCAATATATTTCAGAATTACGAACCAACAAAGACCCTAAGTCCACTCGAGGCTAGTTCCAAAATGAGGGGAAAGGTTGGAAGTCAAAGGTTAAGGAAGGGAAGATATGAATAAATCGTTAGATCCTGAGCCACATCATCGGTATCCTGAAAGGGCTCGATAAACCCTCTAATAGGCTCGGGTTTTGACGACGAAATTAGTTCTTTTTCGTCGTTCTTTTTGTCTTTTCTCATTTCGCGTTTGACAAAGTGACGATATTAAGGGCGCCCGTTTTGATTTTCGACACATTTGTTGGTTTTCGAAATTTTATACAGTCGGTTACGTTCTCTGATGCACTTTTTAATGTCACTATTTATACACAAGACCTGGCTTGATTTTTAGTCGCGTGCAATTCTACATCTCATATGTCGGTCGGTCGGTTCCGTTTTGCTTTTTTTTTGTAATAACGTCGTAACTATTCGGCCTAGTCTAACGAAATTTGAAACACTTATGTTGTTTTGCATTCCCTTTCGAATAATAGAATTGCCAAGGTCCTCCCAATGTTAGTCCGGTAATTATTGAACAATATTTGGCAATATTTTGGCAATATTTAATATATTAGTTCTTTATTATAGTTTCTTCAGTAATATAAACCTAAGTCACGTGCTCTCAATTATTGTGACATAACTTTACGACCTTCAAAACTTTCAATAATTCCCGGACTAACTTTGGGAGGACCTTGGCAATTATATAATTCGAAAGAGAATGTAAAATAACATAAGGGTTTCAAATTTCGTTAGAATCGGCCGAATAGTTACGTTGTTATTGCCAAAAAACTCATTTAAAAGTAAAACGGTGACCATTCGACCGACGACTTACGGACTGACATAGTAATTGTAGAGTCGCATCTACGGGACTAATAATGTATTTTTAATGTATTTTAGTCTAAATCACTTGTAAATATCATCATTGGTACTTTCTAATGCTTTTGCACTGACTTGATGTTTCCGAGGTCATTGTCTTGTATTTATATGGCTTCAAAGTTATATTTTTACATTACTCTTAGTTGCATTTTCACTTAACTTTATGTCGCTATTGAATTTAGATACAATGGTCGAAAACTCTGACTCGACATTAATTTATTATGAATAAAAGAGTAACGGACCTAAAACCGATCCTTGGGGGACACCGCTCGTTATGCATTGTCATGCTGGATTAAAACCACTTAGCCAGTATCTTTCGTTTCCTTATGTCAACTAGACTTATATCCAGTTTAATAAATTTCCACTGTTATTGAATTAAACTTTCTTTAGTAACATTTTAATTGGCACTCATTAAATCGACTTAAAATACATCCATTGCTCTTTCGGAATTTTTTTGATTACTTGGTTGAAAATGAGTAAATTTGTTAATCAAATTCAGCTTGACAAAGCTATGCTGAATTTCACTTAACCACTAATGACTATCAGAATTTTAGAATTTTTTTTTATCTTGAGAGTTTCTAAAAAAAAAAAAAACCCCAATCAAGGACGTCGAGTTGAGTGTTCTGAAATTGTCTGGGGTGGATTTAGTCCGTTTGCCCGACTGCCGATATGACTAATTAATGACTCTCCGATTGCTCATTCAAGTTCTTCCAACTGACTCGGATATTTCGGGGTGATTTATTTGACTTATTTTATATATTTATCACAAGGGTTCCCAAACTACGGCCTAAGGGGCCACATCAAGCCCGCTCCAAGATTTTATCCGGCTCCCACCAACAAGAAATGCATACAAATTGTCATATTTCTCTCTTATATATCATTCTTATAACACCCATTAAAATATAAATAAAACTTATACTTTTTTCTTGGGTCCTCTTAAATATCTAAATAGATGATGTGGCCCTCATAGGGAAAACTTTAAAGGCCCCTGATTCTTCCAACACAAACTTTGCCTCAAGTTAGATCTGCGTGGATGATCTAGACCAGGGGTGGGCAACCTTTGGCACGTGTGCCAAACGTGGCACGCCAACGACTTCTACCGGCACGCGAAACCAAATGCTTAACTTAAGAAAACTAAATAAATGTATCTCCAATTTATTTTATATAGCAACCGCATTGTGTACAACCTGTTATAAATTATGTTATCAGTGAGGCAGCAGCAGAAGTCTCATTGATGGTAAATAAGTGAAAAGGTCCACAATTTTTCTTTCTCTAGTTTAGATTTGTTGTTTTCTGCTTGAAATGATAAAGATTCAATTCTGTTTAATATAATATGATAATATGTATATTTTTAATTAAAATGACTATCTTTTCCTTGTAATTTTATGCATAGGCTGCCCAGACGTCCAGCATTTTACTGTTTTTAGATCATTTGTCCAGCAAAAATGACTACTCAATGCTGGACAATGTAAAGTCCAGCATTGGGAAAGGCTACAGCAAGGTTTACGTAAAAAAATAATTGGTGTCAATTATCCAGCCCATGTTTTAAATAACGCCTTGAAAAGTGTATGTGATTGTCTGCCTATTGATGTCGAAGCTGTAGTTGTAAAAATCTACTCATTCTTTTACATTTATACAGTCAGGGTAAAAGAACTAAAAGATATCTGTGATTCTGTTGACGTGGAGTTTCAACAGATTTTAGGATACAGTAAGACCAGGTGGCTGGCTTTGAAGCCAGCCATTGAAAGAGTTCTTCGACAATTCAAGCCTTTGAAAGTATATTTCTCGTCTCACAAACAATGTCCTACTATTCTGAGACAGTATTTTGAAAATCCGTGTGCCGAGCCTTTTTTGTATTTTGTACACAATCAGAGTGTGCAGTATTCCATGATTACATCTTAAAAGTGGATTCTCAAACGGCTTCTATGGCAGAGTTTGCCTTTATTCTTAAAGACTTAAGGCTGAAATTGATTGAAAGAAAACGTGAGTCATTTTTGCCCTTAGCTGTGGATAAAATGCTGAAGGATTTAGAGAAAGAAGGAAATGATATAGACAGATTTAAAGAACTACTTTGACATTCTATAATTCATGTATAGAATATTTGAACCAATGGACTGTCCATTTTGAAGAGATGGAAAATTTCAACTGGATTCTTTTTCGCAACTTAATCCTCTTGAGAGAAGTTAAAGAAGCGCTTGAATTTATTCTTGCCAAGAGACCCAATTCCACAATAAATGATGATGGTCTTTTCGATGAAGTAACTTGTGTTAAGAATTTTGTCACATTAGAAAAAATTAAAGAGTGGAATGATCGTGAAATTGAGGCTGACAGTAGATGGTTGGAAATATTTGCACATTTCAAAAGTCAGAATATTACATTTGAAAACATTTATCAGGTAGTTGAATTCTTTTTGAGTCTACCAGGATCAAATGCACCAACAGAAAGGGTATTTTCAATGATGAAAAACTACTGGGCAGACGAAAAAAGCAGGTTAAATATAGATACTTTAAAAGCGTCACTATTAACTACATGCAATTATGAGATGAATTGTTTGCAATTTTCTTATTACCGAAGCTCAAACATAAACCTCCTTGAAAAGATCCATTCAAATGCCAAGTACAATTCTAGACCAAATTAGGTAAGTGAATATTGACTTATTAATAATTAAAGTTCGTTTGCTACTAAAATTACTTAACTTTTTTTATTTAAATATATATATATATATATATATATATATATTTAAATATATATAAAATATATATATGCAGATGGTTCCGTCCAGCATTAGGTAAAAAAAATCTGGTCAGCCTATTTATGCATAATAAAGGGTTGTGAATGAATAAAAAGAACATCTTTAATTTTATATCGTTTCATTGCGTTTTAGTCAAGTATTGGCACGTGAGAAAATTTTGTATCAAAGATTTGGCCAATTTTGGCACACCCACTTAAAAAGGTTGCCCACCCCTGAGCTAGACTTTATTTTGTAAACATCGAAGCAAAATAATCGAGTTGAAATGACACGAGTTTTTAACGGTCGAATTTTCAAATGCCAGTTTCATCCTTCGTTAGAGCCATCGATGTCACGTTTACTAGTATTTTTTTCCTTGTTGGACTTGTTTGATACGATTTTAGATTTTTTTTGCTTCTTAATACATCGATTTACTGGTTAAGCATATCTATTCGATTGTATCTTTGCATCTTGGTACGCATTGCCCCCGTCGTTTGATTTATTCCTTGATTTTTCTGCTTTAAATTCTTTTGGAGATGGTTCCTACTTATACTCGTCTCACGAATTAGAAAAATATGTGATCACTACCTTCAAGTGCTCCTAGCTGCGACATATTTCACAATTTTTTCCCATGTTATACCGTTTTAAATGTTGCAGAATCAAATTTCCCTCGAAAAAAACTTTTCCATGGATTCGTGGAGCTTAGCCTATTTCAGCCTCCTGAACATTCGGTAAAATATTGTGGAGAAATTTTATTGCATCGTCTATTCTATTCTCAATGTCAGCATTGCTACTGCCTCCAACCAATATTGCTATGGGTTTTATTATTATTCCCCAATGGGGTAATTGATGGCATTGAGTGCTATTGTTCTTTCGACACTTTAAAGCATCCCTATAATCTCTTTTCCGCTTGGGAGGCAATCTGGCGGATCAGAGAATAAGGAGATCAACTTGGCATCCATTTGTGTAGTGAAAGACGACACTGGACTACCCCTTTAGAATAAAAACAAAAAAAATATATTAGTGGGATCTTAATCACATTATATAGATCAACTCTCGAAGGCAATTCAAATTTCATCATCCTCCATTTTAACCACGATAACCGGAAGAATCGATGACGCCATGGCAGTTAAGCTCCTCCTTCCTGCTCCCCGCAACCGCATGCCCATGTAGGGCGGATTCCCCCTACCCCAAATACCCATTCTGAGCCACTCCTCCACTGGCGAGGATTTTCTAATTCCGGTTAATCAATAGACACAGCAAGAATTCCATCAGTGGCCACATGCAACCAAGGCTTGCACACATCCTACAAGGCTGCCGTCTACCTTGCAGCTCAGTTAAGGTGTTAGAATGAATTTTATGTAATCAAGTCCTGTATATATCCTACAGGCTGAAGTAATCCTTAATTTGCAGAAGAGTTGAGGTGCTAGGAGGAACTTTATACAATCATCGCCTGTATAGGTTGTAGGGCGTAGAGGCGGCAGTAAACCTTGGTTTCAGGATTGCTGAAGCGTGGAAACTAATTTAATGCTGGAGTGGATTTGACAACGCTGAATGCAGCCGAGTTGGGAGAGAAACTGCCACACGGAATGAAGTGAAGTGGAGTTTGTTTGTGTGACCTTGAAGATGGCGGGGAAGTGGGTATGCAGGGTCACACTGGCAATTAGCTACCCACCCTCTTTATAAATAAGCCCTCTTCATCTACGTTCCAGCGGAACCTTTGAGGATGATACGACAGCCCACAAGGTCACTTCTGGTTAAGATGAGGAGGGTTTCTAAAAGTAATTTTCGAGCCCCTCTCTCGTCTAAACCCTCGAAGAAGTCAACGATGTTTTGGGAGGTCTTGAGAGAAAGAGTAAATAATGGTGATCTGCAAAATATATTCCTCTTACACCGGAGAACAGTGGAGACAAATTACTTTTGAAGGACGTTCATTTTAATTATTCTTAAGAGATGGAAATTCCTCGCAGCTCAATTATTTTCTCCTTTTCTCAGCCTTGACGTTTGAGGCACATAATATATTACAAGATTGTGTTGTTTAGGAGAGGGTAATCTTAAGCCCTGCATCACTATTGAAATGTACAAAATATTAAAAATGGCACATTTTCAAACCTTAATGGAATGCCTCAATCTAAACCATAAAACTACTTTATTACATAGAGCTTTATGAGTCCATAGCAACAGAGAAAGAATTAATACAGCTTTGGTAATTCTATTATCCCCAACATAAAATTTAGCTAATTTAAAAGTCAGTTTCAAGGTGGGCAATAAATATTAAACAGAAAAATATTTAATATTATTTTAGTATTGCTATAATGTTAAACACAAAATATTGATTTGAAGACAACTTTATGAGCCCATATCAAACGATAAAGATTCAATGGTGTTTTGATTTTGCAAAAAGTACAGGTATGTACGACTAACGGGATCTACAATAGAATGTATGGACTTTAGAGATTCGGATATGCTCGTATGAAATAACCTAAAAAAACCTTGTGATATCCTCATCCACGGTAAAATTTGAGTATACTTTGATGGAGAATCTCATCTTCCCCCAATAAAATTTGAGGTCTCTGGCTGCGAGGTATCCCTTTTATGAAAAGTAACGTTCTTTAAAAGATGTTTGAGAGTGGTGGAGAAGCTATAGTGTTCAAATGGACATACTTTGCCCCCTTAAGCAGAGGCATCAATTCAACCGAAGCTAGGGTCTGGCAACGTCATCAGCCCAGCCCTCCCACCCTAATTATTTATGTGATTTTTAATATCTGCCTGTGCATGTAGCACATTTGGTTATGGCGTTTTTAAGACACCTTGACCTTTTTCAAATGCAGTCTCTCTCACCAACACGCCATTTTGAACGCTACTAGGCTTCCGGCCTCTGACCTTTTTTTTTTTTAAGGGGCTATCTGACGACTACCCACTTAGGCATAAGTCGCCGTAAACAAACAGCCTAGTTCTAGGCTACTTTAAAAAAATTGAAAAGAAAACAACAATAAAAAGAAATAACAATTAGGAAGCAATAACAATAACAAAACAAAAACAAAAATTAAACCTAGTTAAATGAAAGGGAGAAGGCCGGCCTCCCCCAAAAGTCAACAAGTTCACCAGTCAATGTGCACGCACTCGTCTCGAGTACAAAGGACAGGCGGTAACGACCCCGCCCATCCCGGTACCGGGACAGGTAACGGCGCGAAGATCACCCAGACTGGGACATTCGACAAGAATGTGCCGAACAGTCTGAGGGACGACGCAGTCGTCGCAATAGGGCACAGGCGAGCGCTCCATGAAATAGCGATGCGTCACACGAGTGTGTCCGATTCGGAGACGACATAAAGCGATCTGAAGCCGTCGTGGAATAGGGGATAGGTCCATGGGAACAGTCGCGGCGCAATGGCACGCAACTTTAAGTTCCCTTCTTCCATCTTCTTTGCCAAGCAGTCCGAAGAGCTGCCCGTATTCCTACCATGTGGTCGGTGTGAAGAAGAGCGAAATGCTGGGCTGGTCGCAGAGTCCTCGCGGACTCTTTAACGCCCTCATCGGCGCGCTCATTCCCCGCGATTCCTACATGTCCAGGAACCCAGCAGAAGATAATCTCGACATCTGCCCGGCTCGCCAAAACCGTGGCGTCACGGATTTCACGAACCAGGGGATGCGGAGATTCCAATGCCCCGAAGGCAGTCAGGGCACATTGTGAGTCGCTATAGATAACAATCCGGTCTCCGAACCGGGCACGTCGCGTAATCTCCCGTACCGAATGGTGTATTGCAACCAGCTCGGCCGTGAAGACAGACGCAGCGCCTGGTAGAGCACCGCTGGCTTCAAACGGAGTGGATACGGCGTGGAAGCCGAACCCCTCTTCGGACTTGGAGCCATCCGTATACACTGGCACGGTTCCAGCGTGACACGAGGTGTGCTCCAAAAATGTCGAACGCAATACTCCCGGCGCCGTACAAGCTTTGGGAGCAGAGGCGTAGTGACAAATAGCCAAATGTGGTACCCTAGGGTGGCGTCCTGGGCAGAACCAGGGGCGCCACCGGCCCGAGAGCTATATCTAGCTCTCGAAGGAGTTTCCTGGCCCTAAACCCAAACCGCTTAGGGTATGACTGGCGTCTCTCGGCAGCTTAGGCATCGTCGAGATCAGCTGCGGATGCAGTGAAAGCTGATAGCGACTGAAGGAGGCACCGGGCTCGCACGTACAGGCGAGTGATGCACTGCACGCGGCGCAGAGCGAGTGGCATCTCCCCAGCATCGACCAACAGGCCCTCAATAGAGGAAGTGCGGAAGGCACCGTTCGCAAGGCGGAGGCCGGTGTGGGGGATCGAATCCACCTTCCGCAATAAATGCTCGGCTGCGGATGCATAAAACTCGCATCCGTAGTCGAGCTTCGAACGAGCAAAGGATCGATAAAAAAGTAGGGCAGTAGCCCTATCAGCGCCCCAAGTGCTGAACGTCACGAAACGGAGAATATCCATGGCGCGGGTACAAGAGACCCTAAGGCTGCAAATATGAGCCTCCCAGGTGAAGCGTTGGTCGAATACAAGACCAAGGAAACGGTGCGACTCAACCACATCAAGGTGCACCCCATTAAGAAACAAACCGGGGTCATGGTTGAGCCGTGGATGGCGGCAGAAGTGCACCACCTTAGTCTTAGCCAAAGAAAACGAAACCTGTGTCGACGCTCCAGAGTTGGCATCTGGGCCGCGCCAAGAGAGATCCAAAGGTCGTCCACGTAGAGCGTAGCGAGAACATCTTTCGGCAGCAACGAGGAGATTCCGTTGATGCTCAGGGCAAAGAGTGTGACACTGAGGACACTTCCCTGCGGGACACCATCTTCCTGCTCCTTTGGGCCGGAGAGAGCTCCCCCCACCCGTACACGGAATTGACGATTCCGCAAAAATTCAGATATAAAGACTGGGAGGCGTCCCCTCGCTCCCATCGTGTGGAGAGTCTCTATGATACTGTATCGCCATGCGGTATCATAGACCTTCTCCAGATCGAAAAACACCATGGCGTAGTGCTGTCTACGAAGGAAAGCCTGGCACACGGCATTTTCCAATCGGAGCAGAGCATGCGACGTGGAGTGGAACTTGCGGAAGCTTCACTGTGCAGAAGACAGATGGCCTCCATTGTCCTGGAAAAAGGCTAGTCTAACATTTACCAATTTCTTCATCAACTTGCACACGCAAGAGGTTAGGGAGATTGGGCGGAAACCGGTCGGAGTAGAGTGATCTCTCCCCGGCTTGCGAAAGGCGAGCATAGTAGCGATGCGCCAGGAATCCGGGAGAAGACCCTCCACCCAGATCCTGTTAAACAAATCTAACAGAAAGGCCATGCCTCGCTCACCCAGGTGTCAAAGCATGGCGTACGGGACATCGTCCGGACCATGGGCGGTGTCCGCGCACGAAGCGAGAGCGGAGCGCAACTCACTCATAGTAAACCTGTTGTTGAAGGGTTCTCCGCCTCTGGAGGTAAAGTCCAGCCGGCGGCCTTCCAAGACCTGACGACGTGAATTGAATGCTGGCGGAGCAGCATCCCAGCTAGAGCATGCGGGAAAAGCGGTCGCGAAGGTTTCCGCCACGGACGCGGGGTCCGAGATTGCGGTCCCATTCTCCTGGAGAATGGGAGGGGGGTCCTGCGAGAACTTGCCCCGAATCCTTTTGATACGCTTCCACACCTCTGCTAAAGGGGTCTTTCCTGTTAAGTAAAGACACGTATACAGCCAAGAAGAGCGGTGGGCGTGCTTCGAAATATACCGGAACCTAGCCCTAGCCCGACGAAATTCAGCGACTGTGAATTCGTTCGGGCGGCGCTTATAACGCATGTAGGCATAACGCTTCTGTTTGAGGGCCGTCTCACACTCGGCCGACCATCATGGGAGTGGTCGGCGTACAAAACGGCCAGACGTTCTAGGAATAGTAGTCAGGCCCGCGGCGATGAGGTTGCCGGAGAAGAACTCAACGGCCTCATCTACCGACCTAAACTCCTCGACTGAGATAGAGAATTCAGTCATTTCCTCAAATACAGGCCACCGCGCCAAGCACCACCAAGGTGGAATCTCAGGTGGCAGTTGCCCTGAAAATGATAATTGAATGGGAAAGTGATCACTACCATGGAGGTCATCGATCACCCCCCAATCAAAATCAGGCTGTGCATCCGAAGAGCACAAAGATAGGTCAAAGCAAGAAAATGAAGCGGTTCTCGGACAGTGATGCGTAAACTCATCCACGTTTAGGACACTCATCTCAAGCTCTTCGATCAGATCGGCAAGGACTTGTCCCCTGGGATTTATTGAGTAATCTCTCCAAAGAGGATGCGTGCCGTTGAGATCTCCAAGTAAGAGAAAGGGCCTCGGCAACCGTGCCACGACGCGGCGGAAGTCCCCCGCGTCGAAGTCAGCTGACGGTGGAATGTACGCAGAAATGATAGCATACCTCCTTTTTAGGCGAAGCTGCACAGCCACTGCCTAAAAGGAGGTATCTAAAGAAAAGGAAAAACGGAGACATCATGCCGGGTGTAAACCGCGCACCCCCCAGCCCGGCCATCCCGTGGTGGTGGGGTCACAAGACTCTTATACATCGAGGGGGCGGGTAGGGGGCACGCGCCTAGCATGGTCTCCAGCAAAAAGATAGCTAACGGGGAACGGGACGAGACGAGCCTCCGCAGCTCCTCCCAGTTGGCCCGGAGTCCACGGCAATTCCATTAAAGCAATATGCCCTCCAGGCCTAGCTCGGAGGAGACGCGGGGGCCCTCCTCGATCACAAGACCCTCACGGGACAGGCCGTACGCTTTCCGGGGGCAGAACCCCGGGCGCTGTTGGCCGGACAAAGCGCTGAAGGCGCTTTCGCCTTCGAGGACTTATTGGGGGAGGTTGGGCTCGCCATGCGAGTCTTTTCCTCCCTCCGCCTAGAAACCTTACGCGGGCGTTGCGGCTTCGGAGGCAGAGGGCCCTCTTTTTGAGGAACCACCGTCTCCGAACCACTCGCTCCACCACTAGGCGTGGGCGAAGGAACCGAAGCTCCTTTGTTGCTGTCCTCCTTTCGGGGAACAGGTTTGGGAACCCCGGAAGATGGCCTAGCGACCAACTTCAGGCGTGTTCCCTCCTGTTAGTCTAATGACTTGGTGAATGCGCGTGGCCGTTTCGCCTTACGGAGGAATATCCTACGATAGCCGTTGAGGTTTGGAGGGCACGCAGTCCTCTAGATGTTATCAGTATATACTTGATGTTCTCATGCGGGGAGAGAAAAAATGGGGAAATGTTTTATTTTGTTATAGGGATGTTTTGGGTATTATCGAAGATTTTTAGTATATTATCCCGTTCTTGCAAGTAGTAAGATACGTTCATATACTACACGCCAAATACAAATATAGTTCACACATATTGTGCTGTGTACGTCCTTCAGAAAGTGTCTACTTTAAAGGATTAGACTCCCTCCTAAAGCATTTTGTCCGAATTCCATTTTTTAAACATAAGGAGCTCCAGGAGATTTTTCTAGCGGGTTAAGGAATTTTTATTATTACCCCTTATCTAACCACATTGACTTAAACGTTATTGTTCAATTATCAATATATATATATATATATATATATATATATATATATATATATATATATATATATATATATATATATACACGAGGGGCTGTCAATAAGTTTGGCGAATCGGTAGGGCAAAACAGAGGAAAGGGGATGGCTGTTTGTGGAGGTGTTAGGACAAGTTATCACAAGTCAGGACTTGCAGCCAAACGCTCCTGCCTCGTTTATTTAAGAAGCAGTAGCTGATCGCAGATCATCAGTCACAAATTTTTCAACAATGGAGAAGGTTTAGCACCATGCAGTGATCAAATTTGTGACCAAGGAAGGCAAGAATGCAAAAGAGATCCATGAACACATGGTTGCAGTGTACACCGACCCCGCCCCTTCCTATGCAACCATTGCTCGCTAGAATAGGGAGTTTCGTCATGGTTGTGAGTCTCTTGAAGATGAGCCCCGTCCAGGACGCCCGTCAGACGTGACCAACGAGGAAAACGTGGCCCGTGTGGAGAGGATGATCCTCGAAAATCGACGTGTGAAAGTCGAAGAAATCGATCGAGAACTTGGAATATCACATTGAAGTGTTATCAACATCATCCACGACAATTTGGCCATGACCAAGGTCTCTGCCCGTTGGGTCCCTAGAAACCTCACGTCCCATGATCGACTTCATCGTCGTCAAAGTTCGGAGGAGCTGCTGCTCCTGTACAACCAAGACCCGGGAAGGATTCGAGTCACGCATAGTGACAGGTGATGAAACGTGGGTCCATCACTGGGATCCCGAGACCAAGCTCGAAAGCATGGTCTGGAAGCACAGGGGCTCTCCGACCGCCATCAAGTTCCGGACCCAACCCTCAGCCGGGAAGATCATGGCCACCATCTTCTGGGATTCTGAGGGAGTGTTGATGGTGGACTATGCGCCTCGTGGAAGGACCATCACAGGCCAATATTACGCCGAGGAACTGGCTTGGTTGAAGAAGTACATCCGTCAGAAGCGGCGCGGCAAGTTGATAGGCGGTGTCCTGCTCCTCCACGACAATGCCCCTGTCCACAAGGCCAGAGTTGCACAAGCTGCCCTGCGCGAGTGCGGATTCGAGGAGCTCAACCATCCTCCTACAGTCCAGATCTGGCCTCTAGCGACTACTTTTTATTCCGCCAGCTAAAGGATGCACTGCGTGGTCGCCGGTTTGGGGATGATGAAGATGTCCAGCTCGCCGTCCAGGAGTGGATTGAACAGCAATCGGGAGATTTCCGGTAATCGGGAATTCGAAGCCTCAGAGACAAGTGGCCCAAGTGCATTGGAGTCGAGGGTAGTTATATTGAAAAATAATAAAACACTTTTCCTCATATTTCGTTTCTTTATATTCGAATTGCAAGACTTATTTCCCTCCCCTCGTACATATATATATATATATATATATATATATATATATATATATATATATATATATATATATATATATATTTAGGTAGGAGGCCATGCTATATGCATGAGTTATTAAAGTCAACAGCTGCGGCAACGTTATTGATTTTGACTTGCAATTTCTTGATTTACCTAACAAGTCTCTTAACAGGATCTTCGAGAAGAGAGAAAATAGCCACAAAGGACATATTTTATTCCCAGACCTCTTTCGACCGCAGTGCGCCATCTTCAGGGAAATATGGTAGTACCTCTTATAATTTTGACAATATGGTACAAATCAATAACGCTGCCGCAGCTGTTGACTTTAATAATGCATATATATATATATATATATATATATATATATATATATATATATATATATATATATATATATATATAATGTATATCTCTCATGAACCTGAGAGAATGATGAAAAAAGACAACACACCGTAAGAAAGAGAAAACGGAATATTTTTTCTTCGGAAATAATTATTTCCTCCTTCGAAAAAATCCGAACTGGGGTGGGATTCGAACCGTGCACACTGAGGCAGCGAGCATCCACTTTGATCTTAATTAAACCGCCCCTTCCGCGTAGCCGAGTGGTCTAAGGGGCTGTTTAATTGAGATCAAAGCTGTTGCTCGCTGCCTCAGTGTGCACGGTTCGAATCCCACCCCAGTTCGGATTTTTTCGAAGTAGGAAATAATTATTTCTGAAGAAAAAATATTCCGTTTTCTCTTTCTTGCAGTGTCTTGGATATATATATATATATATATATATATATATATATATATATATATATATATATATATATATATATATATATATACCAAAAAGTACAGTAGCGTACGTGTAACTATAGGAATAAAACCACAGTAATAGAACTAATTTTCTATGCGAAACCAGGTTTCAACGGAAACATCCGTCATCGTTAGTCGCTGGTGAACAAGTGAAATACAAAAGTTGCTAAACGTACAAACACACAAATCAGTGGCGCTAAGGTGGAAGATGCGAGATTTTAGCGGCATTTTTGAGAAACGAAAGTATTGATTTCTTGCTTATTAAGGTATTAGTATTGAATTGGTAGTGATTTTGGATAGTGAGCAGTATTCTGCTAAATTGATCGAGTTGCTAAATGACAGGAACACGTACGAACAACTAAATAATGATCCTCTGTCAAACAAAACAAAATCGTTTAATAGCTCACTCAAAAATATTCTCAAAGGTCATTCTGATCTTATTAAACAATTTAAAGTGTACAACTCCTCGCTACCGTACATGTATGGTCTACCAAAAACGCACAAAGATGGTACTCCGCTTAGGCCGATAATTTCCAGCATAGGATCCCATGCTTACAAACTCTCTCAATGGCTAGCCAAAATCTTATCTAAATTAATTGGTAGCATTTCTGATGCTCGCATTATCCATTCTGGTGATTTTGTGAATAAAATCAAAGAGGTTGACCTATCGAGTAAGCAGTTGTTAAGTCTTGATGCAATAGCCTTTTCACAAAAGTTCCCATTAATGAAGCTTTGGATGTAATTATGAAAATCTTGCCTTTGTCTAACCTAACATTAGCCCTACCGTGTAATAAAATTGTAAAGTTAGTTCGTTTGTGTGTGATGGATAATGTGTTCAGAGCTGAAGATTGTTTTTACAGGCAGAAATATGGCATGAGTATGGGCAATCCCCTTTCCCCGATATTATGCAATCTGTTGACGGAGGATTTTGAACAGCACCTTGTAGAGGTATAGGAGTTAAACAAAAACCGTTAAGAAATGGCGAGTGTACATATATATCGAGGTCTCGCCCATGGCGAGGAGAAATAATTAAGTAATAACAAAGGCCACCTGGGTTTCCCTTTGCCCATCTAACCGGTCGCCGGTAACATACAAGAAAGGACAAAATTGTAAATTTATGAGACAGATTCCTGACCTCGATTCAAAATTCCGACCCGCCGAGGGGTTATTTAGAAATAGGAAAGTCAAAAACGCACACTCCTGTCGGATCAATAGGGATTGGTTTTCCCCAATTTCATAAATGTCAAAGTAGAGAACCACCAGATGCCAAAAATGGAGACCACCCTTGGGTCTCCCATTACCCCGCGGGGGTAATTGACGTATAAAACAGGTCGACAGGAGAAAACGAGGCTTTTTTGTTTCCGAGAAGAGATAGAAAAGTTACCGGTAGAGAGTTTCACTGCAAATTAAGAAAGACTTGCAGTTTCTTGGACAATATCAGATTGTTCCAAGTTTCTCGGCACAGTTGGAGCCCAAGGACCGTCAAAGGATCTAAACTACAAGTACTCTCGGCACAGTTCGAGCCCAAGGATCGTCAAAGGATCTAAAACTACAAATTCTATCGACACAGCTCGAGTACCCAAAGATCGTTAATTATCCTTACGCTATCTGAGTTTGACAACCCCAAACTAGATAGAAGAAACATCAAACATATCCACCTCGTTCGGAAGAAAACTTTTTCAAAGTCACCAACGGCCGCCGAAACCAAGGAATCATTGGTTTTGTTTTGATTCTACTTCGCATATTCGAATTTCCGCGTGACGTCACTCGCCCACGCTTCATCCAACAACGCCATCTCTCGAGCAACTTAAGAACTCATCCTCTCCACGCCTCTCCGGACCAAAATCGAGTGAAGGTATTTCTTTAAGATTCACTGGTTGAAACCCCATTATATAATGTGAGTAACCTATCCCATTTTTTATGTCCTGGTGCGTTAAACTAGTTTATTTTGTATATTTTAATTACGAAGTGGATTAAAGTAAATTGTTCTCCGTAAATCCACTCAAAAGCGAGCATTGAGAGCGGGACATTAAAAACCATTTTTTTATCTGTATCTTGTAAATGTAGATAGTAATTTTGTTGGCTTTGATTAATGTTCAGTAAAAGTCTATTTTTTTGTAGTTCTTTTTTTAAATTATCCTTGAACAAGTTGAATTGGTAATAGTTGGTAAATTACAGAAAGAACTCCCCTTTTATTCATTCATTAGAATAAAGTTTAAGTAAAGCACACTTAGAGACCGATCCTGAAGCGATCCTTGAAGTACGAACGTACTACGACTAATTTTTATTAACCATAATAAAATAAATAAATTTATAATCTCAGCTAACCCACGACAAACCTCCTTCCTCACATTTTACCCAATCCCATAACTTGGTTCCGCTATGTAGACGATACATGTGCCACATGGCCTACCAATGATAACAGATTTGATTATTTCTTTGAAAAATTGAATATCTAAAATAAAGTGTCAGTATAAAGCCAGAACCATCTAGTACTCCCCAGCTAATTATAAGAAAAACAGATGTGATAAATATTATGTTACCTTTCCATACTCCCCCCAATTAATCAATTTCAAAAAGTTGGCACGGACCAACAACATCAATGTTGCCTTTCAGTACGAGAATACGATCAGAAATAGCCTATCCAAAAATACATCGATCGATAAAGAACAGGGAAAAATATTTTATTCCCTGCAAATCATGTAATGAATTATATATCGGTGAAAGCAGCAGAGTTTCCAAAAGAATGAATGAACATAAATGCGATATGCGACGTGGTGCCCTCTCCTCGAGTTTATTTTTACATATGTACAATGAAAATCATCAAATTGATATTGATAATGCTAAAATAGTTTATAAGTCTCACAATTATATACATCGACGCTTAATTGAATCGGCACTTATAAAAGAAATTCCCAACTTTAATACTTCCGACGGCCAATTCAATACTAATACCTTAATAGGCAAGAAATTCATACTTCCGTTTATCGAATATGCCACTACATTTTCGCATCTTACATCTTAGCGCAACGAAGAAAACAAAGACTCCAATTAGTGCAGTCCTTAACAGGCTTGCTCGCTGGATTGACGTTACTCCTAGGAAGAGAGCAAAGTTTGTAGCACTGCGTGAAGATGCTGGTATGTCAGATCGTGAGATAGCTAGTAAGCTGAGGCTGACAAAGTCGACTGTGGGTCGAATCATCAAGAAGAATGAAGTCACCGGTAATCTAGAAGTGGAAAGACGTGGACGATGTGGTCGAAAAAGAAAGCCAAATGCACACGATGACAAAATATTGCTAGCAATAGTGTAAAAGACCCGTGGAAGACCAGCCAAGATTTACAGTATGATTTATTAGCTACTGGTATTCACACATCGACCACTCAACTATCCACCGAAGGCTTCTTGAAACTGACAGACCTGCGCGAAGACCCCTCAAGAAGACGCTACTTACTGCTGGTATGAAGGTGAAATATTTGACTTGGCTAAGAAATACAAAGAATGGACCAAAGAAGATTGGAAAAGGTGATATTCTCTGACGATACCCACTTCGAAGTCCATGGGATCCGATCACAACTCGTGAGGCACAGTGCAGGAGAACTAGTGTCAGCAGAGCACATACAGCAATTCACCAAAACCCCCAAGAAGATGTTTTGGGATAATTTCACAGCAAATGGACCCGAACGACTAGTGCCAGTGGAAGGAATGATGAATTCCAATAAGTACCAAGCAACCTTAACGAATCATCTACTCTCGACACTTCGTGAACGCTTTCCAAACGGTGATGTCATCTTCCAACAGAACAACGGTTCATGCCACGTCTCCCCCCAAAATGCAATGTTTCTTCCGAGCCGAGAAGATTATGGTACTGGAATGGTCTGGAAATTCCCCAGACCTTAATCCAATTGAGAATCTGTGGGCAATCATCAAGTGGAGGACCATGGCAAAGGACTGTTCGACAATGGAAAAGCTGAGCTGTGCTGTTATACAGGCCTGGTATCACGACGAAGAAGTACGGAATATGAGCCAGATATGGGTGGAATTCATGCCAAATCGGATTGCTGGGGTTATTAAAGCAAAGGGAGGACATATTTCTTATTTATTATCAACATTAAGGTGACATGCATGCTATGATTTTGAGATGTTTTTTGCTATGTTTTTCTATCACTGTCCCACTTAATTTACACAACATTGTATATCGGTCCAATAACTTGGACTGATTTTAAATGTAAGTTAAGTTTAAACGTCTAATGATTTTTTTATTTTTCTTTCAGATTAAACAACTTCAGTCTTTGGCGATTTCAAACATGGAAAGATTAACAATCGACCAACGTGTTAAAGTTATCGAGGCCTATTACGAAACTGGACGTTCAAACAGAGCCACATTTCGGGCACTTCGCGATTTTTTTGGTCAACATAATCGACCAACCAAGAGTGCAATTGGAAAAATTGTTCGTAAACTCAAACAAACAGAGTCGATGGCAGATATGAAAACGCCATTACGTGCTCGTTTACGCCGTTCAGTTGAAAACATTGCTGCAGTCCGCGAGAATGTGGCCGAAGATCCAGACACCTCTATTCGTCATCGCGCGCAGGAATTGAACCTCTGCCCCTAAACGTTACATCGAATTTTGACATAAGATTCGTCTCTACACGCTTACAAAATTCATTTTACACAAGAACTGAAGACTGCTGACCATTTGAAACGCCGTACATTCGTCAATCGGATGCACGAGCAAAGACAAGCCGATGATGATTTTTTGCAAAAAAACATCTTGGTGGATTCGTTAAAAAGCAAAATTGTGGCATTTGGGCTGATGAAAATCCCAGGAAGATTGTTGAAAAGCCACTGCATCCACAAAAGGTCACTTTTTGGTGTGCATTTTTTGCTAGCGGAATCATTGGGCCGTATTTCTTCGAAAATGATGCCGGGAATTCTGTTACGGTGACAGGCGAGCGATACCGCCCCATGATAACGAACTTTTTATGGCCTGAATTGAATTCTATGGATGTCGAAGATTTGTGGTTTCAACAGGACGGCCCTCGTTAGGGGCGCGGCGATTTTCCATCCTGGCCACCATGCTGACGGGACTCAGCACCCCACCCGACCCCAGCTTAGCCTCTTCTACTTCCTTCAAAACACTTGTTTCCTCGCTTTTCATACAACCTCTCCCACAACTTTCAATGGTCAGCCTCTAATTTCACAGGGTAGATGCTGACCTTCTTCTCAAGTCAACCCTCCCGGATTGGGGCTGAGGGGGGAGGGGACAATGTTCCCTAACCCCTGAGCTCCGGTTTGGGATGGGTTTTTTTTTAACAACCTGCTTCATCCCCACCCATACCTTCCTCACATCCCTTTTCCTCTCCTCTTCGCAATCTATCCTTTTACGCCTTGTTCAAGGTGGAGCCGCCATGCCGATGAACTGCCAAGCCACCAGGCGGGAGGGGTGGTCCCAAATATCGGTGCCTGGCTCTGCTAGGAATGTAAGCAACTCTTGCAGTGCGGGCAACTGTGAGAGGTGGTGAGCTATTGCGTCCCGCAGAAAATTTAGGGTCACCATGCTCAATGATGCACAACCTAAAAAAACAAACCAACCCTCACCTTCCCTTGCTCATCAACGGAGCCACCCTAGGGCAGCTCCCCTCCCAAAATCTATGCCCCCCCCCCATATGCTTGCGCAGGTGACCCTCCATACTTCTTAAACCGGAGAGGAGGCTTACTCCTCTCCTACGCCTACGGGTGTAGGGGACTTCCCCCCTCACCGCCTTCTCTGGAGGTGCTTTCGGGCACCTCCCTGCTTCGAGCGACAGTCCCTCCTTTTCTTTCTAAGGGGACTGCCAAGAAAGCCAGCAGGCAACCCATTGCCGTCCGCCCCTCGTGTAAGCGGCTCGGTAGGTCAAACCCCCTTAGGGGGGAGAGGGAAGCCAGGCCCCTTCGGTCGCTTCCCTCAAAAGACCTGCTGGCAAGAATATTAAACCTTGATGGGGTCAAGGCCTGTGCTTCTCCACAAAAGACTCTTGACGCTGCCAAGGGGACCTACGATGTCCTGGGAGGAAATGGCCAACTGGAGGCCCTTCCTGTGATAGACATGGTCCTTGAGGAAACCCAGCCTCAGACGGTAGGGCCTTCCATGGGGGACAATCTGGGCTCGGCGCCAAGCACCGAACCCGAATCCGCCCCTATGCCAGGTCCTCCTCAAACAGCTGAGGGCCCTGAGGCAGTACAAGGAGGGGAGGGATCTCGTCCGACAGGTGCCCCTACGACTACCAGGACCTTCTCCATTTCGGAGAGGGACCTGGCTGAGGCCGGTCCATCTGGCATGGGGGCTTCTGCCGGCGGAGGTGAGAAGCAAGTTCATTCCCCGCCCTCCTATCCTAAAAAGATAAATAAAAAGACAAGAAAGACAAAAAAGACTCGGAGCTCCTCTCCATCCGCAGGTCCCGCGGGGACGAATGGGTCTGCTCCCAATTTGTGTGGGCGACCAAGCCAAGATCGGCACATCCAGCCCCTCTACCTCCCCGTGTGCGGAGCCTCTGACTAAGACTAAGACCAAGCGTGCAAAGGGTGGAGCCTTGATGACATCGGGGCCCCTGATTCAAAAGTTACCTGGCGTTTTCGAGCCCGCTGGCTTCAAACGCTTCCTCATTATTCGCTCCACTGATGGCACCATGTTGGCCAAGGGCAACATGATCCATCAGAGGAGCGGATTAGCTAGTGCAATTGATAGAGAGCCGAAGATGACCCGTTTCTCGGACGGGAGCCTTCTCGCGAATCCAGCCGAGGCGGCCAAGATAAGTGCTCTTCGGACACTTCATGGCACCCCGGTGAGTGTGACGCCGCACTCTACCATGAACTTTGTGAAAGGAGTAGTTTATGCGAGGGAACTCGTTGACTACTCCATTGAGGACATCACCCTAGAGCTGGCCGACAATGGGGCGGTCAAGGCCAAACGTGTGATTAGAAAACAGGGAGGGGCCTCGAGACCCACCCCTACACTCTTCGTCACGTTCGACTGTGGCAAGCTCCCTGAGTCGGTGCGTGCCGGTTGGTACCACTACCGCGTGAAGGCATTCGTGCCACTGCCGCGGCGGTACTATTACTGTCACCGCTTCGGCCATACGAATCGTTCTTGTAAACGAGCAAAGTCGGGGTCACCCGAAGTTTGTGTGAATTGCTCAAAGGCCGCACACGATAAGTCCAAATCGTGTGTTAGCAAGTGTGTCAATTGCGGAGAGCCGCACCCCGCTTCTTCGAAGCAATGTGGTGCATATCTCCTTGAGAACGAAATCCTGGCTGTTCAGGCACAGGATCGACTCTCATTCCGCGAGGCTAAGGACTTGGTCCTGGCGCGCCCGGCTCTGCCTGGGACGTCATATGCCTCAATAGTTAGAAAGACACCCTCTGCTCCTGGCCCATCCAGGCCAACGAGCACGGTTGTTTCCGCGCCCATTCGGAGCCATTCTGCGGGCTCTGCTCAACCCGGGTGCTCCCCTGGTAAAGCTGGCGGCAAAAATGGTTCACACCCAGCCCCGCCTAAAACCAGGGCTTCCCCCTCTTTCCCCAGCGTGAACGTTTCCCGTAAAGCGAAACGGCCACGCGCCTCCACCGAGTCGTTAGAATCACAGGAGGCAACACCCCTGAAGATGGTCGCTAGGCCATCTTCCGGGGTTCCTAAACCTGTTCCCCGAAAGGAGGACAGCAACAAAGGAGCTTCGGTTCCTTCGCCCACGCCTAGTGGTGGAGCAAGTGGCTCGGAGACGGTGGTTCCTCAAAAAGAGGGCCCCCCCGCCTCCGAAGCCACAACGCCCGCGTAAGGTTTCGAGGCAGAGGGAGGAAAAGACTCGCATGGCGAGCCCAACCTCCCCCAATAAGTCCTTGAAGGCGACAGCGCATTCAGCGCTTTGTCCGGCCAACAGCGCCCGGGGTTTCGCTCCCGGGAAGCGTACGGCCATTCATGTGAGAGTCTTCTGCTTGAGGAGGACCTTCGCGGCTCCTCCGAGCTAGGCCTGGAGGGCATATTCCTTTAATGGAATTGCCGTAGACTCCGGGCCAAATGGAAGGAGCTGCGGAGGCTCGTTTCATCCCATTTCCCGTTAGCTATCTTTTTGCCGGTGACCATGCTAGGCGCGTGCCCCCTGCCCGCCCTCCCGGGGTATAGGGGTCTTGCGACCCCAACGCCGCGGGATGGCCGGGCTGGGGGGTGTGCGGTTTACACCCGCATGATGTCTCCGTTCTTCCTTTCTCTTTAGATACCTCCTCTCAGGCAGTGGCTGTGCAGCTGCACCTGGACAGGAGGTAAACTATCGTTTCTGCGTACATTCCATGTCAGCTGACTTCAACGCGGGGGACTTCCGCCGCATCGCGGCACGGTTGCCGAGGCCCTACCTCTTGCTTGGAGATCTGAACGGCAGGCATCCTGTCTGGGTAGATTTCTCCATAAATCGCAGAGGATAAGTCCTTGCCGATATGATCGAAGAGCTTGAGATGGGTGTCCTAAACGTGGATGAGTTTACGCATCACTGTCCGAAAACCGCTTTATTTTCTTGCATTGACCTATCTTTGTGCTCTTCGGATGCACAGCCTGATTTTGGTAGAGGGGTGGTCGATGACTTCCATGGTAGTGATCACTTTCCCATCCAAATATCATCTTCAGGGCAACTGCCACCTGAAAGCCCACCTCGGTGATGCTTGGCGCGGGCGTGGTGGCCTGCATTTCAGGAAATGACTGAATTTTCTATCTCAGTCAAGGAGTTTAGGTCGGTAGATGAGGCCAGTGAGTTCTTCTCCGGCAACCTTATCGCCGCGGGCCTGACTAATATTTCTAGGACGTCTGGCCGTTTTGCACGCCGACCACTCATATGGTGGTCGGCCAAGTGTGAGACGGCCCTCAAACAGAAGCGTTATGCCTACATGCGCTATAAGCTCCGCCCGAACGATTTCACTGTCGCTGAATTTCGTCGGGCTAGGGCTAGGTTCTGGTATATTTCGAAGCACGCCCGCCGCTCTTCTTGGCGGGCATACGTGTCTTCACTTAACGGGAAGACACCTTTAGCTGAGGTGTGGAGTCGAGTCAAAAGGATTCGGGGCAAGTTCTCGCAGGACTTCCTCCCGTTCTCCAGGAGAATGAGACCGCAATCTCGGACCCCGCGTCCGTGGCGGAATCCTTAGCGTCCTCTTTTTCCGAATTCTCAGGCCGTGATGCTGCTCCTCTAGCATTCAATGCAGGTCGTGATGACTTGGAAGGCCGCCGGCTGGGCTTTACCTCCAGAGGCGGAGAACCCTTCAACGACAAGTTTACTGTGAGTGAGTTGCACTCCACTCTCGCTTCGTGCACGGACACCACCCATGGTCCGGACGATGTCCTGTACGCCATGCTACGACACCTTGGCAAGCGAGGCATGGCCTTTCTATTAGATTTGTTCAACAGGATCTGGGTGAAGGGTCTTCTCCCAGACTCCTGGCGAGTCGCTACTGTGCTCGCCTTTCGCAAACCGGGAAGAGATCACTCTAATCCGACCGGTTTCCGCCCAATCTCCCTAACCTATTGCGTGTGCAAGTTGATGGAGAAATTGGTAAATGTTAGATTAGCGTTTTTCCTGGCCAGTGGAGGCCATCTGTGTTCTGCACAGTGCGGCTTCCCTAAGTTCCACTCCACGTCGCATGCTCTGCTTAGACTGGAAAATGCCGTCTGCGAGGCTTTCCTTCGTAGACAGCACTACGCCACGGTCTTTTTCGATCTGAAGAAGGCCTATGAACCGCATGGCGATACGGTATCATGGAGACTCTCCACATGATGGGTGCGAGGGGACGCCTCCCAGTCTTTATATCTGAATTTTTGCGAGATCGTCAATTCCGCGTACGGGTGGGGGGAGCTCTTTCCGGCCCAAAGGAGCAGGAAGAGGGTGTCCCGCAGAGAAGTGTCCTCAGTGTCACACTCTTTGCCCTGAGCATCAACGGAATCACCTCCGTGCTGCCGAAAGATGTTCTCGCTACGCTCTACGTGGACGACCTTTCGATCTCTTTTGGCGCGGCCCAGATGCCAACTCTGGAGCGTCGACTCTAACAGGCATTGAACCACGTCTCTCGCTATGCCGAAGCGCACAAGTTTCGGTTTTCTTTGGCCAAGACTAAGGTGGTGCACTTCTGCCGCCATCCACGGCTCCACCCCGACCCAGATTTGTTTCTTAATGGGGTGCGCCTGGATGGGGTTGAGTCGCACCGTTTCCTTGGTCTTGTATTCGACCGATGCCTCACCTGGGAGGCTCATATTTCAGCCTTAGGGTCTCTTGTACCCGCGCCATGGATATTCTTTGTTCCGTGACGTTCAGCGCTTAAGGCGCTGATAGGGCTACTGTCCTACTTTTTTATCGATCCTTTGTTCGGTCGAAGCTCGAAAATGGTTGCGAGTTTTATGCATCCGCAGCCGAGCGTTTATTGCGGAAGTTGGATTCGATCCACCACACCGGCCTTCGCCTTGCGAACGGTGCCTTCCGCACTTCCTCCATTGAGAGCCTGTTGGTTGATGCTGGGGAGATGCCACTCGCTCTGCGCTACGTGCAGTGCATCGCTTGCCTGTACGCGCGAGCCCAGCGTCTCCCTCAGCCGCCAACAGCTTTCACTGCTCCTGCAGCTGATTTCGACGGTGCCTATTCCGCCGAGAGGCGCCAGTCATATCCTAAGCCCTTTGGGTTTAGGGCCAGGAAACTCTTTCGAGAGTTAGATATAGCTCTCAGGCCGGTGGCGCCCGTGGTTCTGTCAAGGACGCCACCCTGAATGGTACCACATTTGGCTATTTGTCGCCACGCCTCTGCTCCCAAAGCTTGTACTACGCCGGGAGTATTGCGTTCGACATTTTTGGAGCACACCTCGTGTCACGCTGGAACCGTGCCAGTGTATACGGATGGCTCCAAGTCTGAAGAGGGGGTTGGCTTCCACGCCGTATCCCCTCTGTTTGAAGTCAGCGGGGCTTGGTCATGCGCTGCGTCTGTCTTCACGGCCGAGCTGCTGGCAATACACCACTCGGTACGGGAGATTCTGCGACGTGCCCAGGTCAAAAACCAGATTGTGATCTATAGCGACTCACAAAGCGCCTTGAGTGTTCTCGGGGCATTGGAATCTCCGCATCCCCTGGTTCGCGATATCCGTGACGACACGGTTTTGGCATGCCAGGCAGATGTCGAGATTATCTTCTGCTGGGTTCTTGGATATGTAAGAATTGCGGGGAATGAGGTCGCCAAAGAGTCCGCGACGACTCTGCGACCGGACCAGCGTTTCGCTCTTCCTCACACCGACTACAGGGCAGAAATACGGGCAGCTCTTCGGACTGCTTGGCAAAGAAGATGGGAACTTTAAGTTGCGTGCCATTGCGCTGCGACTGTTCCCATGGACCTATCCTCTAATGCCGCGATGGCTTCCGGTCGCTTTAGGCGTCTCCGAATTGGACACACTCGTTTGACGCATCGCTATTTGATGAAGCGCTCGCCTGCGCCCTATTGCAACGACTGCGTCGTCCCCCAGACTGCATGGCACATTCTTGTCGAATGTCCCAGTCTGGGTGATCTTCGCGCACGTGACCTGTCCCGTTACCGGGATGGGCGGGGTCGCCCCTGCCTGTCCCTTGTACTCGGGACGAGTGCGTGCACATTGACTTGTGGACTTGTTGACTTCTTGGGGGAGGCCGGCCTTCTTCCTATTATTTAAGCAGGGGTTTTTTTTGAATTGGTTGTTTTTTTTTTCCTTTAGGTTGCACGCTCCTGCACCAGGGGGACCTCCCCCGACGCACCAGCTTGCCTCATTTCCCCCTTTTTTGGGTGTTTTTTTATCTCTTAATTTTATTTTAAAGTAGCCTAGAACTAGGCCAGTTTTAATACGGCGACTAATTCCCAAGTAGGCAGTCGCCAGATGAGTTCTTAAAAAAAAAAAATCAACAGGACGGCTCCACATGCCACACAGCCAATTCAACAATGGCTTTATTGAATGATAAGTTCCTGGTCGCATCATCTCTCGAAACAGCGATGGTGTGACTTGACGCCTTTAGATTTCTTCCTTTACGGTCATCTCAAATGTAAGGTCTATGCCAACAAGCCAACAACAATTCAACAGCTGAAGGATGAGATAATAAGGCATATTGGTGAGATCGAGGAGCAACTATGCAGAGACGTCATCAGAAATTTTGACCACCGAGTGGAGGTGTGCCGCCGAAGTTTCCTTGGCGGACATTTAGGCGATATTATTTTTCTCCCATAATTGCCATGACTCAAATAACATGATCCAATAATGAAATAAATCAATTTTCACCAATCACACTGTTTTATTTACTGCTAACTTCGATCCGTCTTAATGGAGCACCCTTTATATATATATATATATATATATATATATATATATATATATATGAAATGAAAAACTAACAAGCATTTGCCTTCCACTATTAAGAGGAATCATTTGTTATCTTTCTGAATTTTCGTCGACCTTGTACAATTTGTTTCCAATTTTTGAAGATCATCTCTCTATCTTGTTTTTTGTCTTTTTTTTCAGTCGTCTCTTATCAGGTGGAGTCCAGTCGATAATATTTCTGTTCTATCTATTGTCTTGTCTTTGACTCTTGCCATATGGCAAACCATCTTCTCTTCAGATTTCTTATAGCTATCACTCTATCCTGTAATTTGGTTTGTCCACGTATCCAAACGGCTGATATTATGTCACGCCAAGTTATCCCGATCATAATGCCCAAATGGGCTCTTTGTGTTGCTCTAAGTATTAATGTAAGTTTTTTTTGTTAGGCTCCGAGTTTCTGCTCGATAGGTTGGGATTGTGCATTGGTTGTATACTTTTCTTTTCACGCACATGGGCATTTTGTGATTGAAGATGATGCTTGTCTTTCCAAATGCTTTTCAGCCTAGAATGATTATGCGTTAGATTTCTGGGATCTTTTCCCGGTTACATTGTAACCTGTTAAATCATATAGATATATTTGTCTACCATTCCAATTTTCTTACTAATTGTAATGTTAATCATGAGTACAATATCATCTGGGAATCTCAGGTGATTGAAGTAACTTCTTAATGCCTTTGTTGTGCCACTTTAGCCCCCTTAAGATTTCTTCTTAACTGGACATTAACAATTTCGGCAAAGTTTATGTGGAAACGCTCCTATTGGGGAGGGGGGCTATGTATTATTACTCTTCTAAACTCTGTTCGTGTCTTTGGATTCGGCCTACCTTCATGCTACTGAAACTTTTCAGATGCGTTGTGATGATTTATTTTTTACATTTGTTATAGAATGCCGTAGCATCACCGCCTTGTCTATTTTTCACTCTTCCCGCTGTCCATTTACCCTTTGTCTAGCATTCCCGCCAAGCCACGTTAGCACCTCTCATAAGAGGGCAAATGTTGATTGACGTTGCGATGGCGGAGAATTCCCTCGTTAGTTATATGATTTATTTGTTTACTTTGGTCACACCCTAAAATGTAACAATTATGAAAAGCAATCTTTCATATTTCTCAAGATGGCGTAGGTTTTGCCATTTACGCACAAGACGTGCATTCATATCGCCCACTTTACTACAAAGTTCGAGGAGGTGAATAAGGAGTTGGGAGGATGGAGTATTTTAGTAATGATGACACGCACACGGTTATGTATACACACAGTGAACGTCTAAGTGATTCCATGTAGGTCCATTCCTTAGATGCAACTCGAGATGAAACAACGACTCGGCCATAAACGACTGCGTCTTGCGCCTTGTTGGTGGCATCGGTCTTATCTTCTCCTTCTTCTCTGCAAGATTGCCACTTTATTATCAAAATGGTGTTTCGTAGGTGTCTCTTTATGTGCTAGTAAATGAAGAGTGGCACTAGTGTAAGTTGTGAAAGATGCGTCCTTGATGAGCTGCTATTTAATTAATGCCTACGCACGCAATCAAAAATTCCATCTCAACAGATAGTAATTGACTTTAATAATTATTAAAGAAATGTTGCTTTTTAAAGGGCAAAGTAGCACACCTGAATTAATTTACCAAAATTAATAAAAAAATTAAATGTTGTAACTCGTGAAGTAATTTGAAGGTAAAATTGATTATTTCAACTCTCCAACCACTTGTTGCCCATGGCAACCGTTAGCGGCCCTCACGTTGCATGCTTTTGGAGGAGGCCGAAAATTGAAGGTGACTATCCATTACAATGACGACTAGTTACCACAGAGTCCATTGCATGTAGCAATTACAGCCATTTATGCCGCATGCCAACCACCACTACCAACAACAGGGTTGCCATCTGTTATCAGAAGATTATTTACTAAGATTGGAATTAACTATAATTGAATTTAATTCACATCAATCAGCGAGTCAATCCAGGTAATATTTGCCCACTTCATTTCATTCAACCTAAATCAAATTTAATTAACCTTAGACAACTTCAGTCAACCTCGGTCAAAGTTAGTCACTACGTCAATCTCAGTCACCTCAGTTAACGTTAATCAACCTCGATCAACATAGTTAACTTCAGTCAAGGTTAGAAAACCTCGGTCAACATTACTCCGACTCTCTCAATCTAGTCAACATCAGTCAACGTTATTCAAGCTTGATAAAACTTAGCTCAACTCAATCAACCTTACCTAACTTCATAAATGTTAGTCAACTTCATTCCAACTTATTCGAACTTATCAACCTTCAACTTAAGTCCAACTTATTCAATTTCAGCCAACATCAACCTTAGTCAAACTTTATCCAACTCCTTCAACCATAGGCAACCTTAGTCCAACTCAATCAAACTTAGTTACCATAGTCAAATTAGTTAACCTCAGCAAACCTCAGTCAATGTTAGTCAACCTCACCCAACCTTAGACCAACTTACTCATCCTTAGTCAACTTCGCTCAACTTCATTCAACTTTATTTCACTTCGATCAGCATTAATCCAACTCTCTCACTCTTAGTCAAGCACAGTCAATGTTAGTTAAGCACGACCAACCTTAGTCAGCCTCAATAAACGCTAGTTTACTTAAGTCCAACTCACTCAACCTTAGTTAACTTCAGACAACGTTAGTCAATCTTAGTCTAGCCTACTCAACAATAGTCAACCTTTGTGCAACTCAATCAACCATAGTCACCGTAGTCAAACTAGTCAACCTCAGTAAAATTTAGTCAACATCAGTCAAACTTAATCCGCTTCAGTCAGCCACAGTTAACATCGTTCAACCTCCCTCCTGTAGCCTCTGTCCTCATTACCAATGGGAGAGAGAGAGAGAGAGAGAGAGAGAGAGAGAGAGAGAGAGAGAGAGAGAGAGAGAGAGAGAGAGAGAGAGAGAGAGAGAGAGAGAGAGGAGAGGAGAGAGAGAGAAAGAAAGAGGGGGGAGAGAGAGAGAGAAAGCAGGAGAGCGAGAGAGACGTAGGAGACTGTGGGGATGGATGTGCAACCTCGCCCCATGCCCTTAACCTCAGAAGTCCCGAGGGAGCCTTGTAGAGGCTCTTTCAAACATCCTTCTATTCCCACCCTACCATTACCTCTCTCCTCCGTCACCCGCCTCCTTTGACCTTCTCCCCCCCCCCACGAATCACTTTTCATTTTGAGAGGCTTTCTAACCCCATCCCCCTCTGTACTGCCGCAGTGCCCCTGGCAGTTTCCAACTAATTTGAGACTACCGGGGCTTTAATAATTGCAAACCTCGTTTCACCTATTTTCTTGGCCGGTGGCTAATATTGCAAGCTAGTTCCCGACCAGTTTTCGCCCATTCATCCCTGGCAGGGAGATGATGGTAGTTCATTCCTTCCTCCCTTGGAAGGGGGTACCTTGTATAGTTTGTTACACTTGGTAGCTGGCGAAGCTACACATCCTCCCAGCCTGAGTGCGAATTAGGGACTCCCTGTCACTGGATTGACTTGAACTCTCTGAAGGGGCCTGGGGAAGTTGTTGGTGCGCTGACCCCTCGCTCCCTCTCGTCGCTGCTCTTTATTATTCTTGTTACTCTTCGACTCTCCGCTCACCCTTTGGTCTCTCTGCACTTGGTACCAGGAGGAACTGTTCTCACTTGGATAGAGTGAATTTTTTTTTCGCCTATCTGGCGACTACCTTCAAGGGCATAAGTCACCGTAATTAAAATTATAGCACATTACTAGGTTATTCTCAATTTGCAAAAGAAGGGAGAAAAAATGACACAAGAACAAAGATGAAAAAACAAAGCAAAAAAACAGGAACGAAGCACGTTCCGGTGTCGGGGAGGGACCCGCCTCCACCCCGCGCAGGAACATGTGACCTTTAACAAAGAGAGTCAAATAAAATGGAAGAGGTCAGCTTCTTCAAAATAGTCAAATAGTCCACAAGTCTGTGCATACGAACTCGTCCCGAGTACAAAGGATAAACGGTAGTGACCCCGCTCGTCACAGTACCGGGACAGATAGCCTCTCAGACTGGGAGATTCAACAAGAATGTGCCTAACAGTCTGGGGGACAACGCAGTCGTCGCAGTTAGGTGCAGGGAAGCGCTCCAACAAATGGCGGTGCGTCCTGCAAGTGTGTCCAATTCGAAGGGGACAGAAAGCGAGCTGAAATGAAGCCTTCGCGGCATTAGGGTGTAGGTCCATGGGAACAGTCCAGGCGTAATGGAACGTAACTTTAAGTTCCCCTCGGACGTCTCTCATCTTCTTTGCCAATCAGCCCAGATTCCTGCCAGGTAGGTGGTGTGAGGGAGAGCGAAACGCTGGTCTGGTTGCAATTTTCGCGGATTCTTTGGCGTCCTCCTTTTTCGCAATTCACACATGTCCTGGAACCCATCAGAAGATAACCTCGAAATCCGCCCGGCTCGCAAAAGCCGTGGCGTCACGGATGCCGCGAATCAGGTGATGCGGCGATTTCAATTCATAGAGAGCATTCAGGGCGCTTTGTGAGTCTCTATAGATCACAGGTCAGTGTCTTAACGGCGCACGACGCGTTATCCCCTGTACCGAACAGTTATTGCAACCAACTCGGACGTGAAGACAAACGCAGCGCATGACCAAGCCCCGCTGACTTCCAACAGAGTGGATACGGCGTAGAAGCCGACCTCCTCTTGGGACTTGGAGCCATCCGTATACACTGTCTCAGATCCAGCTTGACACGAAGTGTGCTCTAAAAGAGCCAAACGCAATACACTTGGCGTTATGGGAGCTTTGGGAGCAGAAGCAGGGTAAAAAATTGTCAAAGGTGGTACCTTCCTGGGCAGAATCAAAGGCACCACCGGCCCGATAGCTACACCGAACTCTTGAAGGAGTTTCCTAGCTCTAAAGTAAAGGGCTTAGGGTATGACTGGTGTCTCTCGGTGGCATAGGCACCATCACGATCGGATGCAGCGAGAGCCGTTGGGGACTGAGGGAGGCACCGGTCTCGCGTATACAGGTGTATAGTGCACTGTGTACGCTGCCGAGCGAGTGGAAGCTACCGAGCATCGACTAGTAGGCTCTCAATGGGCGATATGCGGAAGGCACCGGTCGCAAGGTGGAGACCGGTGTGGTGGATCCACCTTCCGCGATACACCCTCGGCTGCGGATGCATTAAACACCATCCATACTAAAGAATTGAACAAACAAAAGATTGATAGAAAAGCAAGACAGTAGCCCTACCAGAACCCCAGGTGTTAAACGTCATAGAACAAAGAAGGTTTATGGCGTGAGTACAAGAGACCAGAAGGCTGCGAATATGAGCATCTCAGGTGAGGCATCGGTCGAAAACAATTCCAAAGAAACGGTGCAAATACACCACTTTTAGGTGAACCCCGTTTAGGAACAAGTTCTTGTCGGATTGGAGCAGTGGATAGCAGCAGAATTGCACCACCTTAGTATTGGTTCGATGCCTGTTGGAATCGTCGCTCCAGAGTTGGCATCTGGGCTCCACCAAAGAAGACGGAAAAGTGAACCACGTAGAGCGCAGCGAGAACATCTTCCGGCAGCACCAAGGTGATGCCGTGACACTGAAGACACTTCCCTGCTGGACACCCTCTTTCTGCTCCATTGGGCCGGAGCGGGCTCCCTCCACCCGTGAGTGGAATCGACGATCTCGCAAAAATTCAGATATAAACATTGAGAAGCATCCCCTCGCCCCCATTGTGTGGAGAGTCTCCGTGATACCGTATCGCCATGCAGTATCATAGGCCTTCTCCAGGTCGAAAAATACCGTGGCGTAGTGCTGTCTACAAAGGAAGGCCTCACAGACGGCATTTTTCATTCCGAGCAGAGCAGTTAGAGAGATTGGGCGGAAACCGGCCGGGGTAAAGTAATCTCTTCCCAGTTTTCGAAAAGCGAACACAGTAGCCATTCGCTAGGAGTCTGGGAGGATAGCCTCAGTCCAGATCCTGTTGAATGAATCTAACAGATAGGCCATGCCTTGCTCAGTTAGGTGTCGCTAAGACTGCTCTCAAAGCTTCTAAAGCACCGGGAGTATTGTGTTCGTATTTCTTGGAGCACACAACTTCTCAGCCTGGAGACGTGCCAGTGTATACCGATAGCTTTAATTCTGAAGATGGTCTTGGATTTAAGCCCTGTTTGAAGCCGGTGAAGCTCTTCCGGGACTGTTCTCATAGACCCACCCCTGAATGTCGCGAGGGCTTCAGGTCGCTTTCTGTCGTCTTCGAATTTGGCACATTCGCGGGACGCAGTGCCATTTGACAGAGCGATCCTCTACACCTTACTGCGAAGAATGCATTGTCTCCCAGAGTGTTTGGCACATTCTTTTGAATGTCCTAATCTGGGGTTCCGCACTTTGGGACGAGCGGGATAGCTATCGCTTATTCCTTGACCTCGGGGCGAGTTTGCGTACTCAGACTTGTGGAATATCTGACTTTTTGCTACATTCTATTTGAATCTCTTGGGTGTTGGTCTTATGATCCAACTGCGGGGAGAGGAGGCCTCTGCCCAAAGCCGGAGTGAGCTTCATTTTTCTTGCTTTTTTTCTTCTTAGATTTTGCTTTTGTTGGTTTGTTTTTTTGTTCTTTTTATTGATTTGTTTTATATTTTAAAATATTCTAGATTAAACTTTAAATTAATTACGGCGACTTATGCCTTTGCTGTCAGTTGCTAGATGCGGGCTTAAAAATATTCACCTCTTTCCCTCTTTGCTCTCGTAGGGGGTAGGTGACATGAATGTATTCTTCCCACTCATTCGTCCTTCAACTGCCTATCCCTATCCTTTACGAACCAACAATGGGATACAAAGTGACATCTGGAGGCGTGTATGGCACTATCGGCCCCAATGCCTCCAAGCGGATCTGCGGCTATATAGCACCGTCCAAAAAGAGACAACAAAAATACAGTCATATATTTTCTTGAAAATACTCTTTTAATTCCCATGAAATTTGCACAGAATATTCTTTGAAATTTGCCTATCGTGTCTAAGATTTCTTTTATAGAATCTCCCACACCGAGCGGTGTATTGCAACCAGTTCGGCTGTGAATACAGAGGCCGAACTCGAAAGAGCCTCGCAGGCTTCAACAGGGGGGAGATCACATAAAAGCCCGCCCCATTTTCAAAATTGAAGCCATCCGTACAAACTAGCACATCTCCAGTGTGAAATGCTGTGTGTTCTAAGAAATACGAACACAATATTCCCGGTGCTTTAGAAGCTTTGATAACAGTCTTGGCGACAAACGTTCAAAGGTGTTACCCCCCCTCCCTCCAGTTTGGGGTCCTAGGGAGATCTAGCAGCGCTATCGGCTCAAGAGCTACGTCAAGCTGTCGAAGGAGTTTCCTTGCCCTAGAGCCCGAAATCTTAGGTTATGAGTGACTTCTTACTTCGGCCAAGACTCCGTCTAGATCGACCGCGGAGGAAATGCGAGCCAATGTTGACCAAGCGAGACGCTGGGCTTGCACGTACAAGCATCGGTAAGGACGCTCCCTGCATGTTTCGTATGGAAGGTACAGGTTGCCAAATGGAAACCACTGTTGTGGATCGAGTACATCTTCCGCAATTCACGCTCGACTGCAGATGCAGAAAACTCTCATCCGTATTTTAGCTTAAATAGGACGGACACAGAAGTGGTAAACAAATATGAAAATAGTCTATCAACAGTCCAAGTAGTGAACCGCCACGGAATGAAGAATGTCAATGGTGGAAGTGCAAAATAACCTTAGGCTGTGAATGTGCGCTATGCAAATGAATCGTGTTTTAAAAACAAACCCAATAAATAGGAGAGTCCCCACCATGCTTAGGCAAGCCATATTTAGGAACAGGTGCGGGTGCGGGTGCGAAAAGGTGGATGGTGGAGGAAATACATCAGCTTAATCCTCTTGGACAAAGAAAGCCGAACCCAAAACGTTTTAGCTTAGCGAGAGATGCTGTTTAGAGCCTGATTGAGTCGACCCTCCAAAAGGCTGCATACATAAAGCGTATCGATAACATTTCCCGGCAGCACCGGGGTGATACCGTTGATGCTTGGGGCAAAGAGAGTAACACTGAGGACCCTTCCACTCAGGCCAATCCCTTCCTGCATTATTGGACCGGAGAGATCTTCCCAACCCGAACACTGAATCGACTTTCTCGCAAGAACTCAGGCAAGAAAATGGGACGAATCCTCTCGCCCACATAGTATAGAGAGTCTTCAATGATACTATATCGCCGCGCAGTATCATAGGCTTCAAAGAAAACCGTAGCCAAGTGCTATCCACGAAGGAAGGTCTCGAAGAGAAAAGTTTCAGCTGGAGAAGAGCATCCGACGTGAAGTGAAACTTGCGAAATCCGCACTGTGGAGGAAACAAATGACTTTTCATGTCAAAAAACTGAGCTAACCTACCATTAATCAATTTATCTCCGGCTTGCAAAAAGCAAGCCCGGTAGCCATTCGCCAGGAATCTAGGAATCTGAGAAAATACCCTTCATCTTGATAATTTTGAGCATGGCTAACGAAAAGGTCAAGCCTCGCTCACCCGGGTGTCGAAAATAGAGTGCGGGATATCGCCCAGATTAGAGGTGGTATTCGTTCGCGCCTCGATGAGTGAACGCAGTTCACCTCGTGTAAACAGGTCATTAAAGGGTTATCTGCTTTTGTGGAACGAAGTCCATGTGGCGGCTTTGAAAGAGTCTAAGACGAAATTTTATAGGTGTTTTCAATAATTGCCAAATGCCACCATATCTATTATTTTTGTGCTCAAAACCGAAATTCACTTTTAAATCCTCGAGATTTTTTAATTATTCAACCCAAATTATTTCATTCTTGTCTTTTATTTCTTTTTAAAACGCTAATAAAGTTCCTCGAGTTAACGGAAAGTAAACAATGATTTAGTTAGTCGTTGAAATAAGGAATTGCTTATGAAAATGATAGTAATTTGGAAAAATGTGGACTAAGCTGTTTATTCTTTTGTTAGGAGATATATAGTTTATGATGTGACAGTATCTACTGTTAAAGATTTAACTAATTGCTATTTGGGCCGAACGTTGAACTTGAGGAGAGCGATAGTCTTAGTCAAAGAGATTATTGCTCCTAAGTACTCAGAGTGTCTTATTCCATATTATAATGTTTGTGTCCCTACAATTTAAATGAAGGCGGATTAGATTCCGGGTTAGATAATGCGGAGAAAACGATCGCGAAGGACTCCGCCAGTGAGGCGGTGTTCGAGATTGCGGTCCCAGTCTCATTTACTTACATTGTGGCCACCGGGTTCTCTTCGGTCAAATCCGGCAGTACTCAAGAATCACACCACAGCGAGCGGTCTTTTCCAGAGGTCCCCAAGGGATGTGACATGAGGTGTACCAGGGAAGGGCTGGTAAAGATGAGATGAGTACTGTCGTTGGTCAGTTGGTGGTTGCAGCAGGGGTAGTCAAGTGTATGTCAAGGAATACCGAAAGAGGGCGATCTCCTACCGACTTCCAATGAGATGCTTCTGACCAGCAAAGATCTTCACTACACCCAACCCCTGGAAACGGATGCATCCTCCCGTTCTCCTGGAGGACAGGAGGGGTTCCTGCGAGAAATTGCCCCGAATCATTTTGACTCTTTTTTACACCTCTGCAAGAGAGGTATTTCTGTTATTTGAAGACATGCATACCCGACATAAACATACAGGTGCCTGACTGACTCTCGACGAAATTCAGGCAAGGTGAAATCGTTTGGGCAGAGCTTGTAGGGCTTATACTGGCTTATAGGTATATCGTTTCCTCCCGAGGGCTATTACGCACTCGGGAGACTACCAAGGCAACGGACGGCGTGTATTTTTTTTTCTTTTAGCGCCTATCTGGCCACTACCCACTTGGGCACAAGTCGACGCAATCACGACAGCCAAAACGGCTAGATGTTCGAGGAATGGCAGTCAGGCACGCGGCGATGAAGGTGCCTTAAATAGCTCACGAACACACGTGGATTTCTTAGGCGTAATGAAAGTTATTTAAAGAATGTTATTTTTATTTAAAAATCAGATAAAACCGTGTTTTTTTAATGATTTATTTTGTTTTCTGTTTTATTAAATCTGTAAAAATTATTGCATTTTTTAAGATCTTACATATAGTATAGCCAATGAGATGCTTATTGTCAATTAAACGATGTAACATTTATTTAGCGATACATAAGCACAATGTAACGTTCATTACTGGGACAGAAACACAATGCAAATTTCATTATTGGTGGCATTTGCCCTCTAAAATACGTTAAAATTGTCCAGTAAACAACCGCGTTAAAATTGTCACTTCATTTTCACAATCAGGTAAAACCCCGACCAGACACGGGTTCGAGTAGCCTTGCTTGCTTAAGGTCATCCTTGGAACTTGTCAATACCTCGAAAGAAGATATTATTTTTATTATTATCATTATTATTTTATATTACTAAAGAAGAGCCTATTTTGAGCACTAAGGATAGAGAGAAAACTGAACAGTAGTACACATACACATACGTACACATCCATTCCCAAATTCTAGAAATCTTTTATCAGGGATTAATTAGGACGAATTCGAGATTAAGATTAGGCCTAAGATAAGATCAGAGGTAAGGCGCCATTGTGGTCATTTTTCGGTCTATGTCACTTCACCACCACCTTCCAACCTCCACCCTCGCTGCTGTGCTTACAGATTGATTTATAATGTAATTATAAAAGGTAATTGAAAAAACAAATTATAAATTGATTAAAACCAATTAATTTTACTATTACTTCATCTTATATTGACATGAGAATCCAGTCTTGACGACATCATTGCACATCCGTAACTACATTCCTTACCTCCTCTCTTTTAGTTTATTTCTTCCGTCCTTTCTCTTTTTATTTATTTACGAACAATAAATTATCATCTATATGTGAATAATAATGTTAATAATTACATTTATTTACAAACTGCACGTGTGCATCACCACACATACCTGCATGATGACGTAATCGCACCGTGTACAGACTCAGGACACAACGCGTTATAATAATGCACACATATGAATACCTAAACGAGACTACGAAGTAGTAATTTTTAATATTACTTTTGTAATATCAGTACCTTCCCATCTTCGCACCCACGACTGGAATAATATCGCTATAGTAGCACAATTACGGTCATCAACAGCCAGAGCCAGATAGAAACGTGCATAGACAGACATGTCGTCTATCCACCTAAATCTTACACCGTCAAACTTGAAGACGTTCACACAAGGTGACATAAAGTGTCTACTTACTCTCAACAACCATATTTATATTAGACGAAAACTAGGAACGCGAAGGCATAAGAGAATCTTCAGAGGTTCGATAAACATGGCCACAAACAACGACAAATTAGATGAAATACTAAAAAAAAATGAGGGAGATGGATATAGATTAGTTGGTACACGCTCAATCCCTTAGCCATCTTCCCTCAAAGTGGCAATGGTATGCATCACGTAACTAAACTACCGAAGTCACATATCACCCAACAGTTTTATCTTTCGGGAGACTCATTCGAAGCACGGTGATTATGCCGATTTCCCGAGGTCACAGGTGCCGTTTAACCTAAGCGCACAGGTTTCTAAAAAAAATGGCGTTATGGATATCGTCTCGGTGCATTACGGTGTTTCGTGACTGAGAGAGAACCTTAATTTATTTAGGAGAATAAATGGTAATGGCATATAGCCTTCATATTTTCAATGGAACGTGAAAAACAGTAGTTAAAACGTGTGATATCTCCGTATCATCGAATTCGAAATGGTTATGGAAGCAATCGAATAATTTTAAAGGAAATATTTGGCGTTCTATCATCCCAACATTACCAAGTTGTATCAGTGACAACATTGTCATAAGTGTTATTTTAAAGTTTCTTAAACGTTCGGTCGATATTAGAATGTTGTATGATAAGCCCGTGGGATAAGAGCAGTCATATATTATATGTACCGAGCCAATTCGGCGTTCTCTTGCGAGAGTCATCTAAACCAGTGGTTCTCAACCTTTTTTTACCCATGGACCTTTTTCCTTAAAAAAAAAAAATTTGGTGGCCCCAAATTACAAAAATGTTTCATTAATAAAAAAAAACAAAGGAATTGTATCAATAAGTAAAAAAAAATAGTAAATAATTATGCTTATTTTGAAGGAAAACTTTAAGTTTAAACTAATACAAATAAATTATTTAATAGTTAAATTCATGGAGCATTTAGGTACATTAGTAAATAATTCATAATATACCTTTAAAAAGATAAGTGAGTAATTAAATAAAAAATGTAGATTTATTCAATGAGTTCCCTGTGACTGATGTTGCTCAGCGAGTTTTTTTTTATATTCGGCTCCATCGATGTTAATGCTAGTCAAGATCACCCCTTTGCACAATGTCGAGTCTATTACGAGCTTTTGACAATAAGTGAGAAACACGACTATATCCTGATTCAACAGGGTAAGATGATGGAAAAGCAATGACGTAGAGTTGTGCTTTATCTCAGAGTAGTGGATACTTCTTAGCAGCTTCATTTGTTTTCCATATATCATGCTTCCCATCTTTAAATTTTGCCTGTTTAATATTTCATCACTTTTTAATTCAATGAGGGTTTCTTGTAAAGAAATGTCTACATCGGTAACATTAAATTCGAAAGGAATCGTCACCCAAGTAAGTCTTGAGTAAGTCACTAAACCGAGCTTGCATATCTTTGTCTAAATTTTTTTTCTCTCTCTCTCTCCATTCTCAGTAATAATAATAGTTCTGAAGTAGAATTGCTCTATGGCCAACCAAAATATCACCGTGGACCCCAATTCATTATTTTATGTGTGTGAACCCCTAGTAATGTTACATGGCCCCCCTAGGGGCCATGTGGCCCACGGTTGAGAACCACTGATCTAAACTCGAAGTATCACTTAGTCATGAACCAGAGTCGGCAAGATATGTCTATATGTTTTCATTATTCATGAGGACCTTACTTTTCCGCCTCTACCGAAGGGTTATTCTACAGACGATCTATTTTACGATACCTTAAGTGAATCGCACTTTTTAAGAGAAGTAATCTTGCACAACTTCCGAACGTTGCGGAACTCTTTACCAGATGACGCGTGTAGTACTCCATTTAATCATCTCGCACTTTGGGGTCTTTTGGCATATATCCGGAGGAAATGTAGATATGAATTTGAAACCTTCGTTAAGTAATTATTTACTTTAGGGGCGGATGCTATCTCTAGCTATTTTGGGGCTATTTTTCTAGATACCTTTTTGCCTCACTCACTTCATTGTTGAGTCAATAAAGCTATTTTTTAAGAAATGGGGGCTTCGCCCCCACACCCGCCTTTAATTGTGCCCCTCCACCCACTTGTTTTTTTTAATAAACTAGTAGTCTGTGTACGAATAAACGTCAACAAAATCGTATATTTACTTACTTCAGGCCGGTGGACAGGCAAAGTTTCTACGGACAATTTAAATTGTTAACCGTCCGCGCTTGCCCCACGCGGTAACAAACGATTTATAATAACGGAAAAAACCTCTAAGTTCAGACTTACAGGTAGGGCACCCGCGCTAAATTTTTATTAACGGATGATTAATTAATAATTCGATTTTTTCAGAACTGTCGGTTAAAATCAAACATATACGATGAACAGATAAGGAACACACGGAGCACACACTTGACATTTTGAAAATCTGACGGCTGTAAAAGAAGCGTCGATTTGAAACGTAAAAAGATTGAGAATGTGTTTGTTGAATGTCACATTTTTCGTAATAAACTAACTTAGACCGAATGGATATTTTTGCAACGATAATATGAAATAGTGCCATAAAAAATAGTTTGTAAAAATGCCCCCCCTTCCAAAAAAAAACCCAGTAACGGAGGGAAAATAAATAAAAAAGCTTTTTATAGTTCGATTTGAGCTTCACTCGGCGAACACAATTCATTAACAACAAAAAAAGTGATTTTATTGAACAATAAATAAAGGAAAATTAAATAAAAAGACTAAATAGTGTCAGGCTTAGATTATTTAGGAGAGATCGATAATCAACTTTAGAAAAAAACATAGAAAATAAAAACCTACTTTGTACGTCTTAAAGGCATAAAAGGAGGCTGGAAAAAATAAACGTTTCTGATTGGTCAATGACGGAGTTGAATACTGATCTCTGCTTGGTCAGTAGGATATCTGAAAAACTATAAAAAATAGCAAATAAGTAGCGAAAATCGCTACTAAAATCATCCGTCCTTAAAATAAATAATTACCCCTTCGTTATGCTTAGCGAATAGGCTGCATATTCACGTAACTGATCGATTAACGAGCTATAAATATAAAAAAGCGGTTATATACAGGTTTGATTGTACTAATTCATGTTCCAAATAAATATTGTCCATAACCCTATATTTTAAGAACGAGATTTTTTTAAGGTGTTTGAATAAGATTTTTCTTTTAGTTCGGTTATCACCGAAGTAGATTTAATTTTTTTATCAAAGTTATTTCTAATAATTCCTTTATAAGAAGAAGAAGAAAAGAAGAAGAACAAGAAGAACAAGATGAAGAACAAGAAGATGAAGAAGAAGAAGAAGATGAAGATGAAGAAGAAGATGAAGATGGAGATGAAGATGAAGATGATGAAGATGAAGATGAAGAAGAAGATGAAGAAAAGGGTGTTCAGGGTGTTAAAATAAAGAGTCTATAAAGGGGATTAAAAAAGGCGTTTAAGATTAGCAAATAAGGCCGTAGGCCACACCCCCGCAGGGGTGCCTGTGGAACCAAGCTCTTCCTGTTAAGGAAGAGAACAGCGGCTTGTTTCTTTATAAAAGAGCAGAACATTTAAAAGTAGGTACAATAATATGTTAAATAATGAGCCACTTTTTTATATAAAAGAGAAAAAATCCTCCGAATTTGAAGGAAATAATTTGGGGGGTCTGACGCGCAAAACTAAAAATAATAACCATTAAAGACGTTTGGTCCTTCGAAAAAATAAATTTGATAAATGGGAGTTAGAGCATTAAGAACCTATGTAAATTATTAGTAAAATTAAATAACTTATTAGACACCTGCATATGAATATTAGCTTGAAATATACTACATATGTTAGAGCTGTTGCTAGCCGAGGGGTTACGGCGTTGATCCGCTAACGTCGCGGTACCTTCCAACCACACACATAGACAATTACGACACTGCTTTCTTTTCTCTCCCGTCTTCGTAGAACAGCACGCAAGCACACTCTCTGTTCCAAGGAATCCTGCCGATCGGTATCTATATCCACATACCTTTGACGCGGAATATGTTCCTCTGCCTCAGGGCGACGAAGGTTCCACCTTCAACGCGCAGTTTGGTGTCAAAACATAATTACCTGACACTTCTTCAAAAACAAGACCGATCCCTGGTGCCTTCGGACTTACCAGAGAATGTCATACTGACCTTTATGTCTATTTCATTATCCGATCGGGATCCGCCTGGATAAAGGCAGGTTGCGAACCACTACTACAACATAAATTATATTTTGATTGGGAGAAAGATAAATTTTTGCATACTGTTAGTTTTGCGAATTTGTATCCTGTCTTTTATATGAGGGTAATGAACAGTAAAGTGGACGCGTTGATAATTTCAACAGCATTTATTATTTTTATTTACTTTAAAGGCGAAAACGAAGAGGGCATCACACTTCCAGTGTTTGTAAGGAGAGCTCTATCTACAAATCAAGCGTTGAATAATGAATGAAATAAAAATGCTTGGAAGATGATATATGAATGTACACTGCATGCTTATTCTCAACAACAACATTTAATATTACATAAAAATGTAAACCAACGAGGCGATCACTGTCATAAAGTTTGTAGGGAGCAATCTATAAAGAAAGCGTTGAATATACATACTCGTATGTATAGGTGAAGTGAAATATGCGGATGATGATATCTGAATTCACACCGAGTTTTGGGACCACTCCTGGGCAGTATGATAGGTTTATTGGTTCGGCTATAAGGGGTAAGCTGAGTAGCCCTGTGTGAGTTGGTTTGGTTACCAAGGGGGATTTGTCACCGAGTTTAGTACCACTCCTGGGTACCCCAAGAGGTTTCTTGGTCCGTGTGTGTGGTTATAAGTTTAATTCTTCTGGGCGTGCCTTTAAATGAGGCACTGATTCCAAAGAGGTAGAGATTTCTCTTCTTTCTTGGTTGTAGGCTGGGTAAAGGTGATCAGAGATTTCCTCAAAGGTAAAGAAATCTTGGCGCTGGATTCACTATTCTTTATTCGAGCGGGAACTTGGAAGGTCTTTAGATGTGTCTCTTCTTAATTTGAGTTTTCCTTCTTGAGGCACCTTCCAATTCCCGTTTTACATAAACGGCCCGCACACATGTGATATCTAACAGGGTACAAATGGAATTGATTTTTATACATTTAATGAGTTCCAAATAATATTAAGTGTATTCAGCCTACTTACATTAATTTATTTTACAATATTTTACATTAATGTTTAATCCCACAATTGTTACATTATTACACACAAGCAATTTAATAAGATTCAACAAGTTTTCTTAATGTATTTGTTTCGACTTAATGGGCTCAACTCAGTGCATTTAATATTTTAAAATATAAGCTTTCTAGAGATCAATTACAAATCTCTTATTCTTAACAGAAATAAAACAAAGCTATTATATAAATTGTTTTTTTTTATAAGATTAAAGCATTGCTGAATTAACCACTTGGCCTGGATAAAAAATCCAGGCCACCAAAACTAAAGTAATATATATATATATATATATATATATATATATATATATATATATATATATATATATATATATATATATATATATATATATCATTTTGCTTTTTACGAAAAAATAAATTCAAGTAGTAAAGAACATCGTAATCCTTTGAAACATTCACTTACATACAAAGAAGATCCATGCGAGGTCAATCTAGGTGTGAAAATACACTATGTAGAAAATATATTAAATCTATTTAAAAAAGGTATTCAAAATTATGTACATCAATTTATTTAAGACTCTTTATGACTAGCGCTTAGTATCAAGAATTAATTTTAGTAATAAGTAATAGACCTAATCATATTAAATCAATATTATTTAATTAATCCTTTCTAGCTCATGTGGAAGCTTAGTGTTCGTGATCTTATTGATTGCTAATGCTTCTAGCTACCTTACAAGGTGTAGGAAAATTGCATTTTTTATGCCCTTCCCTCATGGAGGTCTACTAGAATTTTGATGTTAAGTTCTCCTTTCTTTTCATTTCAGGAATTAATTATTATATTAAAATTATAGAAATTATCTAGACCAGAAGCTGCAACTTTTCAAGCATTATAGGAAACTCTGAAGGATCTTCACCAAAATCTTACTCAAACCTAAGTTGAAGTGTCCGATAAAGGTGAGCGAGTTCTTAGAATAAATGCATAGACGATATGACAAGGGAGAAAATCCTCGAAGTTCGTTGCTTATTTAGGTTTCATGAGAACAGAGCATGAAGAGTATTATTATGGGTTTTTAATCTTATATTATTAGAGATTTCTATAGTTACATATTATTGTATTTTATGTGCATAGTTATTTCTCATGTGTTCAGTTAAGGTTATTGGTAGTTAAATGATTATAATTGTTATAATTCAATTTGTAAATGTGAAGTAAATATGTTAAATTTGGCAAACAGTTACATTAACTTAATCTAGACTGTGAGTGTAAAATTAAGTTAAATGTTTCTTTAAGAGTAATAATAATTTCTGGAATCTTGATCCTTAGCAAAGGATGAGTGGAAGGATAATGAATTATTTATTTTTGTGATTTTGTAATACCCTAAAGTTATTATAACTTGTGAAGTTGTAGTTCTGCCTGGGCATCAAGGGGGTATTGGAAATAAAGCAAGAATCTCTCTAGCCGCCAATAGCTCTGGAAGTCATTCCTGCAGCATCACGGCTCCTCTGTTTGACTTTCGAATCCGAGATACACCGAATGAATTGTCTACTTACCTTGTTTTCTTTTATTCTGTGTATTTTTCTTTATTTACCATTGTCCCATGATTTAACTCAATTTTCTACAACCATTTTGCTCATAGGTATTAATATTTTTACAGCTATTCACACTTCTTCACAATACAATGAATCTTTATACCATTTAAAAGAAAAGTATTTGCTTCCATATGTTTTACAATACATTTTGTAATCAAAATTTTCTCAATTGTTTTAATAAATTGGGAAAAAATAACTTGTTTCATATATCTAGATTGAAAGAGAGAGGCACCAATTTCGCTCTCAGTGATGCTACTGGTATGTAAAAGTTACACACCAGGAGTAGTAAGTACTCAGAGCAGAAATTTGATTTGGACTGTCTCCTATAAATATTTTATGACTATATTATAATTAGCTTGTTGATAGCAATTAAATTAGTAAGTCAGTCATTATTGATTAGGTTCCCTTCTTTCTACTTGTAGGAACGGCAATGTCAAAACGCAAAGGTGGTTTGGGAGTGAGCAAAGGAGTTGGAGAAGAAGAAGCGCAATGAAGAAAAGCAACTCACAAAAGATACCTAATTGACTTCATATTTAATGGCAGTGGGAAAGATGCAACTGGTTCTACTGATATTGGTGTTTCGCCTTCATCACAAGTGGACAGAAACCACGGGGAGCCTACTGTTGAAGCTGGACCATCTGACGCTGTTGAAGGCAGGGCTTACACCGCTTCAGTAACAATTCCAAATGTTAAGGTTTTTGTTGACATAACAGACCATTTACGTGAGATTTTCCTCAAACTGGGAGCAAAACATTTTCGAAACTTGGCAAACAAAGCAGAAATTCTCTGGTGTGAAGCGTTTTTTTTTTAATTCCAGCGCCTTAAAACGGATTTTACCGAATGGTGGGGGAGTTGATCGTGACTGGCTTGTGTATTCTCCAGCCCAAGCCTGTGTTTTCTGCTTTTCATGCATTCTGTTTTCGCTTGACGGTGTAAAGATTTCTGGGTAAGGATTTACAGATTGCAAGAATATGACTCAGTACTTAAAAGCGCATGAAACCAGTCCAAAGCACATCAAGTCAGTTCTGACATGTAAGCGTAATGTTGATGCTGGGCGAGTTGATGAGCAGTTACATCAAAACATGCTGGAGCAGACCAATTACTAGAAAACCATTCTGTCACGCAATGTTGAAACATGCTGGAGCAGACCCAACTACTGGAAAAAAAACATTCTGTCACATTGTGTTGAAACAATTATTTTGTGAAAGAGGTGTGGCTCTTCGAGGTAGTAATAAAATTGTTGGGTCTGAAGACAACGGCAATTCTTTAGGCCTCTTAGAGATTATTGGGTAGTTTGATCCTTTTTGTCCCAACATATTCATACCCATGACAATCGCGGACGTGACCACACATCTTACCTGTCAAAAACAATTTACGAAGAACGAATTACTATGATGGGTAAGCGAGTTCTTAGTGTTACCAAGGATGAGATTTCCAAGTCACAATAATTTTCAGTTTCTGTGGATTCTACTCCAAATATTACACATTCTGACCAGTTAACCACCATTCGGCGCTATGTAAATATGGTGGATCACCAACCAGTGGAGTGTTTTCTGACTTTCATACTAATCTCCAGTCATACAGGCCAGAATCTAGCTGACACTCTACTTCAATACTTTCACGACCAGGGAATCAACTTTGAAAATTGCCGTGGTCAGACTTATGATAAATATAACGGCACGCAGCAAATCTTGACAGACAAAAACAGTCTAGTGGATTCTATTCCTTACGAAGGCCACTATGAAAATTTAATTGGACAGTCAGCTGTGGATTGTTGCGTTGAAGCAGTTTCTTTTTTCAATTCCTCGGAAGCTTGTATTCATTTCTTGTTGCATAAACACATTGTTGGCATGTCTTGTTAAGCCACGTTAAAAAGAACCTTGAATGCCTAGTTCCGAAACATCCATCGGATACGTGGTAGTCTGCTCGGTCTGATGCCACAAAAGAGGTTATGATGGGGTACCATTAGTTTTAAGGGGATACTACATTCATTTTTTCAACCTTTTACTACGTTAGATTTAGGGGGGGAGGCTCTAGAAGGTCGTCCCTAATTATGGGGGAACCTTGAAGGTAATCATGAGGACAACCCAAAAGCCTTAGAAGGGGGACGTTGGTTGCCAGTAATAGTGATAGATTACCGAGTTATCACGTAATCTTTTGGCAAGGACTCTGGTTGATACAGATGTCCCGGTTGGCTTACGTTGCCCTTCCTTATTTAACACGAGAGTGATTTTGTTGATTGCTATGGGGTGCTCCAAGCCGAGGTGCGGTCTTATTCTAGCGACGGGATCAAATAGCCCGGAGGATAGGGATAGACCACACCAGGGTAGAACACCGGTATTTCGGGAATTATGTAACCGCGAGGAATTGCGATTAACGAAGAGAATGCGCAACGGCTATTTCTCCGATTAATAAGGCCTTGAAGCAGGAAGATTGAGGAACGTCAGAATATTGAAGTCACCAATGCAAAAATAGAATAATTATTGAACTAGATCTTATTGCACTTTACAAAAGTTCTTTAATTAAGTTTTAAGTTCTAAGTTCTGACCTAAATTAAGTTCTAGGTCAAGTGCGAGCAAAGTCTAAAGGAGGCCGGACGAATAAAGCCTTTAAGAGTTACACCTTAATGTCTGCGTTATGTACAAGACTGAACGATCTATAACGCGATATATTACTATATAAAACAATAATCTAATTATTCTCTGTTCTGGCTCCACACAGTTATATATATATTCAATTTAAGCCGCGCCCTACAAGTTCCTCGTCCAACTAAGCCACACCTCCCTCTTATGTACCGGCTTGTTGATTTGTTGGTATTAACATAACTCGACTTTTGATTGATTACTGCCGAACATATTGATAAGAAAGGCACTCCGACTATTGAGTAAAATTCTGTGTGGGCGGTGGCATGTTGCCATGGAGATAGCTTTCTGACCTGGCTTCTATTTGTTTAACAGTGATAGCTAACTGGTTTATTCTGGATTCTGCTTTGATTATTATGTTATGTTTGCCAAAGATTGCCTCAACCAACTCTAACAGAGATAACTGTGCTCCGTTTACTACAGTGTGACATTCTCGTAAACGGCGCTAACTTTACTTTTCTCTTTCTATGTACTTTAGGTGTGTAGCGACTCTTGCGTGTGCCCTATTTTGGACGTACACGCCGGTTGCTACAGTCATCCGCCCTTAAGTCGACGGAGTCGTTTACCTGCTGTTATGGCACTATAGCAATGACTCTGGGCATTCCTATAATAAAAACTTCCTGGGAAACTTAAATATTATATACATCAATTAATATGTAAAATTCATATTATGCATCTCAGTCCTCCAGTTTTCTCACTTCACCCAACTCAACCACTTTCTCCAAATCCTGAAACTTCAAATTCTTGCAGTCCTCTCACTCCAGTCTCTCAATCACATCCTTTAAACTAACATCTCAAGGGATTAACAAACGACAAACACCTCACATCCTTTAAACTAACATATCAAGGGATTAACAACAAACATTAACAATTGTCAATAAACGGGTCAACATCTACCACCTACACCTCACTTCACTTATTCAGGTAGGTCCTCACTTGCACTGACTCACACTCAATCATCACTTCATATCGTACCAATTCATGCGACACTCGCATAGTGCTCTGGCAACACGCTATTACATTCAGTACTCATATAGTGCTCTGACAACACGCCATAAACCTATTCAGCACTCACATAGTGCTCTGGAAAGAAGCTATTAATTCTCGCACTAGCATAGTGCTCTGGCAACACGCCATAAATCATCGCACTCACATAGTGCTATGGCAACACGCCATTACAATCAGTACACACATAGTGCTCTGGCAACACGCCATAAACCCATTCAGCACTTACAAAGTGCACTAGCAACACGCCATTAATTATAGCACTTACATAGTGCTCTGACAACACGTCATAAATCCTCGCACTCGCATAATGCTCTGGCAACACGCCATTACATTCAGTACTAATATAGTGCTCTGGCAACACGCCATTAATTCGCTCGCACTAGCGTAGTGCTCTCGCAACACGCCATTAATTTTTTCACACTCACATAGTACTCTGGCAACACGCCATTACATTCAGTACTCATATAGTGCTCTGGCAACACGCCATTTCATTCAGTACTCAAATAGTGCTCTGGCAACAGGCTATTAATTCGCTCGCACTTGCATAGTGCTCTGGCAACACGCCATAAATCCTTTTGCACTCACATAGTGCTCTGGAAACACGCCATTACATTCAGTACTCATATAGTGCTCTGGCAACACGCTATAAACCCATTCATCACTCACATAGTGCTCTGGCAACACGCCTGAAACCCGCTTATACCGAAAATGTTCGTCTAGAACCACAATCACCTCATTCTCCTCCTACTATACTCCTTTGTGGTACAGTAACCCCCCAAAACATCCTAAACCCCACCTTTTTAACTACTCCTGCCTCTCCAACTCCACTTCCGTTTTGCTGCTTCCTCCTCCTTTGTTGCACGAACCCTCGTCGGCAGAAGTGGTCAGTCAGGAGCAAATCTCTCCCCCACAGGTCACTCCGTCAGCGGACAACGGGACTCAAGAGTCCCACATCCCGCTTGACGCCATCTCGGAAGGAACCAGCAAGCGGATCACCTTCACTCCATCAACCTTCTCTCGTGCCAGTGCCTCGTTCAACGCTAATGCCACTGCCACAGCAAATCTGTGTCCCCGTACACGCAGCCAAACCAATGGCACTGCCACACGCTCCGGTCGCGTCGTCAGGAGGCCTCGTTGGTACTCGGACTTATAACCTCAAAATAGTAAAAGGAAGGGGGGGGGTAACCTTCTTAGGGGGAAAGTGTTATAGCAATGCCTCTGGGCATTTCCTATAATAAAAATCTCCTGGGAAACTTAAATATTATATACATCAATTAATATGTAAAATTCATATGCATTCCTTTAACATTGTCAATTTAATCATTCAATTATTTTACTTTAACTTTGTTAATTTAATCATTCAATTATTTTACTTTAACTTTGTTAATTTAATCATTCAATTATTTTACTTTAACTTTGTCAATTTAATCTTTCAATTATTTTACTTTAACTTTGTTAATTTAATCATTCAATTATTTTACTTTAACTTTGTCAATTTAATCTTTCAATTATTTTACTTAACTTTTGTAAATTAAATCATTTTATGTACAACTTAATAATTAATTAATTCATTTATTTTACTTGTCAATTCATTTAACGTAATACTGTTCGAAACAACATCTCTTAAAATTTCACACACAAACAAACAAACACACGCTTCCAGCTCGACAAAATAGCACACTATTCCTTCTTAGTCAACTATCAGCATTCTCCGTATAAAGGTCGGTAATCATTCCTTCTACAATTAGTCATTTACCTCCAAACAAATCATACTTAGTTGATTCAATTTTCTCTCCCAATTCTTTGCAGATGACCATGCGAGAATAGGTCCTAATGATATTTAATTTTCATATTGCAATCCCTAATTCACAATCCATCATAGTCACTATATTATTATTTCACTATTATTCACCATATTATTCCACCATATTAATTTCCCATACTTCAATTCTCCTCGCATCTTTTTACTGTAAATCATATGTTAAAATATCTTACATTGTATACCTAATCTACTTATCTCATTGTACATTCGTTGATTCTATGAATATATTTATATTTGTGTAATTATCTTTCTTAAAGCCCAGTTCATTATTCCAAAATTTAGTTCGCTGTCATCTTAGGCCTAAAAACTATCCGCCTACAACTTCGATCAAACAAATTTATGGTTATGGTTTTCGAAACGCTATTTAGTCTGATTTATTAACAGAAAATAAATCACATGAATAACCATATACTATAGCACCTTGACCTTTACAAAATTTGTTTTTCTACATTTAATATGTTATTTTCTTAGGTTAACAATTGTTATGGATTCTTAAATCCTACCTTAATTGCTATACGTAGCATTCAACCTAGATTATTACTCGTTACAGCTAATTAACATTTACAATAAGTTTGACAATGTTTATACAATAATTTATTTATTTCATTCGTTACTTTGGATCGGAACTGTCTATTTTAATTAAACATTTATAGTTCTTCCCATCCTGGTACATCGTGACAACTTTGCGTCTGAATATCACGAACTTCGCGATATGAACCTTATATAGTTTCACCTTATGTACACTTTTTATTCATATTGGCACATTGTCTTATAATTTTAGGATAAGTATTATTCATTTAACACTTTGTTATCCGCCTCTCAATATCTCGTATGTTTTCTATGGCGAATTAAATCCTTCTTCCCGCTCGCGATGAGGTACGTTCCTCTTGCGGCTCCTCTGCTCTAGGCGAAGGGCCAGGATTAAGGGGTTCGGTCCCCCTTCCAGTTGTGGGTTCCATTTCCCCAGCAGGGTCGGGTCTCGGCCTCTTCTGGGTGCCCCGAGACACCGGGATACTCCGATCGCCGTCCATCTTTCCGTCCGGGAATTGTAGTGTGAACACCTTAATGCCGCGTTCGATTTCCATGAAGGGGCCCGCATAAGGCACCTCAAGAGGTCTTCGAACACGGTCTATTCGCACCCATTGGTGTGATGATTTGGCCGCAAAGCTGAGCATCATTCTTCTGTAGTATCCCAACATTGCCTAGTAACGACGCAGTCCTTTAGTCTTTTGGCTTTGGCAATTCCTCAATTTCCCTTATTTGGGGGGCAGGAGGACATATGCCGTTTTGCAAGATTTGATGGCCCAGGAACGTGATTTCCTCTTTTGCCAACTCGCATTTTTCTAAGGAAATCTTAAGGCTTCTCTGTGATAATTTTTCATGGAGATCTGCCAATTTTGGGATCCGTGTAATGGTATTTTGAGCTCTCGCGTCCCCGACCATCCTGTACTCACCGGTGGTCTTCTTGGGTAACACATGTATCGGTGAAGCCCATGGTGACTTTGATATCTGGATTACTCCTTCTTTTAAAAGATCCTTGATTGTTTCCTTTGCTACTTTCAGCCTTTCCGCCGTCAATTGCCTAGGCCGCGCAAATGTAGGTGGGGCACTGCCGTTATCAATATTATGCTCCACTGACGGTCCATTGCTGGTGCCGTTTGAGCGGGAGTTGGTACATACAGTGCGCCATATTTTTCCAATATTTTTCGACATGTTTCGGGTACATTTGGGCGATCTGTTCTTATCAACGCTATGGATGGTTTCTCGGAGGCTTGAACCACTGAAGCGAGCTTGGTGTTTCGATCCAGCAACTTATTCTGGGCGCAATCCACGATTAGATCGAAGTGCTTTAAGAAATCCATTCCCAGGATGGGTGCGGGGATGTCTGCTACAACGAAAGACCATCGAAATGACCTTCTTAAACTTGGAATGGCCAAATCTGCACTCATTTTCCCGTGCATTTTAATCTTCCCGCCGTTTGCGTTTGAAAGATTTATGCAACTTTCTTTGATGTTGCTGTTATTAGCTCTGCTGGCTGGGATGATTGAAACACTCACCCCCGTTTCGATCAGAAATTCGTGCCTCTTGTTGTCGATTTTTGCGGTAATTTGAAAACGGCCGGCATGCTCGCTGCCACCGTGGCTAGGACACGCATCCTTAGTTTCCCGGCGACGATGGTCTAGATGAGGGCTGAATTTGTAGATCCTCCTTTTTCTTTGGCCACTTGCACTACGGCTTACACCACTTTGCAGTGTCGCCGTAATAGAGATGTGCACGACACACTATTGGCCTCTGGTCCTCCGTAAAATGACGCACGTTCACTAGGGTGAGGTTTAATTTGCCACCGTGACTTTGATTACCACTCCGCACCGCACTCGCAAATTGCTTCTCGCGCATTACCGCCGGACCGCACGCATTTTCCGCACTATTCACATTAACGAATTGTTCATTGTTAAAAATTATTAATTCGTCCGCGAGTTTACCGATTTGGGTTAACGAGGGGTCTTTTAGAGTGGCAATTATCGGCGCAATAGTGGGAGGCAATGATTGAATAAATTTATGCCTCACAAGAACATAAGAACATAAGAAAAGAAGGAGACTGCAAAAGACCATTCATGGCCTACACTTGGCAGCTCCTGTTCCATTCAACACACAAAGTTCCTCACCTACTCCAAGCTGCAAGGCTGTGTGCTTCAATTCCTCCAAATTTCGCGAAGGACGGGCAGTGAAAGTCGATGAGGCTGTTATTCTTTCGAATAATTCTGTCTTAGTCTTCTCGAATAGACTTACGACTTCAACCTTCAATCTCTCGTAATTTTCATCTTCGAAAATGTCAGCAGGCAGGCGGTTCACTGATTCAGGACGTAATGAGGCCAATATTTGGTAAAACTTTGTTACCTCCTCGGTGATTTTTGAATTGTAAAATTGAGCCTCTATGATCCTAAACCAACCCGTCACTGCAGCGTCGTTGAATACTGGAGCTTTTATCGTCACGGCACTTACTGACTCTGCCTCACCTTGCCTCGTCTGGTTGACTTGCATTTTCTTTCCTCTTCCTTGTGTTTCCTCAAATTCTTCAATGTTCTTCCGCTTCTTGTTTTGTTTGGTGGAACAACGGCATTGGTTGCTAAAAATGGACGGTTCTTAATGAAAGGTCGCCAGTTATGGGGGAGGGGGTCTCTAGAAGGACGTCTCTAATTATGGGGGAACCTTAAAGGTAATCGTGAGGACAACCCAAGAGCCTTGGATGGAAGACACTGGCTGCCAGTAATGGTGATAGATTACCGAGTTATCGCGTAATGCTTTGGCAAGGACTCCGGTTGATACAGATGCACCGGTTGGTTTGCGTTGTCCTTCCTTGCACTTTTTGCAGTTGCAAAAGTGCGCAAGGTTCTGATGTAATTTATTTAAAAGGTATTTGATAAGAAGGTGTAATCAATTAATGTTGAAATGATTTGTTAACAGTAATAAGAGCAATTTTAAATTTGAGTAATAATTTTACGAGAGGTCATAACTTAAAATTGGACCAACCCCTGTGCCAAACTGGTGTTCGCAAGTGATTTTGGTCTAACTCACTCATTGATGTTTCAAATTTTTGTCAGTAGCTTGTATAAATGCTGAGTCACTAAATACTTTTAAACAAATTTGGACCAGTTTGATTTTCTTTTTGTAAATGAACATGTTCAATGAGTAGTCATGTTCTGATTTTTTATTGTTTACACATTTTTCTTTTATGAGTCTATATTTCTAAGTATCATATCACATATAATGTACATGGCAATGACCATCCGGCATACGATGCAAGATGCCCAGCATTCAAGGATCAGTGCAACACAACTACATACGCCTTTATTGAAGTAAAATTGTAATATTGTATTTTTCATTGAATAAAGTATTTGTTTTTAGATAAACGCAAATAAACGTTAAAATGTGAACGCAAGTGGTGTTTGTGGAGGTGTGAGTGAATATGTTGTATGTGTATCTTCAGGCCACTTTACAAAGTGTGCCCCCCGTAAGGGGCGCGGCAATTTGCCATCCTGGCCGCCGTGCTGACGGGACTCTGGTCAGCCTCTAATTTCACAGGGTAGATGCTGACCTTCTTCTCAAGCCAACCGTCCCGGATCGGGGCTGAGGGGGAAGGGGACAATGTTCCCTAACCCCTGAGCTCCGGTTCGGGATGTTTTTTTTTTAACAACCTGCTTCATCCCCACCCATACCTTCCTCACATCCCTTTTGCTCTCCTGTTCACAATCTATCCTTTTACGCCACGTTCAAGGTGGAACCGCCATGCCGATGGACTGCCAGGCCACCAGGCGGGAGGGGTGGTCCCAAAGGGCAGCGCCTGGCTCTGCCAAGCCTGTAAGCACCTCTTGCAGTGTGGGCAACTGCAAGAGGTGAAGAGTTATTGTGTCCCGTGGCACAAATAGGGTCACCATGCCCATGGATGAAAATAAAAAAAAAACAAATCTCTCCCCATTCCCCCTTGTACATCGACGGAGCCGCCCTCGAGCAGCTCCAGCAAAAAAATGGAGGTCTGTCCCTGTGCTTGCGCAAGAGACCCTCCATATTTCTCTAACCAGAGAGGAGGCTTACTCCTCTCCTTCACCTACGGGTGCAGGGGACTCCCCTCAACCCCTTCTCTGGAGGTGCTTTCGGGCACCTCCCTTTTCCCAGCGGCAGTCCCCTCTTTTTTTCTAAGGGGACTGCCAAGAAAGCCAGCATGCAGCTCTTAGCCAGCCGCTCCTCATCGAAGCGGCTCGGTAGGGCAAACCCCCTTAAGAGGGAGAGGGAAGCCAGGCCCCTTCGGTCGCTTCCGTCAAAAGACCTGCTGGCAAGGATATTAAACCTTGCCGGGGTTAAGGCCTGTGCCTTCCCACAAAAGACTCTTGACGCTGCCAAGGGGACCTGCGAAGTCCTGGGAGAGAATGGCCAACTGGAGGTTATCCTGTGATAGACAATGGTCCTTAAACAGACCCAGCCTCAGACGGTAGGGCCTTCCATGGGAGGGAAACCGGGCTCGGCGCCAAGCACCGAACCCGAATCCGCCCCTATGCAAGGTCCTCCTTAAACGGCTGAGGGCTCCAAGGCAGTACAAGGAGGGGAGGGATCTCCTCCGAACGGTGCCCCCACGACTACCAGGACCTTCTCCATTTCGGAGAATGACCTAGCTGAGGCCATTCCATCTGGCCTGGGGGCTTCTTCCGGCGGAGGTGAGAAGCGGGTTCATTCCCCGCCCTCCTCTTTATAAAAAAAAGAAAAAGACTAAAAAGACAAAAAAGACTCGGGGCTTCTCTCCATCCGCGGGGGCTGCGGGGACGGATGGGTCTGCTGCCACTCTGGCAAGCGACCAAGCCAAGATCGGCACATCCGCCCCCTCTGCCCCCCCGGGTGCGGAGCCCCTGACTAAGAACAAAAGTGCACAGGGCGGAGCCTCGATGACATCGGGGCCCCTGATTCAGAGGTTATCTGGCGTTTTCGAGTACGCTGGCTTCGAGCGCTTCCTCGTTATTCGCTTCTCTGATGGCACCATGTTGTCCAAGGGCAACATGATCCATCAGAGGAGAGGATTAGCTAGTGCAATTGGTAGAGAGCCGAAGGTGACCCGTTTCTCGGACGGGAGCCTTCTGGCAAATGCGGCGAATCCCGCCGATGCGGCCAAGATAAGTGCTCTTCGGACACTCCATGGCACCCCGGTGAGTGTGACGCCGCACTCTACAATGAACTTTGTGAAAGGAGTAGTTTATGCGAGGGAACTCGTTGACTACTCCACTGAGGACATCACCCTAGAGCTGGCCGACCATGGGGCGGTCAAGGTAGAACGTGTGATGAGAAAACAGGGAGGGGCCTCGAGACCCACCCCTACACTCTTCATCACGTTTGACTGTGACAATCTCCCTGAGTCGGTGCGTGCCGGTTGAGACCGCTACCGCGTGAAGGCATTCGTGCCACTGCCGCGGCGGTGCTATTACTGTCACCGCTTCGGCCATACGAATCGATCTTGTAGACGTGCAAAGTCGGGGTCACCCGAAGTCTGTGTAAATTTCTCCAAGGTCGCACACGATAAGTCCAAATCGTGTGTTACCAAGTGTGTCAATTGCGGAGAGCCGCACCCCGCTTCTTCGAAGCAATGTGGTGCATATCTCCTCGAGAAAGAAATACTGGCCGTTCAGGCCCAGGATCGACTCTCATTCCGCGAGGCTAAGACTTGGTCCTGGCGCGCCCGGCTCTGCCTGGGACGTCATATGCCTCAATAGTTAGAAAGGCACCCTCTGCTCCTAGCCCACCTAGGCCCACGAGCACTGTTGTTTCCGCGCCCATTCGGAGCCCTTCTGCGAGCTCTACCCAACCCGGGCGCTCCCCTGGTAAAGCTGGCGGCAAAAAGGGTTCATACCCAGCCCCAGCTAAAACCAGGGCTCCCCCCTCTTCCCCCAGCGTGACCGTTTCCCGTAAGGTGAAACGGCCACGCGCCTCCACCGAGTCGTTAGACTCACAGGAGGCAACACCCCTGAAGATGGTCGCTAGGCCATATTTGGGGGTTCCTAAAGCTGTCCTTCGAAAGGAGGACAGCAACAAAGGAGCTTCGGCTAATTTGTCCACGCCCCGAAGTGTGGCGAGTGGCTCGGAGAAGGTGGTTCCTCGAAAAGAGGGCCCCCTGCCTCTGAAGCCGCAAAGCCCGCCTAAGGTTTCGAGGTGGAGGGAGGAAAAGACTCGCATGTCGAGCCCAACCTCCCCTAATAAGTCCTCGAAGGCGACAGCACCTTCAGCGCTTTGTCCGGCCAAGAGCGCCCAGGGTTCTGCCTCCGGAAAGCGTACGGCCATTCCTGTGAGGGTCTTCAGTTCGAGGAGGGCAGCGCGTCTCCTTGGAGCTAGGCCTGGAGGGCATATTCCTTCAATGGAATTGCCGTGGACTCCGGGCCAACTGGGAGGAGCGGCGGAGGCTCGTTTCGTCCCGTTCCCCGTTAGCTATCTTTTTGCAGGAGACCATGCTAGGCGGGTGCCCCCTGCCCGCCCTCCCGGGGTATAAGGGTCTTGCGACAACACCACCGCGGGATGGCCGGGCTGGGAAATGCGCGGTTTACACCCGACATGATGTCTCCGTTCTTCCTTTCTCTTTAGATACCCCCTTCCAGGCAGTGGCTGTGCAGCTGCACCTGGATAGGAGGTATACTATCATTTATGCGTACATTCCACCGTCAGCTGACTTCGAAGCGGGGGACTTTTGCCGCGTCGTGGCACGGGTGCCGAAGCCCTATCTCTTGCTTGGAGATCTGAACGGCAGGCATCCTCTCTGGGGAGATTACTCCTTAAATCCCAGGGGACAAGTCCTTGCCGATCTGATCGAAGAGCTTGAGATGGGTGTCCTAAACGTGCATGAGTTTACGCATCACTGTCTGAGAACCGCTTCATTTTCTTGCCTTGACCTATTTTTGTGCTCTTGATAGCACAGCCTGATTTTGATTGGGGGGTGTTCGATGACCTCCATGGTAGCGATCACTTTCCCATTCAAATATCATTTTCAGGGCAACTGCCGCCTGAGAGCCCACCTCGGTGGTGCTTGGCGCGGGCGCGGTGGCCTGCGTTTCAGAAAATGACTGAATTCTCTATCTCAGTCGAGGAGTTTAGGTCGGTAGGTTTCGCCGTTGAGTTCTTCTCTGTCAACCTCATCGCCGTGGGCCTGAGTACTATTCCTAGGACGTCTAGACGTTTTGCACGCCGACCACTCCCATGGTGGTCGGCCGAGTGTGAGACGGTCCTCAAACAGAAGCGTTATGCCTACGTGCGCTATAAGCGCCGCCCGAACGATTTCACTGTCGCTGAATTTCGTCGGGCTAGGGCAAGGTTCCGGTATATTTAGAAGCCCGCCCGCTGTTCTTCTTTGAGGGCATACGTGTCTTCACTTAACGGGAAGACCCCTTTAGCTGAGGTGTGGAAGCGAGTCAAAAGCATTCGGGGCAAGTTCTCGCAGGACCCCCCTCCCGTTCTCCAGGAGAATGGGACCGCAATCTCGGACCCCGCGTCCGTGGCGGAAACCTTCGCGACCGCTTTTTCCCCATTCTCTAGCCGGGATGCTGCTCCGCCAGCATTCAATGCACGTTGTAAAGTCACGGAAGACCGCCGGCTGGACTTTACCTCCAGAGGCGGAGAACCTTTCAAAGACAGGTTTACTGTGAGTGAGTTGCGTTCCGATCTCGCCTTGTGCGCGGACACCGCCCATGGTCCGGACGATGTCCCGTACACCATGCTTTGACACATGGGTGAGTAAGGCATGGCCTTTCTGTTAGATTTTTTCAACAGGATCTGGGTGGAAGGTCTTTTCCCAGACTCCTGGCGAATCGCTACTGTGCTCGCCTTTCGCGAACCAGGGAGGGATCACTCTACTCCGACCGGTTCCACCCAATCTCTCTAACCTCTTGCGTGTGCAAGTTGATGGAGAAATTGGTAAATGTTAGATTAGCCTTTTTCCTGGACAGTGGAGGCCATCTGTCTTCCGCACAGTGCGGCTTCCGCAAGTTCCACTCCACGTCGGATGCTCTGCTCCGACTGGAAAATGCCGTCTGCGAGGCTTTCCTTCGTAGACAGCACTACGCCACGGTCTTTTTCGATCTGGAGAAGGCCTATGATACCGCATGGCGATACGGTACCATGGAGACTCTTCACACGATGGGGGCGAGGGGACGCCTCCCAATGTTTATATCTGAATTTTTGCGAGATCGTCGATTCCGCGTACGGGTGGGGGGAGCCCTCTCCGGCCCAAAGGAGCAGGAAGAGGGTGTCCCGCAGGAAAGTGTCCTCAGTGTCACACTCTTTGCCCTGAGCATCAACGGAATCACCTCAGTGCTGCCGGAAGATGTTCTCGCTACGCTCTACGTGGACGACCTTTAGATCTCCTTTGGCGCGGCCCAGATGACAACTCTGGAGCGTCGACTCCAACAGGCATTCAACCGCGTCTCTCGCTATGCCGAAGCGCACAGGTTTTGGTTTTCTTTGGCCCAGACTAAAGTGGTGCACTTCTGCCGCCATCCACAGCTCCACCCAACCCAGATTTGTTTCATAATGAGGTGAGCCTGGATGTGGTTGAGTCGCACCGTTTCCTTGGTCTTGTATTCGACCGACGCCTCACCTGGGACGCTCATATTCGCAGCCTTAGGGTCTCTTGTATCCGCGCCATGGACATTCTCCGTTCCGTGACTTTCAGCGCTTGGGGCGCTGATAGGGTTACTGCCCTACTTTTTTATCGATCCTTTGTTCTTTCGAAGCTCGACTACGGATGCGAGTTTTATGCAATCGCAGCCGAGCGTTTATTGCGGAAGGTGGATCCGATCCACCACACCGGCCTTCGCCTTGCGACCGGTGCCTTCCGCACTTCCCCCATTAAGAGCCTGTTGGTCGATGCTGGGGAGATGCGACTCGCTTTGCGCTGCGTGCAGTGCATCGCTTGCCTGTACGCGCAAGCACGGCGTCTCCCTCAGTCGCCAACAGCTTTCACTGCATCCGCAGCTGATCTCGACGGTGCCTATGCCACCGAGAGACGCCGGTCATACCCTAAGCCCTCTGGGTTTAGGGCCAGGAAACTCCTTTTAGAGGTAGATATAGCTCTCGGGTCGGTGGCGCCCCTGGTTCTGCCCAGGACGCCACCCTGGAGGGTACCACATTTGGCTATTTGTCGCCACGCCTCTGCTCCCAAAGCTCGTATGGCGCCTGGAGTTTTGCGTTCGACCTTTTTGGAGCACACCTCGTGTCACGCTGGAACCGTGCCAGTGTATACGGATGGCTTCAAGTCCGAAGAGGGGGTCAGCTTCCACGCCGTATCCCCTCTGTTTGAAGTCAGTGGGGCTCTTCCAGGCGCTGCGTCTGTCTTCACGGCCGAGCTGGTGGCAATACACCACTCGGTACGGGAGATTACACGACGTGCCCGGTTCGGAGACCGGATTGTGATCTATAGCGACTCACAAAGCGCCCTGAGTGCTCTCTAGGCATTGGAATCTCCGCATCCCCTGGTTCGCAATATCCGTGACGCCACGGGTTCGGCGAGCCGGGCAGATGTCGAGATTATCTTCGTCTGGGTTCCTGGACATGTAGGAATTGCGGGGAATGAGCGCGCCGATGATGGCACCAAAGAGTCCACGACGACTCTGCGACCGGACCAGCGTTTCGCTCTTCCTCACATCGACTACATGGCAGGAATACGGGCAGCTCTTCGGACTGCTTGGCAAAGAAGATGGGAGACGGTCGAAGAAAACTCAAAGTTGCGTTCCATTTCGCTACGACTGTTCCCATGGACCTATCCCCCAATGCCGTATTGGCTTCAGGTTGCCCTCTGTCGTCTCCGAATCGGGCACCCTCGTGTGACGCATCGCTTTTTGATGGAGCGCTCGCCTGCGTCGTCCCCCAGAGGGTTCGGCACATTTTTGTCGAATGTTCCAGTCTGGGTGATCTTCGGGCACGATACCTGTCCCGGTACCGTGATATGCGGGGTCGCTACCACCTGTCCCTTGTACTCGGGACGGATTCGTGCACATTGACTGGTGGGCTTGTTGACTTTTGGGGGGAGGGCTGCCTTCTCCTTTTCATTTAACTACGTTTAGTTGTTGTTCAATTACGTCGGGGCCGCTAATTGAGAGTAGCTGTTTTTTTTTAGCCCGCTGTTTCAAAGTTAGTTTCATTTTCATTAGCTAAGGTAACTGGTAGAGAGCCGAAGTTGACCCTTTTCTCCTACGAGACTTCTGCCGAATGTGGCCGGTCATTCAGAAGCGGCCATTATTAATACTCTTATGACACTAAATGGCTCGCCGGTGAAGGTGACACTGCACTCATAGACTATTCAATAAAAGAAATCACCGAAGAGCTGCTAAGCTGGAACGTGTGATGCGAAAACGGTGGGAGGGGTTCGAGACCCACGCCTATACTCTTCATCACGTTCGATCGTGACAGGCTTCCTGAGTCAGTGCGTGCCTGTTGGTATAATTACCGTATCGAGGCATTCGTGCCACTGTCACGGAGGTGCTCGTACTGCCACTCTTTTCGCGAGGCTAAGGAAATGGCCTTGTCTCGCCCAGCGGTAATTGAGACGTCCTATGCCTCAATTTTTAAAAAGCCTCTCATGCCCCTGAGTACCCCAGATCTACGAGCACAGCTGCTTCTGCGCCCCTTCAGAAGCCTTATGCTCGTTCTACAAGCCCCCCCCCCACATATACACCACTTACGCTTCCCTGGAAGAGATGGCGGTCAAAGTACTCACACTCAGCCTCAGCTAAAGCCCGGGCTGTGTTTGCCCCCCCCCGTGTCACCTCAACCGAGGAGTTAGATTCAGAGGAGGACGTGAGACAGTCTTCAAGGACTCCTAAAGCTGTCTCTGAAAGGATTTTTTTTCTTTTACAAGCCCATTACCGACTGGCTACTTCGGCATAAGTCGCTGTACTCACCGTCAAATACAAGACCAATGAAACGGCGTGATTTAACGATTTCCAGGCGTACCCAATTGAGAACAAGTCTGGGTCAGGGTGGAGCCGTGAATAGCGGCAGAGGTGCACCACCTTAGTCTTGGCCAAGAAAAAACGAAACCTGTGTGCTTAGGCATAGCGAGAGACGCGGTTCAATGCCTGTTGGAGTTGACGCTCCAAAGTTGGCATCTGGGCCACGCCAAAAGAGATCAAAGGTCGTCCACGTAGAGCGTAGCTAGAACATCTTCCAACAGCACCGATGTGATACCGTTGATGCTCATGGCAAAGAGTGTGACACTGAGGACACTTCAATGAGGGACACCCTCTTCCTACTCCATTGGGCCGGAGAGGGCTCCCCTCACCCGTACGCGGAATCGAAGATCTTTCAAAATTCAGATATAAAGACTGGGAGGCGTTCACTCGCCCGCATCGTGTGGAGAGTCTCCATGATACCGTTTCCCTATGCGGTATCATAGGCCTTCTCCAGATCGAAAAATACCGTGGCGTAGTGCTGTCCACGAACGAAGGCCTCGCAGCAGACGGCATTTTCCAGTCGGAGCAGAGCATCCGACGTGGAGTGGAACTTGGGGAAGATGCACTGTGCAGAAGACAGATGGCTTCCGCTGTCCAGAAAAAGGGCTATTCTAACATTTACCACTTTCTCCATCAACTTACACACGCAAGAGGTTAGAGAGATTGGGCGGAAATCGGCCGGATTAGAGTGATCTCTTGCTTGTTTGAGAAAGGCGAGCCAGTAGCGATTCGCCAGGAATCCTGGACGATACCCTCCATCCAGATCCTGCTAAAAAAAATCTAACAGAAAGGCCATGCCTCGATCACTCATGTGTCGAAGAATGGCTTACGGGGCACCGTCCGTACCATGGGCGGTGTCCGCGCACGAAGCAAGAGCAGAACGCAACTCACTCAGGGTAAACCTTTCGTTGAAGGGTTCTCCGCCTTCTGCGACATCACAAAGTGCATTGAATGCTGACGGAGCAGCATCTCGGCTAGAGAATGAGGAGAAAGCGGGCGCAAAGGATTCCGCTACGGACGCTGGGTCCAAGATTGCGGTCCTATTCTCCTAAAGAACTGGAGGCGGGTCCTGCGAGGACTTGCCCCGAATCCTTTTGACTCACTTCCACACTTCTAATAGAGGGGTCTTCCCGTTAAGTGAGGACACGTATGCCCGCCAAGGAGAGCGGCGGGAGTGCTTCGAAATATACCGGAACCTAGCCTTAGCACGACGAAATTCAGCGTCAGTGAAATCGTTCGGGTGGCGCTTATAGCGCATGTAGGCATAACGCTTCTACTTGAGGGCCGTCTCACACTCGGCTTACCACTACGGGAGTGGTCAGCGTGCAAAATGGCCAGACCTTCTGGGTATAGTAGTTAGGCTCGTGGCGATGAGGTTGCCGGAGTAGAACTCAACGGTCTCACCTACCGACCTAAACTCCTCGACTGAGATAGAGAATTCAGTTATTTACTGAAATTCAGACCACCACACCCGCGCCAAGCACCACCGGGGCGGGTTCTCGGGAAGCAGCGGTCAAGAAAATGATATTTGAAGTGGAAAGTGATCACTAACATGGAGGTCATCGACTACCCCCTCAATTAAAATCAGGCTGTGCATCCGGAGAGCAAAAAGATAGATCGAGGTAGGAAAATGAAGCGGTTCTCGGGCAGTAATGCGTAAACTCATCCACATTTAGGACACCCATCTTAGAGCTCCGAGCAAGAGAAAGGGCCTCGGCAACCGTGCCACGACGCGGCGGAAGTTCCTCGCGTCGAAGTCGGCTGACGGTGCAGCTGCACAGCTACTTCCTGAAAGAAGATATCTAAAGCAAAGAAAAGAACGGAGACATCATGCCTGGCGTAAATCGCACATCCTCCCGCCCGGCCCCCTCGAGGATCCACCGTCTCCGAGGCACCCAGCCCACCACTGTCCTCCTTTCGGGGGACAGCTTTAGGAACCCCGGAAGATGGTCTGGCGAGCAAATTCAGGGGTGTCGCCTCCTCTGAGTCTAACGACTCGGTGGAGGCACGTGGTCGTTTCGCCTTACAGGAAACGGCCACGCTGGAAGAAGGGGGCGGGGCTGGTTTTAGCCTGGCTGGGTGTGGACCCTTTGTGCCGCCAGCTTTACCAGGGGAGCGCCCGAGGGTGGGTAGAACCTGCAGAAGGGTTCTGAATGAGCGCGGAAACGTGACGAAAAGTGTAGGGGTAGGTCTCGAGGCCCCTCCCTGTTTTCTCATCACACGTTCGACCTTGACTGCCCCATGGTCGGCCAGCTCTAAGGTGTTGTCATCTATGGGGTAGTCCACGAGTTCCCTCTCATAAACTACTCCTTTCACGATGTTCATGGTTGAGTGCGGTGTCACACTCACAGGCATGCCATCAAGTGTCCGAAGGGCACTAATCTTGGCCGCCTCGGAGGGATTCGACGCGTTCGCCAAAAGGCTCCCGCCCGAGAAACGGATGGGAGCATTTCAATAACACAAGGTTACCACATTTTAGCGTCTCAGATACTATATCATTCACTCCAGCTGCTTTCCTTTTCTTTTTTTTTAGATTTCTTACACTATTACCAACTTCCCAGCTATGGGTAAATAGCTCCTCTGTCTTGTGGATAACTCGAGAGAGGGAAAGGCTAAGGAAGTAAACCCGACAGAAAATCAGGAGCCGGAGATCTTAAAGCAGCCCGTTGCTGTATACAGCTTCATCCTGGCAACCACTGCCACCTCGTTGGAACCATGTGCACGGATCCCACCTTTCCATTGGATTTCTCCAGCGCCGTGAATAGGGGATAGCTGCTGCATGGGTAACAACCGGTCTTCCATATCCATTTACCCAGGCCCTGTATGCTGGAGAGGTCACTCCGGCTTCGCTATACAGCGTCGACAAAAAATGAAGCCAAGAGACAGAGAAGAAAGGCTTCTAACCAGACAGATAGACTTCCATCATCATTCATCTGTTTGCGGTGTCAGAGGGACTGACATTCCCGCATCGGACTGGCCAGCCACACTCGAGGGAAATTTACTACTACTACTATAAACCTCCCACATTCTTACTAGTGCCATAGCCTGATTCATCATTCTGGTTGTGGCCTCAAAACACATCCTATTCACATTCACTTTCTCTTGCATATCAACATTATGCAGCTCATCAAATAACGCTCATCTATTTTTAAGCTCATCATTCAAATGTATCATCCGATTCTTAGTCTTAATCTTCCAGGTTTTCTTCATTGTTTGATTATCTTTCCATCTTCCTTCCGAAATAACTTCCTGTTCCCCTCCGGATCTTCGTTCATTTTCCTTTACTGCTTTCTTACCTTGAATAAGCCCTGGGTTCATTGTTCTTTCCACCTTCTTGTATGCATTCATCCACAGCTACACATGGTCATCTACACTATTAAGCTACTGTAATTACGCCTTCCGTTTCCACTGCACTGCACATTCGACATCATCATTCCACCATTCAGCATTCCACTTTCTCATTCCAATTCTAGTACACATATGCACAACATATTCACTAACCACTACCTTTACTCTAAACTTGTTTCACATTTACTCTATCCCTATAATTATACCACTTCCCTTCTGTTGCACTCATTTTCTTACACTCCTTCTGATTCTCTCATCCTTGTCGTCTTCCTCACATTTTTTCCAACTACTCACGTTACGAATTTAACTTTAGAGACCACAATTACAATCCCTTCCACAGCTTTTACATATGAGTACAACAAGTTCCTAAATATATTCTTTCTCACCAGGATAAAATCAATATACTCTTTCATTTTATCATGTTTGCCCACCCTTCTGTAATTAAGCACATTTTTTGTAATTGTTTTCGGCACCCAAAATTTAGCACAGAAACCCACCACTCTCGAAAAACCCCTCTCGTCATTCCTGAATCTTTCTCGCCTTCAACTCTTTCGTTTCAAGTACCATACAGTAAACGATGCACAGTTTCACTCTTGCAAATCCCAACCTTACTCACACATTTATACCGAACCAGTGTATCTTACTTAACCCTAATGCCACCCAAACTCAATACCCCTCTATTCCCTCTTTCTTATAAACATATTCACAAATTATTCCCTCTTTCTCCCAACACATTCAGCCTTCACATCCTCTCTATTCACACGCTGGCGAAGATTAACTGGATCGATTGAACCGTAGCCGCGACAATCACGCCCTTAACCCTCATTACATATTCCACTCTCAGAACTTAGTATTCAGGGAGAAACCTTCCAGATTAGCGGCCTCTACCTGACTTAGTCGTCTTTTACGGCACCTGATTAAAGACAGGTAGGTTAGTCTCAAAGTCCCACATTTAGTCCTTATGGAGTGGTAGGGTACCAGTATTGGTTCCCTTACACCTCGATATTGACAATATATGGGGTGGTCCAAAGGTCTTATCACCCCCTATCGAAAAGTAAGAACAATAGATAAACAATTGTTTTTGTTATAGCTGTTCTTCGGATACGAAGACGACTCAAGCTTCACTCGATGAAAATGGAGATGAATTTATGGGTAAGATGATAAGGGGTTAATGAAGGGATGAGTGTGTCAAAGAGAGAGCTAGAGAGATAAGTGAAAGAGAGAGATGAGAGATGAGAAAAAGATGAAAGATGATTGAAGCTGTGCTTGCGCAGTGAGTGGATTAATGTGGAGAAGGTCTTGCGCTGGGCTTATCCCCACAGCTTAGCCTCACACAGAATTGATGGTGGCAAGAGTTAATCAGGACGACCATCGACTGTGAGAGGTTGCAGAGGTCTGCCGGACATCCTGTTTGTCGAAAGCCACCCAATGTGGGACCCCACTCACAGCTTTTTCATTCGGGGTTGTGCTCTCGTAGACCTATCCCAATCAAGGGTAACCCACGGGTCGGGTGGGGTTATTCTCGCTGAGAAAAAGAACTGTTCAAAAGCTCCTGAACAATGGAACCCTTCTGAATAATTTTAACAACCTGCTGTCTACTGATGATGTCAAAATTGGTATGTAATCAGCAGAAACATTCTCTGCGACATCTTGGGTGGCTTCTATTAGGTCATTTTGTTGTTAATTGCTTGCCATTTTCGTAAACATCTCGCTCCAGGATGGTCCGTAAGTTTTCTATTAGATTTACGAGTATGTCGCAATCTAAGTATTCACTTAGATTGACACTGTCACACATCGAGGTCTGTATGAACACCATCATTTTCGTGATAGAAAATGATGCGGCCCCATGTCCTGTGTGGTATTTTACGAAACTGTGCTTTGGTGATTGTTGCGAAAGCTGCCCGAACAGCGCCATTTAACTGTTGGGTATTCTGGTATCGCTCTTGTGAAACTCTTTCTTTGATAATACCCCACAGAGCGTTGTCGCAAGACAAGAGGTCTGGACTTCTGGGAGGGCAATCGAGTGGTGCTGGAAGCTGTTGTGATCCTCGCCCCATCCATCTCTCCCGAAAAATTTAATTCAGGTATTCCCTGACATTGATGACATAGTGGGGAGGGACACCATCTTGTTGAAACCAACAATTATTCAAATCGACAATCAACCTCTGGAGCTGTGCGACAAACTACTCCCTTAACATGGCCAAGTAAGAGTGGTGGTTAACAATATTAACTGGGGGTGACAAGACTTTCCGTCATCTGAAATATAAAATTAAAACAATATTTGAAATATAAAATTAAAACAATATTTGAAATCGAAAATTAAAACAATATTTGAAATCGAAAATTAAAACAATATTTGAAATCGAAAATTAAAACAATATTTGAAATCGAAAATTAAAACAATATTTGAAATCGAAAATTAAAACAATATTTGAATTAGAAAATTATAACAATATTTGAAATAGAAAATTAACAAAAAAGAGGCAACATTAATTCATTGTAAACTCCAGAGTCTTAGAAAGCTGGAGCCATCTGGGTATCATGAAACGTCTTCCTCCAGGGTTTGATGCCACACAGGAACCCTTCATTAGCGGGTTGGGCACATGAATGGGAGGAAATCAGACTCGAGAGAAATAACTACTGACAAATGATTTATTCACTATTCTGACTCTATGGGGTTGGGGAAAGGTACGTATGCAAATTCAACAACAAATAAACAGCATTAAACTAATAAAATGAAGTACAGGAAGGCAAAACATTCAGAGGTTTTAAATGGTTCAACAAACTCCGTTTCCAGAGAACTGTCCTTTTACCATTTCCTCCATTCTTATTTATTCACGCCAGTTCGTAACACTGATAATTCTGTAATTCTGCCTTCCAACTTTGTTATCAAATTCCTTTTTCCTTCTACCTATGTACAAAATTCCTTTGATAGACAATACTCTGCTCTCCCCCCCCCCTCGAATAAACATTGACTTCTAAAATTTCTCACCTGGTCTTCATTGGTTACGCCCACCTTCTCTACAGATATAAAATAAGCACACATAATTCAAACAAATTAGATTCAATCAGATGCAGATATTCTCATAATCCAAACAGTCCATCACTTCGCCTTCGTCACTGTGGTCCGTCCGCCTTTAGTGGATAGGATTCACAAAAGCTCCAGCCCTTCATCATTAAATATTAAGTTCCAAATAAAGTTATTTGTTATCAAGTCGTTTATAAAATCCAAATACGAACTTATTTGGTGGACATCCTCAAGAAATAACTGAAACATGTAGCAGAGAAAGAATATTTGTTCCAAGTTGGAACTGATGACCTCCGCCACAATCCATCAATCTATAAACCCTTACTTTCACTACAAGCATCAACTGACTTCTCTTGCTACAAGTGGTGACCCCAGAGTGACTTCAAAGTTCATCATCACCAACCGGAGTGACTTGAAGCAATCATCATCATTGTCTTAGAGTGACTCTCATCATATTAGGAAGCCAACTAATTCCTAGAGTCATCCTCGATTTCTCTCAACCGCGAAGTACAACCATGGACCCCATCCAACCTTTCATCAAGAAGCCACATTCATTTCAACGGAGAACGAACTCGACTCGTGCGGACGCTCAAAATCCGCGCGGAGAAACTCTCCTACTCTCAATCACATCATTGTTCAGTGAGTGACGTAAATTCGAAGATTTCAAAATACAGCGGCAGATAGGGTAGCAAACCCCTTCCTTAGCCGACTTGCTTGATCGTTAAATTATATGTGCGCTTGAATTTGTGAAAAAATATTATAATTTAGTTATTCGCACTCACATAGTGCTATGGCAACGAGCCATGGAATTCATTCATTTAGCATTCACAAAATTCTACCAAAGGCAACATGCATAGAAAATCATTAGCATTCACATAATGCTACCAACGGCAACATGCATCGAAAATCATTAGCATTCACATAATGCTACCAACGGCAACATGCATCGAAATTCATTAGCATTCATATAATGCTACCAACGGCAACATGCATCGAAACTCATTAGCATTCACATAATGCTACCAACGGCAACATGCATCGAAACTCATTAGCATTCATATAATGCTACCAACGGCAACATGCATCAAAACTCATAAGCATTCACATAATGCTACCAACGGCAACATGCATCGAAACTCATTAGCATTCAAATAATGCTACCAACGGCAACATGCATCGAAACTCATTAGCATTCACATAATGCTACCAACGGCAACATGCATCGAAACTCATTAGCATTCAAATAATACTACCAACGGCAACATGCATCGAAACTCATTAGCATTCACATAATGCTACCAACGGCAACATGCATCGAAACTCATTAGCATTCACATAATGCTACAAACGGCAACATGCATCGAAACTTATTAGCATTTACATAATGCTACCAACGGCAACATGCATCGAAATTCATTAGCATTCATATAATGCTACCAACGGCAACATGCATCGAAACTCATTAGCATTCACATAATGCTACCAACGGCAACATGCATGGAAACTCATTAGCATCCACATAATGCTACCAATAGCAACATGCATCGAAACTCATTAGCATTCACATAATGCTCCCAACGGCAACATGCATCGAAACTCATTAGCATTCATATAATGCTACCAGCGGCAACATGCATCGAAAATCATTAGCATTCACATAATGCTACCAACAGCAACATGCATCAAAACTCATTAGCATTCAAATAATGCTACAACGGCAACATGCATCGAAACTCATTAGCATTTACATAATGCTACCAACGGCAACATGCATCGAAACTCATTAGCATTCAAATAATGCTACCAACGGCAACATGCATCGAAACTCATTAGCATTCACATAATGCTACCAACGGCAACATGCATCGAAATTCATTAGCATTCAAATAATGCTACCAACGGCAACATGCATCGAAACTCATTAGCATTCAAATAATGCTACCAACGGCAACATGCATCGAAACTCATTAGCATTCACATAATGCTACCAACGGCAAAATGCATCGAAATTCATTAGCATTCATATAATGCTACCAACGGCAACATGCATCGAAACTCATTAGCATTCAAATAATGCTACCAACGGCAACATGCATCAAACCTCATTAGCATTCAAATAATGCTACCAACGGCAACATGCATCGAACCTCATAAGCATTCACATAATGCTACCAACGGCAACATGCATCGAAACTCATTATCATTCACATAATGCTACCAACGGCAACATGCATCGAAACTCATTAGCATTCACATAATGCTACCAACGGCAACATGCATCGAAATTCATTAGCATTCACATAATGCTACCAACGGCAACATGCATCGAAACTCATTAGCATTCACATAATGCTACCAACGGCAACATGCATCGAAACTCATTAGCATTCAAATAATGCTACCAACGGCAACATGCATTGAACCTCATTAGCATTCAAATAATGCTACCAACGGCAACATGCATCGAAACTCATTAGCATTCACATAATGCTACCAACGGCAACATGCATACTCATTAACATTCACATAATGCTAACAACGGCGATATGCCTCTCATCTAATTTATTTAAGTTAATTAATTATTTTTCACCTTTACTCTCTCTTTGTATCATTAAGACAAAATGTGTGCGCTCAATCGAATAATTTTTTTCATTCTATGTACGTTCACAAATGAATTGACACACATGCATTCCAATGACCTATTGCTGGAAAAAAATGACCTTGTGACCACCGTATTTCAAAATGTATCATTTGTATATTAAAAATTTTATCATGTAAATACTGATATAATGTTATCATGTACTTTGAACAAATTTGATCCAACTATTCTGTATAAATATTTAATCATTATTTTACTTAAATAGTATTTGATGTATCAAATTAACATTTAGTCCACAAGAGCTAATGTCATTTTGTACTTAGGTAATATTTTAACCAGCGAATTATTGTACATCTTACCTTTCTTTTATTTATTTTATTTACTATGCCAATGAATCTTCTTTATTGTATTTTCCCCAAGTGATTAATTCCGATTAAATTATCTTATTATTTTGGTTCGAATGTTCTTAATTATTGCTATTTTCATCCACACCGATCGAATATATTTAATTAAATAAGTATTTACCCCTACCACACAGACTTGATATGTTTTAACTATGTATGAGTGGTCCTAACCATTAAATGGCATGTCCATGTGTTTTATAGTGTAAGGCGAATGTATTAATAAGCACAAGTAGAGCACAAACAGGATAATCTGGATTAGCGAAAAACCCGGTTATTGCGCGCGTGATTTTGCGCGCCGAAAGAGGATAAAATATCATAACGACGGAAAATCCCCCGACCAGTTAATGTGTGTATATATATATATATATATATATATATATATATATATATATATATATATATATATATATATGAATAATATTGCTCGGTTTATGACTAAATTCGTCCACTTTGTCGCTTTTTTCGAGCAATATATCGTAACAATTTGCACTTCAAAACTTTTATTCTATTTCTCTGCTCTCATCAAGATTCAAAAACTGACCTAAGTAAACACATCCTTCTACAGGCACCACGGGAGCTTAAACAGAAATTTGCCTCTTACTTGAAATACAGGAAAAATCCTTAGAAGAAAAAAAATCATGTTCCCATCCCTTACCTCTCTCTACCCATCCCTTACCTCTCTCTGCTCATCCCTTACCTCTCTCTTCCTATCCTTTACCTCTCTCTGCCCATCCCTTACCTCTCTCTGCCCATCCCATACCTCTCTCTGCTCATCCCTTACCTCTCTCTTCCAATCCTTTACCTCTCTCTGCCCATCCCTTACCTCTCTCTGTCCATCCCTTACCTCTCTCTGCTTATCCCTTACCTCTCTCTGCCCATCCCTTACCTCTCTCTGCCCATCCCATATCTCTCTCTGCTCATCCCTTACCTCTCTCTTCCAATCCTTTACCTCTCTCTGTCCATCCCTTACCTCTCTCTTCCAATCCTTTACCTCTCTCTGCCCATCCCTTACCTCTCTCTGTCCATCCCTTACCTCTCTCTGCCCATCCCTTACCTCTCTCTGCCCACCCTTTACCTTTCTCCCCTGAAAGACAGGGTACAGAACTGAATCCTGCCTCGATACCACTGCGAACTCTTTAACAGGTACTCTCCAAATACAACCCTGGCGTCCTAGGTAACTCCTATTCAAAATATCCGACACTCCAGGAGCTCCCGCACCATCGTATTCCTCCAGGTCGTAAATCTCGAGCAGCCCGCGTCCATATGAGTTTCCTGGGGACCTTAAATCAAAGGGGCTATTTTTGATGACAGCCAAAATGTCAATGTCAGATAAGGTGAAAAGCACCAATCAAATTGGATGTGCCCCGAACTATTGGCAGAACAACGAGTTCTTCCGTAACTATTTCTGCTCTAATACTCGTAGCTTTAAATTTACTCTGAAGGAGAAACAGACATTCAAAATTCGAACAAATATTATAAATGAATAAAATTACAAGGGTTGAAATTTAATAATACGGGAAACGAAGATTGTTAGTTTAGTTGAAATAAAATGGGCGTCAGCGATTAAGGCAACTGCAAAATAAAAAGGGGCCAGCAATTAAGACAAGGACTAACACTAAGCATCCGCAATTCAAGCGTCCTCAAAAGGGCAAAGTCAAAACCAAGCATCCTCAAACAAGGACAAACACCAAGTGTCTTCAAATAGGCAAGCCTAAATTTACCTTGTGTCCTAAAAGAGACAAGGACAAACACCAAGTGTCGTCAAAAGTGCAAGGACAACCACCAAGTGTCCTCAAAGGTGAAAGACAAACACCAAGTGTATTCAAATAGGCAAAGCCAAACATCAAGTGTCCTAAAAGAGGCAAGGACAAACGCTAATTGTCGTCAAAACTGAAAAGATAAACACAAAGTGTCCTTAAAAAAAAACAAGTAAAAAGTGTCCTCCAAAAGGCATGGACAAACACCTCAGGTATCCTCAAAAAGGCACGGACAAAAACCAAGTGGCCTAAATTACGTTACGATAATCCTCACTGAATTAAGGAAACTTCTCATAAAAAGAACAAAAAGTTTGGGCAGTCTATTTTAAAAGCAAAATCTATCAGTGTAGGTCAATAGCTGCCAAAAAAAAGAAAAGAAACAAGGTTTCATGTGACTGGTCTGGTCTGCAGAGAGCAAAGGAACTCCCCAAACTCAAACGCTGGTCCATCATTAAGTGGACCGAATATTTGGACGCGGTGAATATATATAATTTTAAGGAGCGGGAGAGGAAAATTCATAATTCTTCTGTTCGGAAATTTGCAATATTATAATATGCTCATAATTATGAAAAAAAACTATTCTAAATAGTGCTCATCCTTTATCCCTATCTGAGTCTGGCTTGTATCGCTACCGTGGCAAGGCATTCGCTCCAATGATGCGGCCACTCAAATCGCTCGTCGAGACGTGCAAAATCGGGTCTACCCGAAATCTGTGACAATTGCCACAATATCGTACACGATATGACCTGATTGTTTAAGGTCAAGTGTGTGAATTTTTGAGAGCCAGCCCCTGCTTCCTTGAAGCAAGACGCGTGTATCTCCTGGAGAAAAAGGTCCAACCCTTTTAGGCTGCGGACCGAATCTCTTTTTGAGAAGGTAAAGATTAAGTCCTGTCGCGCCTTGTGCGATCTGGATTAAAAAGCTACATCTGCTCCAGGCCCCCCCGGACCTATGAGTGCCGTAGCTCCACCGACCATTTGGAACCTTTCTGCGGGTTCAACCCCACCTCCCACCCTCGGGCGCTCATCTAGCAGAGTAGGAAACTCTAAGGGCTCACGTTCCGCCCCGGCTAAAACCAGGGGGCCCTCCGTCTCTCGCGTGACCGTTTCCCTTAAGGCGAAGCAGCCGTGCAACTCATCCGAGTCGTTAGGCTCAGGGGTAGACAACCCCTAGAGGTGGTTGTGATACCGTCTTAGGAGACTTTTAACCCTGTCCTCAGAAAGGAGGACAACGCCAAGTGACATTTGGCTGCCACGCTTCCGTTCAAGTATAGACGGAGCTACTCAGAGACACGGGTCCTCCGAAAGAAGAGAAACCCCATGTTCCGAAGCGGCCCTTCCCACCAAACGTAAGAAACATAGGAGGAAGAGACTCGCATAACGAGTCCAACCTTCCCTAGTAAGTCTTCGAAGGCGACATTTGCCTTCTACGTCACACATCTCCCGAAGATCTTCTTCCAGACAGCCTACGCCCATTCCAGTGGGGGTCTTCACTTCAAAGAAGGGCCTTGCCTCTCCACCGAGCTAGGCCAAAAAGGCATTTTTGCCTCAATGGAATTGCCGTGTACTCCAGGCTCATTGAATAGATCTAAGGAGGTTCGACTCATTCCGTTCGCCATCACATATCTGTCTCCACATCATTTTGGGCGCGTGCTACCTCCTCATGCGGCCACGCCACCACGAGATGGGAACATGGCAGGAGGATGAGCGATTTACATCCGGCATGATGCCTCATTTCTTATACTTGTGTTTGATACTTCATTTAAGTCAATGAAAGGGCAGCTACACATGGATAAGAAGGCTATATTTATTTCGGCGTATATTCTACCGTCAGTCAACTTCGACGGGAGGGACTTCCGCCGTGTTGTGTTAGGGTAGCTGAAGCCCTTTCTCCTCATCGGGGAATTAGATGGTAGGTACTCTCTCTGGAGTACTACAAAATCTATCCCAGGGGGCAAGTCCTTGCCGACCTGATTGAAGAATTGAAGATAGATATCCAGAACCACTTATTTTCTTGCTTCGATCTGTCATTATGCTCTCCAGATGCAGAGCCTGAGTTTGGGCTGGAGGTGGTCGACGACCTTCATGGCAGTTACCACTTTCCCGATCAAATATAATTTTCTGGGGCTGGACCACTACTGCCTGAGAAACCACCTCTGTGGTGGGTGGAGTGGATAGAGTGGTTTGCATTTCAGGAAAGTCGAGGAGTTTATGTCGGTGAATGAGGCTGTTGGGTTCTTTTCCTGCAACCTCATTTGCATAGGCTTAACTAGCATTCCTAGAACGTCTGGCCATTTTTCACGCCGTCTGCTTCCTTGGGGATTGGTCGAGCGCGAGCCGGATCTCAGAGATAAGCGATATGCTTACAAGTACTATAAGCACCGCCCGAACGATTTCACTGTCGGTGAATTTCGTCGAATTTGGGCTAGATTCAGGTATGTTTCGAAGCACGCCCGCCGCTCTTCTAGGCAAGCATACGTGTCTTCACTTATCCTGAAGACCATTCTTACACATTTTTTGAAGTCATTCAAAAGGATTCACGTTAAGCTGTCGCAGGACCTCTTTCCAGGCTTCATAACTTGTTCGCAATCCGGAACAACGCATCCGTAGTGGAGTACTTCGCTACTACTTTCTCCCCATCCTCTCGCGTGAATGCTGATCTGCCAGCTTTCATTGCTAGACGTATGGTCGCTGAAGGCCGTCGGAAGGACTTTACCCCTAGTAGCGGATGAACCTTCAACGACATGTTTACGCTAAATGAGCTGCTTTCCGCCTCACTTCATGTACAGATACCGCCCCTGATTCGGACGATATCCCGCATGTCATCCTTCAACAGCTATGTAGGTGAGCGAGGCATGACCTTAAATTTAGACATGTTCAACAGGATCTGGACTTAAAATATATATCCAGAATCATGGCAAATGGCTACTCTGCTCCCTTTCGCCGGTTTTCTGCCCTATTTCTCCAACCTCCTGCGTGTGCAAGTTGATAGAAAATTGGTAAATATTAGATTAGTTTTTTTCCTGAAAAGCGGAGGCCACCTGTCTTCTGCTCACTGTGGCTTTCATAAATTCCACTCCACGTTGGATGCTTTACCCCAATACGAAAATGCTATTTGCGAGGTCTTTCTTGGTATACAGGACTACAACATGGTGTTTTTAAATTTGGAGAAGGCATATGATACCGAATGAAGTTAATGTATTATGGAGACTTTCCCTCCACACATACACACACCATGGCGCAAACGAATACCTCCTAATCTTCAAATCTGAGTTCTTACGAGATCGTCTGCCCGTATACGGTCACACTCTTTACCTTGAACATCAAATGTATTACCTCCGTCTACAGGAAGATGTTACCGCTAAGTTCTATGTAGATGACCATTCGATTCCCTTTGGTGCGGCCCAGATACTAACTTTGAGGAGTCGACTCCAAAAGATATTAAACCGCATCTCTGAATATGCCAAAGGCACGAAGTTGGGGGCGGGGTCCAAGACTAAGGTGGTGATTTTCTGACACTATATAGGCTCCACCCTTAGCCAGACCTGTTCTTGGTTTACGCGGGAGAGATATTTCTTGCTCTTCGCCATGCACGGTGCATTATGCTCTATTACGCGCGGGTCTGTTCGGGTTTAGGGTGGGCAACTCCTGCGAGAGCTCAATGTAGCCATCAGGCAGTTAGTACGTCTGGTTCTGCCCATGACGTCACCCTGGAGGGGACCACGTCTGACCATTTGTCGCCACGCCTCATCACCCAAAGCTTCTACAGCGCGGGGATGATTTTGTTCGACCTTTTGGGAGAATACTTCCTGTCACGCCCTCACCTGAAAAACTACACGGATGGCTCCAAATTCAAAAAGTGGATTGTCTTCCACGCCATATCCACTTTCTTTGAAGTAAACGGTGTTCTCACAAGCACTCTCCCGAGTTGGCTGCAATACCACTTGGTACTGGAGATAACTCACTCTGAATGCTCTTGGGGCATTGGAATCATCGCACCTCCTGGTTCGCGGTATCCGTGTCCCTCCAGCGCTGGAACATTTTTTTTGTTTTCTCTTTTTGCCTTTCTATAATCTTAGTGGCTGTTTTTTTTTTTATTTGGGTGTTTTTTTGTTGTTTTTTAGCAAAATCTCATAATCTTAAGCTAAAGATAATTCGTTGGATTATGCCCATGCAGCAGTCGCCGGATGGGCGCTATTTAAAAAAGAATGTGCAAGGCATTTGAGAATGAAAAAGGGCCTGAGGACTGACAGATTGCTGTGACAGTGCCGTTTTTTAAGGGTAAAGGAAAGAAGGGTGAATGTAAGAAGTACAAGGGAGTAAGTCATCAGACATACTCCTTGTAGGAAGTCGCCAGATAGTCTCTTAAAAAAAATCCTTGTAGGAAAGATGTATGGGAAAATTCTAATTAGGTGGATAAGGATAGCAAAGAGATTGATAAGGGATGGACACTGGAGCTTGAGTAGATTGAGGGTGTGCATCAAGTATTTGCACTGAAAGACCAAACTGGAAAAACAAGAGGATAACAAAGAGAAAACAAGGGAATAAGAGCTTTAAAATGTATGCTGGGTTCCTAGATCTGAAGAAAATTTATGATCCCCTATATATGGAAGCATTATTGCAAGTGAGAATGTATGGAGTAAGTGATAAATTATCATGAAGCAAATGGGCTGAGGGTGAAAAGGGTTTGAGAATGTTGATTAAGGCGTGTTATAAGGTGTGTGAGGAGGGGAGGCGAAAAGTAAATGAAAAAAGAATAAATAGTATTTAGATTTCAAGATTGGAGTGAAGTGTTATGCCAAAGACAGGTGCGAAGTTCAAAGTATCTTGGAGGTGTTGTGAATGATAGTGATGTAGATGATGAAGATTGCGACCACAAGGTAGGAAATGATAAGAATTCCGAGGCGTTAGTAAATGTCAGAGGGTTAAATGTGAAATGTGCTAGGAAGCTGCGTGAGAGTATGATGGTGCCAACGTTGGTGGATGGGAGTGAGACTACGGTGTGGAAGGAAAGATCTCGAGTGAGAGCAGATCATTTGAACAATGTGGGTGGGATGCTTTGTGTGCGAAAGTTAAGAGTTAGGAAAGAGTAGGTAAGAGGTGTTTACGGTGTGAAGGCAGGGTGTGAATGAGTGTTCTGAAGAGGTATGGGCGTGTAAGAATAGATGGAATTAGACTTGTAAATAGAATATAGGAGAGTGTATGTCAGGGTGTGCTAGTGGTTGGGAGACCGCGTAAAAGGTGAGTTTGTGTGAATGAGTGTGTGAGAGAAAGAAAAAGGACTATGGATCAAGTGGATGATAGTGTATATGTTAGATGTGCTAGGAGGGGGTTTGGGAGGGGTCTGCTTTGGGCCTTCTGCCCCAGGATGAGCACTGACTGGAATAGATGCTACTACAGCCCATCCAACTTTAGTGAAGTGATAGGAGGATTTGTGCGTAAGGGATAAAGGGGGGCGGGGGCGGTAGTTTTAGTGGCACTGAAGAGCACCAATCAGACTTTGTGGTAAACTTTGCCTCAACTGGATTTTTGTTTCAACCGAGTTGAGTGAATACAGTGCATTGGGATGATGAGAACAGCGAATCAATAAAATGGCTATAATGGGGGAGAGAATGGGCGAATTTAGCCTTTTCTAATTGTTTACCCTGGACATGTTTAGGACATGTGGATGACATGTTAGGAACATGTTGAGGACATGTGGATGTCATATTGAGAACATGTTGAGGACATGTGGATGACATGTTGGGAACATGTTGAGGACATATGGATGGCATGTTGGGGATATATTAAAGAAATGTTGAGGATGTTGAGAACTTGTTGGGACATGTTGAAGACATGTTTGAAACATGTGGATGATATGTTTGGAATATGTAAGGACATGTGGATGACATGTTTAGAACACGTGGATGACATGTTGGGGATATGTTGAAGACGTGTTGAAAACATGTTGGGAACATGTTGAGGACATGTTAAGGACGTGTTGATGATATGAGGGGGACATGTTCGACGAGGCGAGCGCCACAGTGATGACGAAGTTAATCTGAAGGTGGAAACAGATTCGCTTCCATTAGATAAATTCATATTATTAATGTTATTATTAATTGTATTATTAGCATAAATATTATTATTATTAATTATTATTATTATTATTGCCTAAACTAAACGCAAAAAGGGGCACCTCCGCCAGAAGGTTTGTTAGAAGAGGTTTGTAATGAAAGTGGTGAATTTATGATAAGTGAAAGTGTAACCGAATATCCCCCAAAGAATGCAACTCGGGCACTTAGAACTAAGAGGGCACGCAACTCTCTAGAACTTACCTTAACACGGAAGGAAAGAAGGGGGGTATTACGAGGAAAGTCTTACCCCAGGTCATTATTCACTACTGAGGCCGTTTCTTTCCATTCGCCATTTTGTTATTTACCCCCTCCCCCCCCCACCATCTGCTCCTTCATACAAGCCATGTTTTCCCTTCTCCTTAAATTTTAGTTTTTACATATTCCGTGTTTTATCCATTTTCTATTCCTCTGTCTTTCGGAGACAATATCGCATCCAGCTCATTTTCCCTCGGATATTTTCTCCCTCATTTGGTCCCCCATTTCTATGGAACCCTTTTTAATTTGTGTGCCCTTAATCGTCATCTGGAACCAATTTATGTGTCTACCCTAAATATGTTTCTATAGAATCCGGTTATGTATTGTGTATCTTTAATCGATTTGTATGGAGTCTATTGATGTACTTTGTGCCCTTAATTTATTTCTATGGAACCAATTTATGTAGTGTACCCTGAATCTATTTTAATGGAACCCATTTCTGTATTGTGTGGCCTTAATCTATTTTCATGGAACCGTTTTATGTATTGTGTATCCTTAATCTATTTCTATGGAACGTATTTATGAACAGTGTGCCATTAATCTACTTCTATGGAACTCATTTATGTATCGTATGCCCTTAATTTATGTTTATGGAACCCATTTATGTTCCGTATGCCCTTAATCTATTTATATGGAACCCATTTATGTAGCGTGTACCCATTATCTCTTTCTTTGGGATCCATTTATGTACCGTGTGATCTTAACCTATTTCCATGGAACCCATTTATGTTGCGAAGCCGCTCATCTTATGAATCTATACAGTCGAGACAAGACGAGAACAACGAGATTCCTTCAAAATCTGCAGCCCCAACTACCGTGTGCGGCCAAGAGGAGACACACCAGGAATCTTGGTAATGGAAAGGCTATGTACTGACAGGGGAAGGTTTATGCACTCGGCTTCCCTTTTTACCACAAGGGCTAGCCAGCGGCAGGAACCGCAAAGCGAGAAGGCAAGCAAAGTAGTTAGTTAACGCTAAAGTGCAGTCCGACCAGTGTGTGTACACGCCCTGGCGCCTACCAACCACTGCCCCCCCCCCCAACACTGCCTTGTGTTTTTTTTTCGTTTTGGGCAAAAGCTAGAGGAAGGATACCTCGAACACAAACCAGTATTGGGAGTACCTATAGTCGAGCACAAACAGACTGGTGTCTCGGCATCTCCCTGCAACCGAGGATGAAGCCTGGTCATCTCGAGCCTCTCTTACCACCAGGGTCCTTCTCTCCTCAGTCAAGATACGGTTCCGAAGACTGCACACATTCCTACCTGCTTAAACCTAGTGCAGGTTGATGCCCTCAAGAGGGCATCCGTCATCATCAATCTCGATTGACTTCCCAAAGCCAAGCTAAACCATTAATCTCTTTATATTGGATCCATTTATGTACCGTCTGCTCTTAATCTATTTTTATGGAACCCATTTATGTAGCGTGTACCATTAATCTCTTTCTATGGAATCCATTTATGTACCGCGTGCTCTTAATCTATTTCTATGGAACCCATTTATGTAGCGTGCACCATTAATCTCTTTCTATGGAATCCATTTATGTACCGTGTGCTCTTAATCTATTTTTATGGAACCCATTTATGTAGCGTGTACCCATAATCTATTTCTGTGGAACCCATTTATGTAGCGTGTACCCTTTTGGCCTTTCTATGGAATACATTTATGTACCATGTGCTCTTAATCTATTTCTATGGAACCAATTTATGAAGCGTGTACCCTTAATCTATTTTTTGTGGAACCCATTTATGTAGCGTGTACCCTTTTTCTCTTTCTATGGGATCCATTTATGTACTGTGTGTCCTTCATCTGTTTACCGTATCAGCAAGGTTTTTAAGAAGAGATCTTTAAAGAAAATGGTCCAGAAGTGGAAAGTGAAATTATGTGGAATAATAAATGGTGTTCCATTAAGACGGATTGAAGTTAGCAGTAAATAAAATAGCGTTATTAGTGAAAATTTATTAATTTCACTATTGGATCATGTTATTTGAGTCATGGCAATTATGTGTGAAAAATAATATCGCCTAAATGTCCGCCAATGCTTCGGCGGCACACCTCCACTCGATGGTCAAAACTTTTGATGACGTCTCTGCATAGTTGCTCCTCGATCTCACCAATATGCCTTATTATCTCATCCTCCAGCTGTTGAATTGTTCTTGGCTTGTTAGCATAGACCTTACTTTTGATATGACCCCAAAGGAAGAAATCTAAAGGCGTCAAGTCACACGCTCGTGGTGGTCAATTGACCTCTCTGTTTCGAGAGATGATGTGACCTGGGAACTTCTCATTCAATAAAGCTATTGTTGCATTGGCTGTATGGCGTGTGGCGCCGTCCTGTTGAAACCACAAATCTTTGACATCCATAAAATTCAATTCAGGCCATAAAAAGTTGGTTATCATGGCACGGCATCGCTCGCCTGTCACCGTGACAGAATTCCCAGGATCATTTTCGAAGAAATACGGCCCAATGATTCCGCTAGCAAAAAATGTACTCCAAACAGTGACCTTTTGTGGATGCAGTTGCTTTTCAACAATCTTCCTGGGATTTTCATTAGCCCAAATGCGACAATTCTGCTTATTAACGAATCCACCAAGATGGAAATGGGCTTCATGACTAAAGATGATTTTTTGCGAAAAATCATCATCGGCTTGTCTTTGCTCGTGCACCTAATTGACGAATGTACGGCGTTTCAAATGGTCAGCAGTCTTCAGTTCTTGTGTCAATTGAATTTTGTAAGCGTGTAGAGACAAATCTTTTGTCAAAATTAGATGTCACGTTGTTGTGGAGAGGTTCAATTCCTGCGCGCTATGACGAATAGAGGTGTCTGGATCTTCGGCCACATTCTCGCGCACTGCAGCAATGTTTTCAGCGGAACGGCGTAAACGAGCACGCAATGGCGTTTTTATATCTGCCACTGACCCCGTTAATTTGAATTTACGAACAATTTTCGCAATTGCACTCTTGGTTGGTCGATTATGTTGACCAAAAAAATCGCGAAGTACCCGAAATGCGTTTCTGTTTGAACGTCCATTTTCGTAAAAGGCTTCGATAACTTTAGCACGTTGTTCGATTGTTACTCTGTCCATGGTTGAAATTGCCAAAGACTTAAGTTGTCAAATCTGAAAGAAAAAGAACAAAATCATTAGACGCTTAAACTTAACTCACATTTAAAATCAGTCCAAGTTACTGGAACACCCTTTATATCGACGCAGAGTTGTTCTCGGGCTTTGGGATTGGAGGGCACGCAATCTTTCATATATCAGCTCCAGCTGATTCCAGACTCAATAAATTGGAGGTCATTATATCAGGTCTCCCTAAAAGTGCGTGCGGTTTAGGATTCTGTGCGAATGAATCTAACACACGAGTATCTTTAAGTGATGGTGGTGAAGGAGGAGACAGATGGTTCTTCCCCGTTGTATTTACCACTAATACAACCACCTGAGACTTTGGAAGAGGATGTAATTCATTTCAAATCATCATCATCGGTGCTTGAGCCCTCGCCTGTGCGAGCGCTCTTAAACGTGCGCTTATGGGCCTCTTAAACGTGCGCGAAGATCACCCAAACTGGGACATTCAACACGAATGTGCCAAACAGACAGGCGGACAATGCAGTCGTCACAATAAGGCACAGGCGAGCGCTCAAACAAAGGGCGGAGCGTCACGCGACTGTGCACAATTCGAAGATGAAACTATGGTTATGACCAATCTTTCTTATCTTCGTTTTCACTAAATGCCTTGTTTGTTTTCATTATTTCTCGAAGAAATCCACATGAATTCAACTTCACACACGAAGAGGATGAGATATTTAAAAATCTCGGGTATTAGTTTAAAATGCTCCATTATCTTAATAGACAAATTAGGATAAAAGAGATGTACATCAGAATATATTATGTCAATTACACGACATAACTTATTAAACTTAATATTTGTACGTTTGGGAATTTTGAAATTCTTAGAACGAGGTTTGCAAACTACTGGAAGTCAATCGGAATTTAGCAAGAAATAAATTCAAAACCGCTGATGGATTTAAATGAATTCGATCCACAATTGAGTAGCTCTTGAACTAAACGTCCTTTATTACCTTCTAAACTTCAATATCTACCAGTTTCCAAAATAGTGGGGTAGGAGCACTTCAATGCCATAAACCTACCCGCAGGTCCAACTCCCTCTAAGCCCCTATGAAGTACAAAGTACTTATCATATATCCACGCGGAGGGAAAAGCCTTTCATAATGATCGGATGTTAAGTCATAGAATTGACGGGAAGTTGGATATTTTAGAATACTACTACTAAAAACTTTGGTAGGAACGTTTAAAAGCCACCTTATCCTGTATTCATAATAATAAACAAATCATAATGATCGGGTGTTATGCGCTGTTTGATATATCTAAGTCATAGAATTGACGGGAAGTTGGATATTTTAGAATACTACTACTAAAAACTTTGGTAGGAACGTTTAAAAGCCACCTTATCCTGTATTCATAATAATAAACAAATCATAATGATCGGGTGTTATGCGCTGTTTGATATATCTAAGTCATAGAATTGACGGGAAGTTGGATATTTTAGAATACTACTACTAAAAACTTTGGTAGGAACGTTTAAAAGCCACCTTATCCTGTATTCATAATAATAAACAAATCATAATGATCGGGTGTTATGCGCTGTTTGATATATCTAAGTCATAGAATTGACGGGAAGTTGGATATTTTAGAATACTACTACTAAAAACTTTGGTAGGAACGTTTAAAAGCCACCTTATCCTGTATTCATAATAATAAACAAATCATAATGATCGGGTGTTATGCGCTGTTTGATATATCTAAGTCATAGAATTGACGGGAAGTTGGATATTTTAGAATACTACTACTAAAAACTTTGGTAGGAACGTTTAAAAGCCACCTTATCCTGTATTCATAATAATAAACAAATCAGAAATTATGACATTCATATATTTAGATTTGTCACCCATGTAAAACTTTATTTTCTTATAGGAATTTCCTTTTTAAAGCTATAACTAAATTATTAATTTCGCTTGGCGTTTGTTAACATAAATAGTACTTTTGTTAATTAGTACAAAAAAATATAGAAATGAAGAGTCATTCTTAATAATAAGGTGGAAGCGTGACTAAAATGGAGGTAACACATCAGTTTAGGGGCCCACGGTAGGTGGCGCTGTTTATAGGCTACAATATGTCTTATGACGTCAGACGGTAGCGTCAGATGTGACCAATCACGGCGTTATATCTTTTTGTATACGAGTATATACTGGGGGAGGCTGTGCCCCCAAGACCCCCCCATTGATTGGAACTCAGGATCATCGTAGGGTGGTCCATCCGTAGGGATATGTCCCCCACGAGCAGTCCCCTTGAATTTACTGTTTTTTTTCCGATTTTATTTTTCGTATTTTTTGTTTCGCTGCGAACAACAGCTTTTTCCTGTCAAGAAAAACTTGGTAACCTAATTACAGGGTGTCCACAAAGGCTGGGTACATAGGAATTTTAATATTTTATTTATTTATGTTATTTTTCCTCCCCAGATCGAATGATGGCTCTGTCTAAAGAAGAAAGAATCGAGTTGGTACTCTTAAGTGGACGAGAAAGATGGTCTTATCGCAAAATCGCCGATGAATTTAACCTTCGACACCCTGATCGGCAACCTATTTATTTTACTGCCGTCGGGAAATTGGTCACGAAGTTTAAAGAAACAGGCAGTGTCTTGGACAAACCCCGTTCCGGGCGACCAAAGACTTCAGACGAAACGAAAGAGATTGTCATGGCCAAGATTGCTGCTAGCCTAAAGAAATCACTTCGTCGGACATCCATGGAGTTGGGTGTTCCAAGGTCAACTATCCACAAAATCCTGGTAGAGCAGAAGTTCCATCCGTACAAATTACAGATATTGCATCACTTAAATGAAGACGACCCCGATAGACGAATGCAGATGTGCGAATGGTTTTCAGATAAATTGGATGAAAATATCAATTTTACTAAAGACCTTTTGTTGTTCAGTGATGAAGCTTTGTTTTATGTTAATGGTGAAGTCAACAGACAGAATCTTCGATACTGGTCTCAAGACAATCCACATTGGGTGGATCCATCGAAACAGCAAGGCTGCCAAAAGGTGATGGTGTGGTGTGGTTTGTGGAAAGCTCATGTGCTAGGACCCTTCTTCTTTGATGAACATGTAACCGGTGAGACTTATCTGAACATATTGAGAGACAAATTAATGCCTCAAATTGAGCGCCTAGGCGAGGGACTTCCGGACTGGTTTCAGCAGGATGGAGCCCCTGCCCATTTTGCTACAAATGTTAGAGATTGGCAGAATGGCACTTTTCCTCACTGGATTGGAAGAAGAGGTCATGTGGAGTGGTCCCCTCGTTCACCAGACCTTTCTCCCATTGATTTCTTTTTCTGGTGTATGTTAAAAGAGAAAGTTTACTCAATGAAAATTGCAAATCTAAACCACTTGAGAGAACGCATTATCAGTCAGTGTGCTGAAATCGACGGCAATGTACACCTATTCAATCGAGTTCACCAGAATTTAGCAAGGCGCATCGAATTATGCATTGCAAATAATGGAAATCATATCGAAAATATAATTTCTTAACATTATAATTAAATAAAAAAAATTTGTTCTAAAGGTATGTATTTATCCCCTATGTACCCAGACTTTGTAGACACCCTGTACAAACAATACTTACTTACTTACGTAAAACGATTAATTACGGAAAAATATGAAATTTGAACAATGTCTTTTAAAGTAAATGGCAACCCGCAAAAAATGTACCCCTACGCGCTAATTGTTTGAAACGGCACCGCTGTTGCTTACTGTTTTCGTTTGCATAGATTTTATCGCAACGAAACATTAAATTTTCTGAAAAATTTAAATTCGAAACTTCATTTCGGGCATTTTATAGTTTTCTCGATTAGTTTATGCGCCTCTGAAAAATCCCAAAGTTTTTCGCGGTCAGGCAAAATAAACCCGAATTCGAATGACGAATAAGCACAGCTAGAGCATGACGAAACCGAAACATTTGCGCAGCAGGTCATATGACGACGTTGCCAGTAAAAACTTATCATTCGCAGCGAAACAAAAAATACGAAAAAAGGAAAAACAATAACAGACATCAAGAAACCTTACCTAACTTAGAAAAAACTATAAACGAGCAGAGGCGAAGATATTTTGTAAATAATACAAAATAAAGGTTACAAACCACCAAAACAACAAAAAAATTATAACGCCGTGATGGGTCACATCTGAAGCTAGCGTCTGACGTCATAAGACATATATTGTAGCCTACTAACAGCGCCACCTACCGTGCGCCCCTAATCTGAAGTATTATCAAAATAGAAAGGTACGCAGAAATGATAGTATACTTCCTATCTAGGTGAAGCTGCACAGCCACTGCCTGAAACGAGATATCTAAAGTGAAAGGAAGAACGGAGACATCATACCGGGTGTAAACCGCGCATCCCCCAGCTAGACCTCCATCTCGTGGTGGTGGGGTCGCAAGACCCTTATACTCCGGGAGGGCGGGCAGGGGGCACGCGCCTAGCATGGTCTCCAGCAGAAAAATAGCTAACGGGGAACGGGACGAGACGAGCCTCCGCCGCTCCTCCCAGTTGGCCCGGAGTCCACGGCAATTCCATTGAAGGAATATGCTCTCCAGGCCTAGCTCGAAGGAGATACGGGGACCCTCTTCGAACAGAAGACCCTCACGGAAATGGCCATACGCTTCCCGGAGGCAGAACCCCGGGCACTGTTGGCCGGACAAAGCGCTGAATGCGCTGTGGCCTTCGAGGACTTATTGGGGAAGGTTGGGCTCGCCATGCGAGTCTTTTCCTCCCTCTGCCTCGAAACTTTAGGCGGGCGTTGCGGCTTCGGAGGTGGGGGGCCCTTTTTTCGAGGAACCACCGTCTCCGAGCTATTTATCCCACCACTAGGGGTGGGCGAAGGAGCCGAAGCTCCTTTGTTGCTGTCCTCCTTTCGGGGGCCAGCTTTAGGAACCCCGGAATTTGGCCCGTCGACTAACTTCAGGGGTGTTGCCCCCTGTGAGTCTAACGACTCTGTGGAGTCGCGTGGCCATTTCGCCTTACGGGAAACAGTCACGCTGGGGGAAGGAGGGGGAGCCCTGGTTTTAGCCGGGGCTGGGTGTGAACCCTTTGTGCCGCCAGCTTTACCAGGGGAGCGCCCGGGTTGAGTAGAAGCCGCAGAAGGGTTCCGAATGGGCGCGGAAACAACCTTGCTCGTTGGCCTGGATGGGCCTGGAGGAGAGGGTGTCTTTCTAACCATTGATGCATAAGACGTCGCAGGCAGGGCCGGGCGCGTCAGGACCAAGTCCTTAGCCTCGTGGAATGACAGTCGATCCTGGGCCTGAACAGCCAGAATTTCTTTCTCAAGAAGATATGCACCACATTGCTTCGAAGAAGCGGAGTGCGGCTCTCCGCAATTGACACACTTGGCCACACACGATTTAGACTTATCGTGTGCAGCCTTGGAGCAATTTACACATACTTCGGGTGACCCCGACTTTGCACGTCTACATGAACGATTCGTATGGCCGAAGCGGTGACAGTAATAGCACCGCCACAGCAGTGGCACGAATGCCTTCACGCCATAGGGGTACCAACCCGCATGCACCGACTCAGGGAGCTTGTCGCACTCGAACGACGAAGAGTATAGTGGTAGCTCTCGAGGCCCCTCCCTGTTTTCTCATCACACGTTCGATCTTGACGGCCCCATGGTCGGCCAGCTCTAAGGTGATGTCTTATATGGAGTAGTCAACGAGTTCCCTCGCATAAACTACTCCTTTCACAAAGTTTATGGTAGAGTGCGGCGTCACACTTACCGTGGTGCCATGAAGTGTCCGAAGAGCTCTTATCTTGGCCACCTCGGCGGGATTCGCCACATTCGCCAGAAGGCTCTCGTCCGAGAAACGGGTCACCTTCGGCTCTCTGCCAATTACACTAGCTAATGCTCTCCTCTGATGGATCATGTTGCCCTTGGACAACATGGTGCCATCAGTAGAGCGAATAACGAGGAAGCGTTTGAAGCCAGCGGGCTCGAAAACGCCATGTAATCTCTGAATCCGGGGCCCCCGATGTTATCGAGGCTCCGCCCTGAGCACTTTTCGTCTTAGTCATAGTCAGGGGCTCCGCACCCGGGGGGGCAGAGGGGCCTGATGTACCGATCTTGGCTTGGTCGCTTACCAAAGTGGTAGCAGACCCATCCGTCCCTGCGGATGGAGAGGAGCCTCGAGTTTTCTTAGTCTTTTTTTTTTGGAGAGGAGGGTGGGGAATGAATCCGCTTCTCCCCTCCGCCAGCAGAAGCCCCCAGGCCAGATGGACCGGCTTCAGCCAGGTCTTTCTCCGAAATGGAGAAGGTCCTGGTAGTCGCAGGGGCACCAGTTGGAGGAGATCCCTTCCCTCCTCGTACTGCCTCTTAGACCTCAGCCGTTTGAAGAGGACCTTGCATAGGGGTTGATTCGGGTCCGGTGCTTGGCACCGAGCCTGGATTCCTCCCATGGAAGGCCCTACCGGAAGAGGCTGGGTTGCCTCAAGGACCATGTCTATCATACGAGGGGCCATTCCCTCCCAGGATATCGCAAGTCCCGTTGGCAGCGTCACCAGTCGTGTGTGGGGAGCCACAGGCCTTGACCCCAGCAAGGTTCAATATTCTTGCCAGCAGGTCTTTTGAGGGAAGCGACCGAAGGGGCCTGGCTTCCCTCTCTCCCCTAAGGGAGTTTGCCCTCCCAAGCCGCTTTAATAAGGGGCGGTCGGCAATGGGCTGCCTGCTGGTTTTCTTGGCAATCCCCTTAGAAAGAAAAGGAGGGACTGCCGCTGGAAATAGGGAGGTGCCCGAAAGCACCTCCAGAGAAGGGGGTGAGGGGGAGTCCCCTACACCCTTAGTCGTAGGAGAGGAGTAAGCCTCCTCTCCAGTTAGAGAAATGTGGAAAGGTCCCCTGCGCAAGCACAGGGGGAGAACCTCCATTTTTTCTGTGGAGCTGCCCGAGGGCGGCTCCGTCGATGGAACAGAGGAAGTTGAGGGGTGGGTTTTTTTTGGTTGTTCATCTATGGGCATGGTGGCCCTATTTTTTTCACGGGAAGCATTAGCTCATCACCCCTTGCAGTAGCCCACACTGCAAGAGGTGTTTACAGGCCTGGCAGAGCCAGGTGCCGCCATTCAGGACCACCCCTCCCTCCTGGTGCTCCTTGCAGTCCATCGGCATGGCGGCTCCACCTTGAACACGGCGTAAAATTGATAGAGTGTGAAGAGGAGAGGAAAAGGGATGTGATGAAGGTATGGGTAGGGATGAAGCAGCTTGTTAAAAGGCCCCCATCCCGGACCAGAGCTCAGGAGTTAGGGAACATTGTCCCCTCACCCCTCAGTCCTAATCCGGGACGGTTGGCTGAGAAGGAGGTCAGCATCTACCCTGTAAAATCAGAGTCTGAACAGAGAAAGTTGTGGGAGAGGTTGTATGAAAAGCGACGAAGTAGGGGAGAAATACAGGCTATCTGAAGGAAGGTAGAGAAGCTAAGCTGGGGCCGGACGGAGCGCTGGATCCAGTCAGCACGGCGGCCAGGATGGCAAATCGCCGCGCCCCTTACGGGGGGGGGGAGGAGGCTTACCAATTTAAGCCTAATCAAATTCTAGAATTTTCTTTAGCGCATGGACGTCACTTCCGTGCTGGCAAAGAAATTCCACGTGGAATTCCCCCACACAGTTGCCTGGCCTTAGAAAAGAAGCCGTTTGACTGGGATGACCTATGATGGGCCCTTGTGGCTTTTGTCATCTGTTATATTATATTGTGGGGACTTTGATTTTGTCTTCCCCTGGTGATGGTGCTTTTTGTGGTTGGGTTTTGACAGATGCGGATGACCTTTGATAGGCCCTTGTGGCTTTTGTCATCCGTGAAATTATGTTATTTATGTTATGTTATATGTTCTTATTCATTTATATTTGTTTATATGTATTTATGTTACTAATATTTTGTTGTTTTTTTTCTAGAAGTATTATGAATATAGTTGATTAAACCCTATAAAAAGGGGCAGTTTGAATATAACTTAACCACACTCATTTCTATCATTACAATAAAAGCTTGTAAGGCATGCTCCACCAAAAAGCAGAATTTGTGACTCGGTTTAGAAGTTCAGAGAGTATGGGACTGTGCAAAATCTTAATTCTAAAGATCTGAGGGACAATTAATCTGGTCGGAGGGTGAGTGCTTGGACAGAAAGGAACATTGATGCTGTACGGGACTCAGTGGGGCGAAGCCCAAATAAATCACTTCGACGACGCAGTGAAGAGCTTGGAATCTCTCAAGAATCTTTGAGTCGTGTTCTTACCAGATCCAAATAAAGCAAAAACTTACGAAGGTGGATATGGAAAAACGCGTAACCATATGCGAATGATATTGTGACACAATCGAAGACAATCCAGATTTTTTGGATCATGTTTGGTTCTCTGACGAAGCGCACTTTCTGCGGTCAGGACATGTAAACAGCAAAAATAATGTTTATTGGGGGTATAACCGCACCGGAGAAAGTGTTACAGAGGCCGTTTCACTTAACAAAGTGCACAGCATGGGTAGCAATCTCTAAAAATGGCATCATTGGCCCATATTGGTTCGAAAACGAAAATGAGAGACCTCAAACGGTGAATAGGAGCGTTATGTGGCAGTGCTGAGGAAGGTTTGGGCATCGTTAGGACCACGCAGAGATAGATCGAGATGAACAGTAGTTTCAGCAAGACGGTGCCACCTCCCACACATCAAAAGACTCCCTAGCTTGGCTGAGACAACGATTTCAGGAGAGACTGATCAGTAGGAAGTGTGATGTTGAGTGGGGACCGTATTCACCGGAATTGCCCCCCCCCGCCCTTATTTGTTTTGAGTCTTGAGTCTTATAATCCCCAAAAGCGATGTCCGCTGTATAGGGATGCAAGTTTTGGTGTGCCCGGGTTCTACAGACACTTGAGGGTGGGTGGAGGCAGCATCTGTCGGATGGCTGGGAGTGCTGCTCTGCGGAATTGATGTGCGTTGCTTGCAGTTACTGCCTCTTGTGGCAGTCTGTTCCACACTTGTACAGCTCTTGGGAACATGCTGTACAAGTAGCAGTCCACCCTTGTGTTTGGGTGGCTGTAAGCGTGTTGTTCATCTTGGCTGTATTTTCTGTTTAGGGGTCTTGTTGTCCTGGTGATATCCTGTGGCATATGGATGCTCACCAATCCCCTATGCACCCTGAAGAACATCTCTGCCTGATGTAGGGTGCATCTGGTCTGCAAGGTGTCCCATTTCATGTTATCCAGCATACTGGTCACACTTGCTTGCCGGTCGTACTGGTGGGTGGCAAAACGAGCTGCTTGCCGCTGCACACTCTCAATGATGTCAGAGTTTCTTGAGGTGTGTGGGTTCCAGGCACAAGCAGAACCCTCCAGCTGTGGTCTGACCAGGGTCATGTATGCTGCCTCCTTCACCTCACTGCTACAGGCTCCAAGGGTCCTACGGACGAAGCCCATGGATTTTGCTGCCTTTGCCCGTACCTGATCTAAATGGGTGTTCCAACTTAGGTCCTGTGAGATGGTCACTCCCAGGTATTTGCAGCTTTCCTTTTGTGGTATTGCTTGCTGGTTGACGGTGAAGAAGTGTTGCAATGGGTTTCGTTTTAAGGTCACACAGAGATGTGCACACTTGTTGATGTTAAACTCCGTGTCTCGTAGTGTTTGCCCATTCAAAAACTCTTAGAAGGTCTTCATGCAGATTATGTTGATCATTTTTATTTTCAATGTGGCAAAAAATCACACTGTCGTCCGCGAATAGTCGAATTGTTGACGAGACTCCTTCGTTTATGTCATTTGTGGGGGTATCTCAAGGATAATGTGTACCAGAACAACCCTCAGACGATTGGTGAACTGAAGGCAACAATCACAGCAAGAATTAGGTAAATCCCACATGATGAATGTGTTAGAGTAATTGAAAATTTTGCGCGACCTATGAAAGTTTTCCTCCAACGCCCCGGAGCTCGTTTGGAGCTGACTTTTATGAAAACCGACCAAAATAACTGAAACTTTGAAGAATTATCGTACACAGACTGAAGTTTAAGTCCAGCAAGTTTCAATTAATTTACTGGAATTTTGTAGGATTTAATAAAATATTTATGATTTTATTTTTGGGGGGTCACCCGGTACAAAAGTCTGCAATTCCGTCAACCCTTTCTGAGAGCTTAAAAAAAATAGTCCACCCTTTAATGAATATTTTCTCTGATACCCGAGATAGAGAATTGTACTTTACCAAACTAAAATAGATTTATTCCGACGTTGGGTATTTTACCAGGGATATGTTACAATAACTGACATAAACCTTGTTAACCCTGAATCTTAGAGAAGAAAGGGATATGCTAAATTTTTAGCAAGAAATTGGTGCATAAAACAAACACTATGGAGCAAAGTAGAGAAATCAATGTAGCCGAACAATGGCAGTCACATGCGAGCAGGGATGAAAATAAAGAATAAAACGAAAGGCAAAGAAAGTGAAAAGGAATAATGAAAATGAATAAGGCTTCATATAACACCAATATAACTCCAAGTGATGGCAGGGGTAAAACTCTCCTGCATAGGTTAAAATCTCAACAAAAGTTGAAATTTAAGCTGTTGGGGCTAAAAAGGGATATCATCTCGGATATGCTTGAAGTGAATGTTCTGCTAGATACAGGATAGGTACCCATCACCAAAGAGGCGACCTTGATAATAGTAAGAAAATAGAGGAAGCCAACAAGGGCATCCCTTCAATGAAGTCATTGAAGAGAAGTTCAATGGAGAGTGCTGAAATTATATAACTCTAAGGATTAATTGATTTGCATTTGTTATGTGAGTTAACTGTTTAATTAAATTCATCCATTCATATTTTACGTTTTGTACAATAAAACTCTAAAACCAGACAACATTAATTTTGCATGTTTTTAAAAAAGATTTTAAGATCACATCCGTTTTCTACTTATCATATAAATAAAATGACTGTAGGGCACTGTGCAAGGTGGAATGGGCTTGACAATGAGGCCTCACACATGAGCATCATTTGAATCCTATGATGGCTTGTAACAGGCACGCTCACAACTATGCACATCAAATAATCTAAAATAAGTATAGCAGTTTTCATAAATAATAATAATAACTCTTTGTGTAAATAATATGTAACATCGCTGTAAAATAATAATATATAGCTTTTGTAACAAAGAACCTATAACAATAATCCATGTAAATAATATATATGTTGCTTGCAAAGGCCAAGGCGAGAAGAATGAATTCGCGACGTTCACACGTTAGCAAACCTGTGCACATGTACTCACACATACACAGTAAAACGAAGTAAAGCGATTTCCACAGCCACGCTAAAAGGTCAGCTGTTTAAACAAGCTTGGTAGCAGGTGCAGATCAGAAAACACCATAGTAGCGGCCATTATTTGCTAGCGGTTACCGTGAAATGCAATTCACTTCTTTTGGAATTCGATAAAAATGAATCTCTATCTTTAAGGACACGCAAATGAACACAAAGGGGATGAGTCTCCGCCCAAACAAAATCATTGGCTAATGGTAAGCCACGCCCACGGCGTGCGCCACAGTATATACATTTTGGCTAAACCGTGGGAATACACCAGAACATAACACAAGCAAGAGCCGCACGTACAAACACAACGCTGCACAGGTTCTATCTACCCTGCGGGTAAAAAACTTCAGTTACACCTATACAAAACACTAGTGCGACCTCTTCTCACGTACGCCCTACTGTCACTCGTAGCTGCGAGTGCTACGTGGCAGCAGAAGGCTCAGCGCATTCAGAACTCCGCTCTTAAGCGCGCTTGCCGCTCTCCCTTGTACAAGAGAATGTCCACACTACACGACAAAAACAAATCTGTACCCCTCAACACATACGCTCACACCAGACTCACAACACAACTAGGGAAACTCGCCAGAGACCCCTTATACACCGCACTACACGCAAGACGGTATGTTGTGATGGCACCGCGATACCCCGCAGCCCATGACCACCCGCAACCCATACCGTTCTTCGTATAAGTCAAAAGCATAATGAATAACGCGTTTCCGACTAAGCAGACACGCTCTCCTTCCTGACCACCCTCCAACCGTCGTCCAGTCACGAACACCTTGAGATCCACCCGACCACATCACGCATCGGTGTTTAGCCACCGACCTATCAACTCTTCCTATTCCCTCTCAAGTTATTTCCGCACCCTTTTCCTCTACGACTGCCAGTTTGCCTGTGTTACACAGTGATCTCTCTCTGTCCTTTCTATACACCATTGATTGATTGATTGTGGGAGGACAGTCTTGCAGTATTTTAGTCAATCAGAGTCACGGGCACTTTCACAATTACCGTCTCAGTCAGTCCCAGTCGGAGTCGCTGTCAGTTAAGTACTAACCCCAAAACAAGTAATAGGCTCACCCGAATACACGACACGCCCGTTTTTTAATTCATCTTACGCCAAAGCAACCCGAGTTCTACACCTTAAAATAAAGAGTCCGGAATTTTGCCGTTTGGAATTTCCCTTCCTACTGGTAATCCCTATCAATCCTCTTAATGAGTCTACTTAGCCTCAAGCCGAGGGGAAGTATTATCTTCCCTCGAACTATTGGACTCAGCCTGTGACGAGATCGTCATTGTAAAACAACATCGGGTCGGATTAGTACTTGGATGGTTCACCGTCGAGGCCGTGGAGAACATCACAGCAGCATTTTCCTCAGAGAGCAACCCCGATACTTGGTGACGTACCATATTCAAGCCACCACAACTTAATGCTGCCAACCTCACCTACCTAGAAATAATAATACCACACCACCTAACACCAATAGGACCAAAAGGTAGGAAAAACAAAGAAACATGAGGGGTCGGGGCGTGAAGACACAACTTTAAATTCCAGAGCGTCTTTCCCTATTTTCTATATCATGCGCCGCGAATGGCTGTCCTCATCCATGTTATGTAGTCAGTGTAGAAATAAGGGCAAGGGGGGAGGAAGGTAGCCCAAAATTGGCCCCCACGTCAGTAACTTCGTTTTGGCAACACTTACACATCCAAGAACCAAACATAAGACAAGCCAGGTATCTTCTCGAATCGCGGTATCCACCGCGTCACAGATACCGTGAAACAGAGGATAATAATAATAATATGTATTTATAATGCGCCCTTCAGGGCTGTTAGCCCTCCCAGAGCGCAGGGAATGTGAAGATTAGGTCTCAATGGCAATTAGCGAGTTACCTTGTGAGTCACTAATGACACTGTGAGTCACTAAGAATGAAAAAAAAACTGTCTCCGAGTCAGGCACAAAGGTTATTTCCGCATACTGAGTGGTATATTTCAACCAGGTCAGCCGTGAAGACAGACAAAGCGCCATAAACAGCCCCGCCCGCCTCAAACAAAGGGGAGGGAGCATCAAAACAAACCCCCTCGAGATCGGGCTAGCAAAAGAGGTGAATGTTTGAGAGAAAAAGATGGCATAGTTAGGAAATATTGTGTATTGTGTAATATTGATGGGATGGTTGTGAATAAAGGGGGTGATACGGGTAAGGACGATAATGACCTGTGCCAGGTTGCCTGACAAACGCTTTCGTTTTTTTATTTCAGTTTGCTTTTTTGGGTGTTTAGTTGGTTGTATTTTCCGCATTCGAGCCTTTATTATCGTATGCCCATTTGAATGTTTGTATCCTTTGTTTTTGTTTTGTGCTTTCTTTCGCACTTTTTACTTTTTCGCAGTCAATTTATTTTGTTTTGCATTTTATATATATATATTAATATATATATATATATATATATATATATATATATATATATATATATATATATATATATATATATATATATATATATATATATATATATATATATGTGGATTGCTCGATATGTGTGTAGGGATTTTATGGAAAAGCCTCTTGGGGCGAACGAGGGTCATGTATAATTTAGTCTTGTTATTGCTTGAAAGATTTCGGAAGCCTGTGCAGTGCTGTTACGCAAGGGCGTTTTCGCTTGACATTTTTTGTGTTAAATGAGAGAAATATCCATTTGTCGTTATTTTGAGGCCGAGAATTCGCCCTCCCGTTGTACATGGATACGCCTCTCCATGTACTCATGCAGCAACTGTTTGCCTCCGGTTTTCGGGAATCAATTTAAACTTGTTTCTGTTCCTTTTCTCTTGCTGTTCTCTGTTCAATGTCTCTGGGTTTTATTTTCTATAGCTGGTAATTATATGTGTGCTATCATCTGATAATTGGATGTACATCGCACTCTTGTGTGCCGGTTGAGATAGGTCTATGGTGTACAAAGTTGGAGAGAGACACCCTCCTTGAGGGACACCCGCTTGTAATTCGAATGCGTCTCCTGCCTGGCCGTTTAGGCGCAAAATAGCTCTTCTTCCGTCTTGGTAGCTGCATAACATTTTACATAGATTAACTTTTATGTTAAGGCTGCTGATCTTAGCTTTCATGCTTTGTCAACATCGCGGAGTATAATGTACACTCTGTTACTTCACGCTGTCTCAGTAGCGATCTTTTCTGTTGTAATTGCCAGCGCGGCTTCAGTCCAACCCTTGCTCCTGAACCCAATGTTGTTGTGTGTTGTAAAGGTTCGTGTTTTTGAAGTATTTTTTAACTTTTCGTTTATGAGCTTTTCAAGAAGTTTCTCAAGAAACTCCAATAGCAAGATGGGACGGTAGCTCTCTATTTGGTGCTTCGGTTTTCCCCGTTTCGATAAGATCATCTTTGCCGTTTTGAACGCGTGGGGGAAATATTCAATGTTTAGACAGGCATTGAAGATCTTCAGAATTGACTCATGCACGTTGTTCGATAAGTTCGTCAAGTGTGGCTTAGTTATGCCGCTCCATCCTGGTGCTTTTTGCCTGAAGGACTTGACCGCTGCCAAGTAGTCCTCTATTGTGAAGGGCATTCCTTCTCTTAACGGGTTGCGTCTCTCCTCGTCAACAAGTACGTATGGTGTAATGATTTCTTGCCATGTTTGCAGTCTGCATATAATCTCTTCTCCGTATTCCCTATCGTATTCCAGATTTTCTTCCTGAGAAATGGAGAATATTTTTTTCCATTGACTTTGGAAGTGTTCTTGTAGCTCGTCGTTCCGTTGCACTTCCTTATTTTGTGCTTTAATTTCTATTTTTTTCTTTTGATTGCGACCCTCGTAGTATTCTGTATTAGGTCCAGAATTTCCTTGGATATGTTTCGATGTCCATATTTTCATTATGTTGTTCCATACCAGATTTGATTTTTCTTTGATTAGTATTCCTGCGATTCCTTTACATCGCATTTCCCAATTCCATAATTTCCTTTGTGAGATCCTGAAATCCTTCCCTTGTATCTTTAATCTCTTCGTCGCATCGCGGTGCAGGTAGGGTTCTGTATTCTATTATTGGAGTGGAAAATCTGTCTGCTTCTGTTAATTTTGCGGTTATTAATTGTAGTTCGCTTTCTATTTCGTTCATTCCTTGATTGCTTAGAGATGCGGTTTCTATCGTATTTAGGTGGGGGTTTTTTATATTTGTTTCAATGTGTTTTGCTGATTGCTTTTCTCTGTGGGAGCTTGGTTTAGATGGGGAAGATGGATATAGTGGTGACCATGTTTAGGGTGTTGGATCGCGTTGCAGGTACACGTTCAGTGTTGAGATTAAGGTTGAAGTTGGGGTTTATGAGAACGATATCTGGATTGGTAGATGCTCAGTCTGTTAGAAATGTTGGGAAGGCCGGTCCTTCTCTGAGGACCCCGATTTCTTTACATTAATAACTGTTTTGGTTGTATATCCTGCTTCCCTGCATCTGGCGTTGAGATCTCAGACCTGTATGGTTGATGCTGGTCGGCGAAAGAGCTTGATGAAGGTGGGGATGGCAGCTATGCGTGACTCGGGGCGGTGGTATACTCCGGCTACTACTAGATCGCATGTAGTCATTTTTATCTTTACATAAAGGTAGGATTTGTGGTTAGGATACTGTAATTTGGTATTTTCATTGCCACTGATCTGGTATTGATTCTATGTTCTGTGAAAAGGGAAGACCGAGGTTGGTTGGCTACAAGGGTTGGTTGGCACACCCCTATTTTCTAGCCTCCTAGAGGTGGCAGACTTACAAATGTGAGATCAAAATGATTGTATTTTTAATCCGCACAAACCCATTGTGTTAAAATGTTTGAAAGACACTTACTTTTCAGTGAGAGCAAAATATCAGTGTTTTACTCTCAAAAGTAAATAAATGGCGCTCATGAGAAAAATTTTTTACAACTGTTTTGAAAAGAGATATTGGAAATATATTATTTTTAGTTAATAAACAAAGATATCAGCTACATTTTGATTTAAAATTTGAAAGTCTATGATAAGTCGTGGTAATTGGGTGATATCATTTAATCACAAAAGTCATTCGGGGTTGATTTACCAACTGCCCTTAGTATAAGCATGTAGTTACACATTTGATTTTAACATGCATTGTATGTATCTATTAAATATAATTAAACATAATTTCATACAAATTAATTTTGTGTCTGTGTGTAGTGGGTTGAGGGCGCTACAACCGGGCTAGAAGCTAAACAAGAGATGGGACCAGTCAGCAGGTGAGGCTAAACTGTAACAAAATGATTTATTAAACAGTTAAAAATAATGTGGACTGAAAGCAATGGCTGTCTCTTCAGAAGTAGGAGAACTAGTCACAGTTGGCACGTTGAAGCTCTAGCCAAAGCTCCTCCACCAATGGCTAGTTCATCTGAGTCAGAAGATGAAGAGTACTTCTTCCTGGTATGTCTGGAGCCCTTTTCCAACAGCCGGCCAGGGCAAATTTGGCTACAATGCATTGAGTGCAAAAAGTGGGCACATGAACTATGCACGAAAATGGACAGCAGGGTTTTCATATGTGAAAGTGACTAGAGAAAAGGTTGAAGGGGTAGAAAGAGTAATGGTTAGAGGAGGGGGGAGAGAGTGTGAGGAAAAGAGAGAGGGAGAGAGATGGTAGCCAGTATGGTAGGGTGAAGGTAACGTTAGCAGACGTGAGGGAGGAAGGAGCAGATGATTCAGGAAGGAGAGAGAGGAATGGGGATTCCAGTTCCATTAATGATCAGATGTTAAACAGTTGCTAGCAAATTGATTTGTTGTTTAAATAAAATTTTCAAATTGTTTCTACTAATTGATTTATTCATTCATTCTACATTATGCCAACCAACCCTACGATGTGTGCCAACCAACCCCATATTGGGGCTGGTTGGCACAAGTGTATAACATAATTTTAATCATATGTTACTTAATTTTAGAAAATAACTGTAGACATTAAAATAGGTTTCTTTATAGCTGAGACCTTAACCTTTCATTTGATGCTAGTTAGAATATACTCACGTGAATTATACCAGAGTACTAAAACAGAGACTGAAATGTGTGCCAGCCAACCTCGTTCTCCCCTATTGCAATGTCCGGGGACTTCTTTTCTTATTATATTTGAGTGCGTTATCCGTTTTTCTGTCCAACCGTTCATGTTGAGCATGAATATTTTTATTCTTCGCTGATACGTGTACATGTTGGTTTTTGTTTTTATTTTTGTTCCCTTCCTGCTTTTACTTTATGTGTTCAAGCTGAGGATCGAGTTCGACCAGATCGTTTGTTCTTGAACTGGTCGTTCGAGATATTGAGGCAAGATTCAGGGATGATTAGAATCATTCATTGCTTGAATGCGTTGTGTATTTCTATTTTGTGGACGTTCGCATCGTAGTCCCATTTAAATTTTCCTTTGACTAAGCCGTCGAAGAGTTCCTTTTGTTTGCATACTTTAAGGAGGGATAGGGAGAGGGGTGTAATCCGTGTATATTTTGATGTTTAGTTGCTGCATGTTCATTTTGGATCTTTGTTTCTGTTTTTCTCTTTCAAGCTTTTCGGCAATTTCCAGAGTTGCTTTCAAGATCTCTTTGTCGGTCGTGTCTTGTTCAGTGTCTTGTTCGGTCCCCATCTGAGTTTTTTTTTTATTTTCCGTGTTTGTTACATTTTTGGGGGGTTTCGTGTGACTTGAGGGAGGGTTCTCTGGGAACCACATATTTTTAGTTCGTTTTTCTCTAGCATGTTGTTCAATTCCTTGGCGTAGGATTCTGGCTTCGCTATGTCGACAAAATGTGCATGCATTATGCATAGTATAAGGTCCTTATACTCTGTTTACGCTTTCGGCGTAAACAGAGACGGTTTTATGTCAATCTGTGGTCATGGTTGCGCTCTTAGGGATAGAGAGAACTCTTCCCCAAAGGTTACAGCTTCTCCTCTTATCAGGGCTGGATAGAACGAAGTGTCGACAGTGGGTTATTTCTTTAAACCTGCTCTCCCCACCGCCTCAAATTATAACCTATCACATGACGGGCCTAGTTCGAACTAGGTTCTGATTGGCAGTACACTCAGCTACACACGAAGAGGAAGGAGCGGAGTGGGGGATGGTTTTAGGCCGCCATAATATTAATTATGGCAACCTGGGTAAAATTCTCTCTTTTTAAGTCCCCCGTACGGGAAAGGCAAAAAAAAGATGGTCTTGAAGAGAAGAATGAATCGGTCGATATGGCTCGTAGAAGCGTTGTTTGCCCTTCCGCATAGCTAATCTTCGTCGTTTTCTTCTTTTCTCGCCACAAAAACAGCGTCCAATGTGAAAGAAGTGTGAGTGAATTCTTCCGAGTGTGATCACTCAAATTCGGTGCTGTATATCGGGCCGAAACCGATCAGTCAACAAACCCCTCTTTCAGACTTTGACCTATTCATACAAAGGAGCACTTCTCGGGTCTGACAGATTCATGCCCCAAGAAATGGCGTGGCGATATGCAATAAATGGTCGTAACATACAGATTGGCGTCTTAGACACAACCATCTTGTGTATGTTTTAAAATTACTCTGAATTCTCGAAGTAGATTTTTAGCCCTGAACTCAAAATATTAAGGGAACAATGGCATCTCTCTTCAACATAGGGGCAGTTGTTGAGATCGTCCAAGCTCGAAATGAAACGTCTCGGTGACCCTGGGAGACCCTCAATTAGCGTGCACAAACACATTATGCACTATGCACGATGTGAAGTGATTGGTATCTCCACAGCGTAGACAAGGAAACTTTCTATAGGAGGGAAAATGAGGAAGGCACCATTCACCAACTGGAGACCAGTGTGGTAGATCTAATCGATCATTAGCAAATGCGTTCGTGTCTAGATAAATAGTTTTTTTACCTCAAAATTAAGAAGCAAAAAAACAACGAGGGGATTTCTGCTAGAAAGATGGGAAATAGAAATCTGCAGTGCGTGATGAAGATGGAAGAAGTGAAAATATCTACATCTGAAGTGGAGTGAATGTAGATGGGAGAAGTGAAAATATCTGCATCTGTGTAGTGGGGAAAACTCTTTAATCAGGGAAAGGGGAGGGAACGCACCTAACATGGTCCCTTGAATACAGAAAGCTAAAGGGGAACGGGGGAGACCAGCCTCAGATGCTTCTCTCTGATAGCTAGTCCATGGCATTTTTTTTTTAAATTCACTCAGGACCTCTTGAAAGAAAAACGACTGGAAAATCTTAACTGAAATGACTGTAGGGCGCTCGCGAACAGACTCCCTGCGGCTGCCAGCTCCGGTACGCGCCGTTAGCGCAAGAGCTTTCGAGGCCTTATGGGAGAAACTTAGCCTTGAAACGCGAGCATTCCTAAGAAAGGCAGGGCACATTTAGGGTCAGGGTTCTTTCATCGTTTTTTAGGGGACCGAGCACTACTTGCGCCTAGTCCAGCTTTGGACAGGGACGGGCAGAGACCAAGTCGCATTATTACTACCCTCTTTCCGGGGGTATGAACTTCGAAAACCCATGGGTCGTGCGATTCGTTAGCAGAGCGTGGCGGCTTCGTTTCTCGGTGCACAGTCACACGAGGGGAAAAGACCTGCAAGCATTACAGGGGCTGACCCCAGGCTGGTTCCACTGGCTGCAGAAGGATTAACGGCTATATATCTTCTACACATTTTAACTTCCCCCATTTTTACCACTTTATTTAAAGATCTCTCCCGACAAACTATCTGAAGGAGACATCCTAGTTCGTTAACGCTTTATTTTTTCTTAGAAAAAAATACTCGCCTTTATGAGTGGCTCTCGAAGCCACTCCATCATTCCTGACTACTTCGCTCGAGCTTTAGTGACGTCACGACTCCTTTAGATAGATATCCCATATAAGAACCATGTTTGACACCCACTATTACGGGGGTGGGGGTCGCCACGCTCAAGAGATCTGGAAGGGCTCCCTTTCGGAGCAAGGGTGTCGTCGTTCAATCTGTTTATTCCTTTAGAGCACCCAATATTAGAGCTAAAATTTCGTGGGGGGTGGGGGACTCTTTACTGAGAAGGAGCCACTTGAAGGGTCTTTGGCAAAGGGGAAAAAAACACTCTTTATTTGAGACGGATGGAGAATAAGACTCTTCCATCTTGAGCCGACGTAAACATCCAATCCTTAGTTTCATGCCATTTAAATGTTTACCATCCTCCCCAATACATCATTATCGCCAACCATAAAACTTCCCTATCGACACGACCATAGCTTTCTCCTGATCTGTAAACCAAATACTTTACAGCTTAGCCCGTGTTTTCCAAGAGAGGTATCGGTATTTCCTTCTCCCACAGAAGCTCCACTTAGTGAGCTGTCGGTATTTGATTCTGATAGACAAGGACCACATGGTGAGCTGTCGGTATTTGATTCTGGCAGACAAGAACCACATGTTGAGCTGTCGGTATTTGATTCTGGCAGACAAAAACCACATGGTGAGCTGTCGGTATTTGATTCTGATAGAGAAGAACCATATGGTGAGCTGTCGGGATTTGATTCTGGCAGACAAGAACCACACGGTGAGCTGTCGGTATTTTATTCTGATAGGCAAGAACCACATGGGGAGCTGTTGGTATTTGATTGTAGCAGAGAAGATCCACAGGGTGAGTTGTCGGTATTTGATTCTTTCAGATAAGAACCACATGGTGAGCTGTAGGGTAAGTGCTTGTGGCATACAATAACTACTTAGAGCCGTCGGTATTTTTTCTGACACACAAGAACCACTGTTGAGCTGAAGATATTTGCTTCTGGCACTCCAAAGGTGTACCAGGGACGAATCAGTTCATCAGTCCACTCTCATAAGTGACTCTCCTTTCTTTGAACATAACCACTTGTTTTCCTCCCTCCTAATATCATTCTAGGGGTCAGGTGCCCCTTGATGGGGCCTCGTCATCAAAGAAGGGTTTACCATTGGCGACCCCTCACCACGCTGGCTCCTGCTCATTGTCATATCACTGAAATCTAAAGCAAGAAGTTTCCCCAATTTTGCCCCCACCCCCTCCCGGTAGGGGGCAACCTTTACTGTAAAGGTTAGGCAAATTTTGGAGAGATCGTTTGGAATTATTGAGATTAAAATTGCGTAAAAGTGGCCCAGTCCCAACCATTAGGCGGGAAGGTAAGGTTGTGTGTGGATGTCTTGGTGGAGTACCTCGTGCCTTGCAGTACCCAGCAGAGGCACAACTGTACGCCAAGGTTGGCCTCCAAATGTACCGCAAGGTTGGCTTCCGACTGGACTCCAAGGTTGGCCTCCGACTGTAATCCAAAGTTAGCCTCAGACTGTACTCAAGGTTGGCTTCCAACTGTATTCCAAGTTTAACCTTCAACTGTACTTCAAGGTTGGCCTCAAACTATACTCGAAGGTTGGCCTCCAACTGTACTCCAAGGCTGTTTTCCGACTTTACTCCAAGTAATTAACTGTAATTAAGGTTGGCCTTCAATTGTATTCCAAAGTTGGCCTACGACTGTACTCAAAATTTCGCCTCTGACTGTAGTCCAAGGTAAGCCTTCAACTGTACTCAAGGTTGACCTCTAGCTATATTCCAAGCTTGGCCCAAATGTACTGCAAGGTTAGCCTCAAACTGTACACCAAAGTTGGCCTCAAACTGTAGTCTAAGGTTAGCCTCGACCGTACACAAAGATTGACCTTCAACTATACTTAAGGTTGGCATCCAACTGTACTCCACGATTGGCATTCAACTTACCCCAAGTTGGACTCCAACTGTACTCCGAGGTGGGCCTCCAACTCTACTCCAAGGTTTCCCTCCAACTGTGCTTCAAGGTTGGCCTCGGATTGTCCATGGTTGACCTCCAACTTTTCTTAAGGTTGGCCTCAAACGCACTTCAAGTATGGCCTCCAACTGTACTAAAGATTGGCGTACAACTGTACTCCATCTGTAATTCAAGGTTTGCCTCTGACTGTACTCCAGTTTTGCATCCTATTGTTCCCCAAGGTTGGCCCGCGACTGTACTTCAAGGTTGGCATCCAACTGTGCTCAAAGGTACTCTAAAGTTAGCTTCCGACTGTACTCCAAGGTTGGCCTCTAACTGTACTTCAAGGTTGGCCTCGGACTTTCCATGGTTGACCTTCAACTTTACTTAAGGTTGGCCTCAAACGTACTCCAAGTTTGGCCTCCAACTGTACTAAAGGTTGGTGTCCAACTGCACTGCAAGGTTGACGTACAACTGTACTCCAACTGTAATTCAAGGTTGGCCTCTAACTGTACTTTAAGGCTGGCCTCCAAATGTACTCCAAGATTGGCCTCCAACTGTAATCCAAGGTTGGCGTCAAACTGTACTCCAAAGTTAGTCCCAAATGTAATCTAAAGTTGGCCTCCAACTGTACTCCAAAGCTGGCCTCTGACTGTACTCCAAGCTTGGCTTCTGACTGTACTCCAAGTTTGGAATCCAATTGTACTCCCAAGTTGGCCTGCAACTGTACTCCAAGGTTGACGTCCAACTGTACTCCAAGGTTAGCGTCCAGCTGTACTCCAAGGTTGGCCTCCAACTGCATTCCAAAGTTGGCCTACAACTGTACTCCAAGGTTGGCCTCCAAATGTACTCCAGGGTTGGCCTCTGAATCTACTCCAATGTTGGCCTCCAACTGTACTCAAAGATTGGTCTCTGACTGTACTCCAAGTTTGACCTCCGACTGTACTCCAAGGTTGGCCTCCAACTGTACTCCAAAGTTGGTCCCAATTGTACTCTCAAGTTTGCATCAAACTATAATCCAAGGTTAGCCTCCAAATGTACCTCCAAGGTTGGCCTCCGACTGCACTCCAATGATGGACTCCAACTGTACTCCAATGTTGGACTCCAACTGTACTACAAGGTTGTTGTCCTCCGACTATATTCCAAGGTTGGTTGGTCTCTAAGTGATAATTCCCCCACATTGATCATGATTTGCCCATAGTTACATAGAGTTACATCGATAAACAGGTCAAAACAGACTTTGTGATCCATACTAGGTGATCTGAGATAAAGATTATGGGGAAGATAGATAGTGGAGATGGAAAGTGGGAGAAATTTGGTGAACCTGTCACCTGAAGGCTAGGGAGTTAGTTATTCGCTAGAAAAAATATTAGTCATGGATTAGATTCAAAATATTTATTTATAAGACGTTTGAAAGTATCTACGGTGTTACGAGGAAGGCCATTCCATAGTTGACGAATCGGTTCAAAAGGAAATTCTTAGATTCGTGCGAGTTAAAATGTTTCCCTATAATTTTGCAACCGTTTCTTCTCGTGTAATTTGACTGGTCGATAGTGAAATACTTATTGCAATCTATATTGTCTATGCCTTTGATAATTTTAAAGACCTGAATTAGGTCCCCTCTTAATCTACGGTGAGTTAACGGAAATAGATGGTATTTTTGGACATATACTCGAACGCTCTACCAATGAATCCAATTATTTTATTTTCTTTCTTAAGGACTTGACTACGCTTAAGAGTTGAGTACCATTTAGTGAGTAATTTGCTTTGCCGTTACGGTATCTGATATAGAGCACTTTACATTTATACGCGTTAAAATTCATTTGCTACGTTTGCGCCCAGTTCGACAATTTGTCGAGATTGTTTTGCATTTCATTAATCTGTTCGTTAATGAGTACTGAATTCGCAATTTTGATGTCGTCAACAAACTTCGATATTAAGCCTGAAAGGCCTTCGTCTAAGTCTTTAATGTAGACATCTGTCAATGTTTGGTATAATTCGTCTATATCTGTGGTAAATCATACATATTCCTAATAATTCGTCCATATTTATTAGAATTGGTTCATATTTGTTAAAATTGATGTATATTTTTGCTAACTCATCCATAACTTGTGATAATTCATCCGTATTATTTATAATCCGTCTATTTTTTTTTTTAGGAATTAAAGAAACAAGTGAGGTTTTGTAATAGCGAATCAAGGTCAGTTCCTCCTCAAGTGGGTCTAAGTGAAGGCGGCCATCATGGCGGGTTCGGGAGAGAACAGAGAATAGCTGTTTTTTTTTATAGAACGGTTCTTAACTGCACTTGGGTGGAGTTTGGTGAAGTTAAACAGAGAAATAATAATAACCTTTCTATATCTCTCACAGTGTCTTTCAACCTCTCCCTTACTCTTTCTCTCTCTCTCTCTCTCATACAGTGTCTGTCAACCTCTCCTTTACTTTCTCTCACAATGTCTTTCAACTTCTCGCTTACTCTCTCTCAATTTGCCGATGATACCAAGGTTGGTATGAACGTCGCAAAGGAAGGAAATACTGCCCGCCTTCAGGATGATCTTCGGAAGATTGGGGAGTGGTCGGACACGTGGCAAATGCCATTTAACGTGAACAAATGCAAAGTGATGCATATCGGACACCGAAACCCCCAATCTCAGTATATCCTTAAGGACACTGCTATTGAATTCACCGACACAGAGAATGACTTGGGTGTAACAATCACTAGTGACCTCAAGTTCTCGAAACAGTGCATTGAGTCGGAGAAAAAGGCCCAAAGGATGCTAGGCTACATAAAGCGCCAGTTTGGATATCGGAACAAGGAAATGGTACTGTGTTTGTAAAACTCACTTGTCCGACCGCACCTGGAGTATGCCGTACAATTTTGGAGTCCTTCATTTCGAAAGGACATCGCGAGATTGGAATGAGTGCAAACCAGGGCAACCAAACTGATTCCTTCTATCAGACATGAAAGTTATGAAGATAGATTAAGGGAATTAGATCTGTTCTAGTTGGAAGCCTGTAGACTGCGTGGTCAGCTCATCGAAGTTTTCAAAATACTTCGAGGGTTCGACAATGTTGACTACCGGGATATTTTCACACTTGTTGAGAGCAGAACAAGAAATCACGGCTTTAAACTTGAACTGAAGCGTTACAACCGCGATTTGTGCGGAAAACTTTTCACGTACATTATCTGCGGTAGTTGGAACGCACTTCCAGTGGAAGTTGTGAACAGTGAATCTGTTGACCAGTTCAAGTCAAGACTAGACAGGGTCTTGAAAAGTGGCCGTTTAAGGACGTAAAGCATTTGAGCAGAGATGTGCCCGCTCGACTGCTAGTCCAAAGGTATCCCCATTGAATGGACCGTAAGGTCTTCTAGGGTACTTTCTTTCCTTGCTACTCCTTGTTTTCTCTTCCTTACTCTCTCACACAGTGTCTTTCAACCTCTCCCTTACTCTCTTTCACAGTGTCTTTCAACCTCTCCCTAACACTCTCTCTCTCTCACAATGTCTTTAACCTCTTCCTTACTCTCTCTCTCACAGTTTATTTTAACCTCTCCCTTACTCTCTCTCTCACACAGTCTTTCAGCCTATCCCTTACTCTCTCTCTCACACACAAATCTCTGTCGATCTTTTTTTTTTCTCTCTTTTGCCGGCTCTTAATTTCGCAGTCTAATTGCCAACCAGCTTCCAGCTACTCATCGCTGATCGGGGGAGAAAGAAAAGAAGGAAAGAAAAGAAAGAAACAGAGAAAGTAGTAGATAAAGAAAGGAGAGAACAAATTACGAGAATGTGATAGAGAAAGAGCGAGAAAGAGGATGTGAGAGAGAAAGAAAGCGAGAGAGAACGTGAGAGAAATAGAGAAATATACAGAAAATGAGAAAGAAAGTAGAAAGAAAGCGAGAGAAAGCGAAAAAAATATAAAGAAATAAAAGTGTCAGAAATAAAGAACAAGTGGGAAAGTCCCTCCAATTACCTGCGGTGTTTTGTGATAAGATGATAAATGCTGATTGCATTGATGGTTAAATGAGGGTTCTGCCACTAGATGGCGCCACCCAGCGCCAAATTCGATGGCAGATTTGAAATCTTAAGGGTGAATATCCTATGATCGTATGGATCATTTCATGGCTCTAAATTGGTATAAAAGAACTTTACTCCTTTTGAAAAAAGAGCGACGCCTTGATTTGGCGCTTTGCCACAGGTAAAAACAGCGATAAAGTGAGATATACATTGAGAAATAGAAAGAACCTAAATCAAGAAGACACGTTAATAAGCGTTCAACAGCATCTTGTGACCAGGTCGTGGTCACAAAGCGTTATCTAAATATCACGTTTATTTCCTCTTTTACCTCAGTTCCTTAAAGTCCGAGAATAACGAAGAGAAAGAGAGCGGCGTAAACAATCGGAATTTCAAACATTTTCTTTATTCATTTCAAACCGTTTTATTCTCTAATCCTTTGCTCGGTTTTCCTGATAAAGGCTCTCATGACTCTAGCCTACAGCCTTTCCAAATGACTCAGAAAGTTGAGTTGGCAGTTCTCAAAGCTAATTTATCTTTATAAGGAAAACTACACTGTATGTAGTGATGGTATGTGGTTAATATAGCAATGACTGTATCCAAGATACCAATCTAACTATAAAGAATACCTATAAAGAACCTTATCAATTAGATATTTTAACCTTCACTTGTGACGTCGCTGGTAGATTATCTTTTTGGTTAGTGGCAAGCTTGGCGTAAATAAAGAGCGCCCAGAGTAGTGCCCAATGCACTGTCAAGGTGGCGGCTCATTGCTATACTAACCGCTTATCTTTGTCTATAAGTATTCATTGGGATCCCAAGCCCAAATAATCTTTAATGTGAAAGCATGGAATAAGGACTAATGTTGAAAGAAACGGGTTTGGACTGGCGTTGTAATAGGATGTACCGAGAAAGAAAGTCGTCCCGAGTCCCTCTCTTGGTTGGAGATTTCAACCGAGTTGCATCTTTTAATTCTTTGGGTGACTCGAATCGACTCACCTGCGTGACGTCATCGTCACGTGACCTTTTGAATGTTTGTTCGAACAAAACCTTGACGCCGCCGTTTATTGCCAATCGTTTTTTAATGCAAGAATTTTCTGTCCTCGGGTTGATAAGTAGCGTACTAAGAAACTTTTTCATCCTTTTTAATTAACTGATAAATGAATTTTTCTGTGTGAAATTAACTTCCAAATTGTTGTGGTTCAGGTGACTCGAATTTACAGGTATGCTAGTGTAAGGCTTAAAAAAAACGAAGAAAACAACTCACCAAGTCAGTTGAGTCCTGGGAATGATGGCGATTGGTTGTGTCAGGTGACAGTGGAATCATTTTTAGTGTGTTGATATCATTGGACTATTAATTAGATGTTAAATACAATGGGAAAACTAAAGGAAAATGTAGTGAACATTTATAGCTCCTGGTGTAGTCTAGTGTTCATAATATATTTGATTAAATCTCCCGTAGTAGGTATAGTGATTGAAGATTATGTTGTGTTTAATTCTGCGGGATCTCCTTACATCATTACTGACGATATTGTGATCAAACAAGAGGGCCACCTTAAACTAGATCCGGGAATTTCTTTGAAATTCGATCCCGGTGTTGGGATTACCGTCCAGGGAATTTTGACAGCTGAGGTATGTGAACAAAGCCTTAATCTTGCCCTATCCACTTGGCAAACTCCAGCGGCCCACGATTTCCTTACTCCAGCTAATCCAGTCTTTGTATGGTCAAGTCAAAATTTAAAAGGTCTATCGATTACCTTCGTCTACCACACAAACGTATTGATTTGGAAGAAAAGACCAAACGTGTGTGGCATACACGTTTGGAGCTTTTATATAGTCGAGCGTGTTACATAGGGTGTACTGGAGGCAAAAGGCTTTCTATTATACAGGGTGTCACAAATTTGGACACCGGTAAAATTCATATTTTCAATATAACATGACAACTATATTTTATTTTAACATTTTATTTAATTAAAATATTAATAAATAACATCAATGTGATATCCACCATTTGTGATGCAAATTTCGATGCGCTTGGCGAAATTCACCTGATGAATTGCCCAAATTTCTGACAATTTGAACGCATTCATTTATGATGCAAAGTTGCCCCAAGTGTCTCCTATCTTTATTTCACTGAGTCCTTTCATCCTTAGCCTACTACACAAAAAGAAGTCCAAGGGGGGGCCAAGGTCTGGTGAATGAGGAGACCATTGTGATATTTCCTGCGTCCAGACTCTGGATGCACCCTGTACTTCCCGTCCATTCACCAATTCTACCCTTTTTAGATCAAATATTCCTCTTAGTTAGTTAAGAGGCTCTTATTTGGTATTCTTTCCCTACCAGGTAGGCATACCAGCTAAAAACCACTTAGTCATCTTTGTTGACATTCAACAGGTTGGTTGTTTTTTTTTTTTAGTTCATTAGTGACGGGGGTAAATATTAAGACATCTTTTCTAAGGAATTTGAAATTGTTTTTCTTATGCAGTTTTGTATGTACTTTTCAGATCGGAGACTCGTTTTCCCCGGAAATGCATGTTTTTTTTACATAATCGACTGATGGTTCATAATAGGAAAAGTTTGTATTTCCAGCAAAAACGAGTTTCAGATCTGAAAAGTAGGCTTACAACTGAATAAAAAACACACATTTACAAATTCATTTAAAAGATCAAGAGTCAGACCATAACTTACCCTAACGATATTTTCCTTAGCCTGACGCTGGAGCAAAGTTTTGCACTAACGGAAAATTTGCATCTGGTTTTACTGCCTTTTGAATGCTTTGCAATTATTTTAGAGTAAAAGAAATTTCGATCTTGCCTTTACAATTCCTGCGGCATGTAGGGAATTTAAGAACATAAGAAAAGAAGTAGACTGCAAAAGACCATTCATGGCCTACACTTGGCAGCTCCTGTTCCAGTCAACACACAAAAGTTTTCTTATTAGAGAAAAGTCATCAACATTGTCACCCTTTACAGGAGTTCGTCAGATCTAATCTACAATATACATAAAATGCATCCAGAGGATTATGTCCATTCAATCTCCCCACTCCTTAGAGAAATATGTACATAAAAAAAGTCAGTCCCATCTAGCAGCTTCATCCATATATTTATCTATTCTTAAAAGTACCCAGAGAGGAGGCTTCTATCACATGTCTAGTGAGCCTATTCCATTCATCTACCACACGATTTGTAAACCAATTCCTCCCAATCTCCTTCCTAAACCTATACTTATCAAGCTTAAACCCATTGCTACGTGTCCTGTCATGTTCACTAAGTATAAGAACCTTACCCAGATCCCCTTTATTATATCCTTTTACCCATTTGAAGACTTCAATCAATTCCCCTCTGACTCTTCTCCTTTCCAATGTATGTAGATTTAGTTTTCTGAGCCTTTCACCATAAGGTAAGTTCCTTAGCCCACCAATCATCTTTGTCATCCTTCTCTGCACAGACTCAAGCAAATCAATATCCTTCCTATAATATGGTGACCAAAATTGTACTGCATAGTCTAGATGAGGCCTAACTAGCGCCAGATACAGTTTTAGAATGACTTCAGCACTCTTATTGCTTACACTCCTCCTAATGAATCCCAATATCCTATTAGCTTTATTCTTAGCATTTAGGCATTGCTTTCTAGGACGAAGGTCTGAACTTACCAAAATACCCAAGTCCCTCTCACAATCGGTCCTCCCTAAATTTAATAACTCGCGGGATTATACTGTGAACCCTATATATTTCTAAGGCCTGAATATCGTCCTCAAAGACCACGTATTATTTGGTATTTTGATTTACAACAACCACCTCACCCCATTCTAATATATCAACTGAAGAGAGTCGTGCGTAAACAGTCAGAAATATAACGAAGCATGTTATTGGATAATCAGTCAAACGAAGCTTGCGCAAATCGTCTGCAGATATAACATAGCATGCTATTGGCTAACTAGTCAGGCCAAAAGTTGAAGGAAATACTGCAAATGGTGCGCAAAGATTCAAAATTAGCAAAATAATAACATATTTTCTCAAAATGAATAACTACGTTATTATTAAGTTCTGGAAGGTGGAAATGACATGGGTGAACATCCTTGTAAGAAGTAAGAATGTTTATGGCGCTCGGAAAATACATGTCAGTTAATATTTAGAAAACCGTAAGCGTTTAAAACATTTTAATTATTAATCACTCTTAATGCTGTCGAGCACATTTATATAATTTATTAAGCGCAGATGTTACTAATAATATAACAGTTTGAATTTCAATATTTTTTCGCCAAAAAAAAATGATACAGGGACTCCCGTTGACTGTTTTGGATTGGGCAGCTTTGCGTAAAAGAGGTTCACAGTGATCCTGATTATGCATTTGAATTATTTGGAGGGAGCGCTGTGTGATTCGCAACACTCTCATCTGGAGCGCAGTGCAAGGCATTTTCTCTCAGATCACCGTTTTCGTTGCACAAAAAAGTAGTACCTAAATAAAAGCTCCGCCGCCTTTGTCAGTTTACGCTCTCAATTTTCCAGCACATTTTAGTTTATTTATTCACATCTTCTCTTTATTTGGTGGTTGTAAGGCGGAATGCGGCTTTTTGTGCTTTCGAATTATTTAGACTAATTAAAAGGTCGAATCGGAATAAAACTGTTTTCCCACATGTCTCTTTCCGATCTCCCCCCCCCCCTCCAGAACATATTTGAATAAAGCACATAAAATGTTTGCTGCACGAAGAAGTAATACAATGTACAAACTCGGCACGGAATGGAGCGTTGCCAAGGCAACCTCGGTGACATCAAAGTGAGTTAACAAGCGTAATTCATATCTCGGGAAATTTTCTTAAATACGTCGAGCTATTGACGCACCCGTATATATTCGGGTGAGTAAAATAAATTTGGCATTCGATTCCAAATTATATAGGGGCAAATTCTTTGAGGGGTTAAAATGGCCAAATTTGTAGTTACAAAAGAGGATCTCTGAGTGAAAGAAGTTTGATGGTTTGGCACCTTCTGGTATGGATCCTAATTGCTTGCCCTTAATCTTTTTAAATTGATGCTCAAGTTCCATTTGTTATCCTATTTGATTTTTTTAGCAATTTCATGGGTAAAGATTCGTTTTAACACATTTACGATTTTTTAATTTTCAAAGACATAAACGTTTTTGTTTTTTTTAATGATGCTTAAAGATGACATTTTTAACTTCTGGAACTTAATAATAACGAAGTTATTCACTTTTGGAAACTATTTTACTAACTTCGAATCTTTCTACATCATTTTCGTCCAACTTTTCAACGTTTGCCTTGATTCAATCAAAGTTTCCTGGGTTTTTGAGATCTAGAGGTGATTTGCGCGTGCGTGTTTTGCCGATATTCAACCACTTCAGTGTTTTTTTTTAGATCTACAGGACAACTGCATATGCGTTTTCTGCCTTAACCAATCAGACGCTTCGTTATATTTTCGTTTATTCCGGACGCTTCGCGAGTCTCCGTATCTTTAGCTTCTTTGGTATAATGACGTGTGTCGGCGCTCTGATAGATCGAAATACCAACTCATACGAGATGTTTTTGATGACGATTGTCAGGCCTTAGAAATATATAGGGTGAAGATTCGTTTGAACGAATCTTAATCTTATTTATAAACTGTTTTCTGCACAAAGCTTTGATTCAAACTAGAGGCCTAATGACATTTGCATTTAAATTTTATGGTAGGCTTTCGAATTAGGAATATTAAGAGGGTTTTTTTTTAAATTGCATGGGGCGGGGTATGGGTGACGAAGCCCCCCATTTTGAAAGTAAAATAGCATGAAGTAGGCGTCGCTATCGTCGCCTTAAATTACCAGGTTAAGTCTGGTCTGGATCTTTTAAATGCATTTAAAAATGTGTTTTTAAATTGCATGCAATTTCATTTGTATTTTTTAGATCTGAAGCTCGTTTATGCTGGAAATACATACTTTTCCTATTATGGACTTCGGTCGATTATGGGAAAAGTATGTATTTCCAGCATAAACGAGCTTCAGATCTAAAAAATACAAATGAAATTGCATGCAATTTAAAAACACATTTTTAATCTAGCGGCTAGATTAAAAACAAACGTTCAAAAGGCCTAACAGTATTCTTTGAAAGAATTAAGGCGACTTATGCTTAAGTAGGCAGTCGTCCGGTGGCCGATAAATTAAAAGAATAAAAAAAAATAGGTGGCTTCTGGAACGTGTCATGTCTTGGCCACAGTATGACGACTACAGAAAAGTATTGTCTATGTTAAGATCTGAAAGCGATGAATGACATTGCTAAACATGGTGTCAAGATGATAAGTGACCTTGTAAATGTCATAACAACAGATGCCCAGGCTGTGGAGTTCCACCAGACGCCGCCTTGGCAGCTTCGACAAACAAATTCTCACTAACTGTAATTGTCGTTATGAAATTAATCATCATGTAATGCTTTCACTTCTTGATCGATTAAACTTGTGACAAAACACTAATCTATGTGCGTCATGCATGTCTGTCTGCCTTGAGTGTGAGGAAACGAATTTTGTGTATTTCTGAAATCTTTATATGTGTCATTTCTTATTCCAAGATTATCATAATTGCATATGTCAGAAAACAAAGATTAAACACTTTGGTTCCTATTTTTTTGCTCTCTCTTATTTAGTTCAAAAGTTATTGTGCCAAAAAACAAACGATTCAAGGGACCCCGGAACTGGTGCTTTTGGCCCATTTCAAGGCAGAAAATTGAAAGCTCGATGCCGCAATGCTTCCCAACATCGTAGGTCAAAATAATTGTGCTTTCCGGCCTTTTCAGGTCAAAATACACAGGAAATTGTACAGAAACTTATGAAAATAAGAAAAACTGTATTTTTGTACGATAACCAACAGTTATAAACTACGTATGAATAAAGGTTATGCAAATTTCGATACATAAAACGAAAATTATTTGCATATTATCAATTTACTAGAAAAAAAACTGAGCGTCCAAAATGATTCTAACGCTTGGCTTCTTGTAGAAAGAAGCGGCATTGTTGGCATAGCAACTAACCACATAACTTTTTCTCTTGCCCTAAAAGGTGGCTAGATTGTAAAATAAAAACAGTCTTCCTTGCTTATTACTGGCATTAACCTTCAGTCGAATTAAAAAAAAAATAACCACAAAAACAATGTTTTGATTGCATTTCAAAAGTTCAATGAAAAATAACGGCTTGTTTTCCATCTTCCCACTAACCATAATACATAACCCCCTGTCCTACTCTCTACCCTTTTAATAAGTCTAAATCACTTCTTGGCATCCATCATCTTTCCCACTGCCCCACCGTCGTCCTTTTTAAACCCCATAACCTCCGTTTGTATATTTTCTTTCTCACTTTACCCCTGCTACTTCTTAATGTAGCGGTGTTATTTCTTTAGGAAAAAACACGATTGGGATTTGGTTGCTGCCCTGTGAAGGGTTGCAAATAGGAAGTTGCACATCCGTTGGTTGGTAGGTTTCCCCCACCATCCCGTAAATATTCGCCCTGAAGCCTCGCGTAACAGGATATAAGCCGGGCCTAATGCGAGTGAGGACAAATATGAAGTTATCATAACAATTATATGGATTCATTTGAAACGATCGGTATTGTAATCCTCTGATATGCTCCCTTTCAGCAACAATGACCAGAAGCATCCCGCAATTTGTATCCCAGGCGTAAAATCCTCCCTTTGGATCTATGAATTTGATTACAACTTGTGTACATGCGAATATTATGTATATCTGTACAGTAGACGTACTAAGCCTTGGTCTTTGTGCACGAGGTGATTGGCTAAACCTCCCCTCCCCTTTAACGTTACTCCAGGAAGTAATTTAGACTGTTTCCAGTCCCGGGGTAAGGATGCGCGTGCGGTCGTTGAATTAGGATGCGACCATGTCCTACAAGTGTAAAAATATGCACGTACACAGTTATTTCAAATCAAAGATACAGTCATCTAAATTAAAATGAGATTCTGGTAAATAACGATCATGGTTATATTTCCCGTATTATTTATTACCTGGTAAAATAGAGAAAATATGAGTTCCTGTTTTTAACACATTTACACGGACATGAAATGTTTGAGGCGTTCATTTTATTTTGCTCTATTTAATACTGATAAAGCCTTAGTAACCACTGGTTAAAATAACACAAAAATATATTAATTATTATTGTAAGTCTGTCTGATTCTATAAATACTCTGCCATCAAATAGTTCGCCGACTTTCCACTTTATTTTTATTGCACAAAACAAGGTTTCGCCATCTTGAAACTTGGCTGTCAGATTTAGCCTAAGGCTATTGATGCTCAGCTCAGTCTAAACTAATTATTTGCCCTTTTGGGGACTCTCGTTTTAATTTTACTATAAAATAAAGTTGATTTGAGGATTAGGTAACATTGATGGGGGTGGGTCCTTAAATGTCTCACGGCTTTTATGCTTCTCGTTAAACTGTGCACTATTATGGAATGCACATGCATACTAGAGCAAAACCCAACATTGTCGACACAGCAATGGGCACGCATGGCAGATGCTAGGAGGCTTGCCATTGTTTGTAGTAACCGCATTCCTCTAATTCCATTTCATTTTTTACAGTCGCCTCATACTTATGTTTAGGAATAAAATGAATAAATATTAGTGTTGACGCTTTGTTTGTTTGGTCCCCTCTTCTGGCCTTGTAACTATGGGGCACAAAGTTCTAGTGATCAGGCAGTCGGCGCAACGGAATCCTTCTTGGTGAGAAAGGACTGCCTGTAGTTTTGGTACACGGTGCAATCTGACGCTAAGTGATGATTCTTGCGAGGGGTTCGATCGTGGTAGAGGGCGGTGCTCCTCATTGATTCACAGCAATTCAACTTAATTTGCTTGCCCGTCTTCGAAACCCGGTAGGACACAGTGGCTCAGAATGCCTTGATCTAAAATTTACAAGGGTTTTTATATGGAGAAAGAGGGGGCTCGCCTCCAAAGGGGTTTGCCAATAGGTACTACTTAAGGAGGAACTATGGGCTTGTTTAATGGAAGTCTTGCAATCCTATATTACGTGGGAGGGGGTTTCACAAGTTTTTTAAGTGGATCTACCAATGTTAACATAAGTAGGGCAGGTTGCTACCCAACTCTGCCCACTTATTTGTTAATTTCTTTCGACCAGTAGGCGGACTTATAACAGATCTTAGAAGTGGGTTGCACCGTGAATAAAAAATGATTTTTCTTTATGGTATAACAGATTCCTAATTATTTTTTCATCAGTGTTTCGTTAATTTTGTGTCCATGATTCTTGTAGCAATACCCTCGAAAAAGGTGGAAAGGTTAATTAAAAAAAATATTAAACCGGAGAGTGGGGTATTGAGAACATCTGAGCTCTAACCCCCAAAATTGCAGTTGCATCGTCTATGGTCAAAAAATCAATTACAAAGTTGGGTTATTATACACGAGAGACGGATAAACAGGGTTATTATACACGAGAGACGGATAAACACAGCTGAGCTTTGAAAACAAAATGTAACCCTTATGAACTGCTAAGAGTTTCATTCGTATCCGTCTATCTATTATATATCAATCTATCTGTCTATTCAATTATATGAAAATGTGTTTTTCCCTAAGTATGGAAGTGAGAGGCGGGCTTTCCTTTGTTGCGTCGCACCAACTATAATTTAAGAAGGGAATTTTTTTGAGTATGTTTTTTTTATCAAAGTTCAGAAATAAATATAAGTATCGAAATTTTGTGAAATTTTTAAAACCCAAAGAATTACAAATGGTGAAGTTCAGAAAATTTATTTTTATATATCTTCTATAACTATATTTTATCAACGTGATATTTTGAAAGGAGGAAAATTTAGTTCCATTTTAAAATTATTATAATTGGCGAAGTTCCTAAAAATTTAGCCAGGGCTGCTTTTTCTATATACTATAATTTACAATATATGTACAAATTAATTCAACAAAATGATAATTTGAGAGTAAAATTATTAAAAAAATAATTGTTTAAATGATATTCTACTACCCTGGACTTTGCTTTCGATTGATAAGCTTAAGTTTCGCTAAAAAGTCTTTTTTAGCCATTGGAAGTGGTATTTGTGGTCGATTTAGATTTTGGCGAGGGTGAAACATTTAAAATCAAGAATAAAATAATGATGTTATCTTAATAGGATTTATGCCTTCAGGGAACATATTTTGGAGAATTTTACCAGTCTTAGCGAGTAATGATGGTTTGTATGTGGGGTTGGCTTTTTGGTCATCGATCGGGGCTGTGGGTGCGGGGGGGAAGGGGCGACCTCGGGAGGTTCTGGCGTTCTTGGACTTATTTCAGTTGGCGGTAGGCCCACTGCTCCTAAAAGTTCTTTTAAAGGTGGTCTCACTATTTCCAGAGGGAGTGGGGGCACTTGGAGTTTTTCGTTTTCAAGACATTTGATGTACCAAGATTTTAACGAGTCGTGGGGGTCAACAGGTAGCCTCGCTTCTGATGGGGCGGGTTCCCTCGTGGGCAATTTTACTCAAGGTGAATCTCGTTGTGGATATGCAGATCGAGCATTGGGGCATCGCCTTTTGAAAATGGTCGCTTCGAGGGCTATTTTTAGACAATTGATCTACTTCAGGTCCAGCTTGAAGACCACAATACAGGATCGCCTTTTTGGTAAATATGTAGATTAGCGACTCGGCCGAAAAAGTGTTTTTTATGGCAAATATTTTCGTTCACCCGTGTCGGAATATTCATGCGCGTTTTCGAAATATAACTGGCGACATTTTTGTTAGAAAAAAAAAATGCCCGAAACTAAACAAACGAAAAACGCTGTTTACTTAGGCCATTTTTTAAAATAAAAATTTCCGTTTATAACCAAACGAAAAACGCTGTTTACTTACTTTATTGCAGTGGGTAGACTTCGAAATAGCGATGAGGAAAGCCTATTTTATTCACAATAGTGAATAGCGACCTCTCTGCAGAAACTAAACCAATCAACCAAAGTTTTGGGTGTAACCTTGACTTAATGGGACGTGCAAATTCAATGATGATTTAAAAAAAAAAATGGCGCGCACTTAAGTCACATCTAAATTAAAAAATGAGGGGTAATATCTACTGCCCAGACACAAACCCCGCAATCGATTTTAATGTTAAGTAAATTATGGTCACGTCTAGTTTTAGAACATCTAAATTAAAAATGAGGGGTAATATCTAATGCCTGGACACAAACCTCTCGATCAATTTTAATGTTAAGTAAATTATGAAAGTCCAAAAAGGTTAAAAATTTATCTTGATCCGAAAATGAAGTGAATAATTTGGCAATAGATGACGGGTAAACTTCGCAAATGGATACCATTTTCACACTGCGTAAAAGGCGTCTGTAATACACCCAAACGGCTAAAAAAAAGTAGTTGCTTTAAATGATCTAGCTAATTAGATTTAAATGTATAAAAAAGGTAATAAAAATAGTAACATGGGAAAAATATATTGACAAATAAAAATGACTCCAAATGAGGATAATAAAAAGATATTGAGTGAAAAACAAAATAAAAATTTAAATCAGTCATTTCTGACGTCAGACCCCACCCCCAACCCCTATTATAATTCGCAAAACGATTAAAGGCGCTCACATGATGTAGTTAAATCATTCACCTCTGTAAACGTTAGGATATTATTCTATAAACAATTAGGATTATATACTGGGGGTCTGTGCCCCCCAGACCCCCCCCCAATTTAATCAAACTCAGGATCATCGTAGTGTGGTTTCGCATTGTGTTTACCCCCACACGAGCCGTCCCCTTAAATGTACTCCAAAAACGTGAAACATTTTGGAACACGGACGAAATAGTACGTCGCATCGTTTGAGTCGCTAATCTACATCTTTATCGCCTTTTTTATTCATCTTTCGAATGTATTTACATAAGATAATGTTATTATATTAATAATAACTGTTTTCTATGACTGTAAACGAGTCTAACATAAAGGGGTGACTTTGAAAACAGTTTTTTGGGGGGCTGGTTAGAAGCTATCCTGTATTGTGGTCTTCCAGTTCGAGGACGAAGGGTGTCACGCTGGATCTGAAGTAGATCAGTAGTTGTCTAATAATGCCACTCATTAACCGCACCAATTTGTCTTGGATTTGTTTCCATATATATATATATATATATATATATATATATATATATATATATATATATATATATATATATATATATAAACAATTGTTTTTTAATGTAGACAATGTTTTTTCATGGGCAAATTCCCTCAAAAGTGCTTTTGGGTTGTTTTTCTTTGTTAGACTATTGCAATCGCATCTTATCACTAACTCTATAAATTAAAAAGGGCGGATTTTTTTAGTATTTGAATAGTAATTTTATCTTAGTTTGGTTATGACTTATGCTTTTTTATTAAAGTTTTTTCTAATAATTATTTTATAAAATTAAAAAACAAAATGGTGAAGTTCAGAAATGAATATAAGTATCGAAATTTTGTGAATTTTTTAAAACCCAAAGAATTATATATGGTGATGTTCAGAAAATTTAGTTTCGAGTTCCTTTTAAAATTATTATAATTGGCGAAGTTCAGAAAATTTATAAAAATTTAACCATGGCTGCTTTTTTTTAGATTTTAAATTTTAATTTTAGTAGCGAAGCGCAAGCTCTTCCCGGCTAAGCCATCGCCTGGTTGTATTATACATATATCATTTTTAACGTAATTTTGAAATGTTGGCTTCACCCACATACCCGAATGCTATTTAAATCAATCATATTTTCTTTAAAATTGATTAGGATGAAATGTCCATATCATATTTTAATTCAGAAAAAAAAATCACTTCAAAATTATATTTTTTTAACACTATAATCTCATTCAAAATTCAAGTGTAACGTTGTCTCCCAAGATGGCGGCCAATCTATTTTTCGGCTTAACAGAATTAGAAATTTGCTCACATTAAGTAGGTGAAAGTGCTATAGTGTAGTAGTAGTGAAAATGCTATATAGTGTATATCTATGATATGCATTTTATAGCATTTGCGAATATTTAAAAAAAAGAAGAAGATATTTATAACAAAGCGCCTACAAAATTCGAGGGTGGGCATAAACACCAAATTAGCCAAACTTACTATTAAAAATCAATTATTCATATTAATGCCACACGATTTTATGTTCTTTTTTATTATTTTGGAATTTGTAATTTCATCTTTTTTTCTGGTGTAGAATTTGTAATTTCATCTAATAATTTCCTTATTGTAAGGATACATTAAAGGCCCCCTAGTTCAGGCCTATTGAAATGAAATAAACGTTACCACGATTTTCGTGAGCGATATTGGTTAATAAACTAGAGACCCAAATTAACTTAAATGGTTACGAAGCAGTTGTGTATTGTTAAAATTATCTTTTTTAGAACAAATTTAATCATATAGAAATATTTCCATGGCAATAAGTATCACAGTGTTCCCAGATAATTCGAGAACTCAAGAAAAGAACGAAAGAACCAAGTCGTACCTGCCATGTCGGGTCCGAAGTTCGCTGTGTCAGAGAAGATGAACGATTTCAGTGAGCTCTTTTATTAAATCGGATTTTCATTATACTTTACATATTTCGCATAGTAATTATCAATAAAATAAGATTTATGTCTTGTAACTGTTAACCGAGGTTATTAAACAAAATAAGCACAAACAATTATATTAAATAGGGGTTTAACGAGTCGGAATCAGTGTTACTCTATTTTTTGTTTACGTTTCCGAACGGCCTACTTTAACCCCCCTTTGTTTGCATGTTTCCTAATTGGTTAATTAAAGAATTTTGAAAAGTATTCTCCGTTTATTTTGTTTTGCTTGAATTAGTTTTTCTCTTTCCAGTTGTTTTTGTGCGAAATGGTTGACTGAGTGCACAGAGTTGCTGTCTGAGAGAAGGAAAGGTGGCCGGAGTCCTGGGGTTTGGAGGACTCATTTGAAATATTGAACATATTTATACAGAGTATAGAATGGAATAATTTGTGGTGTACTCGAAAGTACAACCTTGCTCCCTCCTCTCTCTCGGGGTTGTACTAGACACTAGTCAGATCTGTATATGAATGTTCGAAAGAGGCGTCATTCCGGCCCGTGGACCTCAGAGATCCCGGTCATTATGGGCCATTCTCGACCAATCTTGGTTATTTTGGACCCATTAGGATAATTCTTGACCTATCCTAGAGATTTTTGGCCTATCTTAGTCTTTCAGGGTCAATGCTAGTTTGGATGAACAAATTTTGCAAATTATGGACCGATCTTGGTTCTTTGGGGGCAATCTTGACCATTATGGACCACTATTGGCTATTTAGGACCAATATTGGAGATTCTGGACTAATCTGATTATTTCGGGCTAATCTTAGCTTTTCGAATCATGATAATTTTGGATCAATCTCGTTTATTCTCGATCAACTCTGTCCATTCTAATCAATCTTAGCTATATTGTACCCATCTCGGTTATTTTCGACCAATCTTGGAATATATTGACCAATCTTGATCATTCTCGGCCAATCCAGGTTATTTTTCACTAATCTTGACCATTCTTTACTAATCCTCGATCGTTATTTTGCACGAATCTTGGTAATCCTCTATTCCATTTTGCTCCATTCGACACAAAGCCCTGAAAAGAATGTGCGCTGGAGAATGAGCAATCTGCGCGTCCCTACATGGTGTTCTGCTTTACCGCAATCCGCAAGATGAATACATAATACTATGCATACAACATCGTTATAAAGGTGAAAAGACTGCGTGATTATATGGTTGAGTGAAGTCGTTTTCTATGAAAGGTTAGATGCTCCACCTAGAGTTGTCTAGAGCACAATGATGTCTTATTGTAGTTCGTTCCCTAAAAACCTTTATAAGTCAATAATATGAATACGAAGGAATGAAATTGCATATTGTGAACTCAAAAAGCGAGGTTTTAATGATGGGAGGAACGGGATTAATTCGAGGCATTTTTATGTAGGTTAAGATCAAAGGCCAAGGGGTACTGCTTTGAAATGTGTGTTACTGATAGTTCATGGTAGGAGAAAATGAGAGGATTTCATGTTGGTTAACTGAGGAATGCAATGATGTTGAGGGTGACGAGTGTCCGTACAAACATTATGGTTAGTTATTGGGAATGAGCTCTATGTATTCATTATATTTTTTGTCTTGTGATATTTTTCTTTCACCCTGTATACGTGGGGAGTGATTACCCCCCACCCCCATCCCTTGTTTATACCGTTGGATTCTATGTGTCGCTACCGCTTGTACTCGGACGAGTTCGTGTACACATATTTGTGGACCCCTTGGCTTCGTGGAGGAGATTTAATGTAGCCTAGTGTTAGGCTAAAATTTGAATGCGGCGACTTGTTGGCTGTCGCCAAATGGAGCCTACTGTATCCCTTTCCGCTCTTCCTGTTCTTTCGTCTCCTCTTCCACTTCATTGTTGATCAGTTTACAGAATTTCTCCCACCACAGGGCGGGATTAATCCCAAGCTACCTTTGTGTGGGTAATCGTTCTCTACTGTACCCCTCTTTCTGGTGGAGTCCCCGAGTCTGGGGACGCTTGGCGTGCGGGGGCTGTCGTCATACCGGCAATGTCATGGCACCGCAACAGTAACGCGGTTGCCCATGGATTTCTATAGTTTTGTTTTTAGATATAACCGGGTTACCCGGCGTTGCCGAGGTGACAATTTAGATGTAGATGTGAAATGAATAGATCAGCGTTTCTTTCCCCAAACGCTCGCTCATCCCCCCCCCACACCTAAAATTTAAAGCGCAATAGCGCCGAGGCCGCTTGCGCCCCCCAAAAATCTGTAAAGAAAGTGGCGATGAAGAGGAAGTGAAAAATGTGTGCAAGAGTTGTAGCCTACAGGCATTGGGGGCCTGGAGGGGACACAGACTCCAGATGTTGCCTGCTCTTCCCTTGCGAGTCGCTCATTAGCAATGTTCTGATGACTGTGTTAACAGTGGATGGGTTTGCACATGGTTGTATCTGGTGACAAAATTTAGACTGATGTGAGGCATCATGAAATTAACGCCATGGAGTTATGGAGTTACAACCCATAATTCGACAGTAATTTTCAATTAATTGTCACTAAATACAAACAAAAGTTAAGTGAGTGGACTTAAACGCCTCAGCGTATACAGGGTCAGATGTTTTAACTCCCGCGTTGATAGAGAACACTCGCTTGTCAATCAGAATCTCAATTCATTTTGTTAAAGTTGAATATTATTTTCATAATTAAATAGTGTTGTAAATTACTTCTAATTCAGTCGCCTGCGTGTCAAGAAAAAGTATACTACATGAATCACTGTAGCATCAAGTGCTGAAACCTCACACGATTACCTCGCCATAAAGTAGAATGAATAAAAGGCACTCTAAACTGGTCACCATTCTGGAATGATTCCTGATCTCGATATATATATATATATATATATATATATATATATATATATATATATATATATATATATATATATATATATATATATATATATAAAATTTTTCATCCTCTTGATCCCGCTTCTGCAGGGTTGGATGGTCGTATGACTCTTCTCCGCCGACTTCGGTCCTGAGTCCCTTCCTCCGTAATTCACAGTTCTCCCATATCTTCCACAACACAGTCCCTACAAGTTTTCCTGGGTTTCTCGCCGGCTTTCTATCTTCCACTTGCATATGCATAGCCTCCCTCAGGTAGCCATCCTCCTCTGATCTCCCCACATGACCAAACCATCTGAGTCTCCTCAGTCGCAGCTCAGACTCCAGCTCCACTAGTCCACATCTTTCGCCACCTCAGAGCTCCAGATGCGATCCTGCCACTTCACACCAGCCATATATATCTTAGCATACGTCGATCACATCCTCTCAACACACTCATCAGTCTTTCTGTTAAGGGCCAATTCTCAGCGCCTTACAATAGAGCTGCTCGTGCACATGCTACATATACCAAGCTTCTCTTCTTCAAGGGAATGCCTCAGTTTGCCAGCAATCCTGACACCTCTCTCCACTTATTCAGGGCAATGGCTATTCTTGCGCGAACAGCTCTTTCGACTCCAGCTTCACTATCTAGTATATCTCCGAGGTAGCAGAACTGGTCCACCACCTCCAGCATTTCCCCAGCAGCATTCATTCACTTGCAACCCCGTTCTCATTTGGTCTCGTTCGGCACCCGGGGCATGCAAAATTTCTCACTCTGATGAGTCTCTGAATTCCAGAGCACCACTTCCCACACTGAATGCAGAGAATAGAATTGCTTCCCACAACTCTTGCCACACGCTCCACATGGCCACCTCTCATACTTCACTCTTCTTCTTGGCTCTCCTCCTGTCATCATTCCTTTAGTCCTCTTCTTTCCATGTCTCTCTTCCACCTCTCGAACATGTCAATCACTTTCTCCTTTGAGCTTGCAGTGAGCACAAGGTCATCGGCACACATCAGCTCCCACGGCCCCCCTCCTCTGCACTCCTTGGTGACCTCCTTCAGAACAGCGATGAACAGCAGTGGGCTCAAATTTGAGCCCTGATGAACACCAGCTGTGATTTCAAATTCCCCTGATGTGCCTACCATCGTCCTCACCTGAGAGTGTGATTCCTCATATAGGGACATAACACACATGATGAACCTCTCTGGCACTCCCTGTCTCCTGACTGCCCACACTATCACCTCTCTTGGTACTCTATCAAAAGCCTTCTCCAAATCCACGAAAATGTTGTAGTTTCCTTTTCTTTTGTGTAATTTTTTCCTGGATCTGCCTCATAATAAATAATGCATCATTAATAAACCTTCCCACAACAAAACCAAACTCTCTGCCATCAACTTTTACTAAATTCTTCAATCTTCCCTCCAGCACCCTCTCAAGTATTTTCATGCCATGTTCAAGAAGCTTTATTCCTTTGTGTGTATATATATATATATATATATATATATATATATATATATATATATATATATATATATATATATATATAAAGGTCGAGGACCTAGCCTCATCATCGGCACTATAAACGAGTGTGTTTGTGCCAAAAATTCTAAGTTAATATAATAGGAAAAGAGAACAGTGCAATTAATGCAAGATTAATAAATTCTATTCATGTAGGATGATAGACTGTAGAGATTTGATGCTATTTGGCTTATATTTAAATTATGGTTTTAATTTTAGGATGAAAAGCTATCTATTCATGGTTACCACTTGTAGTAAAGTGTCGCCTCTTTACATGAGATAAATATAAAGCCGGATTTTTCTTTTGTAATCAAAGTCTCTCCAGCATTTGGCCTGCAATTCTGGAATTCACTCTTAAACACGGGAATAATAAGATATATTCTTCCCACGAGCTATTTTATTACGAAAATTAGACTGAACAAGTCTCAACTGTATTAATTATAGTTATCTGGGAGCTGGTCCAAATGGTTAATGAAAGAAGAAAATAGCAACGGCTTACAAACTCCCGATTGAATGACAACTAATAAATTTTATAAAGCTAATCTGACCTCATCTATACTTCCAATGGGATTCTAAGAACCCGTGGCCGGAGTCAGACCCAATTAATTTCATTTGATCCAATTAGAGAAGTTTGTAATGCCGGCCTGATATAAACATAGGAAGCACGTGATTTGGGGGAGAGGTATCTTCTGTACGCCCTCCATAATAAAGTGGATGAAATTTTTGTGTAAAACAGCGTTTCCAAGTATGTGGAATCTTTCGGAGATACAGATTCAGCTTTTGAAAGGAAATATAAGATTTCCTTTCATTGACTTTTACGGTCCCAGCAGATAAATTGACTTCCAAGCAGTGTATCTAATCTGAGGAGCAATCACAGAAGATGAGCCTACTTTAATGACGCAGCCATTGACGAGTAATCAGAAGATGGGCCTACTTGAATGACGCAACCATTGACGATTAATCACATATGAGCCTACTTGAATGAGGCATCCATTGATGAGTAATCACATAAGAAGAGCCTACTAGTAATCACATAGAAGAGGAGAGAATGGTATCAAGTGGTCATTTTCATCGATATGCATGATCATCATCAGTCCCTTTTCATCCCTGTTACATGAAGGCCTACACAATAAGTTTCTAACGCTCGGGTTTATCTTGTAATTATTGTCATTTAGCGAATTTCCTCCTCTCATTTTCTGCTAGGTCATCTTCTGGCTGCCTTTATATATATAAATGTGTCCAGTTTAGGATTTGCTTCGTCCCCTCGCTGTCGCTTTTTCGAGCAATGGTCTCCTCCTGTCCAATTCCTCCACTTCAAGACTTTTATTTTTTCTATTATGTCACTCATGATTTTGTCTTTAGCCAATTGTTCGTTTTATTCACTTTATCACGATTAAAATGTAGTTGATACAATTTTAGTAACTGATGGTGTCAGATGGTTTATTAGTTTTATGGAGACTCACCTTAGGTATATCGTGGCATTTAATTAAAGAGTTTACTCGGTCGGTAATTAATTATACAAGAACTCGATTTACTTTATTTTTGGGTGGTAAATAATAAGAAGGAATTTTTATTTCTTTAGGGCTTTTTTTTTTTTTAATCTGGCCTCTGGATGTTTATGCCATCTTAGACTCGTTATGAAGCTTAAGTGCGTACCCTTTGTATTTTCTGGCCAGACTGACCCAATCCGTACAGGTCAAGGCAAATGTAGGGAAATGCAGGCCGAGCGAAATATACCAGGTCTCACTTGAGCAACGTTGCCAATTCGGGAAGTACAAAAGACACCTTTGTATTGGTGAATTTAGTTTTTCAGACCTTTTTGACCTCGCCACAATAGACTCGGTTTAACGAGATCTCACTTTATTTTAAACGCCTTAAGTTTGCACCATTATCCGCCATTATGTTGCCAAATGCCACGCATTAAACCCCTTGTCTCCGTTGCCGTGCACCTTGATCTGTTCTGCTTTTTTTTAATATCACCCCGACCACCACCGCTGCTGGGCTCAGGAGACAAGGGCCAAGGCCATTGGCATTGGTGTCTAAAATGCCGCGCGGTTTAAAAGGATCTGCCGTCGGAGAACGGACGAGGCCAACGTTTGTCTTTTGTATTTCTCTTGTTGCTTGCTGATTATTTCCTCCCCCCACCCCTGTCTCTCTCGAACGTGCATACACCTTTGCTCTTATCCTCCAACATCTAGAAGTTCGATGCAATTTACGCAATGATGGTTATGCGGTTGGTATAGCAACGAGTACACCTGGGGAACTTAGAGTGGCCTATTAGATACAGTCACTTGGTATGCGTGGATGAAGAGCCCCCCCATCCCGACATGGCCGATGCAGTGTGATGGTGGGTAGTCATTGCTATAACAACCGCATCCCGAAGTTCGTTCATAATCTTGGCCAACCTAAGTGTAGGCCTCAAGTGTCCCTCGTTGGTTGCCCTTTAGTTTTAGCGACCCTGCGTCCGGATCTTAGAGGTGTCTTCTTTTCACTTGGATTTTATTTTCAAACAATTATAGAATAGAGTTAATAATCCAATGAGCGGAATGTTGCAATACTAAATATAGGTCGGCTTCAGGCACCCGCGACGTATCTTGTACCAGTCGGCGTCAGGCCTAGTGAGTCGAAGGTCCCTCCCCCCGAATCACAGGCGGAAGGCTCATCATCCCCGCTAACAAACAAAGACTCGGTGGGAGATACCCCCAAGCCAAAGTTCGCTCCTGAGCAAGATCATTCCTGAGGAATCAAGAGGAGAGGAGTGACCTTCCTCTGATGCCGCGAAGGGCGATAGACTGTTACATTCGGTCCCTTCCCCGAGGAGTTGCAAATCATCCCGGCCTGAGTGCAAATTAGGGAACACTGATGGGGACCTGGGAAAGTGGTTGGTGCACTTTCCCCTCTGCCCCATTCAGCACTTTACCTTTTTATTTGCATTATTATTGTTGTTTTTATTTTATTGCCGTTTTGGGTTTTTTTTGTTTAAATTTTTATTTTTGTTATTGTTTGTATTTGTTCTTGTTTTGTATTTATATTTGTTATTGTTTTATTTTCTTTTTGTATTATTAAGGACTTGGCCATAGCATGCCGGAGCTTGCTTTCTTCTTCTTTCTTGGCTTTGTTTTCTTATTTTTTTTTGTCGTTTGTTTTTTCCCTCCTTGAAGGCAGTGGCCACATGCGCACTGAAAAAAATCGAAATAATTCTTCCTTTATGCCTCAATTGATTGCGCTCGAAATGATTGGTCTTTTATGCATCAATTGATTGCGCTCGAAATGATTGGTCTTTTATGCATCAATTGATTGCGATCGAAATGATTGGTCTTTTATGCATCAATTGATTGCGATAGAAATTATTGGTCTTTTATGCATCTATTGATTGCGCTCGAAATAATTGGTCTTTTTATGTATCGATTTATTGCGCTCGAAATAATTGGTCTTTTTATGTATCGATTGATTGCGCTCAAAATGATTGGTCTTTTATGCATCGATTAATTGCGCTCGAAATGATTGGTCTTTATGCATCGATTGAATTTGCTTGAAATGATTGGTCTTTTTATGCATCGATTGATTGCGCTTAAAATAAGTGGTCTTTTATGAATCGATTGATTGCGTTCGAAAGGATTGGTCTTTAAGGCATCGATTAATTGGTCTTTTATGCATCTAATGATTGCGCTCGAAATAATTGGTCTTTTATGTATCGATTAATTGGTCTTTTATGCATCTATTGATTGCGCTCGAAATAATTGGTCTTTTATGCATCTATTGATTGCGCTCGAAAGGATCGGTCTTTTTATGCATCAATTGATTGCGCTCGAAAGGATTGGTCTTTTTATGCATCGATTGATTGCGCTGGAAATGATTGGTCTTTTATGCATCGATTGATTGCGCTCGAAATGATTGGTCTTTTATGCATCGATTGAATCCGCTCGAAATGATTGGTCTTTTATGCATCAATTGATTGCGCTCGAAATGATTGGTCTTTTATGCATCTATTGATTGCGCTCGAAATAATTGGTCTATTTATGTATCGATTGATTGCGCTCGAAATGATTGGTCTTTTATGCATCGATTAATTGCGCTCGAAATGATTGGTCTTTATGCATCGATTAAATCTGCTCGAAATGATTGGTCTTTTAATGCATCGATTGATTGCGCTTGAAATAATTGGTCTTTTTATGCATCGATTGATTGCGCTCAAAATGATTGGTATTTTATGCATCAAATGATTGCGCTCAAAATGATTGGTCTTTTATGCATCTATTGATTGCGCTCGAAATGATTGGTCTTTTTATGTATCGATTGATGGCGCTCAAAATGATTGGTCTTTTTATGTATCGATTGATTGCGCTCGAAATATTTGGTCTTTTATGCATTGATTGATTGCGCTCGAAATGATTGGTCTTTTTATGTATCGATTGATTGCGCTTGAAATATTTGGTCTTTTATGCATCTATTGATTGCGCTCGAAATGATTGGTGTTTTTATGTATCGATTGATTGCGCTTGAAATGATTGGTCTTTTTATGTATCGATTGATTGTGCTCGAAATATTTGGTCTTTTATGCATCGATTGATTGCGCTTGAAATGATTGGTCTTTTTATGTATCGATTGATTGCGCTCGAAATATTTGGTCTTTTATGCATCGATTGATTGCACGCGAATGATTTTCTTTTGTTTATGCATTGACTTCTCCCGGAATGTTTGGTCTTTTTGGATCGTTTGATGACGGATGAAGTCATTGTTCTTTCATCTATCAATTGATTGCAGATAAATGCGTGTTCTTTTGTGCATCGATTGATTGGAGATTAAAGTATTGTTCCTTTATGCATTGGTTGATTGATTCCTTTATGTATTATTATTTACTTTAATCTAAGAAGACAAAAACCCCGAGAGCATCCGACGGAAATAACAAGAAAATCATTTGGTAGGTGTTTTAGCGCCGATCTGCCCCAATTTAAGTAGACTTTAGGGAATTTGGACCTACTGATTAACGTGGGGTCCGAACCACGGCTCTATGCGCGTGGCAGCCGCCGCTATTGGAGATCCTAATCGGGACTCTATCCAACGAGCTATCACACCCTATGTGGCTTAACTTCACCTTCCTTAAAAGAGGTGGTGTTCCAGTCTGGTTCCCCGCTCTTATACCAAATTACAATATTAATGTGGAGTTGCCTCCCCCCCTCTTCCTACCTGGGCTATGTACCATTCAACTACTTCCGCCTTCTTCACTTTCTTTAGGAACGTCTCCTCACAACCTATCTACCAGGGATGCCCTCGTTGGATTTCGCTTCTTAATTTTAAAATCATAATAACATGAGGAAAGAAGGCGTACGGACGCCTGCGCAGCCGACTTGGTTGTCGCTCATGTATGGCAGTGGCGGATCCAGGCTAAAATATTGGGGGGGGTGGGACTAACCTAAATTCCTCCCTCTGAGTAGTCTGAGAAAAGAGCATTGATGGTTAATCTCTTACACAACATTGATAATAGATGACAGCAGCTCATAAAGGAGTGAGCACGAACACTCTCCGATCCGATTTTTTTCCACACAGAAGAAAATTAAGAATTGTAGCTTATTTTCGTTTTTGGACGTCAGCTAAGGAATAATAATGAATTTAATAATTATTTTTGAGATTTACCTCCATTTTTGACATGTATCATATAAGATACATTCGATCGCAAAGGTTTAAAAAGTGATTTTAGATATATTCTATATTATTACATAACTCTCTGAATAGCAGAATACAAGTATGGCTTAAAAACGAAATATAAACAAAAACTGGTCTGAAATTGTAGAGGGGAGCCCCTACCCCCCTGATACACGCTGGATGTATGGAAATATGTCGGGCCTAATTCGGTGTCGGGGAGAAACGGAACTGACGAAATGTGTATTTTAGTAGGTAATTTGGCCTGATGTAGCGACATACAATCCTCCTCTCCAATCCGGCCTCTATCCTCATCTGTATTACACGCAGCATGAATGGAATTCTCTCGGCTCAGAAGAACATTGAGATTTTATTCAATTAGACTCAATTTGATTTCGCTCTCGGGGAAATGCTTCAAGAAGAAAGCGGGCGATGGTGGACGGATTTGTTTTTTTTTTTTATTCGTTTTGTGCCATTATTGAGATAGGGGCGGGAGACAAAAATTCATCCAATGTTTAGTTAGCTTCTTTTTTTTTAGCCTTAACCTGAAAAATAAAATGTGGCAATTAATTAAACAGCGGAGAGAATGAGAGGTTAAGGCCTAAAGGCTTTAGAAAACTCGGTATAAGGTGGTTCTTTTAGTCCATGGGCAATTCAAATATGCAAGATGAATTGCACAAACTCTTTAGGACCATCCTGGATATTTGAATTGCTAATGAACTCTAGGAGCACCATGTATTTGCTAATTATTCAGGAGTCTGATCAATTTTTCTTTCCTTCCCGAGGGATGAATCGAATTGAGTTCCTTCCGCATCATTTTACAGCACAATCGTCGGTTCTGCCTCGTTGAAATGACAGACGACACACTCTTTCTACATACATGTTTCTGCCATTAATGGCAGAATGCAGCCTTGAACCAATTATTCCAATGACTCTACGGGGGTAGCAGGGGAACATGGACGAATATCCCTTATTTAGGGTAATGAAAAATGTCTCCCTCAAGTATGATTATAATAGACTACCTTTAATGGGTATGTCCTTCCCAAGCGTACTCCACAATGTTCATGTCAACCAACAGCATTTAAAATGAGTAAATGCGAAATGTTTTGATATGGGTGTCGTCAGTTAAACTGCGATGTACGCAGCTGCCGTATGTTTACCCCCCCTCATGGTGCCCAGACCATGCCTGGGAACGCTTCTTATCTACGCCAAACAATTGTGTCTAATTTTTAATCCTATAAAGAACTGTTTGTTTTGGCGTCGCAGCACACGAAAGAGTACGTACGATATAGGTTATAGTTGTAAGGCAAGTCTTCATTTTTACTGATAGATCTATGGACATCTTTGGGTTCCCTTGCAAGGCGCTTGCGGAGAACCTGTTATCAATGTAAATTGGGATGTTTTGAAATGAGTCTATCTGGCCTAATTTTTCGGTGGATTATTTTCACGATTAGTTTATCTCGAATTTGCCCCTTCTTTTTTTTTAGCCCCATTCTACTTTTACACTTAGATTACACCAGTTCCTTTATTTCTCAATATTTGAATCGTAAGTTAAATTATTCATAAAAACTCAAATTATTTAGATTGCGTGTTGTAGCTTCTGCCTCGTTGAGTAAGAGAAGTGAGGCAAAGATCTTGACCTAAAATCCACGGAATTATTTCGTGGAGGATTTGAGGAGAATAAATTGGTTAGATTGGGCAAATTGGGGGGGGGGACGCCCCCCCCCCATCACACACACACATAATACTCCTTCCTGGTTCGTACTTCTATTCAGTCTGAGCTCACAAATTCTCCACCGCCATTTGATATTGTGGGTTCTTTTTTCTCGTTTTCTCCGTTTTGGCCTGCAATGTCCGCTAGGCAGGTTGAGATGGGCATTGTTACCAATTCACCTTCCATTACTTGGTTCTCAACTCAGTTGTCTCTTGTTTTTTATTCATTTTCACTAAAGTCACATCCTCACAAGTGGCCAACTTCGGCAACCCCACTCTAATCCGTTTTCTGAGTTGGTGTCTGTGACTAGACCCCTACTGGGCTTTAAATCTAGTTAAGGAGAGGGGGAGGGGGGCGATTATCAGCACGTTACAATTTCATCCTATTTTGTATTTGGTGTTGATTTAACAGGTTTGTAATGATATTTCAATACATTTTCTGATGATTCATAGTGTCAAATTGAAAGTTAAGATTAGTCATCGATGGGGAAGGCTTCGCGCTCAATCTCGCTGTTGATGGCTTTTCTTAGCGATATTTGCGTTCCTGGTTCTTTGTCTCGAGGAAATGTTGAGAAATATATTGGAGTGGATGAAACGTTGCGTGGCATTCTCTTGTCACGAGTCGCACGATTGTGTGCGCATTCACTTGGACCTTTCACAAGATATGAGCATAGAGACGCAAATGATCCCTTGCTCTAAATTGAACTTAGTGAATGTTTAATTCATCCCGGCGTATGTAGCTGAGTTCTCAAGTCGGGAATTAAGTTATATTGCATGCGAGTGTTGAATATCTTCGTGTTTACACTCCCGAACGTCGATTCCTTGCACTACGGCTTTTGGGGAAGCCGGAATTCGCCACCCAGTTTTTTTTACGCATGTCCCCGTAGCGAATCGTTTGAAATGTAATCGACTCAGTGAGGCATTCAGGCCGTGCTACGCCGCGGTGCATCTCTTTGTCATTTGTTGGATGTTGAAAATCATCTTTCTTTGTTACAGTTTCCACCCCCCTCCCTCCCGGGACGGGGAGGGTTGGTAATTCTCGTTTCCTCCTTTTCTCGGACTGATCTCATCCCGAAGTCGTAAACAATCTTTCTTGCATGGATTTAATTGGTTACTCTTGCAAGATTGTAGGCGGGCGAGGGCTGGACGATAAGGAAAGCGGGAGATTGGTCAATGTATTAAAAGTTGCGTCTCAGAAGTACAAGGGTTTAGGTTAGGTCCGCGATACTATACACTGGATCAATTAACGTTTGATAAATAGATCCATAGATAAAAGAGAAATTTTTGAAGGTTATCTAGATGATGCCTGAATATTACGTCTTTTGGGCAACGGTGATATTATGAAAAACGGAATCTAAGGGGAAAGAGTAAAAAAAAAATAATAGTCAGGGACAAAATTATATTTGATTTAAAAGCCATTATACGAAAGAATGACCCGCCTTCCTGGCCCCAGTGTATTTCGTAAGGGTGTGTTAGGTGCAGTATAGGAAAAGTGAGGTGTATCGTTTTCACGCTCGTGGTATTATTTTTAAGGAAACGAACAGTCAACATAAGAAGGCACTGCTTTTACCTGCGGCGAAGCGCCAGGTCTAGGTGTCGCTTTTTTTTCAAAAGGAGTAATGTTTAATTCTACCCATCTAGAGCCATGAAATGACCCATATGACCATGGGACATAGGGTTATTCACCCTGGAGATTTCAAATGTGCCATCAGATTTGGCACATTTAGCAATTCTACGGCGCTTGTAAATGATTTGAACCATGAGAAACCATCGATGCAATAACCATTTGTCATCTTATCACAAAACGCCGCAGGTCATTTGAGGGGACTTTCCCTCTTGTTCTTTAAATCCAGAGTGAATCCATTTTTATAAATGTTTCCTATTGTGAAGAGAAGGATTTTTGCAGCAGGAACCTGTTAACAACCCGCCTCAAAGAAGAGGTCGTTGTTACTATGAGCAGCTACAAAGAACACCTTGGCAACTTCCGTTGCTCAATGAGAAAACCAAAAGAGTGTGGCGGATTTGGTTGCAGTTACTCGTCCTCGTCGTTGAGGCTCCATATTTATGTAGTCTTTAAACTTTACACGTGGCATCTTTTATCAATAAATGACCGATCTAAATGATTTCATTACTTGAGATTGCTTAAGAAACTGATTTTTGTCTCTCTTCAGAGAAATTTCCATTATTTTTAATTTTAAGTAAATCTGTAAGAAGAGATCCGTAAAGAAAGGGGTAAAGATAAAGGGACAATATGGAGAAGATAGATAGCAGTAGATCCTCCTATAGGTATTGAGGGCCGGGGCACAGCAGCAATATGTTGGGCGTTCTCCACCCCGCACGGGGAAGGGGACCCTGTGTAGCCTGTTACACTCGGTACCTGGAAGAGTTGCACATCATCCGAGCCTGGGTGCAAGTTAAGGAAGCTCCGTCACTGGCTTGATTGAACTCTCTGATGGGGCCTGGGAAAGTTGTTGGCGTGCTTCCCCTTCGCTCCCCCTCAGCCCTACTTTCTGTATTTATTATTATTATTACTGTTGTTATTCGTATTGTTGGTATTGATATTGTTATTATTTATTATTACTGCTATCCCCTCAAACTTTTGTCTACCCGCACTTCGTACGAGGAGGAACTGTTCCCACCTGAACAGAGTTCAGTCCTGTAGCCATGGTGCCTTGGTGGACTGCATGCCACCCTGGGATCACCTAGCACCAGGGTTTGATAATAATAGTTGATGATCCACCCTACTCGTTAGTGCACCCACCTATTTCTAATTCTCTTTATTATTTACCCTCCTACCCGTTTCCAAACTGTATACCGTGAGGTCCCTACCTGTTGCGAGGGTCGAAAACCCAGTAACTGAGGAAAGGATTAGGCATGAGGTGTGTCGGGCCATCAACTGCTCAGCTTCTTCTAGTACACATAAAAGGTGGCTACACTGGCACCATCCTTTATGGTCATAGCTCGAGGACAATTTCGCCTGAATGATGGGGTGGGTTGTCAAGGCCCATCTTAGTTCGAACCTGTGGTTGAGTATTTGTAAAAAAATGATCACATTATGGAATTTTCAAATCCTATGGAGACTTTTCTCCTAACCTCCCAAAGCATTGCGAGGCCATAGTATCTACTTTCCATGCAATTTTCTTGTTTTTTCTATAATCATGGCGACAATAGAAAGAAATACACGGAGAGCCGCCTCCAAGCACGGCCTCCCCCTCCTTAGTTGTCGGGGAGGAAGAGGTTACACGAGACACCCCTTCGACCGGTAGAGGCGCTCCCTTCTCACCATTATTATGCTGCAAATTGGCTTCCCCTTTGACATCTCTGGAGCCGCCATCGGGCAGCTCCACCTCTGAAAAGTGAAAAGGTGCTCCCCATGTGCTTTCTCAGGGCCACCTCCACACTTTTTCAAGCGTAGAATGCGTTTCTCTCTCGCCTTTCTTAAAAGGTTCGTTGGTTTCTCCTTAACCCCTTCTTTGGAGCCGCCCTTGTGCGACTCTCTTAATACCAGTGGCAGTCCCCCCTTTTTTATCACAGGGAATTGCCAAGAGAGAGAGAGAGAGAGAGAGGACAGGCGACCCAAAATAACCGCTCTCGGTGGCACAAGGGAGCCCCTTGAGTCCGGCCATGTGCAAACTTTTCTTCAGGCGGCTCCGGCCCTAGAGCAAAGACCCCCTCTTCCCACTGGTACCCCATTTACAGCCAAGCACTTCTCCATCTCAGAGAAGGAACTTGCTAAGGCCGTTCCCTCTGGTCTAAGTGCGCTTTCTTGGGGTGGATAGAAGCCAGTTCACTCTTTCCCTTCATCTTCCTCAAAGAAAAAGAACAAGACAAAGAGGATTAGGGGTTCCTCTTCCTCCGCGAGGGTTCCGAGGAAGGATGGGTCCGCTGCTTCTGCCGCAAGTGACCAAGCCTAGATCGGCACATCCGGCCCTGAGACCCCCTCGGGCGAGGAGAATGGCACAGGTTAAGACCAAAGTCGCAAGTGCCCTGAGCAAAGCATCGATTACGTCGGGGCCCTCATTCAGAGATTACCTGGCGTTTTTGAAGCAGCTGGCTTCAAACGCTTCCTCGTTATTCGCTCCAGTGATGGCAACAAGTTGACCAAAGGCCACATGCTCCATCAAAAGATAGCTTTAGATAGATTGGCTTGCAGAGAGCCTAAGGTTGCCCGTTTCTCGGACGGGAGCCTTCTGGCGAATGCATCGGATTCTTCCGAAGCGGCTATGATTAGTTCTCTTCAGACATTCAATGGCTCGCCGGTGAGTGTGACGCCTCAATATACCATGAATTTCGTGAAAGAAGTGGTTTACGCAAGGGAACTCTTAGACTACTGCATAGATGACATCACCTTAGAGCTAGCCGACCATGGAGCGGTCAAGGTCGAACGTATGTTGAGAAAACAGGGACAGACTTCGAGATCCATCCTACGCTCTTCGTCAGGGTAGAAATTGACAGGTCCCCCGAGTTGGTGCTTGCCCGTTGGTATCGCTACTGCGTGAAGGTATTCGTGCTGTAGCCACCGCCTTGGGCATACAAACTGATCATGTAGACTTATAAAGTTATGTTTAGCGAAGTACTGTGTAATTTGATCCAAGGCCGTACACGATAAGCCCTTATCATGTATGGCCAAGTGTGTCAATGGCGCGTATCTCCTGGAGTATGAAATCCTGGCCGTTCAGGCTGCTGATCGCCTCTCCTTTTGCGATGCTACGGACTTGTTCCTGGCGCGCAGGGACGCCTCAATATTAAAAAAAGGCACACTCTGCTCTTGGCCCCTCGATACTTCCGAGTACAATCACTTTCACGCCCATTCGGAACCATTTTGCGAGCTCTATCCATCCTGGACGCTCCCCTGGTAGAATTGGCGGCACAAATGGTTCACATCTAGCCTCGCCTAAAACTAGCCCCCCCCCCTCCCCGCGTGGCTCTTTCCCGAAAGGCAAAACGGCCTCGAGTCTGCACCGAGTAGGGAAGACTCACAAAATGCAAACTCTCCCGAAGGTAGTGATGAGGCCGTCTTCGGGGACTCTTAAAGCTGCTCCACGAAAGGACAACACAAAAGTATCTTCGGCTCCTACACTCCCACCTTATGGCTGGACCGTGTGACTCGGAGAAGGGGGGGTCCTCAAAGAGCGACCAACCCCGTCTCTGAAGCAAAGGTTTCTAGATGGTGGGAGGAAAAGACTCGCATATCGAGCATTCAATGCAGGTCATGATGTTGTTGAAGGTGGCCGACTGGACTTTACCTCCAGAGGCGGAAAAACCTTTCAACGACAGGTTTCCGTTGAGTTAGTTGCGTTCCGCTCTCGCTTCATTTACAGACACCGCTCCTGGTACTGACGATATCCCGTCTGCCATGCTTCGATAGCTAAGTGAGCGAGAAACGACATTTCATTTCTGCTAAATTTGTTTAACTGGATCTGGATGGAGGTTACCCTCCTAGGCGCGTGGTGAATTGCTACTGTGCTCGCTTTTCTCAAACTTGAGAGAGATCACTATCCCGGCTGGTTTACGACCAAATTTTTCTAACCTTTCTGCACAGTGCGGCTTCCGCAAGTCTTCTCCACGTCAGATGATCTGCTCCTATTGGAAAATTATGTCTGCGAGACAGCACTACGGCACTGTTTTTCTATCTGGATAAAGCCTATAATACCTCATGGCGATTCAGTATCATGTAAACACTCCACAATTGTGGCGACGGGTTGCCTCACAATCTTATTTCTGAACTGCGAGATCGTCGATTCGGTTACGGGTGAGGGAGCTTTCTCTGACCCAATGGAACAGGAAGGGGGCGTCCAAAAGGGAAGTGTCATCATTGTCGCACTCATTGCTCTTAGCATTAACGCTATCACCTCGTTACGGCGGGGAGATGTTCTTGCTACACGCTAGCGACATTTCTATGTCTTTTGGTGCGGCCAGATGCCAAGTCTGGAGCGACGACTCCAACAAGCATTGAACCGCCTCTCTCGCTATGCCGAAGAGCACAGTCTTCGTTTTTCCTTGGACAAGACTAAGGTGGTGGACATTCGTCGTTACATGAAGTTGAGTACTTTGGATTCTGATAGTGTTATTGTCTTCCTTTTCTCCCGATCATTTATTCGTTCGAAGGTTGACTACATACCTTCCTCGCACCCCTTTCCTTCTCACTTCACCATCTATTTTTTTTACGCCGTGTCCAAGGTGGAGCCGCCATGCCACCAGGCCGGAGGGGTGGTCGTGAATGGCGGCACCTGGCTCTGCCAGGGCTGTACGCACCCCTTGCAGAGCGGGCTACTGCGAAGGGTTATGAGCGTATGCATCCCGTGAAAAATTTAGGGTCACCATGCCCAATGATGAACAAATCAAAAATCTTCCCTCAATTTTCCCTTGTCCATCGACGGAGCCGCCCTCGGGCAGCTCCACAGAAAAAATGGAGGTCATCCCCTCCATGTGCTTGCGCAGGGGACCCTCCAAATTTCTCTAACCGGAGAGGAGGCTTACTCCTCTCCTTCGCCTACGGATGTAGGGGACTTCCCATCACCCCCTTGTCTGGAGATGCCTTCGGGCACCTCCCTTTTTCCAGCTTCAGTCCCCCCTTCCTTTCCAAGGGGACTGCCAAGAAAGCCAGCAGGCAGCCCATAGCCGACCGCTCCCCATTGAAGCGGCTCGGTAGAGCAAACACCTTTAGGGGGGAGAGGGAAGCCAGGTCCCTTCGGTCGCTTCCCTGAAAAGACCTTCTGGCAAGAATATTAAACCTTGCTGGGGTCAAGGCCTGCGCCTCCCAAGACGAGACTAAAGACACTGCTGCCAGTAGGACCTGCGATGTCCTGGGGTGGGGGGGTGGCCAACTGGAAGCCCCCTTCACCTGAAATAGACATGGTTCTTGAAGCAACACAGCCTCAGACGGTATAGCCTCCCATGGGAACGAATCCGGGCTCGGCGCCAAGCACCGAACTCGAGTTGCCCCTATGCAAGGTCCTCCTCAAACAGCTCGGGTTTCCAAGGCAGTACAAGGAGGGGGGGGAGGGGAGGGATCTCCTCCGACCGGTGCTCCTGCGACTGCCAGGAACTTCTACATCTCGGAGAAGGACCTGGCTGAGGCCGGTCCATCTGGCCTAGGGGCCTCCTGCTGGCGGAGGGGAGAGGTGGGATTCATTACCCGCCCTCCTCTCCTAAAAAGAAAAAAAATAGGAATAAGACTAAAAAGACCGGGGCTCTTCTCTATCCGCGGGGGCTGCGGGAACGGATGGGTCTGCTGCCACTTCGGTAAGCGACCAAGCCAAGATCGGCACATCCGGCCCCTCTGCTCCCCCTGGTGCGGAGCCCCTGACCAAGACGAAAAGTGCGCAGGGCGGAGCCTCGATAACATCGTGGCCCCTCATTCAGAGGTTATTCGTTCCACTGATGGCAGCATGTTGGCCAAGGGCAACATGATCCATCACAGGAGATTATTAGCTAGTGTAATTGGTAGAGAGCCGAAGGTGACCCGTTTCTCGGACAGGAGTCTTCTGGCGAATGCGGCGGATCCCTCCGAGGCGGCCAAGATAAGTGCTCTTCGGACACTTCATGGCACCCCGGTGAGTGTGACGACGCACTCTACCATGAACTTTGTGAAAGGCGTAGTTTATGCTAGGGAACTCGTTGACTACTCCATAGAGGACATCACCTTAGAGCTGGCCGACCATGGGGCGGTCAAGGTCAAACGTGTGATGAGAAAACAGGGAGGGCCTCGAGACCCACCCCTACACTCTTCGTCACGTTCGACTGTGACAAGCTTCCTGAGTCGGTGCGTGCCGGTTAGTACCGCTACCGCCTAAAGGCATTCGTGCCACTGCCGCGGCGGTCTTATTACTGTCACCGCTTCGGCCATACAAATCGTTCATGCAGACGTGCAAAGTCGGGGTCACCCGAAGTCTGTGTACATTGCTCCAAGGCCGCACACGATAAGTCCAAATCGTGTGTGGCCAAGTATGTCAATTGCGGAGAGCCGCACCCTGCTTCTTCGAAGCAATGTGGTGCATATCTCCTGGAGAAAGAAATCCTGGCCGTTCAGGCCCAGGATAGACTCTCATTCCGCGAGGCTAAGGACTTGGTCCTGGCGCGCGCGGCTCTGCCTGGGACGTCATATGCCTCAATAGTTAGAAAGGCACCCTCTGCTCCTGGCCCATCCAGGCCAACGAGCACGGTTGTTTCCGCGCCCATTCGGAGCCCTTCTGCGGGTTCTACTCAACTCGGGCGCTCCCCTGGTAAAGCTGGCGGCACAAATGGTTCACACCCAGCCCCGGATAAAACCAGGGCTCCCTCTCCTTCCACAAGCGTGACTGTTTCCCGTAAGGCGAAACGGCCACCCGCCTCCACCGAGTCGTTAGACTCACAGGAGGCAACACCCCTGAAGTTGGTCGCCAGGCTATCTTCCGGGCTTCCTAAAGCTGTCCACCGAAAGGAGGACAGCAACAAAGGAGCTTCGGCTCCTTCGCCCACGCCCCGAGGTGTGGCTAGTTGCTCGGAGACGGTGGTTCCTCGAAAAGAGGGCCCCCCGCCTACGAAGCCGCAACGCCCGACTAAGGTTTCGAGGTGGAGGGAGGAAAAGACTCACATGGCGAGCCCAACCTCCCCCTTCAAGTCCTCGAAGGCGACAACGCCTTCAGCGCACTGTCCGGCTAACAGTGCCCGGGGTTCTGACCCCGAGAAGCGTACCGCCATTCCCGTGAGGGTCTTCTGTTCGAAGAGGGTCCCCGCGTCTCCTCCGAGCTAGGCCTGGAGGTCATATTCCTTCAATGGAATTGCCGTGGACTCCGGCCAACTGGGAGGAGCTGCGGAGGCTCGTCTCATCCCGTTCCCCGTTAGCCATTTTTTTGCAGGAGACTATGCTAGGCGTGAGCCTCCTGCCCGCCCTCCCGGGGTATAAGGGTTTTGTCACCCCACCACCACTAGATAGGGGTCGGGCTGGGGCATGCGCGGTTTACACCCGGCATGATGTCTCCGTTCTTCTTTTCACTTTAGATACCTCCTTTCATGCAGTGGCTGTGCAGCTTCACCTGGATAGGAGGTATACTATTATTTCTGCGTACATTCCACCGTCAGCTGACTTGACGCGGGGGACTTCCGCCGCGTCATGGCATGGTTGCCGAGGCCCTTTGTCTTGCTTGGAGATCAAACAGAAGCGTTATGCCTACATGCGCTATAAGCGCCGCCCGAACGATTTCACTGTCGCTGAATTTCGTCGGGCTAGGGCTAGGTTCCGGTATTTTTCGAACTACGCCCGTCGCTCTTCTTGGCGGGCATACGTGTCTTCACTTAGCGGGAAGACCCCTCTAGCAGAAATGTGGAAGCAAGTCAAGAGGATTCCTGGCAAGTTCTCGCAGGACCCCCCTCCTGTTCTCCAGGAGGATGGGACCGCAACCTCGGACCCCGAGTACCTGGCAGAATCCTTCGCGACCGCTTTCTCCGCATTCTCTAGCCGGGATGCTGCTCCCCCAGCATTTAATGCACATCGTGTGTCGAAGAAGGCCGCCGACTGGACTTTACCTCCAGAGGCGGAGAACCCTTTAACGACAGGTTTACTGTGAGTGAGTTGAGTTCCGTTCTTGCTTTGTCCGCGAACATCGCCCTTGGTCCGGCGATGTCTCGTACGCCATGCTTCGACACCTGGGTGAGTGAGGCATGACCTTTCTGTTAGATTTGTCAACAGGATCTGGGTGGAGGGTCTCCTCCCAGATTCATGGCGAATCTCTACTGTGCTCGCCTTTCGCAAACTCTACTCCGGCTGGTTTTCGCCAAATCTCTCTACCTCTTGCGTGTGCAAATTGATGGAGAAATTGGTAAATGTTAGATTTGCCTTTTTTTCTGGACAGCGGAGGCCATCTGTCTTCTGCACAGTGCGGCTTCCGCAATTTCCATTGCACGTCGGATGCTCTGCTCCGACTGGAAAAGGCCTTCTGCGAGGCCTTCCTTCGTAGATACCACTACGCCACGCTGTTTTTCGATCTAGAGAAGGCTTATGATACCACATGGCGTTACGGTATCATGGAGACTCTCCACACGATGGGGGCAAGGGGACGCCTCCCAATGCTTATATGTGAACTTTTGCGAGATCATCGTTTTCGCGTATGGGTGGGGAAGGGCCCTCTCCGGCCCAATGGAGCAGGAAGATGGTGTCCCGCAGGGAAGTGTCTTCAGTGTCACACTCTTTGCTCTGAGCATCAACGGCATCACCTCGGTGCTGCCGGAAGATGTTCTCGCTACGCTCTACGTGGATGACTTTTCGCTCTCCTCTGGCGCGGCCCAGATTGCAACTCTGGAGCGTCTACTCCAGCAGGCATTGAACCGCGTCTCTCGCTATGCCGAAGCGCCCAGGTTTCGGTTTTGCTTGGCCAAGACTAAAGTGGTGCACTTCTGCCACCATCCACGGCTCCACCCAGACCTGTTTTTTAATTGGGTACGCTTGGAAGTGGTTGAATCGCACAGTTTCTTGTATTTGACCGACGCCTCACCTGGGAGGCTCTTATTCGCAGCCTTAGGGTCTCTTGTACCCGCGCCATGGATATTCTTCGTTCCGTGACGTTCAGCGCTTGGGGCGCTGATAGGGCTATTGCCTTACTTTTCTATCGATCTTTTGTTCGTTCGAAGCTCGACTACGGATGCGAGTTTTATGCATCCGCAGCCGAGTGCCTATTCCGGAAGGTGGACTCGATCCATCATATCTGCCCCGCCTGGCGCCTGGCGCCTGGTGCCTTCCGCACTTCCCCCATTGAGAGCCTACTAGTCGATGCTTGGCAGATGCCACTCGCTCTACGACGTGTACAGTGCATCATTCGCCTGTACGCGCGAGCCCGGTGCCTCCCTCAGTCGCCAACAGCTGTCACTTCATCCGCAACTTATCTCGACGGTGCCTATGCCGCTGAGAGACGCCAGTCATACCCTCAGCCCTTTGGGTTTAGGGCCAGGAAACTCCTTCGAGAGCTAGCTATAACTCTCGGGCCGATGGCGTCCCTGGTTCTGCCCAGGACGCCATCCTGGAAGGTACCACATTTGGCTATTTGTCGCCATGCCTCTGCCCCCAAAGCTTGTACAGCGTCGGGAGTCTTACGTTCGACATTTTTGGAGCACACTTCGTGTCACGCTGGAGCCGTGCCATTGCATTCGGATTGCTCCAGTCCCAAGAGGGTGTTTGCTTCCACGCCACTCACAAAGCGCCCTGAGTCCTCTCGGGGCATTTCAATCTCAGCATCCCCTGGTTCGCGATATCCGTGACGCTACGGTTTTGGTGAGCCGGGAGGATGTCGAGATTATCTTCTTCTGGGTTCCTTGACATGTATGAATTGCGGGGAATGAGCGCGCCTTGAGGGCACCAAAGAGTTCGCGAGGACTCTGCGACCGGACCAGCGTTTCGCTCTTCCTCACACCGACTACATGGCAGGAATACGGGCAGCTCTTCGGACTGCTTGGCCAATAAGATGCGAGACGGTTGAAGGGAACTTAAAGTTGCGTGCCATTGCGCCGCGACTGTTCCCTTGGACCTCTATATCTAATGCCGCGACGGCTTCAGGTTGCTTTCTGTTGTCTCCGAATCGAGCACACTCGTGTGACGCATCGCCATTTGGTGGAGCGATCGCCAGCGCCCTATTGTGACGACTGCGTCGTCCCCCAGTGCTGTAAGACTGAAAAAAGGAGACAAGATGAACATGATTAAGTTTACTTCACTTTACTATGAACATTTTCATCATAAAAGTTTTTGTTACATTCCACAAAGGCAAACTAAAGATAAAACTGTTTCTTATCAACTAATAACTGATTTTAATCGGAGCCTCGGGGCTTGATTTCACTGGTAAGTTTGTCCATTCGTGGCTCAATCGTAGAAAAGCTACTCTTAAATCATGTTCAGGCTGCAATCGATTTCTGCTTTTTGTTTTGATGGCAGCTAGGAATGCAAACTGTGATTCACACAAATCGGTTGTAGCGAACGGCAACACCACTTTCTTCCCTCCCCTCCAAGGACTGGTTTCTCCTTCTTCACAGAAGTCCAGAACATGCCTAGTGATTGTTGCTGAAAGTTGAAGCGAGAGTTTCATCATGTTGTACCTCTATGAGCTCTTCTTGTAGATTTTAAATGGAAGATTCTTCCTCTGAAAGGTCTTCGACGTCGACATCGAAGAGTCTGCGCACCCATGTGCATTTGTCACGCAACTCTAAATCCATAATATACTTCTCAAACTCTACATTCAACTTTTCAAGGGGCTCAATAATGGTACTTTGTACGTCCAGAAGCGAGACGTCTTCTTCAGCTTCCAGAAAAAGGTTCAAGAGTGGAAAGGACGCAGTCTTTCCCCTCTCAATCTTTTCCTTCCACAACTTCAGCTTTGATCTTATCTGACACAGAGAGATGAGTTTCATCTTTTCCTTGCATAGATATATTCAGCAAGTTCAACCCTGAAAATATATCTGTCAGATATGCCAATTTAAGTAACCACCTTGGTTCTGAAAGCCTTGATTTGATGACAGTGCATGTTTCTTCTCGATCAAAAATATTTCAACCTCTTCACGCCATTCAAAAACTGTAGCACCTTTCATCGGGATAACCACCTGACAGAAGAGTAGTAAAGTAGGTGTTCATATTCCGACCCCATAACTGAGCACATCTAACTGAATAGCCTTGGATGCAGAGCAGATGATTTAATAAAATTCACTATTTTAATCACTTCCATCACAGAGTTAAGTTCATTTGATAATTTCCTTGAGGCAAGGTTTTCCCGGTGGAGCAAACAACGAGTCACTATCACATGAGGGTTCACTTGCTTTACCCTAGTGGTGAAGCCTTGATGTGCCCCAAACATCGCAGGTGCTCCATCCGCGCACACACTTAAACATTGTTCCCATCTTAGCTCTTGTTATTTGATGAAGCTGTCAACGAGCTTGGAAAGATCTTCACCTGTTGTTGTTGTCTCGAGTGGTCTACAGAACAGGACATTCTCTTCCATGTCACTCTTCTCTTGGTACCGCAAATACGTCAAGAGCTGTGCGTCATCACTGATGTCAGTTGAGTCATCCAACTGCAAGCTAAATTTTTCACTTTCCTTGATAGCAGCCACTACCTGTTCTTCGATGTCTTCTGACATCTTTTGATACGGCGGCTAATTGCGTTGTTTCACAACGGAACAGTTTCTACTTTTTTCACAGCGTCATCTCCAATAACAGTATGCGTACCATATCAATGACACAAAATGGAGCACCCAATTGTATGTGGCTGTTTGCACTTAGCAATTCTTTTTTGCAACCAGATAAGATGCAATTGTTGCTTGTCGAACAGAATACACTCCTGTGCTCACAGGGGTATCTAACCACTGACGCTTCAGTTCTTTCCTCTTGAAATACTGGCGGTCCTTTCCTGCCAGCGTTGGGTGTTTTTCCTGTAGATGGCGTTTGGGCTTGTTTTCTTCAAGCGACTCATGGGTGAACACTTCACCACATATAACACACTGAGGTTTTTCGATGCCATCACTGATGAGAAACGTAAACCCAATGTCAAGAAATTCTTCGTTGTACACCCGCTTTCTGGACATCACTGAAGAATCTGTAAATAAAATTATACTGACTTAATAATAAATCAAACAAAAGATGTAATTTGGTACAATCCACCAGGAGGGGAGAGAGGCAAAGGAAAGAGGGTGCGGGGAGGGGGGGGGCAAGAAGAGGAGGGGGAGGAACAAAAAGAGGAAGGGAGAAGTGAACAAAGAAAGAGAAGGAAGACTAAAGAGGAAGAGAGGGAGCGAGGAAAAAAGCAGGGGAACAAGAAGAAGAAAAAGAAAAGAAAAGTAGAGCTATAGAGGAGAAAGAGGAGGGAGGCATGGAAAGATGGGAAGGGATTTGGGACAAAGGGAAAGGAACGGGAGGAGTAAAGAGGACGACGGCAAGGAGATGAAGAGGGGGAAAGGGACCAAGAAAGAGAAGGGGTAGGACCAAACCAGTACGACACTCAGGGACACCAGCAATAAACTTACATTATTAAATTTTTCTCTATATACGAGTATATATATATATACACGAGTGGATTTATGAAGCCAGCAAAGTTGCTTATAAATGTCTTGAGACAGTATTCGTGGTTAGGACATTTGCGTTAAAATTATAACATCCCAAGAAAACTTTTTGATCCTAATCAGCTGTTATATACTCTATAATTATGGCAACATAGAAATACCGGGTGTCCCAGAAAAAAGTTAACCGTACTTTGAATTAGTATAACCCCAAAACTATTGGAGATTTTTGGGTCCTGCAAAAAGTGTTTTATTTACCAACTATTTATCTATCGATTCTGGAAATTTCATTAAATTCCCTTTTATTATTTTGATACACTAATGGGTTTAGCGGAGACTATCAAAAATATGCGCAAGGAAGTAAAATAATGCAACGAAGCCTAGGAAGGCTAGGCCACCGTGCCCTTTAAAGAGAAGCGTAGGTAGCCTAGGTTACTGTGCGATTCTTCAAGCAAAGCCTATGCCATTTTACAATGGTTTCGACCATACTGTGGTATGGTCTCGCCATTATTGCTTACTAAGCAAATCAAAGTGTTTCTGTGTAAAAGTTTATTTCCATAGAACCTTTTTAATCATGCAGTTAACAAAAGATCAACGCGTATTTGTAGTCACAAACTTTATTAAGACTGGCAGTATTAAACCAGTACAAGATTCATTGGAACAACGTTTTCCAGGTAGGCCCCCACCAAGCAAGCCCACAATTTGTAAAAATGTTCGCAAATACCGACATGAAGGAATATGCTTAAATCTAAATAAAGGTCGTTCGGGTCGTATGAGAACCATAAGAACAACAGAAAATATCGGAAATGTTCAGATGACACTTCTTCAAAATCCACATGTATCAGTCAGAAAGAATTGGTTACAATTGTCAAAGTCATCATTTAACCGCATTATTAAACATGAATTAAAATGGCATCTCGATAAGATGCATGCAAGACACCAGCTTCTTGAAACTGATTTTCCTCGTCGTAGACAATTTGTCGAATGGCTTCTCCATAAACCTGCTCGTTTCTTGGAAAACATTGTGATTGATGACGAGGCAGCCTTTTTCATGAATGGAAAGGTAAATAGCCATAACATTCGGCAGTATGCGCCGCTGAATCACCCCCCCAGCATTCAACTTTGACACGTATTTGTCAGCAGAATGTGTGTCTGTGGATCGGAATATGCGGGAATGGCTATCTTGTCGGCCCATTGTTTTACGAGAATAACTTGAATGGTGCTGCCTTCCTGAGCATGATCAATGAAAGGATCTTCCCGGAACTCCGCCTGATTTACTGCAATCATTTCAATAGACTTTGGTGGATTCAGGACGGCGCACCAGCACATAGACAGCTTGCTGTAAGAACAAAACTAAGAGAAACGTTTGACAACCCCATGCAATTGAATGGCCCCCAAGATCCCCTGACTTAACACCGTACGATTATTTCTTATGGGGATATCTAAAGAATTAAGTGTATTCTACTCCACCACAAAGCATCAACCAATTAAGAGATAGTATCACACGTGATACTTAAGGAAAATCACAAGTTAATAAAAAAAGTTGTTCAATCAATGCGATCAAAGGCCAACTGTGCTTGGAAAGAAATTACAAGGAGTTACAAGGATAGAAATTACCCTAGGAGACCTTACGGTCCATTCAAAGAGGATACCTTTGGACTAGCAATCGAGCGGGCACATGGCTGCTCAATTGTTTTGCGTCCCTAAACGGCCACTTTTCAAGACTTTGTCTAGTCTTGACTTGAACTTGTCAACAGATTCACTGTTGACAACTTCCACTGGAAGTGCGCTCCACTTACCGCAGATACTGTAGGTGAAAAAATTTCCACACAGATTGCGGTTGTAACGCTTCAGTTCAAGTTTGAAGCGGTGATTGCGCGTTCTGTTCTCACTCAGTGTGAAAATATCCCGGTAGTCAACATTGTCGAACCCTCGAAGTATTTTGAAAACTTCGATGAGCTGACCACGCAGTCTACGGGTTTCCAGCGAGAACAGATCTAATTCCGTTAGTCTGTCCTCATAACTTTTATGTCGGATAGAGGGAATCAGCTTGGTTGCCCTGGCTTGTACGCGTTCCAATCTCGCGATTTTCTTTCGAAATGAAGGACTCCAAAATTGTACGGCATACTCCAGGTGCGGTCGGACAAGTGAGTTGTACAAACACAGTACAATCTCCTTGTTCCGATATCCAAACTGGCGCTTTATATAGCCTAGCATCCTTTGGGCCTTTTTCTCCGCCTCAATGCACTGTTTCGAGAACTTGAGGTCCCTAGTGATTGTTACACCCAAGTCCTCAGTGTCGGTGGATTCAATAGCAGTGCCCTAAAGGATATACTGAGATTGGGGGTTTCTGTGGCCGATATGCATCACTTTGCATTTCCCCACGTTAAAAGGCATTTGCCACGTGTCCGACCACTCCCCAATCTTCCCAAGATCTTCCTGCGGGCGGGCAGTATTTCCATCCTTTGCAACGTTCATACCAAGTTTGGTATCGTCGGCAAATTCTGAAATCTTGGCAACCATGTCACCGTCCAGGTCGTTGACGTAGATTATGAATAGTAGTGGTCCCAGGACAGAACCTTGAGGCACCCCGCTAGTAACGGGCACCCACCCAGAAGCCTGCCTATTCACCACCACCCGTTGCCGTCTGCCACTTAGCCAGTTCTCGATCCAGCCGGCTACCTTTTCGTCTATGCCCAGCGCTCGCACTTTCCGGAGAAGGCGGCGGTGTGGTACCTTATCAAAGGCTTTCTGAAAGTCTAAGTACACCACATCCACCGCCTTGTCCCGATCGTGCTCACTGAACACGAAGTGGAAGAATTCCACAAGGTTCGTCAGGCATGACCGTTGCCTTCGGAAGCCGTGCTGGGAACTCCTCAGTAGCAGGTTTGACTCTAAATACGACGTCATTTTGTCCACCATGATGCTTTCCATGAGTTTACCGACTATCGAAGTCAGACTGATAGGTCGGTAGTTTGACGGTTGGCTTCGGTCTCCTTTCTTGAAGATAGGAGTCACCTCCGCTTCACGCCAGTCTCTAGGAACGCATTCGGTCCGGATTGACATGTTGAAGATTGCGCTCAGGTGTCGTGACACTTGATCGCGCACTTCTTTTAACACTTTAGGTAGAAACCCATCCGGGCCAGGTGACTTATTCGTCATTCGGTCACTGATCTTCTTTTTTATTTCCCCTTCGGTGAAGTCCATATCCTCCAGCTTTTCCCCCGAGTATGAATCCATTGGCTGGGGGATGGGACCACACTCTTCAGTAAACACTGAAGAGAAGTAGTCCTTGAGGAGGTGAGCATTTTCTGCATCTAAGTGCTTTAATGCCCCCTCCTCATTTCTCAAAAGGGCCAATCGTTCGACGGATTGGTTTACGGCTGTTCACATATCCAAAAAAACTCCTTGGGATTCTCTTTACACAGTCTCGCCACTCAGAGTTCCTCAGACCGCTTAGCCGCCCTTATGCTGGACTTCACTCTCCTGGCTAGCCTCCGGTATTCGTCAAAGTCCCCCGCGATCTTCGATTGCCGGTACACAGTTCTCTTCTTCCTAAGCAGTTGGCCGATTTCTCGATTAAACCACTTTGGTTGAACAGAAGACCGACGGGGACATTTCAGAGGGATGAAACTCGATTGAAGACTCATGAATGTGGTTTTGAAAATGTTCCACGATTCTTCAACAACATCGCAAACTTCTAGCCTCGCGTCAGTCAGTCCAGCACGAAGACCTGCAAAGTCTGCTCCTTTCAAATCGAGTTTCCTCGATTTACTAGTTGCAGGCCCTGCCTTCGGGACTTTGACTACAAATCTAATTAGTCGGTGGTCACTGCCACCGAGCTCTTCGCCAACAGAGAGGTCCTCAACGATGTCATCCTCAGAGGTGAAAACCAAGTCGAGGATTATTGTTTCCTCTCGTTGGCTCTCTCACCCATTGAGTGAGGAACTCGTTGTTCGCGAACTCCAGGAGTAGTGCGTTCTCGCTACAGGATTATCTGGTTTCCCATTCAACTTGTGTGTTGAAATCACCCATGACGATACACACTGTCTTCAAAAAAGTTCTCCTAGTAGCTGGTACAGATCTCTGTCCTTTTCAATGAGTTGGGCAGGAGGTCTATAAAGCACCAGGGTCCTGTATTTGGCAGGACCTATCTCTAGGTCAACACCTAGTAGTTCATGGTCGGATACGATGTTGCAATCCGTCGAGTTGAGAGTATCCTTGACATACAACATCACACCGCCACCCTCTCTGTCTGGCCTATCTTTCAGGAAGAGCTGCTAACCGGGAATCGTAAATTCACCTTCAAAATCTCTGCTTGAGGTTTTTATCCACGACTCCGTTATGGCCACCATCTCAGGTTCCTCTGTTACTACGAGGCCACGGAGCTCAAGAAACTTATTCCTGATTGACCTCGTATTGAACAGAAGAACTTTGAGGGAGTCCCCTAGTGTAGGACTCCCTACGCTCTTCCGTTTCCCGGCTTCTCTGTTTTCGTGGTCACACCCTTTTTGACGACCTCCGAGAAGGTCGTTCCAGGAGTGACACGGGCGTGCTGGCGCACGTCCGCTTTCGCTCTGTTTCGAACGCTCCTTTGGGTGCGTTCCACGACATCTTGAATTAGGTTGGCGAGAAAGGCCTTCCCTTTAAAGGAGAGATGTACCCCATCCCTTTGGTAGAGGTCGTCTCTACCGATAAAGGTACGATAGGGGTCCACGAAGAAGACTCCTGCCGTGCAGAGATCCCCCAACCTTCTGTTCACTGTGACGTTTCTTTCGTGAGCGGTTCGGGATGGACCTCTTCTCGGAAGCATCCCAACCACCACACGTTTGCGGGTTTTAAGCCCTATGTCATCCACGGCTCCCATCACCGTTTGGATGGTCTTACCACTGATGCCAACCTTACCCCCTCTGAGGTAGAGGTCGTTGCCGCTCACCATCAGAGCAACAACTGAATTCTCAGAAATCTGAGCTTTCTCTGCCTCTACTCTGATGTTGTGGTTACCCCGTCCTGACAGGCAGCTTACCTTCACGCTAGTGCGAAGGCGGGCCGCTAGCAGCGGCTGCAGATCCCGTGTTTGCGAGTCACCAATGAGGGTGACCTTCGGACACTTGGTCTCTGAAGACGGGGTCCTTCCTTGTGGAAGAGGCCTCCCCTTTTCCTCTTTACTCTCCACATTCTTATCTTTCTTTTTCTTCTTGTTTATCTGTTTTTCTTCTATTTAAGGTTCTACTTTATTCTTTTTCTTTTGTTTCTTTGTTTCTCCTTTCTTCTTTTTCTCCTTTTCTCTCGCCTCAGCTAGTTTAGCCTCATATGATGCTGGAATCTCCGCTTGGGTACCAGGGGATTCCGACACGTCAGTGGGCGGCGCCTCTTCTAGTCATCGAATCTGAGCTGCGTTAAGGGCTTCGAGTTTCTCCAACTTTCTTTCAAGGATTTTAGCTCTCTCCTCTGAGGCTCTATACATGTCTTTTAATTTCTCCACCTCTCGCATCAATATGCAAGTAGTGCAGATACTTTCAGGGCTGAATTTTGAGTAGCAGCCCTCCGGAAAGTCAACGCACCACTTTTCTAACTGGCATGTTGCACAGTTGTGTTTTAGACGAACGGGTCCTTTTTTACTTGTCATTTTGAGCGCTTTCTCTCTCTCTGGAAACTCGTGACCAATCAATGATAAAAAAGTGGGGTTGGTGAGTTCTCCCCGCGTGAGTCGCTCCCGCCTATCGATCGGAGAGGTTTCGGATCTTTCAGAAGGCACGCTCCATGTGCTGCTGTTCGTCCGACCGAGTCGTCAAACCTCGGCGTGCCGTGGCTCCCAACCAAGCAGCACTGACGGTCCCCGAGGGGGCCATCGATTTGTCACCAGGTGAACAACAACGAAGCACGCCACTTACTAAACTCCTACTAGTTCCCTTCACAACGGCCAAGATCTCGGAGTAGCGTTCAATGGATATCCCGCCACACCAAGGAACTCGACCCAAGGCTTTTTATTCGCCTGGCAACCAACCTGAGAACAAAGGGCCGTCACCTCGGACCAATGCTACCATAAGCACCCGTCAACGGGCACTGGGAACGGTCAATAATTACGCGCCAGGAAAGGGGTTAACGGGGCACTACCCTCATCCCATTCATCGTACCCCAACGCCTAGGACACCTCTAGTCCTAGTCTCTCGCAACCAGTGAGCGTCGATTGGCGTTGTTTATAGAGGTTCCAAAGCCTCTCTTCTGATGCATGAGGTAGCTGCCAGGTCCTTATATGTAGATAGAGGAAGAAAGAGAAAGAGTGACATGATAGGAGTATGTTTTTTTTTCTTTTTTTGTATGTGGGAGATAGGATAAAAGTAAAAAAGGAGAGGGATATAGTAGAAAAAGGAAGGAATGATGCACTTAGTCTGGAACCTCGTTTCCGACCAAATCGACAAGGGAAGCCCTACCAGGGGTACCCAGAAGAGGTACCCCCGCCGACATAGCTCGTAAAGTCCAAGGTCCACACAAGCTCTCTTCCCGCGACAAGGGGGCGTCACCTCTCCCTCTACTTTCGTTATGAAGAGAGAGAGAGAGGACATATTGAAGGAAACGGTGCTTAGAAAATTAAAAAAATGAATTTGTATTACCCATATGAAGAAGTCTTTTTGTTCAAAATGGATTTAAATATATTTGTTGATTTTAAACTTCGAAGTTTCATTATTTTACTTCCTTGCGCAAACATAATGTTGATAGCCTCCACTAAACCCATTAGTATATCAATATCGTAAAAGGGAATTTAATGAAATTTCTAGAAGCGACAGATAAATAGTTGTTAAATTTGTTTTGTTTTGCAGGACTCAAAAATCTCTAATAGGTTTTGAGTTATACTAATTCAAAGTACGGTTAACTTTTTTTCTGCATATGCTGAAAACACCTCATAATAGGAAATTCATATTTTTTTAGGTTGTGAGACTTGTGAGTGCTTGGCGACCCCAGGGTTGGTAAAGGGGCCCCTAGTAGCTAGTCGCCAGATGTGCGTTGAAAAAAAATGCCCCGTGCCTCACATAACAGCCCCTTGAAGGATATTCACTTAGGCCGGGTGGGCGTGTCAATTTTCATGATAATCTTTTCATATCAATTATATGCGTATTATTAGTCACGTGCACACGACTATGTCGGTCTGTCGAATCAATGAGTTTTTGAAAGTTTTGAAGGTCTTAAGGTCTGATTTTATGTTTGTTAATTGATAATACATTTGTAATACCTTTGCAAAATTATTGAAATAATTGAGAACACGCGACTTAGGTCTGCTGACCTTGTTTTAAATACTTCTTGTTTTATGGCGTTTAAATAAACCGTGATTTTGGCGCCGCTATTTGGTCCAAGATTTCCCGCCAAAACCTGATAGATTTCGAAGGCGCAAATATCGGTCGGATTCTTTCTCTGGAGGATATGTTGTATCTAGTCTTGTAAATCGACGGGTAATTGTGCTTTGCCTATTCTACTACCATGCAATAAAGGAAAGTCGGATACCGCACAAAATACAAGCAGAAACTGGGGAGAAACCTGAAACCACACTTGTTTAGGAATAACCCTCAGGCTTCATGCAAAGATGGATAAGAACCCAAATACTGGTGGTGGATATGGTAAAAAGAATAACAGTTCGAAAATAGAGATATGCACGTCACAGTGTGAGGAAGAAAGACAAAACGAAGGACGAAGCAAAACTTAAAGTGGAGATATACATAAAGAAGCCCCGAAGATGACCTCGAAGGAAGAAATAAAGAAATTGCTCGGGTTGTTACTACTGATCTCCCTCCACTCATTCATGAGGCCTTCCTTTCATTTATCAGTAGGGGCCTACTGAGCAACGTGGGGTCCAAACTACGTATGACAACCGTCGTGAAGTCGACCCGAACCGCGACACCATCCGGTAACTAACCACACCCAAAGTAGCTTAACTTCGCTTCAATCGAGAACAGTTTTCACTCGGCTAGGCTGTAGGTATTTGGAGAGAGAAGATATGATCCTTTATTTCATGGTGCGTAACAACACCCTCTTGGTCGGGGGGGGGGGGGCTTTGTAAGGCGTGGCAAAGAATGACGAAAACAACGCGAGGGTATAAGAACCAATGTGGCCAACTCTCTCAGAAAGTGTATGGAAAGATTTGTAGTCTGTTTTTTGTCTGATTTATAACGCAATAGCAACGAAGGCGTATTGACGCATGTTTGTAAGGTGAGATCTGTAAAAGGAAGTAGACGAAGTGAAAATACTGGAAGATATGTAGCCGCACGTCTCCTGTAAGATTGGCCCGGGAGCGGGGGCCACGCTAGTCTCCCAAACTTCAGTAATGATTACAGACCCCTGCAACTCTCCTGAACCTGTTTTGGACCTCTGTAAACAAACCTTCTTGCTGGATGTCTCAACCACTGGTTCGGGTACGGCAATTACAAGGACATACGTATGAAACGAATTGTTGTAAAATTTAAAATATTTTTTCATATCTGTAAATATTCCCATTGGTAAAAACTCCTAAAAGTTTAGTTTTCTGAGAAACTTTAGGAAGTTAAAAGGGAATTTCTTGGAGTTATGACGCATCTCCGTCATGTCCGTTGAGTCAACAATCCTACATTTCCAGTTAAGATCTGATGGCCTCGCCTGGCCCCAATCCAGTTTGGGTAGGGTTGCCAGTTTATCTTTTTCAAAAGCAAAAAGTAATTTTTTATTTGTGTAAACAGTATTTTTTTAATATATGAACCTCTCTTATGTTGAAATAATGGAATATTCATAATTTTGGTAATATTTTAAGTTTATTTTTAATTAGATCCGATAATTTGGCCTTTTAAACGTTTTTTAAGTAAGTCTCGTTATTTAAACGGGTAGGCTTATAATATTTCATCGGTTGTAATGCTTATAGAATGATCCAGACTCCTCAAGGTAGGCATGTAAGGATGGATACACCAGTCTGGGGACTGGTAGGTTATCTCTGATAACAGCAGATGCATCTCAACCAAGACCATGAAATGTTCGTACGTCATCCCCTGTAACACTGTTATCTGCCTGATTAGATTTGGTTACATTATCTACCGTTTGCGAATCATTTGTGTTCACACTACTCATGTTCAAATATGTTCATAGGTACTTGTCATGTTTGTATAGAGATGTATCCGAAGGTTGGCAAACGTACTTCAGGATGAAGCCGACAAATAAGTTTTACTATGTATGGAAATGAACACAGTGCCTGTCGACGATGTATGGGAAATTATTTAAAATATTGTACCCGGTATGAATTTTCTGTCAATATTCACAATTTTCGGTACGAGAAATGGAACTATTCCACCTTTGACCATAAAACGAGTTTTCTCTTTTAATAGAAACCTCTTGAAGTAATTTGTGAGACTTTGAGGGGTTCCCGCCTTTCCCTCCCAAGTAAATTAGTTTTCACGAGTCCATTCCTCAACTTATCACCCCCGTGCGTGGATCGACGCCCACATCTTCGAAAGCCAACGCCTCTTTTTGAGGGACGAAACAGTCTTAAGTGGAGAACCGTTTGAGGAACGGTTTTGGAAGAGATTCAAATCGAGTAGAATGAATTCGGTCGTTACAAGAATTAGGCCCTGACGCAACTGTGGATAATATATGCATTTAAGCAATCAATACCGCATTTCGTGGCGGTAGAAAAGGGAATAAACACACGTACAAACAAACATCCAATTATTCATTGGATTTGAGGCAACACGAGGGAATTAAACTAGGGCAATTTTGTGAAATTTTAGGGTTGATTTAATATATATTTCATCTCAGTGTATCTCGCGAGGATTGATTAATTATTATAGATAGAACTACAACTGGGTTTTTTTTATTTCATCATTACTATTTTAAACTCGGTTGCCAGTTCTAGTATAGATAACTATGCTGCAGCTGACATCTGGTGCATTGCGTGCCCACTGCTTGGAGCAGAATCGACGGCTATCTCACTTCCACACATTTTCACTTTCTTCATATTTGCCATTTGCTTTACTCACGCTTACAAATTTTCTGCGGGGAATGCCCTCGTTAGTTTTAGCTTTATTAATAAAAAGTAAATTATCCATCTGATTTCACTTCCTTTTGACCTGGGGACCGCCATTCTTCAAAAGGTCAAAACTGGGGCCTCTGTTGTTCAAAGGGTCCAAATCTATTGGAAAATTTGTCCATTAAAATGGGTGGGTCTGGCGTCTGCTGGATTTTTAGTCGCGTGCGACTCTATATCTCACTATGTCGGTCCGTCGGTTCCAGTTTTGCTTCTTTTTTTGGGGGGGGAGGGTAATAACATCATAACTATTCGTCCAATTCTAACGAAATTGAAACCCTTATGTTGTTTTACATTCTCTTTCAAATGATATAATTACCACGGTCCTCCCAAGGTTAGCCGGGGGATTATTTAGCAATAACATAATAACTATTCGGTCGATTCTAACGAAACTTGAAACCCTTATGTTGTTTTACATTCTCTTTCAAATGGTATAGTTGCCACGGTCCTACTAAGGTTAGTCCGGGAATTATTGAAAGTTTGGAAGGTCTTAAGTGAGGGCACGCGGCTTTTTGGTCAGCAGACCTTGTTTTAATAATGGAAGTTGTTTTAACCGCGGGTTGAGGCCTATGCGTCGTCCTTGTGATGAGGCTACTTCAGTGTTCACGTGGTTGGTTGAAATTTCTCTTGTCTAGGGTCGGTTAATGTTTGTATCTAGGGCATTGCATGGGGGGGCCGATTCCCTCCGCCCAACAAACTAAAGCAAAGCGAGCCTAAAAACGAAGTAATTTACTTGTTCGAATTTTACTTTCAAAGTTCCTCTTTGGGCACTCCAATCCTCGAACGGGACAAACTAGGACCCTTTTTATTCAAATGTGCAAAGCTGGGGCCCTTATTATTCAAATTACCAAAACTGGGGTCTTTATTCTTCAAATTGGCAAAGTCGTGATCCTAATTTCAAATGGGTAAAGCCAGGGTTCTAACTCTTTAAATGGGCAAAACCCGGACCCTTATTTTTCAAATGGGCGAAACTGTTGCTCTTATTCTTCATATGGGCAAAACTGCGGTCCTAACTCTTTAAATAGGCAAAACTGGGGCCCTTATTCTTCAAATGGGCAGAGCCGGGCCCTTATTTTTCAAATGGGCAAATCTGGGGAATTATTCTTTAAATGGGCAATACTGGGGCACTTATTCAAATAGACAATACTGGGACCCTTATTATTGAAGTGTACATACGTGGGGCCGTCATTCAAATGGGCAAAATTGTGGCCCTTATTCTTCAAATGGGCATAACTGAGACCCTTATTAATAAAATAGGCTGTTTTTATTCAAATGCCCAAACTGGGCATTTATTCTTTAAATGGGCAGCCCCTCAAGCTGGTTGGCAAAGAAGATGGGAGGCGGTCGAGGGGAACTTAACATTGCGTGGCATCGCGCCACGACTGTTCCCATGGACCTACCCCCTAATGCCGCGACGGCTTCAGGTCGCTTTCTGTCGTCTTCAAATTGGAGGCACCGCCATTTGATAGAGCGCTCGCCTGCGCCTTACTATGATGACTGCGTTGTCCCCTGGACTGTTCGGCACATCTTAGGAATGACCCAGTCATAGGGCTTTTCGCGCATGTTTCCTGTCCAGGTACCGGGACGAGCGGGACGGATTCGTGTACACAGACTTGTGGACTATACGATTTTTGCCTCCATTTTTTTTGTTTTACTCTTTGTTGTAAGTCGCATATTCTTGTGCTGGGGGGTGGCCCGCCTCCCCCCCCCCCGACGACGGAACGTTCTTCCTTGTTTTGTTTTTGTTCTTTGTTTTATTTGTTGTCTTGTTTTTGTGTTTCTTTGGCGATTTTTAGAATAGCCTAGTCCTAGGCTAGAATTTTTATTTCGGTGACTTATGCCCTTAAAGGCAGTCGCCAGAAGGGCGAATTTTAAAATATAATAATCTTTTTATTCATTTCCCTTTTTCTTATCACCTTTTCCTTGTCCGCTGATTTGTTCTATTTTAGGTTATTTTTCCTTTCTTTGTTTTCACTGTTCTTTATACTCTTTTTTTACCTTGATTTGTTTTCGCCATTTTCTCTCTCCTTCTTTCCTCCCTGAATCCTTTTCACTGTTTATTTTCCTTATTCGTTTTTTTCGTGTTTCTGTTCTTTCTCTTCCCCTCTCGTGCGTTTCTCTCTCGTCAAAGGGGCCAAGAGTCCCCCTTTCGTCCGATGGGCCCCGCTTCCTCTTCCTGTCTCGTGTGTGTGTGGGAGGGGGGGGTACCGGAGGTATTTTTTATCGCCCTCTGTGTGGAGGTGGGTGCTCCCGGGAGCGACTGAAGGGGCTCCGGCAGGGGAGAGGACCCCCCTCGCGCACAGGAAGTTGTAATAGAGGGAGAAGTGAGAGGATCCCCCCCACCCCTGGATCACCGGACGTTGTGATTCAGGGGGAGGGGGGACGAGCGGATGGTCAGGGAAGAGAAAATCGATGATGTCAAAGGTTATGACGATTATTTGATTCGTTTTCACACATTATTATTATTTTATTTTTGTTATTTTTATTATTATTTTATCATTATTACTATTTATTATTATTCACTCCATCTCATAATAACTCTTCCTTCCTCGTCTTGTTCGTCTCACATAGCGAAGACTAACGGTTGCATTTACCCCCATTGGGCTTGCGAAGAAGGGTGGGAGGTTTGGGGAACTGAAAAATGCGTGGTAGGGCACCAAACCCGCCTGTTCAAAAGGCTACTATCTAGGATACTCGAGATTAGGTTGGTGCACAACTCTCCTAAGTCTGGTCCCTCTTCTCGACAAAGCTCATAGGTCAAGTTCGTTCACATAGACCTGTGGACATTTTGGAGTAGTTTGGCCTCCTTAATTTTACTTGACTCTTTGGTGTTGGTCGCATTCTCCGGTGCCGGGGGTAGACGGGACTTCCCCCCCCCCCGACACCAGAGCGTGTTTACTTTTCCTTGCTTTTGTTTTTGTATTTTTTCCTTCGGTTTTTGTATTTTAATTTAACCTAGCATTAAGCTATAAGATGATTACGGTGACTTATGCCCTCGCAGGCAGTCGCCAGATGTAACCTAAATTTTGGGGGGGTTTCGTTTCTTATTTTTTTGCGGGTTTTTTTCTTTGTTTGATTTGGTTTTTCGTCCGAATTTTAAAGTACTAGGCTGAAGTTTTAATTACGGTGACTTATGCCCTTGATACAGGTCGCCAGATGGGTGCTATAAAAAAAATATATCTGACTCGGTCTCCATGCCCTAGTGGCCGTAAGTGTGCACCCTCCTTGCCCCACAGTTTGCCTGACCTGCAGCTTTTTATCTTACACTATTTTCAATCTCGTCTACACTCGTCACTTTCCTTTTCCTTACCCACTTTTGAGCAGCAGGGGTCACTTTGCGCATATTGGGGCGACTCGTCCTCCCGTGCCCAAGTGCCCGCAAAGGAGGCCAGGCTCAGAGTTGACTTGAAATCCTTGACAGGCCCTGGGAAAGCTGGTGCACTCCCTCTGTCCCTATGTGCAGCCATTTTTAAAGAGTATCCCCCCCTTATATCCTCACTATGTTTAAGGGCCCGACTCGCTACTTCATGCCGAGTCAGAAGAGAGGCTTTGGAAGGCAAATAAACAATGCCCTTTAATGCCCACAGATTGCAAGAGACCAGAATTGAGGGGTCATAGGCATTGAAACGCGAATAATGGGAAGATATGACTGAGGTTGGCTCATATAGCCTCGCGGTCGTTTTTAGGGGAGGAGACAATATGGTGAATTCCCCGCCATCTTCTCCTAAAAAGAAAAATAATAGAAAGACTAGGGTTTCCTCTCCTTCCGAGGTTGTTCCAGGGACAAATGAGACTCCTGCCAACTCATAAAGTGACCAGGACAAGGATGGCCTAACTTGCCCCGAAGCTTCCTCGGTCAGTGGAGGCAAAGCCCCAATCTAAATAGTGATTGTCGTAGAATTCTTTCTGCTAAGAACCCTACTGACCTGACCTCTGACACCTCTTTTATTTAGTTAGTGTCGTAGAATGCCCCTCCTTTTTGTTCTATTCTAAGAGTGCTAAGAGTGTCTAATATATTGATATTATAAGAATATCTTAATGAACTGAGCCTTTACCAAACACGTCAGGATATAAAAGAAACGCCCACTAATTCACAAAATAAACTTATATTTTATCTTTAACCCTTGAATACACAACCTTTATACTTTAAATACAGCAATACTCTAAATATTATTATAAACAAGAATTAATTGAATTAGTTGACCCACAAAATTAAGTTCACGTTTTCTCTAGACAAAACAATAATATTAGAATTAGGCTTACGGACTCGTGGAGTTTAAAGGGCCTCAGAAATATTTACACTTGACGCGTGTAGATGGGCGGAATTCCACGGTCGTCTTGGCGAGGGTAGCAGCTGGGGGGTCCACACGTTCTTCCGGCGGGGGGGGGATTCTTCAAGGACGAGAATCAATACGGTGCTCTATGCAACACCCAGGTAGTCGTGGTCTCTCTGGCGAGAGTGAGTTGAACTTGGTTCTTGAATCAAGCTTACTTGGAGTGCGGTGTGATCACCGAGTAACGAGCTCGAGGAGGAGCTTTTCCTTCGTTACTAATTTCCTTATGGACGAGGACTGAACTCGGGGAGGGTCTTCTTCACGGGCGAGGATGACGGAGGGGGGTTTCTCTGGCGAGAATAAGTTACTTACAGTTTGGTGTGGCCACCGAATAACGGGCTCGAGGGGGAGCCTTTTCCTTCTTCTTCTTAATTCCTCAAGGACGAGGAATACCACTGGTTTTTAAGGTACACCAGGATATGAGGAATCTCTCTGGCGAGAGTAAGTCGAACTTACCAAAGTTCACTTATTGTTTGGTTTGACAACCAGGGACTTAGCTCAAGGATGAGCTTTTTCTTAGCCCCTTAAGGTAGGTAGCCCTGCCTCTCTTGCAGGGTGCTTCTTGGTCTGGCGACACAAGTAAACTACCTCTCCAGTCTCGGTAGCTCGGTGTGGATCCGAGGACTTCGTCACCTAGAGACTGACGTATACTACCTATCCAGTCTAAGGTAGCCCGGTTTTGGATCCGAGGACTTCGTCACCTGGCCTGACGTATACTACCTATCCAGTCTAAGGTAGCCCGGTTTTGGAACCGAGGACTTCGTCACCTGGCCTGACGTATACTACCTATCCAGTCTAAGGTAGCCCGGTTTTGGAACCGAGGACTTCGTCACCTGGCCTGACGTATACTACCTATCCAGTCTAAGGTAGCCCGGTTTTGGAACCGAGGACTTCGTCACCTGGCCTGACGTATACTACCTATCCAGTCTAAGGTAGCCCGGTTTTGGAACCGAGGACTTCGTCACCTGGCCTGACGTATACTACCTATCCAGTCTAAGGTAGCCCGGTTTTGGAACCGAGGACTTCGTCACCTGGCCTGACGTATACTACCTCGATTTTCCTCAGAGTTCCTCATTTATACCTCGCACCCCCACTGGGGGTGGTAAGGGGGGGAGAGGGGCTTGAGGACGGCCCCAGGAGAGTTCTTTTTTTTCAAACGGTCTTTCCCACGAAGTCAAACATCGGCTCCTCGTTAACCATCGAGGTTGGGAGAAAACCGTCTCCAATTTCTTTGTTCGACCTGAAACTGGATCTCACTCTCCTGGGGGAAGATCTTACCTTTTTGACATTTAGGGTCTTACATGGCAACGAGTTATGCCACCCTCTGGTCAAACTTTCGACTCGCCGATGCCTGGGGCGGATGTCCTTGCGTTAACCACCGCCTTGGGACTGCATCACGAGTGAACGATGGGGGGGGGTGACCTCTTTCATGGCACGGTCTGGGGCAGTGCTGCGGTCACGCGGGACCCGCCGATGCCTTCGGCCGGATGTCTTTGCGGTGACCGCCTTGGAACTGCACCAAGAGTGAACGAGGGGGGGGGGGGGAAGTGACCATTCCCTTACACACCTCCCACCGAAGAAAATAATGGGGGGGGCGGGGGATGCTCCCGGGAACTCAAAACAACTTACTCAACCTAGTCGAGCTTAGCAAAGTTGTATTTCTTTGAGCCCTCCCTTACATTAAGTTTCCTTACATATGAGCGCCCACGCGCGCGTTTACACAGGCAATGTGTCGAGCTAGACACTCGATTTACAATTTTACATGAACATAACAAAACCTTAATTCATCGATTACCCATAAAAAAAAACAACAAAACAAGCTACTTCCTTACATTTCTAAGTTTTTGAGAACTTAAATCCTACCGATAAATATTTACACGAACAACAAATGAAAACATGGTTTCACGCTCATTAGGTGCTGAAATAACCCTCAATGATATTTCGTCTCCGCCTATAGAGCAGCTGTCCTTTATCGGCTCCTTTGAGGTAGCTAATACTAAAATGGTGCTCTGTGACCATTATTCTACCGCGCCTGAGTCGGCCGTCCTGGTTATTGAGTCTACCCAAGTATGTTACTAAATGGTAGTGGTATTTCAACCTACTCGACTTACTCATATTATGGTACTTGACTACCTTTAAATTGAACATTAAGGCTTGAGCGGCCTGTTGTAGCGGGGCATAATTGATGGGAGCGTAGGTCCCATAGCTCTTCTTTAACCCTGTACACGGGAAGATCGGGTCTGGGTTCGATCTTTGGGGATCGAGAAAACTTTTCCCTGCGAGGTCGTTAGTGGGCTTGGCGCTCACTACGACTTGGCGATTTAGCGGTAACTCCGTGGACGTTCCGTTTGGGGAGGAGACTACTAGGGGTAGGGGATACTCATCCGCGTCTACCATTTGTTTAGTCTTACCCGAGTGCATAGCCATAGCACCTCTTTCCTCCTTCCTTGTCAACTCATTTGACTCACTTCTCTTCGCCGGTAGTTCCTCAGGTACACCTGCTCGTACCTCTACCCTACCTTCAACTTCTTCCCTGATAACCCCATTTGGCTGGGTTCTCCTCGTAGGTTCTTTCTTAGGTACTCCTGCTGGTACCTCCTTCCTACTTCCTACTTCTTCCATCGTTACCCCATTTGGCTGGGTTTCCCTCGATGGTCCTTTCTTAGGTCCAGGCCGAGCTCCAACTTCCTCGGCCTCTATGAGATTCTCGATAGGTGCTCTTTCGAGTGCGAGCAATCTTTCCTTTTCTTCTCTCTCTTCTCTTTCCGCTTGACCACGTTCTATTTCCCTCTTCATTCTCCTTTCATCTATTTCTTTTTTAATCTTTATTCTCCTCTCTTTCGACTCTTTTTCCATCTTCATTCTCCTTTCCTCGGCTTCTTGTTCTGCTTTCGCTCTTTCGTTTTCCCGTAGAGTTCTTCTTTCTTCATCTTCCAGCTTTATCTTTAGTCTTCTTTCTTCATCTTCCATTTCTATCCTTATTCTGAATTCTCGTGCTTCTCTTTTCAACAATATTATTCTTTCACTTGCTTTACCTCCTCTCAGCATTCTTCTTTCCTCTGTTTCTATTTTCCGCTGTATTCGGGATTCTTCACTATTCAGGTTCATCCATATTTCCATTAATTCACGTTCTCTTTTATCCTCTCTTATTATATCCTCTTTTTCTCTCTCAAACTTTATTAATTCTTGTTCCTTTTCTATATCCCAAATTCTTTCTTCTTCTACACAATCTATTCTTAATTCTGCCATGACGTAGTCATGCATTTCTGTGCCTTCAAGTCCCAGACTTTGGGCTTGTTGGTAAAATCTTTTGACTGGATCCATTTCGTGTTGGTCCGTCGATTTTTCCTTTCTGTATTTTCAGATAATTATGCCGCCACTCACCAGGTAGCGCTCAGCATAACTTACCCTTAATCCCACTACTATGCTGATTGAAATATCACTCCCGACAACAAATTTACCACTTGACCTGCCAATTACCTTTATATTGTTACCACCCCTAACTCTACCAATTTTCCTCTCGTCAATTATTCTCTTATTCCTGATCTTCCTTTACGTGTTGGCTCTTTCCTAATTAGACACTGCTGGGTTCTTTCTAATAATAACCTACAAAACCTGACACCACTTTAATTATATCGTCGTAGAATTCTTTCTGCTAAGAACCCTACTGACCTGACCTCTGACACCTCTTTTATTTAGTTAGTGTCGTAGAATGCCCCTCCTTTTTGTTCTATTCTAAGAGTGCTAAGAGTGTCTAATATATTGATATTATAAGAATATCTTAATGAACTGAGCCTTTACCAAACACGTCAGGATATAAAAGAAACGCCCACTAATTCACAAAATAAACTTATATTTTATCTTTAACCCTTGAATACACAACCTTTATACTTTAACTACAGCAATACTCTAAATATTATTATAAACAAGAATTAATTGAATTAGTTGACCCACAAAATTAAGTTCACGTTTTCTCTAGACAAAACAATAATATTAGAATTAGGCTTACGGACTCGTGGAGTTTAAAGGGCCTCAGAAATATTTACACTTGACGCGTGTAGATGGGCGGAATTCCACGGTCGTCTTGGCGAGGGTAGCAGCTGGGGGGTCCACACGTTCTTCCGGCGGGGGGGGGATTCTTCAAGGACGAGAATCAATACGGTGCTCTATGCAACACCCAGGTAGTCGTGGTCTCTCTGGCGAGAGTGAGTTGAACTTGGTTCTTGAATCAAGCTTACTTGGAGTGCGGTGTGATCACCGAGTAACGAGCTCGAGGAGGAACTTTTCCTTCGTTACTAATTTCCTTATGGACGAGGACTGAACTCGGGGAGGGTCTTCTTCACGGGCGAGGATGACGGAGGGGGGTTTCTCTGGCGAGAATAAGTTACTTACAGTTTGGTGTGGCCACCGAATAACGGGCTCGAGGGGGAGCCTTTTCCTTCTTCTTCTTAATTCCTCAAGGACGAGGAATACCACTGGTTTTTAAGGTACACCAGGATATGAGGAATCTCTCTGGCGAGAGTAAGTCGAACTTACCAAAGTTCACTTATTGTTTGGTTTGACAACCAGGGACTTAGCTCAAGGATGAACTTTTTCTTAGCCCCTTAAGGTAGGTAGCCCTGCCTCTCTTGCAGGGTGCTTCTTGGTCTGGCGACACAAGTAAACTACCTCTCCAGTCTCGGTAGCTCGGTGTGGATCCGAGGACTTCGTCACCTAGAGACTGACGTATACTACCTATCCAGTCTAAGGTAGCCCGGTTTTGGATCCGAGGACTTCGTCACCTGGCCTGACGTATACTACCTATCCAGTCTAAGGTAGCCCGGTTTTGGAACCGAGGACTTCGTCACCTGGCCTGACGTATACTACCTATCCAGTCTAAGGTAGCCCGGTTTTGGAACCGAGGACTTCGTCACCTGGCCTGACGTATACTACCTATCCAGTCTAAGGTAGCCCGGTTTTGGAACCGAGGACTTCGTCACCTGGCCTGACGTATACTACCTATCCAGTCTAAGGTAGCCCGGTTTTGGAACCGAGGACTTCGTCACCTGGCCTGACGTATACTACCTATCCAGTCTAAGGTAGCCCGGTTTTGGAACCGAGGACTTCGTCACCTGGCCTGACGTATACTACCTCGATTTTCCTCAGAGTTCCTCATTTATACCTCGCACCCCCACTGGGGGTGGTAAGGGGGGGAGAGGGGCTTGAGGACGGCCCCAGGAGAGTTCTTTTTTTCAAACGGTCTTTCCCACGAAGTCAAACATCGGCTCCTCGTTAACCATCGAGGTTGGGAGAAAACCGTCTCCAATTTCTTTGTTCGACCTGAAACTGGATCTCACTCTCCTGGGGGAAGATCTTACCTTTTTGACATTTAGGGTCTTACATGGCAACGAGTTATGCCACCCTCTGGTCAAACTTTCGACTCGCCGATGCCTGGGGCGGATGTCCTTGCGTTAACCACCGCCTTGGGACTGCATCACGAGTGAACGATGGGGGGGGGGGGTGACCTCTTTCATGGCACGGTCTGGGGCAGTGCTGCGGTCACGCGGGACCCGCCGATGCCTTCGGCCGGATGTCTTTGCGGTGACCGCCTTGGAACTGCACCAAGAGTGAACGAGGGGGGGGGGGGAAGTGACCATTCCCTTACAGTGATAAAGTGACTGAAACCTTGATGAAGTCGGGGGCCCTCATCGAGAGGCTGTCTGGCGTCTTTGAGCCCGCCGGCTTCGAAATATACTTAATCATTCGCTCTACTGATGGAAGCATGCTTTCCAAAGTACATATATTCCAGCATCGTTGGGTATTAACTAGAGTTCTCGGTAGGGAACCAAAGGGCGCCCCTTTTCTCTGACAGAACCCTTTTGGTGAATGCGGTGGCCCCTGCCCCGAAATTTATTGCGAGTGCTCTTCGAACACTAGATGACTCGCCTGCGCAGGTCGCACCGTACTCTACCATGAACTTCGTGTAAATAGAGTAATTTATGCGAGGAAACTCGAAACTCGTCGACTACTCCTTGGAAGATATCACAGAATAGCTTGACAACCAAGGAGCGGTCGAGGTCGAACGTGTGATCAAGTAAGAGGGAGGGGCCTAGAGCCCCAACCCTACACGCTTCGTCACGTTCGACCGTGAGTGTTCCTGTGTCGGTGTGAGCTGGTTTCTATTGCTGTCGCGTCATTGCCGCGGAGGTGCTATCGTACTGAGTTGGGTCAAGTCGAAATTTGGGTAAATTGATGTAAGGCCTTACATGATAAATCTCTTTTGTGTAAAGCCAAGTGTTTGAATTGCGGCAAGCTGCAACCTGCTTTCTCGAAGCGATGTGACTCTTATCTCTTCGAGCAAGATGTCCTGGCCTTTCAGCCTGGCGACTGAATCTCTTTTCGAGTGGCCAAAGAATTGGTCCAGTCGTACACGGTGTAACCTGGACTTCCTCCTCCCCTTCCTCCTGGACCATCTAGGAATAAGAGCATGGTAGTCATGGCGCCCATTCGAAACCCTTCGGCGGGCCCTACCTCTCCCGGTCACCACCCTGATAAAGCTTGTAGCAACAAGGGCTCGCCCCCCTTCAGCGGATAAAACCAGCCCACCGTCCCTCAAGTGACCCCTTCGCGAAAAGCGAAGCTGCCGCAGACTCCATCGCGGTGTTGGACTCGCATGCCGCAAACTCCCGGAAGATGGTCTTGATCACCTTCTAATTCTGCCCCCACCACCAGAAAAGATGTCAGCAACAAAAAACCTTCAGCTCCCTCACCCCTGTGCTTTGGAATGTTGGGGCCCCGTAAAGGACGAGGATTCCGCGACCTCGAAGCTGCTCCACTCGCCAAAGGTTTCGAGACTGTAGCAGGAGAAGGAGAGTCGTACGACGACCGAAGTCTCCTCCAGTAAGCCCTCGAAGGCGAGGCCCTCTCTCCGAAAAACGCAAGTACGTGAGCCTGGTTTTATACAGGACAATACTCTGTGCAACACAGCGAAGACGGAGAAGCAGTTTTTGTATGCTGAAAATATCAACGTGAAACTGCCCTGCTCATCCCTGATTTAAACCCGATGGAAATCCTATGGAAGATACTCGGTGAGAAGTTTATTGCTTGGACGGTATCGACGAATGCTAAAGAGCTCCTCAGGCAAAGATTCGAAAAAATTCCCACCCGAAACAATGCGACAAATGGGCGAAGTCCTGCGGCCGAAGAAGTGCTCGTCATTCAGAACAAGGGCCGGTATACTTCTTATCAATATCTTTGTTCAAATGCCTATAAGATCTGTTGTTTTATGGCTGTGGCTACATTCACACTTATCGTTCTCTAGTTTTGGCCGTATGTTTTATTTACATACACATTACTTCATAACTTTTATCTGTTGTTCTATGAAATGAATATTGGACACGACCAAAGATCAAATTGAAAGAATATTCAGTGCAATTTTCAACGTAATTAAAAGAGTATTTTCATTAAAATGTATAATTTGTTATTTTCTTCTTTATTTGGACGATACTAATTATTCTACATGTACGTGTCGATATCTTTATTGTACATATCGTTATGTCCACCTATATTATACATGATCTTCGCCGATCCTCAAATCCGGTTACGCGCCAAATTCTTGCCTAACTCGGAGAGGGGCGATAATGCTTATCACGAGACAGCGTTCGAAGGGGGTTCTCTTATCACCGATAGGCCGAATGTCGCTACTGCTGAGCCTTCTATCGGGCTTGGAGGTCGTCCTATTTATAAATAGGACGGTGATTCAAACTCCGACCGGAATTAAACTATCACGATTTGTACTACATTACCCGCAGGAAAACGGAAATGTTATTCTAAGGGGTTTCTTTTTTATTGAGTCACACCTAATGTAAATTTGCTCCATCTATCACCCTGGCCATTGCGTTGGGCGGCCTTTGTGCCTTGCACGCATTTTTTACTTCACCTAACTCACTAATTTTTACAAACTTCTTCAAACACGTTCTGGTTGAGTTACCCAGGTTGATTTTCGATTGAGTTTTAAATAATAATAATACGATAGCGATGCAGAAAGAAGATGAAGGAAGCCTACACATCCGGGTTTTCGGGAGTGTCGCAAAAGACGACTATACCAGGATAGTGGCCGCTGGCTTGGGAAGACGAGCACCAGAAAGTTTGGTTCCTGTGAACGCAATGGCAGCAATGGGCATGATAAAAGGGGGTGCTTGTCCGGGGGGGGGTGAAGAAGAGAAAGATGTGCAACAAAATGGAATGAGCACGGGTTCGATCCCAACGAGTGCGGATATACAGCCTCCCATTGACGGATACGCTGAAACTTAGCCTTGTGGGGCTAACCCCCCTACCCGCATCATCACGCGAAAAGCGAATCATAACACCGCTATCATTTCTCTTCCCGCCTTCACAGCGCAACACAGCCACTCTCTCCTCTGTTCCCGAATCCTTGCTGCTGGAGTTCCCCGCCCCCCAGCTACGGGACCACTCGCACTCATATACCATATACCCCGATTGAGTGGAGTACTAGAGTCCCATAGGGGGAGAGGACTTATACCTAAGACCCCTGGTGCCTTAGAGGTTGTCAAGCGGTTGTCAATCAGATCTTTGTTAGTCAACTCGCCCCCTACCCTGGCCCCCCGAGTGTGTCTTGTAGTTATTCATTGTCGATTTTTTCTTGTCTTTTCTTTGTTTTTTTTCTTAAGTTTTTGGTTTTATTAGCCTGGCCGAAAGAGGGGGGGGGTTCAAGGGCAGTGCCCCCTCGGACAGCTGCTTGAAGAGAGCATTAAATAAAAAAGTAATTGAGCAAGGTTACGTTAGATTGGTCCCGGTTAGGGGCTTTGACAAATCTTCCCACCAGGACCGGGTTGTCCCCGGAGATCTACCATTCCAGTTAGCTGTGTTGGATTGTGTCTGGTTACCGGTGGTAGCTGGTGCAGATGTCTATTGGTTTGGGCGGTGCGTTGTTTGTATGTTGGGGAGTGACCGCACCGGAGCCTTGTCTGGGCGATCCGTGTGTTACGTAGGAGGGATCTTTCTTTTGGCTTGATATCGCGTCGGATTGATATTGTAGACCCCCCGTTAGGGTGACCTGCCTTGTTGTGTGGGTGATCTGGAGTGGCGGAATTCCCTGGGTGAAGGAGGCCCAAGGAAACTCGAAGGGGGAATCGGTGTACACATAAAAGTGATCCCGAAATCGCGTATTACCATAGATCTCTAAATAGCCCCCCCACCCTATCGATAGCTGGTGTGTGTCTGTCTCGGTGTTTGCCAGATGGGCTCTATAAAATTATTAAAAAAAAATTTAAAAAATCTCTCTGTGTGTGTGTGTGTGTGTGTGTGTGTGTGTCATGACGTGTCTCAGCATAACTCTATTCCTACTGCCGCCTAATTGTCACAATTCGAGGCGTCTAACAGCGTTGCGGTTGGGGCTTCTCTATTTAGTACTCATTAGCTCAGGTGAGGCGCGTGTCATTTCGGGGCGTTTCCCGTGTCACGCCCAAGAAGGTCGGGGAGGGGGGGGGGGAGGGGCTCCGGCCCGCTGACTAAGAAAGTCCGGATTTCGGTATGAGATTCCGGTGCGGTGTATTCCGTAGTAATTGTGATGCGTCATTCTCTCTTAACGAGCCTTCCCGTTAAACCTTTTCGTTGGATCGTGTGCACAATTCTGACCCATAGGAAGGTTGCGGCCTAATTCTACATAGCAATGATGTAGATTAACCTACATGATCTAATATAATAATGCTGCCTAACCTAAGTGGCATACTCGTACGTTCCCTAACCAACTGATGTAACCAAACCAACATTACCTAACATAACCTTGTTTTTTAATATTCTACATAAACCTACCTCATAACCTAACTTGACTTACATAACCGAGAGCTCTTGAGAGCCGAGTGGATGCGGCACTGGTGTGCTAACGTTGCGGTACCGGGTTCGATCCCGGCAAGAGCGGACACAAACGTCAGCGCACGAAGAGATCTGGCTATCAATTGGTGGAGGCGCTGTGCTCAGTCCCTGTATCCGGGTGGGTAGATCTTACTTACACTTCTCATCACACACATAGCCAATTACAGCACTGCTTTCTTTCCTCTCCCGTCTTCGCCCCACAACACACACACACACACACAAACACACACACTCTCTCTCTCTCTCTCTTTCAAGGAATCCTGACGCGGAACAGCTCCCTCTGCCACGGGGCGATCGGTCCCCAAACAGGACCGATCCCTGGTGCCCTCGGATCACCAGCAATTGTCATACTGAACTTTATGTCTATTTCATTATCCGATCGTGATTCGCCTGGATAAAGGCAGGTTGCGAACCACTACTACTAACATGACCGAACTTGTAACCTAACATTCTGTTTAATCCAGAAAACGAAAACGTGTTTAGTTCATCAATTGTGGAGGCAGTGTACTTGTGGGGGAGGGGGGTATGCGTCTCCCTCGATACGGGGACTGCATCCTTCACCATCTGTAATGAGCCCACTTTTACGGTTCATATTTTCACCCGTTAAAGTTCGCCCCACCCCCTCCCAAGCCCCTCTTATCGGTGTTATCTGCACAATCAGTATTTTCGAGTAATCTATTATTTTAGACCAGTGTCAAATGGGGGGGGGGGCACTGCCATGGAGCCAGATTCCTGTTGTGGAACCCCGTAAGGGTCGCGGCGATGTGCCATCCTGGCCGCCGTGCTGACGGGACTCAGCACCCCGTCTGACCCCAGCTTAGCCTCTTCTCATTCTTTCAGACAGCCTGTATTTCTCCCCTACTTCGTCGCTTTTCATACAACATCTCCGACAACTTTCTCTGGTCAGCCTCTAATTTCACAGGTTAGATGCTGACCTTCTTCTCAGCCAACCATCCCGGATCGGGGCTGAGGGTGAAGGCAACAATGTCCCCTAACCCCTGAGCTCCGGTCTGGGGTGGTCGGTTTTTAACAACCTGCTTCATCCCCACCCATACTTTCCTCACACCCCATTTCTTTCTCACTTCACACTCTATCAATTTTTTTACGCCGTGTCCAAGGTGGAGCCGCCATCCTGAGGGACTGCCAGGCCACCAGGCGGGAGGGGTGGTCCGAAATGGCGGCACCTAGCTCTGCCAGGTCCTGTACGCACCCCTTGCAGAGCGGGCTACTGTGAGGGGTGGTGAGCGATTGCTTCCCGTGGAACAAATAGGGTCACCATGCCCATGACTGAAAAAAATAATCCAAAATCTCTCCCCATTTTTCCTTATTCATCCTCGGAGCCGCCCTCGGGCACTCCACACACAAAATGGAGGTCTCCCCCCCCCTTGTGCTTGCGCAGGGGACCCTCGAAAATTTCTCTAAGCGGAGAGGAGGCTTACTCCTCTCCTTCGCCTACGGGTGTAGGGGACTCCCCCTCACCCCCTTCTCTGGAGGTGCTTTCGGGCACCTCCCTTTTTCCAGCTGCAGTCCCCCCCTTTTCTTTCTACGGGGACTGCCAAGAAAGCAAGCAGGCAGCTCATAGCCGACCACTCCCCAGTAAACCGGCTCGGTAGGGCAAACCCTATTAGTGGGGAGAGGGAAGCCAGGCTTCTTCGGTCGCTTCCCTCAAAAGACCTGCTGGCCAGAATATTGAACCTTGCCGGGGTCAAGGCCTGTGCCTCCCCACACATGACTGGTGACGCTGCCAACGGGACCTGCGATGTCCTGGGAGGGGATGGCCAACCGGAGGCCCCTCCTGAGATAGACATGGTCCTTGAGGCAACCCAGCCTCATACGGTAGGGCTTTACATGGGGGGAATCCGGGCTCGGCGTCAAGCACCGAACCCGAATCCGCCCCTATGCAAGGTCCTCCTCAAACGGCTAGGGTTTCCGAGGCAGTACAAGGAGGGGAGGGATCTCCTCCGACCGGTGCCCCTACGACTGCCAGGACCTTCTTCATTTCGGAAAAGGACCTAGCTGAGGCCGGTCCATCTGGCCTGGGGGCTGCTGCCAAGATCGGCACATCCGGCCCCTCTACCCCCCCGGGTGTGGAGCCCCCGACTAAGACTAAAGGTGCGCAGGGCAGAGCCTCGATAACATCGGGCCCCTCATTCAGAGGTTACCTGTCGTTTTCAAGCCCGCTGGTTTCAAACGCTTCCTTGTCATTCGCTCCACTGATGGCAACATGTTGGCCAAGGGCAACATGATCCATGAGAGGAAAGCATTAACTAGGGTAATTGGTAGAGAGCCGAAGGTGACCCGTTTCTCGGACGGGAGACCTCTGGCGAATGCGGCGAATCCCTCTGAGGCGTCCAAGATAATTGCTCTTCGGACACTTCATGGCACCCCGGTGAGTGTGACGCCGCACTCTACCATGAACTTTGTGAAAAGAGTAGTTTATGCGAGGGAACTCGTTGACTACTCCAAAGAGGACATCACCTTAGAGCTGGCCGACCATGGGGCGGTCAAAGTCGAACGTGTGATGAGAAAACAGGGAGAAGCCTCGAGACCCACCCCTACACTCTTCGTCACGTTTGACTGTGACAAGCTACCTGAGTCGGTGCGTGCCGGTTGGTACCGCTACCGCGTAAAGGCATTCGTGCCACTGCCGCGGGGGTGCAATTGCTGTCACCGCTTCGGCCATACGAATCGTTCTTGTAGACGTGCAAAGTCGGGGTCACCCGAAGTCTGTGTAAATTGCTCCAAGGCCGCACACGATAAGTCTAAATCGTGTGTGGCCAAGTGAGCGAATTGCGGAGAGCCGCACTCCGCTTCTTCGAAGCAATGTGGTGCATATCTCGTTGAGAAAGAAATCCTGGCGGTTCAAACCCAGAATCGACTCATTCCGCGAGGCTAAGGACTTGGTCCTGGCGCGCCCGGCTCTGCCTGAGACGTCTTATGCCTCAATAGTTAGAAAGGCACCCTCTGTTCCTGGCTTATCCAGGCCAACGAGCACGGTTGTTTTCGCGCCGATTCGGAGCCCTTCTGCGTGTTCTACTCAACCCGGGCGTTTTCCTGATAAACCTGGGGGCAAAAAGGGTTCACACCCAGGCCCGACTAAAACCAGGGCTCCCCCCCTTTCCCCAACGTGACCGTTTCCCGTAAGGCGAAACGGCCACGCGCCTCCACTGAGTCGTTAGACTCACAGGAGGCAACACCCCTGGAGTTTATCGCCAGGCCATCTACGGGGTTCCTAAAGCTGTCCCCTGAAAGTAGCACTTCAAGAAAGGAGCTTCGGCTCCTTTGCCCCCCACGCCTAGTGGTGGGCTGAGTGGCTCGGAGACGGTGGTTCCTCGAAAAGAGGGACCCCCCCACCTCCGAAGCTGCAACGCCTGCCTAAGGTTTCGAGGCGGAGGGAGGAAAAGACTCGCATGGCGAGCCCAACCTCCCCCAATAAGTCCTCGAAGGCGACAGCGCCTTCAGCGCCCGGGGTTCTGCCTCCGGTAAGCGTACGGCCATAACCGTGAGGGTCTTCTGTTCGAAGAGGACCCCGCGTCTCCACCGAGCTAGGCCTGGAGGGCATATTCCTTCAATGGAATTGCCGTAGACTCAGGGCCAACTGAGAGGATCTGGGGAGGCTCGTCTCGTCCCGTTCCCCGTTAGCTATTTTTCTGCTGGAGACCATGCTAGGCGCGTGCCCGCTGCCTGCCCTCCCGGGGTATAAGTGTCTTGCGACCCCACCACCACGATATGGCCGGGCTGGAGGATGCGCGGTTTACACCCGGCATGATGTCTCCGTTCTTCCTTTCACTTTAGATACCTTCTTTCAGGCAGTAGCAGTGCAGCTTCACCTGTTAGGAGGTATACTATCATTTCTGCGTACATTCCACCGTCAACTGACTTCGACTCGAGGGACTTCCGCCGCGTCGTGGCACGGTTGCCGAGGCCCCTTTCTCTTGCTTGGAGATCTGAACGGCAGGCATCCTCTTTGGGAAGATTACTCAATAAATCCCATGGGACAAGTCCTTGCCGATCTGATCGAAGACCTTGAGATGGGTGTCCTAAACGTGGATGAGTTTACGCATCACTGTCCGAGAACCGCTTCATTTTCTTGCCTTGACCTATTTTTGTGCTTTCCTCGGATGCACAGCCTGATTTTGATTGTGGGTGGTCGATGACCTCCATGGTAGTGATCACTTTCCCATTCAAATATCATTTTGAGGGCAACTGCCACCTGAGAGCCCACCTCGGTGGTGCTTGGCGCGGGTGCGGTGGCCTGCATTTCAGGAAATGACTGAATTCTCTATCTCAGTCGAGGAGTTCAGCTCGGTAGATGAGTCCGTTGAGTTCTTCTCCGGCAACCTCATCGCCGTGGGCCTGACTACTATTCCTAGGACGTCTGGCCGTTTTGTACGCCGACCACTCCCATGGTGGTGTGCCGAGTGTGAGACGGCCCTCAAACAGAAGCGTTATGCCTATATGCGCTATAAGCGCCGCCCGAATGATTTCACTGTTGGTGAATTTCGTCGGGCTAGGGCTAGGTTCCGGTATATTTCGAAGCACGCCCGACGCTCTTCTTGGCGGGCATACGTGTCTTCACTTAACGGGAAGACCCCTTTAGCTGATGTGTGGAAGCGAGTCAAAAGGATTCGGGGCAAGTTCTCGCAGGACCCCCCTCCCGTTCTCCAGGAGAATGGGACCGCAGTCGCGGACCCCGCGTCCGTGGCGCAATCCTTAGCGACGCTTTTTCCGCATTCTCTAGCCGTGATGCTGCTCCGCAGCATTCAATGCACGTCGTGATGTCGCGGAAGGCCGCCGGCTGGACTTTACCTCCAGAGGCGGAGAACCTTTCAACCACAAGTTTACTGTGAGTGCGTTGCGTTCCGCTCTCGCTTCGTGCGCGGACACCGCCCATGGTCCGGACGATGTCCCGTACGCCATGCTTCGACACCTGGGTGAGCGAGGCATGGACTTTCTGTTAGATTTGTTCAACAGGATATGGGTGGAAGGTCTTCTCCCAGACTCCTGGCGAATCGCTATGCCGAAGCGCACAGGTTTCGGTTTTCTTTGGCCAAGATTAAGATAGTGCACTCCTGCCGCTATCCACGGCTTCACCCCGACCCAGATTTGTTTCTTAATGGGGTGCGCCTGGATGTGGTTAAGCCGCACCGTTTCCTTGGTCTTGTATTCGACCGACGCCTCACCTGGGAGGCTCATATTCGCAGCCTTAGGTCTCTTGTACCCGCGCCATGGACATTTTCCGTTCCGTGACGTTCAGCACTTGGGGCGCTGATAGGGCTACTGCCTTACTTTTTTATCGATCCTTTGTTCGCTCGAAGCTCGACTACGGATGCGAGTTTTATGCATCCGCAGCCGAGCGTTTATTGCGGAAGGTGAATTCGATCCACCACACCGGCCTTCGCCTTGCGACCGGTGCCTTCCGCACGTTCCTCATTGAGAGCCTGCTGGTCGATGCTGGGGAGATGCCACTCGCTCTGCGCCGCGTGCAGTGCATCACTCGCCTGTACGCGCGAGCGTGCGCCTCCCTCAGTCGCCAACAGCTCTCACTGCATCCGCAGCTGATCTCGATGGTGCCTATGCCGCCGAGAGACGCCAGTCATACCCTAAGCCCTTTGGGTTTAGGGTCAGGAAACTCCTTCGAGAGGTAGGTATAAATCTCGGGCCGGTGGCGCCCCTGGTTCTGCCCAGGACGCCACCCTGGAGGGTACCACATTTGGCTATTTGTCGCCACGCCTCTGCTCCCAAAGCTTGTACGGCGCCGGGAGTATTGCGTTCGACCTTTATGGAGCACACATCGTGTCACGCTGGAACCGTGCCAGTGTATACGGATGGCTCCAAGTCCCAAGAGGGGGTCGGCTTCCACGCCGTATCCCCTCTGTTTTAAGTCAGTGGGGCTCTACCAGGCGCTGCATCTGTCTTGACGGCCGAGCTGGTGGCAATACACCACTCGGTACGGGAGATTACGCGACGTGCCCGGTTCGGAGACCGGATTGTGATCTATAGCGACTCACAAAGCGCCCTGAGTGCTCTCGAGGCATTGGAATCTCCGCATCCCCTGGTTCGCGATATCCGTGACGCCACGGTTTTGGCGAGCCGGGCAGATGTCGAGATTATCTTCTTCTGGGTTCCTGGACATGTAGGAATTGCAGGGAATGAGGGCGCCAAAGAGTCCGCGAGGACTCTGCGACCGGACAAGCGTTTCGCCCTTCCTCACACCGACTACATGGCAGGAATACGGGCAGCTCTTCGGACTGCTTGGCAAAAAAGATGGGAGACGGTCGAAGGGAACTTTAAATTGCATTGGGACCTATCCCCCAATGCCGTGGCGGCTTCAGGTTGCTTTCTGTCGTCTCCGATTCGGGCACACTCGTGTGACTCATCGCTATCTGATGGAGCGCTCGCCTGTGCCCTATTGCGACGACTGCGTCGTCCCCCAGACTGTTCGGCACATTCTTGTCGAATGTTCCAGTCTGGGTGATCTTCGCGCACGTTACCTGTCCCGGTACCGGGATGGGCGGGGTCGCTACCGCCTGTCCTTTGTACTCGGGACGAGTGTGTGCACATTGACTGATGGACTTGTTGACTATTTGGGGGAGGCCGGACTTCTCCCTTTCATTTAACTAGGTTTAGTTGTTTTTGTTATTGTTTTATTATTATTATTTCTTTTGTTGTTTCCTGTTCAAATTTTTTGAAAGTAGCCTAGAACTAGGCTGTTTGTTTACGGCGACTTATGCCTAAGTGGGCAGTCGCCAGATAGCCCCTTAAAAAAAAAAAACCGGAGCGTCGACTCCAACATGCATTGAAACACGTCTCTCGCTATAACGAAGCGCACAGGTTTCGGTTTTCCCCGGCCAATACTAAGCTGGTGCACTTCTCCCGCCATCCAGGGCTCCACCGCGATTCAGCTTGTTTATAAATGGGATTCGCTGGAAGTAGTGGATTCGCACCGTTTCTTTAGTCTTGTATTTAAACGGCACCTCTCCTGGGATGATCAATTCGCAGCCTTAGGGTCTCTTATACGCCTGCTATGGACATTCTTCGTTCCGTGCCGTTCAGCACTTAGGGGTGCTGATACGGCTACTGTTTTACTTTTCTATTAATCCTTTGTTCGTTCAAAGCTTGACTATGGAGGCGAGTTTTATGGATCCGCAGCCGAGTGTGTAATGCGGAAGGTGGACTCGATCCACCATACCGGCCTCCTCCTGGCGACTTGTGCGTTCCGCACGTTCCCCATTAAGAGCCCACTCGTTGATGGTTGGGAGGTGCTATTCGCGCTGTGCCCTGTGCATGCACTATTCGCCTGTACGCGCGAGCCCGGCGCGTCCGTCTGCCACCGACAGTTCTCAGTGCATCCGCAGCTGATCTCTACGGTTCCTATGCCACCAAGAGTGAGACGACAGTCATTACTTTAAGCCAGGGTCTGGCAACCTTTTCAGAGTGAGGGACAAATGGGACTTTTTGGAGCAGGCAGCGAGCCGGAGCGACAAACGACTATATATATATATATATATATATATATATATATATATATATATATATATATATATATATATATATATACTAGAATACATTATGCAAAAATTTTATTGAAAAACATACAAATCAGTGAGACGGGTGCTGCTGCTTGCCATGTAGAATTGTCTCAATGTCCGGCTCGATGGATTAGGCAGACAACAGGAGAATATCATTGAGGTGGCGGTCCGAGAGTTCTGGGAGCGAAGGTGAGACTTTGTGTACTTCTCTTCGGTTCAGAAACCGGATCATGATCTATAGCGACTCACAAAGCGCCCTGAGTGGTCTCGGGGAATATTGGAATATCCACATACCCTCGTTCGCGGTATCCGTGACGCTGCGGTTTCCGCGAGCCGATTGGATGTCGAGAATGTCTTCTGCTGGGTTCCTGGACATGTGGGAATTGGGGGGGGGGGAGGACTGGGCGACCAGCCTAGCGTTTCGCTCTTCCTTACACCGAATCCATGACAGGAATGCGGGCTTTTCAAAGAAGACGGAAGACGGCCGAAGGGAACTTAAAGGAAAGTTGCGTGTCATTCCGTAGTGACTGTTCCCATGGACACACCCTCCCCAATGCCGCCACAGCTTCAGGTTGCTTTCTGTCGTCTTCGAATTGGACACACTCGCGAGACGGGACGCACCGCCGTTTGATGGGGCGCTCGCCTGCGTTGTCTCCCGGACTGTTCGGCACATTCTTCCTGAATGTCCTAGTCTGGCTGATCTTAGCGCACGCTACCTGTCCCGATCGGGGTCGCAAACCGATTGTCCCTTGTACTCGCGACTGGTTCGTGCACTGAGACTTGAGGACTATATTTATTTTGGGGGGAGGCTGGCCTACTCCTAGGTCGCTTGTTCCTGCGCCAGGAGGAGGCGGTTCTAACCTAGACGCTGAAGCCGCTTCCTTGTTAGTTTATTTATTTGTTGTTGTTTTTAGCTTGTTTCTAGCCCCTTTGTTCCCTTTTTTAATCTTGATTTGTTATTTACTTGTTTTTTAATATAGCCTAGTACATATTAGGCTGTAGCCTGATTTCGGTGACTTTTGCCTTAGTAGGCAGTCGCCAGATGGGTTTTTAAAATTAAAAACATTTTTTAAACCATTCTGGATTTGTTTAATACCATAATTTCTGAGAAGGTCTTCCTACCATTCATTTTGCCAATGATTTTTCTTCCTAACATCCTCTCAGGTATATTTGAACTAACACAATTTACCCAATGATGTTTTGTCCTTAACACCATTTTGGCAAGGATTATTATCATTTTATGCCTTTGCCATGACTCCCTCTTAGACTCGAATTCGGTGACAGTTGACACGTCTTTGGAATTCCAGAAGACTTGATTTCGCATTCAATAAACAAACAAGCTCAGCAGCACTTGCAACAGGACTCTCTAGTATAAATGACTAGCTAGCCCCTGCCATGTCACTGTGCTCTAAACTATTACTAGTACTCCTATTCTCTTTCTCCCATGTATCTCAACCTCCTTCTCCCGTGTATTGCTCCACCGATTGCTCGAGAGTAAAGCAAGAACGGCCTTCTATATTCATTAATAAACCACTCCTCTACCCGTGGTGGCAAATGTACGTCTATATTCTTCGAAACACGATTTAAAATATTTGGAAGAGAAAAAAGAATGGTACGAATATGGTAAAAGGTAGTGTGGTAGACGAGACATTTGGCAACACACCGATCCCCCTAGAAGATCTACTCTAAATCCCTACATTGATAAACTGTTAGAAATAATCCTAATTTACTACTCATCGGATCAATTTGTCCTAAAAGGAGGCTTAAATTTAGATACTACTTATTATTTCCAGCCACTTTTAAATATTCAGTTTGAGCTTTTTTATACTTGCTTGTTTTGTGGCTATGAGAAGATTTCCTAATTCAGCCTTAGACTGCAACGGATTAATTACTACAGAGGGATTAAGCTGTTCATCTTTTAAAAGTAGTTTGATTTTGTATTTTTCATATTTAATTCATTGGATCCGGGGTCGGTGGGGAGCTAATTCCTTTGGCTTTTACTATATTTATTCTCGTTTATTATCTATTCTCATTTTTGAAAGGTTCTTTTGATAATGGTTCGTTTTTTGTTTGTGCTGCTTGCAGGGTACAGCTGAGGATGAAATTTTACTCACCAGCAGCTTTCCCCCTCCCACGCCCCTCCAGTCCCCCAATTTGCGACTGGTTGATGGCCCCGCCCCGACAAGAGGGAGGCTGCAAATGTTTTACAAGGACAAGTGGCGATCGATTTGCTCAAACTCCAAAAAGTAAGTGATGCGATATTTATGCACTGGGGGGAGGGGGGGGGGTCCACCCGGAGGGAACCTCAGGGCAGAGATAGCGGGATCTTTTGGTTCTGGCACTCTGTATTCTATCTCACATCAGTGCTATCAACGCTCTATTACTCTATCATGGCTGAATGAATAATCATAACCTTTTTGCGTTATTACAAAATCATAATCATGTATGAATGAATACTATAATTAAGGCAATCGAACATTGACCTATAAATCGAAAAGGTTGCCTTTATTTTTTGGGGGGAGGGGAAAAGGTGACGTATAAAACTGTAAAAGTACGACGGCCTTTTGATGTTCACGGAGCTCTCGCTAGCAGATTAGACACTAAGCATCAGCGCGTCAGAGGGACTTGATGGACGCGCTGTGCCCAAGCCCGAGGGGATAGGTAGCCCTTACACCGGCCATCACGCCCATACCCAATTGCAAGATCACTGCCCTTCTTCCTGTCTTACTAGTACTCTCGCCAGCCTAGTGGAGAAGGCTTGGGTTTTTTCGCCTAGATTCCTAGTTCAATCCCATTAACCGTGTAGTTACTGTTAGTTTGGCAGTCCGGGTTTAAGGGGCGTAACCAACGGGCTCGTTTGATGTTGATATTATTGACAATGGAAAAGTATGAAACGATCGGAAATAAATTAATTTCGGGTTGAAAAAGGTTGCTTTTTCATGGGTGGCCGGAAACTGTTTTAGTTCCCAGATTTCCTCGTGAGTTGAAATGGCGTTAAATAAGAAACGATAGTAAAAATACTTAAACCAAGGCAAAGCTGAAGAGTGAGAGGAGTAAGCTTTGAAATCAAGCTTTGTCTATAGCATCTTAGGGTTCCTGCCTGCCCCACCTTAACTTTAGCAGCGGATCACTCAGCACCAAAGGGATCTCTCCAAAAGATGATATCTCTGGTGTATACCCCATCAATTTAAATCTTTTTTTTTTTTAAATGCAGAGCTAAAAGTAAAACTGTAGAATCTACATCAATCGGCGAAATTCTAAATTTCATCAATAACCCGAAAGAGCTTTCCGTCACGACCACTTCCTCCAAAATGTCATTTTTACAGCAAATTACTCGCACGCATCGCTCCATCTTCAATTTATTATTTATATATAATTTTAACATTTGATTTGTTTTGGAAGCAACTTTCATCAAATTGAACCTCTCGTTTAATGTATCACGTTATTTTCCTTTGCGTTTCTAAAATTTCTATTTTATATCCCCAAAAATCAAGTATTTAAGGATATCAATGGAATCTTGTCTCATTATTTCAAGACTGCAGATTTTTTTAAAGAATGATTAACATCCTCTTTCACCCTTCGCTGGGTCTAAACAAGCACGTAAAAGAGTGGGAGATATTAAAGAGATGCAGATGACCCGACAGAGAGCACCACTCTCTTTGTGTACTCGGTGTGACTGATCATAGAAGCAGGGTAATTCCTCCCAAACTTTCAAGAATACCTTACGGAAATGTCTGGTATTTGCGGTGAATAATATAGCATTTATAACGACTACTGTCCATGGTCTGAAATTCAAGGTATTATTATGATGATCTTGTGTGTGTGATGGAAGTAGAGGAGTGATAGGAAGAGTCAAGGGAAATTGAGTCCGCAAACCTTCTAAACCTCCATAACTAAACAGAGCGTAATTAAAGCTACCACGAAAAAAATCAACCATCATGAACAAGTTTGTACAAATAACACGCCCCAAAATACGAATTCAAACCAGTTTGGTTGAAATCAAGATTCTTAATTTTTATAACAAATGAGGGGGGCGAGGCGGGTGTCTCGCTATACGCTACTTAGGATGGATCAATGGAAGACAAATATCCGACCTCAAAACACGTATGGATTTCATATGGGTAACGTCAAATGGCCCGTCCGAGCCTTTTGAGTTCGAGGCTCAACCCAGCTTGAAATAAGAGTATTAAAAACATTGTCCGTTAATGTAATATAGAGTTGAATTTGAAAACTACGCCACCCCTAAAGCATAATTGCCCCTTGGGCCTTTTGAGGCTTTGGGAAGCTGTACATATTCGGTACATAAGTGGGTTCTAAAATTTTGAGATGTTCTAACGCATTGACGACCATCAAGACCACCATTGTTAGAACAAAAATGACGATAAATATGATATATATCACAACGAAAATATAGTATTTTTTGTTCTCTGGTGTAGGAATCGAAGTTTCGGTATGGGTACTGTTGGTTTTCCCTCCATTATAAATGTTGGAATCTATGGAATTAGTGTCTAGTACTTCCGAATAATGGTCGGTCATGGTTAGTTCATCAAAATCTTGTGCTCCCGAAGAATAGTCGTTCGTAGTTTGTAGGTTATTAGAATGTTTTAGTTCAGAGTCTTTCTGTGGATGGCCTCCAGTTCTTGATGTTACAAAATATGATGGAGTTTCTGAATAATAGGAGCCCATGAGACCTGCTCCTGGCGACTCGCTTCCTGAAGAGGATGCGAGTCCCTCCGTAGAAGTATCGCTCGGTGTGAAGGAAATGATTATGTCCGATGTATCCGGACCTCGAAAATAGGGAGAGAGTTCTTCTGTAGGTTCTTCCTTTAGATGTGCCGGACTGGTTGAATGATGTGCGCCCATATCTCTGTATGCGCCCTTTCGGGTGAATTAGCTATTCGTGAAAGTTGGACGCATCCGTCTATCTCAGACTTTATCCATAACAGTATATTATATAAGAATGCAAATTTTTTAACAGTTTGAATTTTAGTTTGCGCGTCGCCTAAGTATATCTGAAGCTTTTATCCAAGTTCTTTCCAAGATTTTCTTTACAGATCAAAAAACAGCCTAGAAAGGGCTGCTTCATCGTATATTTGAAACTTTTCTAAAGGTTCTTTCTAAGTGTTTAGAAAAAAATATCATTATCGAATGTTTTGGACGTTTTAAGACACCATTACGAATCGTGAAGTTCAGAAAATGTATTAAAATTAAGGCATAGCTGTTTTTTGTGTATTTTTTCGTAGATAAAAGCAAAATTAGATGGGGGAAAAATAGCTGAGGATTGTTTTTTTTCCGTATATTTAAAGAATTCCGCTAAAAGTTTCTCTTGACTTTAGGCCTAGAAAATAAGCATGGATATGAAAAACCTAGACCAAGATTAAATTATTAAGATATCTACGGAAAAATTTTAATTATTTTAGACCAAAACCCTGTTCCTAGAGGCAGATAGGCCATAGGCCACAGACGAAGGTCTGCCTGCGAAGCGCAAGCTCCTCATTTAAGGATCGGTGGCTAAGCCGTTCTTCTTGTTTTCCGATAAATCAAAACCTATCTTTGAAGCAACACTCATCACAGAAATCCCTAATTTTCACCTTTCTGAAGGATATTCCCGCCGTAGCCCCTTCCTCCAAAAATAACTTCAGCAGATACCCTCCAAATTATAATTTTGCGACCCATGTGATTAATATCGTCAATCCCCTCCATTTCTGGTTTATCAACTATTTTTATTTTTAATATTTAATTTTATTCTGCTTGCCCCAGATAACCCCTCGCATTTATACTTTTCCCCCCATTTAAAAATTAATGGTTGGTATATAAATTCCAAACCCAATAGCTCCTTTTTCTCATTAACTCATAATTAGAGCCAGTCACTTCCGAAATATGTCTCCTTCGTAAAGAATTATATAATTATACCAGGCAATGGCTTCGCTTCTAAGATTAAAATCTAAAAAAAAAGCAGCCAGGGTTAAATTTTTATAAATTTTCTGAACTTCGCCAAGTGTAATTCTTTGGGTTTTAAAAAAATTCACAAAATTTGGATACTTATTTATTTCTGAACTTCACCATTTTGTTTTTTGATATAAAAGAATTATTATAAATAACTTTGATAAAAAAAACAAGTCATAACCAAACTAAGATGAATTTTTTATTCAAATTCTCAAAAAATACCCCTTTTTAAATTATAGAGTTAGTGATCCTCCATAACACTATATTTTAAGATGAGGATTGTTTGAATAATAATCGATATTTTTTTCTTTTAATTCCGTTGTGACCAAGTATATTTTATGTTTTTATCCAAGTTCATTCTAAGAGTTGCTTTAGAGTTTGAAAAAACAAAATGGTGAAGTTCAGAAATAAATATGATTATCGAATGCTTTGGAATTATTTAAAACGAAAAGAATTACAAATGGTGAAGTTGAGAAAATTTATTAAAATTTAGGCATGACTGCTATTTTTTCGTATATTCCAAAGTTTTATCGAAGTTATTTCTCAAATAGATTTTCAATTTTAATCTTTATCAGGAGGAAATAGGTACTGGCCCCTTAAAAACGAGTAAAGCAAAATAAAATTATTAGATCAAATTTAAATGGAGAAAAATACGAATCCTGAAGATTGTTTTATCCATATTTAAAGAAAGACTTCCGATAACACTTTTTTGGGTGAGGCCTTTAGGCCTAGAAAATAATCATCCATTTTAAAAATAAATATCCAAGAGTAAATTATTAGGAGAGATTTCCTGGAAACTTAAAAAAAAAATTAAACCTTATAATAGACCGTTGCCAAAGCCGGATAGGACTATGGTCTCAGACGGAAAGTATGTCTGCGAAGCGCAAGCTACTCCTGTAAGGAGGAGTGTCGAACCCGCTCCTTTGTATTGTTTTATGTAAAAAAAAAAATCCATAAACTGTATCGTCTTACTAATCTCAAAGCTCGATAATGAGTTAAAATATTTATATTTAGAAAAAAAAAATAGAAACTTATTTTTCTGTTTAATAATAAAGATACAAGTGAAGCGGCTTCGCCCACTCCTCCTTACAAGAGCTTCGCAGACAAACCTTCGGTCTGTGCCCTACGGCCTGTCCAGCTTTAGCAACTCCCTTTTGGTCTAAAGTTTTTAGTCGCGGGTGACCCTACATCTCCGTATATCGGTCGGTCGGTCCTCGTTTTTTTTATTAACATTGTAACTATTGGGCCGATTTTAACGATATTTGAAATCCTTATGTTGTTTTACATTCACTTTCGAATGGTACAATTGCCAAAGTCCTCCCAAGGTTAGCCCGGGGATTATTTTGTGTTTACAATAACATCATAACTATTCCGACTGTTTCTAACGAAATTAGAAACCCTTATGTTGTTTTACATTCTCTTTCGAGTGATTTAATTGTCAAAGTCCTCCCAAGGTTAGCCAATGAATTATTTTTTGTTTGTAATAACATCGAAGCAAAATGATATAAGACGAATTGACACCTTAGCGGACAATGTAGATATAAATTACTTAGATTTTAGCAAAGCCTTTGACAAGGGTCACAGGAGAGTGGTTAATAAATTAAAAAGGCTGGAATATGTGGGAGAGTATTGAATTGGACAGCTGAATGGCTGTTGTTGTGGTTTATAGTATCCCGAGAGCAGATGGAATCTCTGCTCCTTCCGATGCTTGGAGAATCCAGGGAGGAGGCTTGGATCCTACAGTTCTCCTGAGGGGACCAGGTTCGTAGTGTTAAATTGAATAAAGTCACAGTAGAAGGATGTTGTCAGTGGAGACCTCAGGGATCAGTTCTCGGTCCTTTATTATTTGTAATCTATATAAATAACTTTGGGGAAGCAGTATATTGCAAAGTGTATATTTTTGCAGACACACCAAATTGGCAGCTTCTGTCAAAGAAGTTGTAAAAGTCATTTGCCATACACATGGGAAGAGATATTAGAGAATTTAGCCATGAAATGGATGAACATTGGCTCAACTCGGTAGAGGATGAAAAGGACTTAGTGTTAGGCTTCATTAAGAGAAATGTTAGTTACAAAACTTAAGGTTATCGTTAAATTTTATAACTCGTATGTTAGGCCGCATCTTGAACATTGTATATTGTTAAAGTCCTCACATTTCAGAGATATCAATCTAGATGCCAGAGTCAGTGCAAAGGAGGGCAACAAAGCTGAACCTTCTCTGAAGCACCTTGAATATAAAGATATACTGAAGGTATTGAAAGGTGTGTGGGGGTATTAGGATGTTCTCATTGTAATATGGAACAAAAGACTCAAAGAAACCTCAAAAATGAGCACTTTGATGTTTTTTATGAAATATTATAATATGTTGACGTCGAACCAAAATAACATTTGACTTAAGGGGGTCCGAATGAATAATAGTACTCTAAAAAGAGCACTCTTGCTGAACTCTTCCAAAAGAGAGGTATCTCTTTTTCCCTCGCGGGGTATAAGGTTTTTGCGACCCCACCACCACGAGATGGCCGGGCTGGGGGATGCGCGGTTTACACCCGGCATGATGTCTCCGTTCTTCCTTTCTCTTTAGATACCTCCTTTCAGGCAGTGGCTGTGCAGCTGGACCTGGATAGGAGGTATACTATCATTTCTGCATACATTCCACCGTCAGCTGACTTCGACTCGGGGGACTTCCGCCGCGTCGTGGCACGGCTGACGAGTCCCTTTCTCTTGCTTGAAGATCTGAACGGCAGGCATCCTCTCTGGGGAGATTACTCAATAAATCCCAGGGGACAAGTCTTGCCGATCTGATGGAAGAGCTTGAGATGGGCATCCTAAGCGTGGATGACCTTACGCATCACTGTCAGAGAACCGCTTCATTTTCTTGCCTTGACCTATCTTTATGCTCTTCGGATGCACAGCCTGATTTTGATTGGACGAGTGGTCGATGACCTCCACGGTAGTGATTACTTTCCCGTTCAAATATCATTTTCAGGGCAACTGCCGCCTGAGAGCCCACCTCGGTGGTGCTTGGCGTGGGTGCGGTGGCATGCATTTCAGGAAATCACTGAATTCTCTATCTCAGTCGAGGAGTTTATCTCGGTAGATGAGGCCGTTGAGTTCTTATCCGGCAACCTCATCGCCCCGGGCCTGACTACTATTCCTAGAAGGTCTGGCCGTTTTGCACGCCGACCACTTCCATGGTGGTCAGCCGAGTGTGAGACGGCCCTCAAACAGAAGCGTTATGCGTAGATGCGCTATAAGCGCCGCCCGAACGATTTCACTGTCGCTGAATTTCGTCGGGCTAGGGCTAGGTTCCGGTATAATTCGAAGCCCGCCCGCCGCTCTTCTTAGCAGGCATGCGTGTCTTCACTTAACGGGAAGACCCCTTTAACAGAGGTGTGGAAGCGAGTCAAAAGGATTCGGGGCAAGTTTTCGCAGGACCCCCCTCCTGTTCTACAGGGTAATGGGGCCGCAATCTCGGACCGCGTCCGTGTCGGAATACTTCGCGACCGCCTTTTCCGCATTCTCTAGCCGGGATGCTGCTCCGCCAGCATTCAATGCACGTCGCGATGTCGCGGAAGGCCGCCGGCTGGACTTTACCTCCAGAGGCGGAGAACCCTTCAACGACAGGTTCACTGTGAGTGAGTTGCGCTCCGTTCTTGCTTCAGGCGCGGACACCGCCTATGGTCCGGAAGATCTCCCGTACGCCATGCTTCGACACCTGGGTGAGCGAGGCATGGCCTTTCTGTTAGATTTGTTCAACAGGATCAAAGTGGAGGGACTTCTTCCAGATTCCTGGCGAATCGCTACTGAGCTCGCCTTTCGAAAGCTGGGGAAAAATCACTACTCTGACCAGTTTCCGCCCAATCTCTCTAACCTCTTGCGTGTGCAAGTTGATGGAGAAATTGGTAAATGTTAGATTAGCCTTTTTCCTGGACAGCAGAGGCCATCTGTCTTCTGCAACGTGCGGCTTCCGCAAGTTCCACTCCACGTCGGATGCTCTGCTCCGATTGGAAAATGCCGTCAGCGATGCCTTCCATCCTAGATACCACTACGCCACGCCGTTTTTCGATCAAGAGAAGGCTTATGATACCACATGGCGATACGGTATCATGGAGACTCTCCACACGATGGGAGCAAGGGGACGCCTCCCAATGTTTATATGTGAACTTTTGCGAGATCGTCGATTCCGCTTACGGGTGGGGGGAGCCCTCTCCGGCCCAATGGAGCAGGAAGAGGGTGTCTTGCAGGGAAGTGTCCTCAGCTGTCACACTCTTTGCCCTGAGCATCAACGGCATCACCTCGGTGCTGCCGGAAGATGTTCTAGCTACGCTTTACGTGGACGACCTTTCAATCTCTTGGCGCGGCTCAGATGCTAACTCTGGAGCATCGACTCCAACAGGCATTGAACCGCGTCTCTTGCTATGCCGAAGCGCGCAGGTTTCGGTTTTCCTTAGCTAAAACTAAGGTGGTGCACGTCTGCCGCCATCCACGACTCCACCCTGACCCAGACTTGTTTCTTAATGGGGTACGCCTGGAAGTGGTTGAATCGCACCGTTTCCTTGGTCTTGTATTCGACCGACGTCTCACCTGGGAGGCTCATATTCGCAGCCTTAGGTTCTCTTGTACCCGCGCCATGGATATTCTCCGTTCCGTAACGTTCAGCGCTTGGGGCGCTGATAGGGCTACTGCCCTACTGTATTAGTGATCCTTTGTTCGTTCGAAGCTCGACTACGGATGCGAGTTTTATGCATCCGCAGCCAAGCGTTTATTGCGGAAGGTGGATTCGATCCACCACACCAGCCTACGCCTTGCGACCGGTGCCTTCCGCACTTTCCCCATTGAAAGCCTGTTGGTCGATGCTTGGGAGATGCCACTCGCTCTGCGCCGCATGCAGTGCATTACTCGCCTTTACGCGCGAGCTCAGCGCCTCCTTCAGTTGCCAACAGCTCTCACTGCATCAGCAGTTGATCTCGACGGTGTCTATGCCACCGATCGACTCCAGTCATACCCTAAGCCCTTTGGGTTTAGGGCCAGGAAACTCCTTCGAGGGCTAGGTATAGCTCTCGATCCGGTTGCGCCCCTGGTTCAGCCCAGGACGCCACCCTGGAGCATACCACATTTGGCTATTTGTCGCCACGCCTCTGCTCCCAAACCTTTTACAGTGCCGGGAATATTGCGTTCGACGTTTTTGGGGCACATCTCGTGTCACGCTGGAACCGTGCCAGTGTATAGGGATGGCTCCAAGTCCCAAGAGGGGGTCGGCTTCCACGCCGTATTCCCTCTGTTTGAAGTCAGTGGGGCTCTGACAGGCGCTGCGTCTGTCTTCACGGCCGAGCTGGTGGCAATACACCACTCGGTACGGGAGATCACGCGAGGTTCCCGGTTCGGAGACCGGATTGTGATCTATAGCGACTCACAAAGCGCCCTGATTGCTCAGGGGCATTGTAATCTCCGCATCCCCTGGTTCGCGATATCCGTGACGCCAGGGTTTTGGCGAGCCGGGCGGATGTCGAGATTATCTTCTGCTGGGTTCCTGGACATGTAGGAATTGCGGGGAATGAGCGCGCCGAGGAGGGCGCCAAAGAGTACGCGAGGACTCTGCGACCGGACTAGCGTTTCGCTCTTCCTCACACCGACTACATGGCAGGAATACGGGCAGCTCCTCGGACTACTTGGCAAAGAAGATGGGAGACGGTCGAAGGGAACTTAAAGTTGCATTCCATTGCGCCGCGACTGTTCCCATGGACCTATCCCCCAATGCCGCGACGGCTTCAGGTCGCTTTCTGTCGTCTCCGAATCGGGCACACTCGTGTGTCGCATTGCTATCTGATGGAGCTCTCACCAGCGCCCTATTGTGACGACTGCTTCGTCCCCCAGACTGTTCGGCACATTCTCCTCGAATGTTCCAGTCTGGGTGATCTTCGCGCACGTTACCTGTCCCGTTACCGGGATGGGCGGGGTCGCTACCGCCTGTCCCTTGTACTCGGGATGGGTTCGTGCACATTGACTGGTGGACTTGTTGACTCTGTTTTGTTTTTTCCCCATATAGGTCGCACTCTCCTGCGCCGGGGAACTCCCCCCAACGCAGGAGCTTGCCTACTGTTCGCTTCCCTTTCCTTTTTTTTGGTGGTGGGGGTTGTTTTTGATCTTGAATTTTATTTTAATGTAACCTAGCACTAGGCCAGTTTTTAATACGGCGGTCATTGCCCAAGTAGGCAAACGCCAGATTAGCTCTTAAAAAAAAAATGTTGCCAGGACCAGGGGGCCCACTGCCGTGCGGACCTCCTCAGGAAGTTATGACTCATCGAGTCCACTTATTGATCTGAAGTAAGACCTTTTCACAGCGTACCACAGTATTTCCTTATTATTTTCTTTTGTTGTTTGGTTTTCGAATAGTTTATTTTTTTTATCTTTTCTCGATGTCTTTACCGTCTTTAGCATCCACCACACAAGATCTTAAAATTAAAGAAAACAAAACACGCACCCTAGAGGGAGTGGGGGCAAATACGTCTGTCAAGCCGGTCTAAAATGAAGCGAACGATAAATTGCGCGGCGTTCTGGATTCGTCTAGGTTCCCGATGATCGTTAGGCCTAAATGGAAAAGCTCCTCCTAAAGGACTACGAAGGCGTGGCAATCGTCATCAAGGCCAATTTTGTTTTATTTATTTTGTATATAGGCTATTATTGTTTATAGGTCATTGGTCAAAGTCGCTGCCTATTTTTGTTTTGGCCACTTTTATTTTTTATATAGGTCATTGGTCAAAGTCTCTGCCTATTTTTGGGGGGGCCGCTTTTAATTTTTATATAGGTCATTGGTCAAAGTCGCTGCCTATTTTTTTTGGCCACTTTTAATTTTGATATAGGTCATTGGTCAAAGTCGCTGACTATTTTGTGTTTATTTTTGTGATATGTCAAGGCCACAAGTAACTTGGCCTATTTTGTGTGTTGTGCTTACATGCGCATAGGTCAATGGCAATTATGACTTATTAATAACAGATATAACCCTTTACATTTTTCTTTAGGTGTGGATAGATCAATAGCATAAGTGACAGCTTATTTTGTGTTTATATATGTATGTCAAGGACAAAATGACTTTACCTTCTTTTTTTATAGGCAAATGAGACTTTCGCCTATTTTGTGTATAGCCCAATGATAAAAGTGACTTGGGTCTATTCTATCCTTATTTATGTAAAACAAATGACTCGCATATTTTGTGTACTTATATGCCCATTAAACATAATAAGGGAGGGGGGGGAGTGTGGCATAGCGTCGCAGGGTGAATGTATAGGGCGGAAACAAAATATGGAAAGTAGAAAAGAGAAAAAGATGCCTGGTTTTGAAAGGGTATCTCCATATTTATTTACTTTTTTAACTTTATTTTTCTTTTGGTCGTGTTTGGTTTTATGGCTGAGGTATCTGCACCGGCTATTCAAGAGTTCTTATATATCTATAGATCAATGGAAAAAGTGGTCGCCTATTTTGTGTTTAGGCCACTGGCAAAAGCGACTCGGCGAGTCGTTTTGTTTTCGCAATAATAGCTGAAAATTGCACTCGGAGAAATGGCGATGCGTTTTTCGTGTTGAAAACGTTCAGCTAACAATTGCGAAACGATTTAGGGAAGCGGAATGGATAAGGTTTGGGTTTAATTCATTCCTGCAAGGTTGAGGCAGTGATAAAGCAGTAAATTATTCCCAGATGTTAATTTTTTTTATCATTATTTTCATTGTGAAAAGTTGCGCGCGCACGTTTTGGGAAGCAGACGCCATTGGCGCTGTTGAAAAGATTTCATGAATCGGCATATTTTTACATTTTCTTTTTTATTTACTAATTCCGGAACGATTTTGTCCTTTTTCATATTTAATTATGATTACTTCAATTTTTATTTGATAATTGGGGTGTGAAAGGTAAATAGGACATATCATTTCTAAAAATTGTCATTATTAATTTGATTCACGGTAGTGAAGTGTCCCTATTTGCTTTAATTCTCCTCACTAATTTATTGCAAGAATGGTAATGTTTTTATAGTCTTATCCTTGATTTTTAGTATAAGTTCTCATAAATATCACATAAAAAAATGAATGTTGATTTAAGTTGTGATACTCCAGGAACCTTCAGATGGCAAGAATATTTATTCCCAGGTTTCTTATTTGACAACGCAAGTTTGAAAATTGCTTTAGAAACCTTCATTTTATACGTAATGTCAGAGTTTGAATATTTGGGTATTTTAAATAGTAAAAAATGAAAAGTGCCTAGGGTTGCCAAATCCTACGTTTTTTTGGCTAGATCTAATCAATTTTAGGCCCGTCTAGCCTCTAAAATGTTATGGCAGCTATTTAGCCTAAAATCTAGCCGGCTAGAATGGGAATAATTTAATTCCTATTATTAGGATTATCCAATTTGAAACGTGTAAATTGGCTCTCAATCAATCTTGCTGACTAGCTGTAAAAAAATAGATTGCTTATCAAGTTGTTTAATTAATGGCAGAGAATAGTGCAATAGAAACATATCTTTTTCAAGAGATGTTTTTATTTTTTGGCTCCTCCTAGGAGGAACTGTGCCCCAGGATTGCCAAATCCTACGTTTTTTTGGCTAGATCTAATCAATTTTAGGCCCGTCTAGCCACTAAGATGTTATGGCAGCTATTTAGCCTAAAATCTAGCCGGCTAGAATGCGTTCCTCGCCGAATTATAGCAATTTTTAAACAAATTGGGTATTTTAAATAGTAAAAAATGAAAAGTTAGCATATTTTATAAGATTTCGCATCGAAAGTCTTGTAGGATAGGTGTTATTAGAATTTCGTCCAGAGGTATCTTTCCTTTTAGTTTTTTTCGCCCAATCTTCCGTTTAATTTTCTTAAACTGTGTATTATGTTTATGTGATAGTTCTTTGTGCGTCAAGAAAGTGCACCCATATCTCCCGTTTCGAATATCAGATCTGAATTTGATGCATCTAGAAGATCCAAGTGGAAGCCACAGCATGAACGCGATTGTGTTTTTCGGTTCGTAATGGTTATATAAGGGTTAGTTAGCAAAGGTGATTTGTCATTGAGTTATGGTACCACTCCTGGGTACTATCGCTTATATGACCACGACGCTCATCGCCAGAGCTACCATCCTCAACCCATAAATGGTTGGTTCAAGAAACCTTTTGAATAACGAAGTGTAGGTTTTTATCCAGTGAGAGACAAGACAAGTGTTTTTCTTAGTAAAAGGGAGCACGGGCTTTTTTGTTTGTAATACATCTATATATCACGCGTCATGTGATTTTCAATTATTACAAACAAAAAAGCCCGTGCCCCTTCTACTAGAAAAACACTTGTTTTGTATCTCACTGGATAAAAACCTACACTTCGTTATTCAAAAGGCTTCTTGAATCAACCTTTTGGGGGGGTTGAGGATGGTAGCTCTGGCGATGAGCGCTCTATGACACAGGTTCAAATCCAACTTCTTTATTTATTTTCATACAACGGTTAAAATAGTCTGTCCTATCTTTCCGTTCTCTACTTCTCCTATTTTCCTTCTTAAACTTTCATTGATACATGTAATATTCTCCTTAGCATATATATATATATATATATATATATATATATATATATATATATATATATATATATATATATATATATATATATATATATATATATATATATATATATATCACCCCACACCTGACGCCAGTTTTATCTCGTGGTATTACCGGGTGTTGTACGCCGTTATAGCACACTGGCCTACTGGCCGACCGAAATTAAGGCTCCACCTGGGGATGGCTTTAAGAGTGCTTTAAATATACAGTTGCAAGCCAAGGAATATTCAAACACGGCTACAAAAATATACTTTAATAGGACTAAATGGCAATACAATTAAATATTGACGGTTCACTGCTAAGATGATCAACACTATCAATTAAGTTTGAACCGAGGGATAATTAATTAAGTAATGATTTTACAATTATGCAAGTTCTGGAGCAAAGGGGATCCTTGAGGTTCGACGCGGTAAAGGTGGGAGGAGCGTGACGAAGCGGGGGTTAAATCCCTTTTACCTTGATGTGCGGCGAGTAGGACCCGGTAGGTAAGTTCGACCTTAAACTCGTGGGCGTCTTACGAGACGCTCAATTCAACTTGGGGAAACTGAAGTTGTGGGGGGGAAGGGGCTCTTATCCTTAAGAGGCAAACGGAGGGTGCTTCGGGGATGGCTTTTCCGATCCTTAAAATCCAAAGACGTGGTGAGAAGGGTTGAAGCGCGCCTAACTATTTCTACGAACAACACTGATTGACGCCTATCTCTTCCTTGGCTCTTCGACAATCACCCAATTCTTCTCTGGACGAGAATGTAGTCGATTCCCTCGACTACCGAAGACGTTAAAGCTAACGTACTGGACGGCGGCTTCAGACACAATCTGCCTGTGAATTCTGAACTGTCGAATATATACCCCGAAATTATCTAGACAGGGAGAGAGATTCATCGCCAACAGACTTCCTTAATTGCCTTGGGTCGCGATAAGGTTCTATATCGCGAAGTTGCGATGCCCACTTAATGGTCTTTCTATTCTAATTTTCGCAGTATATAGGTCAGACTAATTTAGAGCGGTCAACGGCGAACTGGGGAATTCAGGGGGCGGGAGAATTCTTTCTCTCTCTCTCATTCTCCTACAGTGATCATGGATTCTTTAAGGATAAGGAAATCTTCGGCGGGAGATTCTGTATTCTTAATTCGGTGGGACCTTGCAAAGTCTTCAGTTGTTGCAATCTCCATTCTGAGACCCTTTCCAATTCTCAATTTATACTAAGGTGCCGCATAACTCACGGCAAAAAAAGAGTTTCAAATGAAATTAAATTGATGCATTCAACTACATTAATTTTTATACATTTTACATTATTAGAGAATTTTTCTTTACATATATTACTTTTACCAGTAATAAAAACTATGCTAGTATCCAAGTTTTGACATACGGGAATAATTATAATCGCGATACCTGGGAATCATCCGTAAATAGGTGCTAAAGGTCGCCATATTTCTTATTTAACTCCTCTGGACCTATTACTATTAATAAATCGATCATTTATTTTATTACATATATACATAGATTTTTATAACTAAGTAACCTAAACGGATATCATATCCCTATTTTTTTTTTCTTTTTGAAATGATACTAAAGGTTCCTCGAGTTAACGGAAATATATATACATTAGTTAAGGACAAAATAAAGAACTACTTACAAAATGAGGTTTAACCTGGAAAAATAGGAAGGAGGCTGTTTATTCTTTTCCGCTAGAGAAAAAAAATAGATTGTAATGTTAACGGTCTTATTTATATAAAATTTGCTAATTACTATTCGGGCCGAACATTGAATATTAGGTAAGTGGAATTATTGTCCCTTAGCAATATGATTCGCAATATTGAGCAAATAACTTTCCTCACATTTTAAGGTTCCTGGCAGTAGTTATAAGCACCCTCGTAATTAATTTTGTAGTTTTTTTCATATTATTAACCTTATTTTCAACCCTTGCATAGATCGCACCAGTATAGGGAACAACAAAAAAAATAAACCGGTCATTTGACCACTTTGTCCATTCGGGCACTTCCATAACTAGTAGTTTTTTAGATCACAATTGTCTATTGGGACACCCTCAAGTCAAATGTTTTACTGATTCGAGGTTAGACCATTATAATATTTCATAAAATACTTCAGAATGCTTATTTTGAGATTTCTTTGTCTTTTATGCCATATTCGAATTCTCGTACGGGCGAGCCACGATCGCAGGTAAGAACGGGGATTCAACCTTTAAATTAGTTATAGTTCTGAACACCGCAATTTATCTAGGACAGTACTTTGTAAATTTCCGCTCAAGCAGTATTTCATGATATTGCAAAATAACAAGTAACAACAAGTGGGAATCACGCGCCAGGGATCACCGAATAAACGAATCAATATGATATGCTTCTTGAACGAAATTTAGAAAGTACCGTCCAAGCGAACCATTTCAAAACCACAATATACTGCCCTTTAATTTAGCATTTCTTTTGTTTCTGCTTTATATTCTCAGTGCGTTAAAATCAGTAAATAAATTGAGTCAAACACAGTAGAGAAAGCAAAATTATTAGATGATTTGAATCTACTCTTTAAATCAATTGGCAAAAAACTCCATCTGCTAAAGTCAATCTCGTTGTTGTAAATGTTGACGAATATTTGGACCCTCGGCCATATTTAGGATACAGATGTGCAAATAAAGTTCAAGAGCTCAGAAGAGATAATTAGAGAATTACGAGAGAAGAAGAAAGATGCTTAAGATGCCAAAGATTTCTTATGTTTGTGCGATCAATTAAAACAAAGGATACCTGATAATTTAAAAATGCTGACAAATATTTCATTATTTATGGAAGAATTCTGCATCCAAAAAAAAAGGAACCGATTAGTAAAGTAATGGAATCGATGGGGGTTAATGAAGCATTCATCTGCTGCGGAAATTCAGCATAATAAAATTAATTTAATTAATTAGAACTCTACGAAAGAAACCGAAGAATTTTGGACTGAAGATTTCCAGTATAAGGATTCATCAGGTTCAAATCCATTGAAGGAATTAGCGAAGTTTGCTATTTCAGCATTAATTTTGCTTCACTCAAATGCTGATGTCGAGAGTGTGTTTGGCAACTTAAAAAATCGATAACAAACCTATTGGAACAAGGGTATCGTATTCTTCAAGCCAAACAGACGACGCTTTATCTACTTCCCTTGAATATATTATTCCTCCCCTACAGTAAATAAAACTACGTGAGGGGCACGGCGATGTGTTCCGCTTCGAGGAATTGACGGGATAGCGCCCCGTCCGGCCCCGGCCTACCCTCTCCTCCTTCTTCCGATAACCACTACCTCTTCTTTTTGTACCAACTCTCCTTCCATCCATCCTTTTTACTCCGTCAATTTTATACCCTTTCGTTGCCACACTCTTCTACTGCCCAGAAATGATAATAATAGGTGAGCCCCACCCAACTCGTTAGTGGACCCGTCTATCTCTACTTCTCTTTATTACATACAAGCCTACCCCCTTGCTCTTCTATCCACGAAGGTTCTGGCTGCTCGGCACACTTTCGTTCTCTTACCAGCCCTTAGTCGAGTAGCAGTGTACACAGTGAGGTCCCTACGTTCTGCTAGGGCAGAAACCCCGTTGGCTATGGCAAGTATTAGGTTACGGGGTTTCTTGGGCCGTTGACTCTGCTCACCTTTCTCCAGTACACATATAAGGTGCTTTCGCTGACACCATCCACATTGTCACCTTAATGGCAGGACGCGCTGGCCAAGCCCATCAACTCTAGACCCGGACTCATATCTAAATTATTATATTCTGGAATTTCAGATCCTATGGAGACTTTGCTCTTAACCTCCAAGTCATTGGCAGGTCATAGTATCTGCTTTAAATGTTCCATTTTTTCTCATATTTTAATATGGCGACAACGGAAGGCATTAGCGGGAAAGCGCATGGAGATCTGCCTCCAACTGCGGCCTCGCCCTCCCTAGATGTCGGGAAGGACGAGGAAAATCGAGTCACCCCTTAAACCGATGGAGGGGCTTCCCTCTCACCATCGCCATGCGGCAAAGGAGCTTTCCCTTTGCCATCTTTGGAGCCGCTCTTGGGTAGCTCGACGTATGAGAAGGAGGTGCCACCACCCTGTGCTTTCTCAGGGGCCACTTCAACCTTCTCCCACTGCAAAGGAGGTTTACTCCTCTCCTCGGCCTACCGGTGCGATGGCTTCCCTCTCACCCGTTTCTTTGGAGTCGTTCTCAAGCGACTCGATTTTCCGAGCAGCGACAGTCCCCCTTTTACCATTAAAGGAGACTTCCAAGAGAGAAAGAAGGAGGCACAAAATGTCCTGCTCCCACCTTGATAGGGCCAACCCTCTTAGGGTGGAGAGGGAGAGCAGGAGCTTTATTACATACCGGGCCCGTCGGTCCGTACCCCTTAATGTCCTCCATTTTAAGCCTACAGGGGTCGGCAAAACATGAACAGACAGTCCTCGATTTGGGATCTGTGACAACTCGGAGTTGTGGTTGGGGCTGGAAACCACATTGAGCCCCCTCCCCCTGAGATGGAAATTGCCCCAGTAGTGACCCAGCCGCATATAGCATGACCTTCCATGGGGCCCCGAAGGCTCATAAGGAGAAGAGGGCCTCCTCCACCAGCTGGTGCCCTTTTGACAGCCAGGACCTTCTCTATTTCGGACAAGGATCTTGCTGAGGCTGCTCAGTCTGGCTTAGGGGCTCCTTCCAGCGATTGAGAGGAGCTGGTTCATTTCCCAGCCCTCCTCTCCAAAAAAAGAGAGAGGACAGGAATAAATAAAGTAAGAGGACTAAAATTTCCTCTCCCTCTGCGAGGGTCTCGGGAATGTCGGGGTCCGCTACCGCCTCGACAAATGTCTAGGTCAAGATCGGCATGTCCTACCCCTCGGCGCCCTCGGATGTAGGACCCAGACAAAGACCAAAGTTGTTAGTGTGTTGAGCGGAGCCTCTATTACGACGGGGCCACTCATTCAGAGACTAAATGGCGTTTTCGAGCCCACTGACTTCAAACACTATCTGGTTATTCGCTCCACTGAGGGCAGCCCAAGGGCAACATGATCCATCAAAAGGAAGGCATTTACTAGCTTGATTGGTCAGAGAGCCGAAGGTGACCTGTTTCTCGGACGGGTGCCTCCGAGGCGGCCATGATTAGTGCCCTTTGGACACTTTGGCATCGAGGAAACGTTGTACTTTGGCATCGAGGAAACTTTTTTCTTTGATATCGAGGAAACGTTGTACTTTGGGATCGACGAAACTTCTTTTTTGGGGGGGATCGATGAAACGTTTGGGGGGGGCAATGAAACGTTTTTTGAGGGTGGGGGGCGATGAAACGTCTTTTGGGGGAGATTCGTGAAACGGAGGTGTTTGGGGGGGGGAGATAGATGAAATGTTTTTGGGGGAGGATGAAACGTCTTTTGGGGGGAGGGGGGGGATCGATGAAACGTCTTTTGGGGGAGAGGGGTGGATCGATGAAGCTCGTCACTCTGATTGGGGAGGAGGGATAATCGGTTCCATTTGAAGTTCTTCGTTGAACGTCGGAATTCTTTTCGATCGCTTACTTGTTCGGCAGTCGTCTTGCTGTACTCGGTTATTCTCTCTTCTTAACCTCTTCCCATTCTTTTTACGCACACAAACGAGAGACGTTCGCAAAAATAGCGTCACTAAGAAGCGAAATTACCTGGAGGAAAATCGGAAAAAAATGTCTCTAAACCTAACTTGAAATTTAAACTGAGACAATTCTTGAGTGAAGTGAATGTTTGGGTAGTTACGTCTGAATGGGATGCGTTAGATTATGTGGGGCATAACCATTATTTGTAAACATAATAATAATGATAATGATGGTGATGACGATAGTGATATAATAATAATATAATATCGATATATTAGGGATGTAATAATAATATAATAGTGATTAATATTATAATAATAAGGGGAAAAATCATGCAACGATGCGACTGGTTTCGGAAGCTGCCGCGAACGGCGCCGAGAAGTTCATCCCCCTCCCCTTCCCCTCATCTCCCCTCTCTCCCCTCCCCCTCCTCTTATCGGTAAGTCTCATCGCTCGCTTCAGGGAGCCCCGCCCCGCTTTTACCCCCTGGTCTCTCCAAGTGTCGGTCGATCTTGAGCAACGATGAGTGGCGATGCCTCGCCCGAACTCGACTCATGAGTGTTGTTGCCATGGTCGTTTAAGGAGAAAGGGGGGGGGGGGGGGTCCTTAGTCCCACCCACCCTTCATCACAATAGTTTCACCCCCTCGTGTAAACGGTGAGGGGAGTAAGGTTGTTGTTTTTTTGTAGGGGAGGGGGGGGGGGGATTTCGAAATTAAAGGGTGTTGACGATGCGACAATCGTGATAGTAAAAAAGGAGGTACAAAAAATCCGTGTCTGATCGTGTTTTATGGTGGTGAGTTAGAGCTAAAGGCGTGTTTTAGGGGGTTTAGGGGAGGAGGATGACTAGGGACCGGACATATACGGGGTATTCGCAATGTATCTTAATGTCCCATATGATCTGAGTTATCCTGGCTATTGTATTCTCTGTCCATTTCGTCTCGAATTTTTTATTCTTTCTAGTCATTCATCGGATTTCTTAAGGATTCGACTCATTTTCACTTCGGCCAACCTTACCTCTTCGCGATACACAACTCACAAACTCTGCTGATGCCTAACATAGTTTAGGTTTGTAGTTATAGATAAATAATAATAATCCATATAATTTATTCAAAGTTTGTCTGTCCAGTATGGGGGCGAGACTGCTGTCGCTGGGAGATAAAGAAATGCATTCATCGTGGCAATCTTGTCCCCCCGCATTTATTGGTGCAGGATGGGTGGTAATAAACAAAAAATACTCGTAAAAATCCTAACCATAATACAAAGCACACACCTTCCGCAATACACGCTCAGCTGCGGATGCATAAAACTCGCATCCGTAGTCGAGCTTCGAACGAACAAAGGATCGATAAAAAGTAAGGCTGTAGCTCTATCAGCGCCCCAAGAGTCCGCAGCGCGGGTACAAGAGACCCTAAGGCTGCGAATATGAGCCTCCCAGGTGAGGTGTCGGTCAAATGCAAAACCAAGGAAACGGTGCGATGAGTCGACGCTCCAGAGTTGGCATCTGGGCCGCGCCAAAAGAGATCGAAAGGTCGTCCACGTAGAGCGTAGTGGCAATACACCACTCGGTACGAGAGATTACGCGACGTGCCGGTTCGGAGACCGGATTGGGATCTATAGCGACTCACAAAGCGCCCTGAGTGCTCTCGGGGCATTGGAATCTCCTCATCCCCTGGTTCGCGATATCCGTGACGCCAGGGTTTTGGCGAGCCGGGCGGATTTCGAGATTATCTTCTGCTGGGTTCCTGGACATGTAGGAATTGGGAGGAAGGAGGCCGCCAAAGAGTCCGCGAGGCTTGGGCGACCAGACCAGCGTTTCGCTCTTCCTCACACCGACTACCTTTGCAGGAATACGAGCAGCCCTCCGGGCTGCTTGGCAAAGAAGATGGGAGACGGTCGAGGATAACTTAAAGTTGCGTGCCATTGCGCCGCGACTGTTCCCATGGACCTACCCCCCAATACCGGGAAGGCTTCAGATTGCTTTCTGTCGTCTCCGAATTGGACACACTCGCGGGACGCACTGCCATTTGATGGAGCGCTCGTCAGCGCCCTACTATGATGACTGTGTTGTCCCCCAGACTGTTCGGCACATTCTTGTTGAATGTCCCAGTCTGGGCGATCTTCGCGCACGTTACCTGTCCCTTGTACTCGGGACGAGTTCGTGCACATTGACTGGTGGACCTATAGACTTTTTGGGTGTGGGGGGGAGGCCTTCTTCCCTTTATTGAACTAGTTGGGTTTTGGGTGGTTTTTGGTGATTTTTTTAGGTCGCACGTTCCTGCGCCTGGGGGAGGCGGATCTCCCCCCTCCCCTGACACCGGAGCGTTCTTCCTGCTTGTTGCCTTTTTCCTTTTTTTATTTTTATTGTTGTTTTTTTAAATATTATTTTAAAGTATCCTACTACTAGGCAGTGGTAAATACGGCGACTAATGCCCAAGTAGGCAGTCGCCAGATGAGCTCCATAAAAAAAACAAAAATACAAAGCATACAAACCAAAACAATCTGACCTAAGAATCTTAACACAACAACCAACTCTTAATCGTTCAATAAAAACAACAAACAAAAACATCCTGATCTAACGAAAGGGAAATCACAATAAGACCAAACGAGTATCATACATAAAGAAAGAAGGAAGACATATAACAAGCAGCATAAAATAATGTGTGGTAAAGGGGAAAATCGGTTAATTTTACCAACAGACAAACTGTAAAACACTTTGGCCAAAAGAAGAAAGTGGAAAGGGACTTACTGCCAAAGAGCTATTCAAATTTAACGTTCTTCATATATATGTATGTATGTGTATATGTGTGTGTATATATATATCATATTGCCTATTTAAATCACGACGCGAATCCCGTAATTCTCGTATGGTGTGCATTGGGCTCAAAACCAGGAGCAAAGCGAGTCCCGGCGAGCGAGAGGCGGAAGTGCAATTAGAGTGATTAGAGGAAGCCTGGTCCGTGTCTCCGGCAAGGGACCGCGACGGCACAATCTCGGTCTCTTATCTTTCCTTCTTTGGATATCGCATTTGAACCTGTGCCCTGGCTTCTTTTTTTTGATCTGTAACTGTTTTAGAACATCGAGTACTCTTTATCTCAGCGCTGTTTGCCATGTGCTGTTTCTTCAATATTTTCTAAAAGGGGCCGCAAGTAGTCTCATCTTTAGACTCCTCGAGTTATATACCTTTACACATTTATACTTCCCCAACTTTATCACTTTAACCAAGAACATCTCTCAGATCCTTTCAGCAGATATAGCCTCGTTGCTTTTATTATTAATTAATATTAGTAGTATCTTCATTCTACGATGGAAACCTATGACTGAGAGTCCTTGCCTGGTTTTCGCTCGGTCTAATCCGTTTTCCCGTTTGGAGGTGGCCCCGGTTTGCTGATCTGATGTCACGTTCCGAGAGTCGAGAGAAAAGAAAGGTTGCTTGAGTTTTCCCTCTCGACGCTTGACTTTTCTGTTTATTCCTTCCATTTCATTTTTCATTATTCGTGCTTGAATTTTTCTTTTTTCTTTCGTCTTTCTGTCCATTTCTGCCGCCGGCTATTCATTTCATACACGCGAGGTTCATATCTCCCTTCCATTGTTTACTTTTTAAACTCTACCCAGAGATCGGTGTGGCTCTGGGGCCAGTGGCGCTTCTCGTTCTGCTCTGGACGCCACCCTGGACGGTATCATCTTTGAATATTTGTCGCCACGCCTCTGCTTCCAAAGCTTACACAGCGCCGGGAGTATTGCGTTCGACCTTTTTGGAGCACATTTCTTGCCAATGTATACGGATGGCTCCAAGTCCCAAGAGGGGGTCGGTTTCCACGCCGTATGCCCTCTTTTGAAGTCAGCGGGGCTCAGCCAGACGCTGCGTTTGTCATCACGGCCGAGTTGGTTGCAATACACCGCTCCGTAAGGGAGATAACGCGTCATGCCCAGTTCGGATACCGGATTGTGATCTATAGCGACTCGCAAAGCGCCTTGAGTGACTTGGGGCGTTGAAATCTCTACCTCTCCTGGTTCGCAGTATCCGTGACGTCACGGTTGCCGCGAGTTGGGCAGATGTCGAGATTTTCTGTTCTTTTCCTGGACATGTGCGAATTGCGGGGAATGAGTGCTCCAAAGAGTCCGCGAGGACTGGTGACCGACCAGGCCAGCGTTTCGCTCTTCCCCACACCGATTACATGACAGGAATCAGGTCAACCCTCTGGGCTGCCTGGCAAAGAAGATGGGAGACGGCCGAGAGGAATTTGCATGCCATTGCGTTGCGACTGTTCGATTTAACCTCCCCCACTCCCACTTCGGCTTCGCGTCACTTTCTGTTCTCTTCGAATTGGACACACTCGCGGGACGCACAGTCATCTGATGGAACGCTCCTGTCGAATGTCTCAATCTGGGTGATCTTCGCGCACGTTACCTGTCCCGGTACCACTAGTCCCTTGGTACTCGGTACGTGTTCGTGCACACAGACTTGCTACTGTTAAACTTTCGTGAGGAACCTGGACTAGATTTTATTTCCCCTTTTCAGATGCCAGAGCATGTTTTTCTCCGCCTTTTCTTGATTGTTTTTTTCCTGTTTCTTTGGGTTTTGGTTAGTTTCTCTTTTGTCTTTGTTTTCCTTTTGTAATATAGCCAAATTATTATGCTAACTTGACTACAACCACTTATATCCATACAGACAGGATGAACTCAATAAAAAAAACCCTCCGTGTTAATCATTTCCCCCCTCCATTTTTCTTTTTTCCCTTCGTGTTGTTCATTTACCTTGTGTTTGCTCCCCGCGAGGGCATGCCGAGCTCGTCCCTCGTTGCTCTGGCTCGGGGGCTTTTGCGTGCACTGTCCTTAACGGCACAATGGTGGATTTCTTAAGAGATATTTGTTGCCTGCTTGTTCCTGGATCTCTCTCCACTTCGGCTTATTCCCGTTAGCCAGAGGGATTGGCTGTCTCTAATTTCGTGCTTATTCTTGTGCCTCTTTTATCACATTCGATGCATTTGGTTGTTTTCTACTTTCATCATGTACTATTTTCGCACTCTGTGGTCAGCGCACATTAGTGCCACCGAAAGTACCCCCTCCCCCTTCGTGCCTCATCAAGCACATGGTCAGCTATGTTATTTATCAAGGCCGAAATGGCCGTTCGTAGCGATGTGGCGACATGGAGCCCCCAAGTACGCCCCCCTATCAAACAGACAAGCGCTACGCGAGGACTTGTTGAGTGCTGAAAATTGTGAACTCGTTTTTAGTCGCGTGGATGCGAGACTATTAGTTACTATGTCGTACTGTAGGTCTGTCGGTCGGGTGGTAAACGTTTTTCAATGAGTTTTTTGGCAATAACATCATAACTCTTCGGTCATTTCTAATGAAATTTGAAACCCTTATGTTGGTTTAAATTCTCTTTCGAATGATATAATTGTCAAAGTCCTCCCAAGGTTATTCCGGGAATTATTAAAATAAAACTAACAATGGGTCGGATTGCCCCACTTGTTGAAAGTTGGTCACAAGTCAGAATAATTGAGAGCACGCGACTTAGGTCCGTTGACCTTGTTCAGCGATGGAAGCATATTTAATTTCGATCGGATGGGAAACAGCATGTAAAAGCGTCGAACAGGTGAAAGAGTGAACTCCACATGGACGAATTTTAGGGGTGGGGGAGATGGGGGGATGTGTTCAAGCGGTATGCAAGAATCTGATTCAGGGAACCATGCGATCTTCACTCTCTCCCAACATCGAGACCTCTCGAGTCTGTTTTCATGGTCCGTACCAGAGAGCAAAGAGGGCCAAGCACGTCTCGGAATGCTCAAAATATCGAACTGGCCTCCGCAGAGCCCTGATTTAAAGAGACCTCCCCGGAGGATACTGGGTGTGGTCATGGCTCCGAAACCCACGTCCTTTGAAGGTCTCTTGCAAATAGTGGACGGAGAATAGAATAAAATCACGCCCAAGAAACGCGACGAAAGTAGTGATGTCCTGCGGCCGAAGGTGTTCTGAAGTTAGTTTGAACAAGGACCTGCAGACTGTTTTTGAAGATTCGGTTCAATTGTCTATGAGATAATTATGTTGTTTTCTGGTTATGGCGGAGTTTTATACGCATCGTTCTTTAGTTTTGGGCGCTTTTCTCCAAATACATATTCGCCCTATTTTTTTCTATCCGTTCTATGGAATTAAACTTGGGAAAAGAGGAAAAATTCAGAATATTTTGTGCACTTTTCCTGGAAATTTTGTTTTCAGGGAAAATATACAAATGATTTTTGGTATATTGTTCTTTATTTTTAGAGGGTACTTTAAGCACTTTTCTACATACACTCTGCGTCAGCTTTACTTTCTTTGCTAAGCTTTCGTTGTGGTTTATTAAGAAAATAAAGATGTACTCGTTGGTGTAAAAAAATGTCCATTAATTCCAAGACTCCATCCTTGACTTCATTTGAGGGCGTCGACCTCTGGTACGGTACCAGCATACTCAACAGGTGGTAAAAGGACGCTAACCAACTGTTTCCCCTAACCACCTGTGTTATGGGAGAAGAAAAGACGTGGGCCCGCTTGGTTGGGGGTTGTGCGATAGAGGTGTGGGGCGGGAAATACTGGCTAGGAATTGCAAGATCTGATGATGGAAGTGGAGTGACGGGTAGGAGTTAGCTATTGTTGTGATTGGTTTTAGAAGCTTGTTGTAATATTGTTGTTTTTTGCTGCTTGGATGGAGATAACATTGTTGTATGGTTGGAAATAACGTTGTAAAGTTGAGATCCTAAGATCCACTCGGGACTCAAAAAAAAGAGGGGAAAGGGTCCAAGTACCGGGTTTCGTGTCATCAGCAAATTTTAAAATGTTACACAATGAATTCGTATCAAAATCCTCCTGTATATATATATATATATATATATATATATATATATATATATATATATATATATATATATATATATATATATCCATTAAACCACATTGAAAGAGAAAACGGAATAATTTTTCCTTGCAGTAATATTTTTATTACCTTTTTTCGAAAAAATCCGTGCAGGGAAGGGATTCGAGCCAGGCACACGGAGGCAGCGAGCATACTTTTATTTTAACTGTGACCAAAGCGGTGCTCGCTGCCTCCGTGTGCCTGGCTCGAATCCCTTCCCTGCACGGATTTTTTCGAAAAAAGGTAATAAAAATATTACTGCAAGGAAAAATTATTCCGTTTTCTCTTTCAATGTGGTTTAATGGATATATATATATATATATATATATATATATATATATATATATATATATATATATATATATATATATATATATATATATATATATATATATTATATATATATATATATATACTATTGGCGAGGATTTAATTAAATCAGCAATATCAATTTTTATCAAAACAGTTCTGTAACAAGATTTTAAAAACATGCCCAGCACCCCGTCCGACCCCAGCTTAGCCTCTTCTCCTTCTTTCAGACAGCCTGTATTTCTCCCCCACTTCGTCGCTTTTCATACAACCTCTCCCACAACTTTCTCTGGTCAGCCTCTAATTTCACAGGGTAGATGCTGATCTTCTCGGCCAACCGTCCCGGATCAGGGCTAAGGGGGAAGGCGAGAATGTTCCCTAACCCCTGAGCTCCGGTTCGGGATGGTGGGTTTTTAACAACCTGCTTCATCCTTACCCATACCTTCCTCACATCCCCTTTCTTTCTCACTTCACATGGGGGAAAATCCGGGCTCGGCGCCAAGCACCGAACCCGAATCAACCCCTATGCAAGGTCCTCCTCAAACGGCTACGGTTTCCGAGGCAGTACAAGGAGAGGAGGGATCTCCTCCAACCACAGCTCCTGCGACTACCAGAACTTTCTCCATCTCGGAGAAGGACCTGGCTGATGTCGGTTCATCTGTCTTAGGGGCTTCTGTCGGCGGAGGGTAGAAGCGGGTTCATTCCCCGCCCTCCTCTCCTAAAAATAAGAAATAGACTAAAAAGACTCGGGCTCCTCTTCATCAGCGGGGGCTGCGGGGACGGATGGGTCTGCTGCCACTTTGGTAAGCGACCAAACCAAGATCGGCACATCCGACCCCTCTGCCCCTTCCCCGGGTGCGGAGCCCCTGACTATGACTAAGACCAAAAGTGCACAAGGCGGAGCCTTGATAACATCGGGGCTCCTCATTCAGAGGTTACCTGGCGTTTTCGAGCCCGCTGGCTTCAAACGCTTCCTCGTTATTCGCTCCACTGATGGCAGCATGTTGGCCAAGGGCAACATGATCCATCAGAGGGGAGCATTAGCTAGTGTAATTGGTAGAGAGCCGAAGGTGACCCGTTTCTTGGACGGCAGCCTTCTGACGAATGCGGCGAATCCCGCCGAGGCGGCAAAGATTAGTGCTCTTCGAACACTTCATGGCACCCCGGTGAGGGTGACGCCGCACTCCACGATGAACTTTGTGAAAGGAGTAGTTTATGCGAGGGATCTCATTGACTACTCCATAGAGGACATCACCTTAGAGCTGGCCGACCATGGGGCGGTCAAGGTCGAACGTGTGATGAGAAAACAAGGAGGAGCCTTGAGACCCACCCCTACACTCTTCGTCACGTTCGACTGTGAAAATCTCTCTGAGTCGGTGCGTGCAATTAGGTACCGCTACGGCGTAAAGGCATTCGTGCTACTGCCGGGGCGGTGTTATTACTGTCACCGCTTCGGCCATACGAGTCGTTCTTGTAGACGTGCAAAGTCGGGGTCACCCGAAGTCTGTGTAAATTGCTCCAAGGCCGCACACGATAAGTCTAAATCGTGTGTGGCCAAGTGTGTCAATTGCGGAGAGCTGCACCCCGCTTCTTAGAAGCAATGTGGTGCATATCTCCTTGAGAAATAAATCCTGGCCGTTCAGGCCCAGGATCAACTCATTCCGCGAGGCTAAGGACTTGGTCCTGGCGCGCCCGGCTCTGCTTGGGACGTCTTATGCCTCAATAGTTAGAAAGGCACCCTCTGCTCCTGGCCCATCCAGGCCAATGAGCACGGTTGTGTCCGCGCCCATTCGAAGCCCTTCTGCGGGCTTCAAGCGCTTCCCTGGTAAAGCTGGCGGCAAAAATGGTTCATACCTAGCCCCGGCTAAAACCAGGGCTCCCCCCCTCTTCCACCAGCGTGACCGTCTCCTGTAAGGCGAAAAGGCCACGCGCCTCCACCAATTCGTTAGACTCACAGGAGGCAACACCCCTGAAGTTAGTCGCCAGGCCATCTTGCGAGGTTCCTAAAGCTGTCCCCCGAAAGGAGGAAAGCAAGAAAGGAGCTTAGGCTCCTTCGCCTACGCCTACTGGTGGGCTGTGGCTCGGAGACGGTGGTTCCTCGAAAAGAGGGCCCCCGCCTCCGAAGCCACAACGCCCGCCTAAGGTTTCGAGGCGGAGGGAGGAAAAGACTTGCATGGCGAGCCCAACCTCCCCTGGATAGGAGGTATACTATCATTTCTGCGTACATTCCACCGTCAGCTGACTTCGACGCGAGGGACTTCCGCCTCGTCGTGGCACAGTTGCCGAGGCACTTTCTCTTGCTTGGAGATCTGAACGGCGGGCATCCTCTTTGGGAAGATTACTCAATAAATCACTGGGGACAAGTCCTTGCCGATCTGATCGAAGAGCTTGAGATAGGTCTCCTAAATGTGGATGAGTTACGCATCACTGCCCGAGAACCGCTTAATTTTCTTGCCTTGATCATCTTTGTGCTCTTCGGATACACAGCCTGATTTTGATTGGGCGGGCGGTCGATGACCTCCATGGCAGTATTCACTTTCCCATTCAAATATCATTTTCAGGGTAACTGTTGCCTGATAGCCCACCTCGGTGGTGCTTGACGCGGGCACGGTGGCCTGCATTTCAGGAAATGACTGAATTATCTATCTCAGTCCAGGAGTTTAGGTCGGTAGATGAGGCCATTGAGTTCTTCTCCGGCAACCTCATCGCCGCGGGCCTGACTACTATTCCCAGAAGGTCTGGCCGTTTTGCACGCTGATCACTCCCATGGTGGTCGGCCGAGTGGGAGACGGCCATCAAACAGAAGCGTTATAACTACATGCGCTATAAGCGCCGCCCGAACGATTTCACTGTCGCTGAATTTCGTCGGGCTAGGGCTAGGTTCCGGTATATTTCGAAGCACGCCCGCCGCTCTTCTTAGTGGGCATACGTGTCTTCACTTAACGGGAAGACCCCTCTGGCAGAGGTGTCGAAGCGAGTCAAAAGGATTCGGTTCAAGTTCTCGCAGGTCTTCACTCCCGTTCTTCAGGAGAATGCAACCACAATCTCGGACCGACCCCGCGTCCGTGGCGGAAGGCCGCCGGCTAGACTTTACCTCCAGAGGCTGAGAACCCTTCAACGACAGGTTTACTGTGAGTGAGTTGCGTTCCGCTCTTGCTTCGTGCCCGGACACCGCCCATGGTCCGGATCCGATGTCCCGTACGTCATGCTTCGACACCTGGGTGAGCGAGGCATGGCCTTTCTGTTAGATTTGTTCAACATGATCTGGATGGAGGGTCTTGTCCCAGATTCCTGGCGAATCGTTACTGTGCTCGCCTTTCGCAAACCGGGGACAGCGGAGTCCATCTGTCTTCTGCACAATGCGGCTTCCGCAAGTTCCACTCCACGTTCGATGCTCTGCTTCGACTGGAAATTGCCGTCTGCGAGGCTTTCTTTCGTAGACAGCACTACGCCACGGTGTTTTTCGATCTGGAGAAGGCCTATGATACCGCATGGCGATACGGTATCATGGAGACTCTCCAAACGATTTGGGCGAGGGGACGCCTCCCAATGTTAATGTCTGAATTTTTGTGAGATCATCGATTCTGCGTACGGGTGGGGGGAGCCCTCTCCGGCCCAATGGTGCAGGAAGAGGGTGTCGCGCAGGGAAGTGTCCTCAGTGTCACACTATTTGCCCTGAGCATCAACGGCATCACCTCGGTGCTGCCAGGAGATGTTCTCGCTACGCTCTACGTGGACGACCTTTCGATCTCTTTTGGCGCGGCCCAGATGCCAACTCTGGAGCCATCGACTCCAATAGGCATTGAACCGCGTCTCTCGCTATGCCGAAGCGCACAGGTTTCGGTTTTCTTTGGCCAAGACTAAGGTGGTGCCATCCACGGCTCCACCCCGACCCAGATTTGTTTCTTAATGGGGTGCGCCTGGAAGTGGTTGAATCTCACTGCTTCTTGTATTTGACCGACGCCTCACCTGGGAGGCTCATATTCGCAGCCTTAGGTTCTCTTGTACCCGCGCCATGGATATTCTCTGTTCCATGACGTTCAGCGTTTGGGGCGCTGATAGTGCTACTGCCTTACCTTTTTATCGATCCTTTGAAGCTCGACTACAGATGCGAGTTTTATACATCCGCAGCCGAGCGTTTATTGCGGAAGGTGGACTCGATCCACCACACCGACCTTCGCCTGGCGACCTGTTCCTTCCGCACTTGCCCCATCGAGAGCCTACTAGTCGATGCTGGGAAGATGCCACTCGCTCTACGCCGCGTGCAGTGCATCACTCGCCTGTACGCGCGGGCCCGGCGCCTCCCTCATTCGCCAACAGCTCTCACTGCATCCGCAGCTGATTTCGACGGTGCCTATGCCGCCGAGAGACGCCAATCATACCTTAAGCCTTTGGTTTTAGGGCGAGGAAACTCCTTCGAGAGCTAGATATAACTCTCGGGCTGATGGCCACCCTGGAGGGTACCACATTTGGCTATTTGTCGCCACGCCTCTTCTCCCAAAGCTTGTACGGCGCCGGGAGTATTGCGTTCGACCTTTTTGGAGCACACCTCGTGTCACGCTGGAACCGTGCCAGTGTATATGAATGGCTCCAAGTCCCAATAGGGGTTCGGCTTCCACGCTGTATCCCCTCTGTTTGAAGTCAGCGGGGCTCGGCCAGGCGCTTCGTCTGTCTTCACGGCCGAGCTGGTGGCAATACACCACTCGGTACGGGAGATTACGCGACGTGCCCGGTTCGGAGACCGGATTGTGATCTATAGCGACTCACAAAACGCCCTGAGTGCTCTCGGGGCATTGGAATCTCCGCATCCCCTGGTTCGCGATATCCGTGACGCCACGGTTTTGGCGAGCCGGGCAGATTTCGAGATTATCTTCTGCCGGGTTCCTGGACATGAAGGAATTGCGGGGAATGACCGTGCCGATGAGGGCGCTAAAGAGTGCGCAAGGACTCTGCGACCGGACCAGCGTTTCACTCTTCCTCACATCGACTACATGGCAGGAATACGGGCAGCTCTTCGGACTGCTTGGCAAAGAAGATGGGAGACGGTCGAAGGGAACTTAAAGTTGCGTGCCATTGCGCCGCGACTGTTCCCATGGACCTCTCCCCCAATGCCGCGACGGCTTCAGGTCGCTTTCTGTCGTCTCCGAATCGGGCACACTCGTGTGACCCATCGCTATTTGATGGAGCGCACGCCAGCGCCCTATTGTGACGACTGCGTCGTCCCCCAGACTGTCCGGCACATTCTTGTCGAATGTCCCAGTCTGGGTGATCTTCGCGCACGTTACCTGTCCCGGTACCGCGATGGGCGGTGTCGCTACCGCCTGTCCCTTTTACTCGGGACCGATTTGTGCACACCGACCTGTGCCCTCTTAGACTTTTTGGAGGAGGCTGGCCTTCTTCCTATTATATAAAATGATAATATTTCTTCAATTTGTTTGTTTTCTTGTGCCTTTTGTTTGTTTTTCTTTTGCTTTTTGTTTGCATTTTTTGTTTTGTTATTTCCTTCTTTTTTTTTAATCTCGCTTTTAATGTAGCCTAGATTTAGGTTGGCTTGAGTGCCGCGACTTATGCCCTAGAAGGCAGTCGTCAGATGACATAAAAAAATAAAAATGAATGAAATAATTTACAGGCATAATTTATCTGACTGTTTAAGTGCTGCCACTAGCATCACATATCGTTTCAGTAGTGCTATAGTGTTGTGTTTTCGGACGAGTCAACTATTGCAGACAGTAAAGAGGCGGTTAGGTGAGGTGTTTATGCCATTGTCTTAAAAAGACAAACATTCACAGAAAATCATGGTGTGGGGAGCACTCTCTGTACATGGGTAAAGTCGTTTGAAGATTGTTGTAGGCTTAATGAATCAGTATAATTATATTGAAGTACTGAAAAACGGTTTGGTAGCTCAAATGAGGGAATGGTTCGGTGCCAGATCATCTATATTTCAGCAAGACCCGTCTCATTGTCACACGGCGCGATCAGTGAAGACATGGTGTGCACAAAATGGCATTGAACTGCTATCATGGCCTGTAAATTCCGCAGACATGAACCCTATTGAGAGTTTATGGTATATTCTAAAAAAATGAAATGCATGAAATTCCCATAACAACCAAACGTTGGACTCGTCGAACCATAGGACACGTGGTTAAGCTGCGGTGAGTATGTGCCCAACCCAGGCGACGTCACTCTTGCTAAAGGTTGATAATCGACTTCTGGCGGGCTTTACATATCTTAAGGCCTTGTGTTACGCAGTCTGCGACGAACTATTCTGACGGATGAATTTTACTGGACGCCCTCTGTCCATTCATGTTGCAGCTGAACTGCGGTTTTCTTACGAACCCGAAGACTCATGCGACGCAGAGACATGTCGTCACGTTGTGTACTGACTATCGGTCGTTCGGAACGAATTTTGTGAATTTCGCACTTTATCGGATCCTCTTAAACACCGGAATGTTATCTGCCGATCCTTTAGGCGATTTTATCGACAGCTGAGACCATCACAATGCAGCCTGCTATCAGACTTCTTTCCTCCACGGTATACTTACATACAACCGCGGCTGTATATTGTCATCGACTATCCACAATATATATTTTTCCCACGTTCTTTAGGAAATTTTATTCCGTGTTGATGGCTGCATTTCAAGGAAGCAGTCTCGCAACTGTTTTTATCTTGTCGCTCCTCTGTAAGCGAAGTTGGGTAATTTTGCAACTCGCGCGTCGTTAAGTCTGAACTTTGAAGAGACATATGTACCATATTGGAACCGCATCCAATCCGTCGTTCACCAAATTCTCTCTCCGGGAATTCTTTTACTCTGAGGGCAAAAGGCAACGGTTCTCCATCTTGTTTAAGAATTACCGACTCGAGTCCTCTAATACGCAGCTAAGAAAATTACCCCAAATCGCTGCCTATATCATCAATTTTGGAGAGTTGTTCGATTTCTTCATAATGTGGGTTTTCTTACACCAGGAATAAACTGCTCAGATAAATGGCATAAACATCCGAAATGGGAATTATTTCTTGACCTTACAATTGGAAATCTTCACAAAAACAAATTTGCATGCAATTTCGCGTGCGGCCATATCTATACCGGACAAGTCGTTCACAAATGAAGGTTTAAATGGTTTCAGTCCCAAATCTCGTTTTAGAATTTCTCTGGATCTTTAACTCTCGAGAAGATTGGTTCTGATGCATAACGCTCTCGTTATGCGACAAAGATACTTCCAGTACTAAAAGCCCTCCTCCTCCTCCTAAGAATAAAAGATTTCAGGCTTGGGGGCAGATTTATGGAACATCTGTGAAAAAAGTGCGCGTATACCTACTGTACTTATACCCTCTCTATATAATATAATTTAAAAAGAAATTACAAATAAATCGGAAGATACTGTAATTCGACTCTACACATCGTTAGCTCGACCTCATCCGAAATATGCGATGCAGCTTCGGTGCCCTTATTTGCGGAAAGACAGAAATGTTGGCAAAGCTACACAATAGAAACTGTACCGAGAATGTTTGAACGCTCTGAATCTTCAAGACACTTAAGACAAGAAGATTAAGGGAAGGACTTATCCAAGTCTATAAGATACTGCATGGTTTTGATAATGTGAAAGTGGACTCTTTCTTCGAGTTGGGCTTGTGCGAAAGAACAGAAGTTATGGTTATAAATTGATTAGATTTGAGACAAATATATGTAGCTAAGAATTACTTAACGCATAAAGTGGTTAACTCCTGGAATCATTTGTCAATTAACGTCGTCGAGTCATCATCTATAAATATATTTAAAAATCGTTTGTAATCCCCACTTTAAATGCATAGGAATATTCTGAAGAGGGGCCAGCCTAGAAATAGTCCTAGGGTCTTTTAGTGGCTCCGTTCTCTATGATATAGACACTCGTATTACACATGTCAATTAAATATAATGTTGCCAGGGGCTCTGTGCCTACTTTGTATATATTTAAAAAAAGGGGGTCCGAGAACAGTTGCTTGAGGAAATCCGTTAGTGGTTGGTGCCCATGATAATCCACTCCCATTGACAGCTCTGCCTTTGCCAGCCAGTCTTCAATCAATTCCTTCCGCTTTTAGCAGATTTTTGGGAAATTATCGTAATTATACGCAATCTTCTACAGTTTACTTTATTATTAATACATTATTAATAGTATTGTAGTTTACACGCACAAACACGTGTCTGAAGAGGGTAAATTGCGGATTGGGGTTAAGATTGTCCCCAAGAAGAAGGGCAGATTCAGACTTTGGGGTGATTGCTCTTTTTACGAGTAGTTTTTTTAGTGCCGATGATGCGTGCCGGCCTCATTTTGTAGAAAATAGGTTAATGATTATTACCACCGATTCCCACCGTCTGATGCCCATCTGTGTGGGAACCTACAGTTTTTAACTTGCTCCCACCCCACTCCCCATCAAAGGATGGTATATATGTAACGGGCTTCTAAATAATGGATGAGAAGTTAGGTTGGCTTCGCGACCCCTGGATACCAGTGGGGCTCGAATCTAAGACCGTTGGGTCGGGGGTCATTCGTCTACGAAACACATTTGCTCTAATTGTTCAGGGATGCTTTAACCCCTCTCCTCCCCTCCGAGTCTCAACATTTACGTTCAAAAGGGTTGCATATTGTCATATTTTCCTACCCCTTTAATTTTTCTCTTCATTTTCCATTCCTGCTGAATTGATCGTCGCCTCCTTGGTCTGCATTTTCTCGTTCTCTTCGACAAAATTACCCACCCAATCATGCGCCCCGTGACGTCATTAATGCGAGCGTCGCAGAATCCTCTGACGCAATCTCGTGCCTCGGCTACTTGGTAATGCGGGTTCGCACTTGCCCATTAATCTCGAAATTCGCCCTGGGGAACACTCGACCCTGACGCTTTATTCGCGAAATCTTCGTACTACGTTTGGGGCTACGTTGAAACGTCCATTGAGGAAATTGTAAGGAATCTCTGCGAGCGGTGGGCTTGGGCAAGTGTGGAAGGGACTGGAAGAGGCGGCGGGTGAAGGCCGAATGAGTGCGAGGGGCATATTCCAAGTATTTATTGAGGGCATTATAGGCAGGTGGTTGTGTGATGGGAACGTATTAATAAAAAGGACGATTGGTCTTCTTTTGATTGTAGTCTAGTGGGACAGAGTGTATGTGTGTTTGGGGGGGCGGGTCACTCAAACGAAATAACTAGTTAATCCCTCGTGAATCTGCATCAGTCTCTTGTTTTTCCAATTTCTGTCTATTACCTTTTCCCCAAGGCTCCCCCTACCCGGGTCAGCGCTCTTCGTAGCTAGTGTATGCTTGTTCCAAAGCTCGTTGTAGGTCGGTTCCTTTTCTCCAGATATTTCTTCCCTCCAGCATGAGGACCCCTCTCATGCTGCTTCCTCCTGAGGCCACTCTCCCACCCTGATTCATCCTCAGGACACCCTATCTCACCCTGATCCCTCAGGCCACCCTCCCACCCAGCTCCCCCCTGAGAACACCCTCTCCCACCCAGCTCCCTCCTGAGGACACTCTCTCCCAACCTGATCCATCCTGAGGCCACCATCCCACCCAGCTTCCTTCCGAGGACACCCTCTTTCACCCTGATCCCTCCTGAGACACCCTCTCCCACCCCGCTCACTCATGAGGACTCCCTCTCCCACCCTGTTCCTTCCTCAGGCTACCCTCTCACTCTGATCCCTCTTGAGGCCAGCATCCCACCCAGCTCCCTCCTAAGAACACCCTCTCCCACCCTAATCGCTCCTGACTCCACCATCCCACCCAGCTCCCTCCTGATGACACCCTCTCCCACCATGATCCTTCCTCAGGTCACCCTCCCACCCTGATCCCTCCTCAGGCCACCATCCCACCCAGCTCCTTCCTGAGGACACCTCCAACCCAGTACCCTCCTAAGGACACCCTCTCCCACACTGCTCCCTCCTGAGGACACCTCTCTCACACCGCTCCCTCCTGTGTGCTGGTTATGAGACCCAAGTCTTAATGTTTTCTCTTCCTTGCAGTTGGACCGACGCAGACCGCCAGGTGACATGTCGTCAGATGGGTTTCGCAGGCGGCTATTTCTACGAGTGGCAAGACCGCCCCAACAACGACACTTCCACCCTCCTGTTCGAGTCCCCCTCGTGCGTGGGTGGGGAGAGTGAGATCACGCAGTGCGCCTGGCAGACCCACGCGATGGGCGGGGGAGTGTGTGGTGAGTATCGCCAGTAAAGATACCGATTTGGACACGCTTCTTTCCCGGGTGATTTCCCTCTCAGCCTACAAGAGGAAGAGGGAGTGAATGGTAATAATCGGTGGAGCTTCGGTTAGGACTCGCGAGAAAAAAGAAACTACAGAAAGGAGGGGGGCAGAAGGGTATCGATGGCGTGTTTCAATCACTGAATCTCAAATTCTAGGATATTTACGGATGTGGATGTGTAGTTAATGTTGTTGTGCATTCATGGCTTTATCATTTTTGTTGCGTACAAGTTTGTGATGATTTGAATTAATTGCCATTTTAGAATGTCATTTGCGTGTGATGCCATTGCATAGAAGTCGCCAAAATGCGATTATGGAAGCAACCGGCCTTTGTAAGGAGTTTAGGGTACAAAGTGTCACTTATCGCCCCTACGAAATCTTCCACTAGGTGCCAGGGGCATGGTCGATGCAAAAGGGAGTAAACTGTTCTCCGTGGAAGTGTTCGCACTTGAGATTTTGCACATGAGCTAGAGTTGATCTTGAACAAATCTTGCGATCAGAGACTGAAATTATCGAGTTAATAAGACTGCACTAGCTAATCTCTAGCTGATCATTTGAAAGCAGCGGTCTTTGAGGACTGACTCTCCGCTGGTACACTCGAGACTCTCTAGTTGGCTAATAGTGCCTCCCCCACCTTCTCTTTCGCAAGGACCCTAATATACAACTGAAAAAACACCCGAAACCAGCGACGATGGAGTAGCTCGCCCCTCCCAACGGGACCATTTAGATGGGGTGAACAAACCTATCAGGGTCCATTGGGCTAAGCCCTCTCTTCCTCTACCCGCGTATTGTGATCGAGGTCGATGTGCCTCCGTCCCCAAATCTTCTGATGGAGGCCCATTTGACGTATATAGTTGCAACAGACCATAGGCCTAGCGAGTCCTTGGTCGGGATTCCTGACGCCTTGAGGAGGGTGTTGTCTAGATTGGGGGGGGGGAGATACAGTGGTGAGCGACGACCTGAAAGCGCCCCCCTCCTCACAGACGATAGCGTTTTCGCTTTTAAGCGCCGGCCCTCCTCTCAACTAGGGAGCCTGCTTCCGTCTTTGTTTTGTTTTTTGCCCTTGGTTTTGTTTGTTGCTTTTCTTTTTCTTTTTTTTTTTTAATTTCACCTAGCATTAGGTTGTAAGTTAATTCCGGCGGCTTATGCCCTTGTAGGCAATAGCTAATTAGACGCTGAAAAATCCCGCAAGCGTCTCCTACCCCCAGAAATCTTCCTCCAGAGCAGACATTGTCACTGTGGGAGAAACCCCCGAGCCTAAGTTGCTCCTGCGCAAAATCCTCACGGGGGAACACGGGCCACCGATGACTCAAATGGATAGAACCCACCTTCCTCCTGTGGGTCCCTACAGTTGGCCAGGTCAATTTCACTTCGAAAACGGACCTGACCTTGGCTGGACTATCCGGCCTGGGGGCCCTTTTCAGGGGGCGGTGCATTCCCCGCCCTCTTGTCAAAAGTGAAAAAAATATCCTCCTTCCGGCATGGGTCCAGTTCAAGGATTGCACGTCCGACCTGGGGTGGAGAGGTAAAACTTGAACTGCTCCTCAGAATAGTAGAGTGAAATAAGCCCCGCTGACCCGGGCCCCTCATCGAGAGGACTCGGCGTCTAAAGGCCCGCCGGTTTTCTAGCAATACGCTTTACCGTTGGAAGCATGTTGTCCAGAAGACATATGTTCCATCAGCGTTAGGCATTAGCCATGGTTCTCCTTAAGGAACCGAAGGTTGCCCGTTTCTCGGACGGGAGCTCTCTGTTGTATGCGGTCGATCGTGCACACGTGGCCATTGTGAGTGTTCTTCGTACGGTCGCCTGTACAGGCGACCCCGCTCTCTAACATGAACTTTATTGAAGAAGTAGTCTTTACAAGGGAATTGGTCGATTTCTTCCTAGAAGATATCAGAGAAGAGCTGGCCGACCAGGAGACGATCAAGCTGGAACATGAGATGCGGAAACAGGGAAGGGCACAGTAGCTCCCACGTCTAGTCCGAACCCTCGCGCGGGTTATAACTTACACAGGCGCCACCAATATTGGGCTAGCGGCATTTCGGGCTCTTGCCCTGACATGGATAAAACTAGGGCCGCCTCCCGCTCCTACGCGACCCCTTCTTAAAAAAGCAAAGCGGCCGTGCACCTCCACCGAGTCGTTAGATTTGCAAGAAACAAAACCCTAGAAGGTGGTGGTGAGGCCATTCCCGGAGCTTCTAAAGTCTGCCGCGCAAAAGAAGGGTATCCACAAGAGAGCTTCGGCTCCTTCGCCCCTGTACCAAGCCGCGCAGGTACATTGGAGATACTAGTCTCTCTAAAGTAGGAGGGATCCCCGACCCCAAAGCCGCCCCTCCCGCCAAAGGTTTCAAAGCAGGAGGAAAAGGTTCAATCCTCTAGCTAAGCCTCTTCCAGTAAACCCTCGAAGACAGAAGCGTATTTTGCGCTTTCCACGGCCAGCAACCTAGGGAGATTACTCTCGAGGAACGTTGCGGCGTTATCGTGAGGCTCTTCACATCAGGTAGGGCCCCGAATCTACTTCTAATTAACCTTGTATGAGGATTTTCCTTCAATGGAATCGCCTTGGACTCCTTGCTAATTGGGGGCGAGTTGCGGAGGCTCGTCTCCTCCCGTTCTCCGTCAGTTTACAACCTCACTATCACGGTATGGGGGCCGAGCAGGATTATCTGCAATCTACTCCCAACATGTCTCCATTCTCTCTTGGCTTTAAATACTTCCTTTCAGACATTGGCGATTTTGATACACCTAGATAGGAAGTATTCCGCTGATCTCATTCAGGAGAACTTGCGCTGCATCGTGGCACGGTAGCTAAGGCCCTACTCTTGTGGACCTGAATAGTAGGTATTTACTCTCGGGAAACTTCAAGACCTATCTCAGTCTAGGTCCTGTTGGACCTATTCGAAGAGATGGATATCGGTATCCTAAATTGGGATGAATTCATCTATCGCTGTCCGAGAACTGCTTCATTTTTTTTGCCTCTACCTATCTGTATACTCTCCTGATCCACACCCTGAATTAGGGTTGGAGGTGGTCGATGACTTTCACGATAGCGATCCCTTTCTCATTGAAATATTTCATGCCGGGCCGCTTCCGCTTGAGAAGCCACCTTGGTGGTATTGGAGCGGGCTCGCTGGTCCGTAATCGAGGAATTGATTCACTTTCTCATGTCAGTCTCGGAGTCGAGGTCGGTTGATTAAGCCATTAAGATCTTCTTCGGTGACCTCAGCAGTACTGGCCTGACCGACTATCATTCCTCGAACGTCTGGCCATTTTGCAATCCATCCTATTATTTGCTGGTCGGTCGAGTGCAATCAAGCCCGAAGAGAGAAGCGATATTCCCAAATGTGCTACAAGCACGGCCAAACGATTTCATCGTGGCTGAGTTTCGTACACCGAGGGTCAAGTTCCCGTATATTTCGAAGTACGCTCGTCGATCTTTGTGGCTGCCATATCTCTCTTCACTCAACGGGAAAGCTCTTCTTGCAGAGGTGTGAAAGCTGATCAAAATAATTCGCAGCAAGTTTTAGCAAAACGAACGGCATCTCTCTCGATCTTGGGAGAGATGCCATTCGTTTACGCCGTGCACTATGCGCTTTTACGCGCTGCTGTAGTGTGCGCCCCTGACACCAACGTCTTGTATTTCCTTCGTCACTCATCGTGACAATACATAGGTTAAGTGAGACGCCAATCATGCCCTAAGCATTTTGATCTTAGGGATAGGAACCTCCTTCGAGAGCTTGGTTTAACTCTCGGCCCGGTAGGACCGTTCTTTCTGCCTCCAGTTGTTGCAAAAACAGGGCAATTTTGCACCGGCGGGGGCGCGGCGATTTGCCTTCCTGGTCGCCTTGCTGACGGTACTCAGCATACCGTCCGGCCCCAGTTTAGCCTCCTATCCTTCTTTTAGACAGCCTGTAATTCTCCCCTACTCCCTCACTTCCCCTACAACCTCTCCCACAACTTTCTCTGGTCAGCCTCTATTTTCACAAGGTAGATGCTGACCTTTTCACCAACTATACCGGATCGGGGCTGAGGGGGGAGGGGACAATGTTCCCTAACCCCTGAGATCTGGTTTGGGATGGCGGGTTTTTAACAACCTGCTTCATCTCCACCCATACCTTCCTCGCATCCCCTTTCCTTCTCACTTCACACTCTATCAATTTTACGCCGTGTCCAAGGTGGAGCCGCCATGCTGAAGGGCTGCCAGGTCACTAGGCGGGAGGGGTTGCCTTAAATGCCGGCACCTGGCTCTGCCAGCCCCATACGCACCCCTTGCAGAGCGGGCTCCTGGGAGGGGTGATTAGCGTGTGCATCCCGTAAAATAATTAGGGTCACCATGCCCAATGATAATAAGATTAAAAACTTCCCCTCGTCCATCGTCGGAGCCACCCACGGGCAGCTCAACAGAAAAAAATGGAGGTCCCCCCCCCTGTGTCTCGCAGGGGACCGTCCAAATCTCTTTCACCGGAGAGGAGGCTTACTCCTCTCCTTCGGGCGCCTCCCTTTTTCCAGCGGCAGTCCCTCCTTACTTTCCGAGGGGACTGCCAAGAAAGCCAGCAAGCAGCCCATAGCCGACTGCTCCCCATTGAAGCGTCTCGGTAGGGCAAACCCCCTTAGGGAGGAGAGGGGAGATAGGGCACATCGGCCGCTTCCCTCCAGAGACCTGCTGGCTCGTATTCTGACTTTAGCGGGGGTCAAGGCCTGTGTCTCCCCAGACTCGACTAGTGAAACCAATGCCAATGGGACCTGTAATGTCCTAGGGGGGGGGATGGCCAAATGGAGCCCCCACCCCGAGATTGACATGGTCCTTGAGGCAACCCAGCCTTAGAAGGTAGGACCTTCCATGGAGACGAATCCGTGCTCGGCGCCAATTACCGAACTCAGGTCGCAAAGGTCCTCCTCAAACGGCTCGGGTCTCCAAGGCAGTAAGAGGAGGGGAGGGTTCTCCTCCTCCGGCTGGTTCCCCTGCGACCGCCAGGATCTTCATCTCGGAGAAGGACCTTGCTGAAGCTGGTGAATCCGGCCTGAGGGCTCCTGCTGGCGCAGGGGAGATGCAGGTTCACTCCCCGCCCTCCTAAAAATAAAAAAACAAGAAAAATACTAAAAAGACTCGCGGCTTCTCTCTATCCGCGGGGACGGATGGATCTGCTGCCACTTCGGTAAGCGACCAGGCCAAGATTGGCACATTCGGCCGCTCTGTCCCCCTGACTAAGACCAAAAGTGCTAGTGCGCGGAGCGGAACCTCGATTATATCGGGGCCCCTCATTTTTCGAGCCCACTGGCTTCAAACGCTTCCTGGTTATTCGCTCCACTGATGGCAGCATGTTGGCTAACATGATCCATCAGAGGAGAGCTTTAGCTAGTGTGATTGGTAGAGAGTCGAAGGTGACCCGTTTCTCGGACGAGAGCCTTTTGGCGAATGCGTCGATTCTCTCCGAGGCCGCTTCGGACACTTGATGGCACGCCCGTAGTTTATGCGAGGGAACTCTTGGACTACTCCATAGACATCACCTTAGAGCTTCAGCGCGTTGTCCGGCCAACATCGCCCGGAGTTCTGCCTCCGGGAAGCGTACGGCCATTCCCGTGAGTGTCTTGTCTTTGAAGAATGCCCCTGCGTCTCCTCCGAGCTAGGTCTAGAGGGCATATTCCTTCAATGTAGTTGACGCGGACTCAGGGTCAACTAGGGGGAGCTGCAGAGGCTTGTCTCCTTACGTTTCCCGTTAGCTATCTTTTTGCAGGAGAACATGCTGGGCACATGCCTCCTGCCCACCCTCCCAGGGTATAAGGGTTTTGCGACCCCACCACCACTGGATGGGGGCCGGGCGGGAGGATGTGCGATTTACACTTGGCATGATGTCTCCGTTCTTCTCTTCGCTTTAGATAGCTCCTTTCAGGCAGTAGCTGTGCAGCTGCACCTTGATAGGAGCTATATGTACTGCTATTTCTGTGTACATTCCACCGTCAGCCGACTTCGATCCGGGGGACTTCCACCGAGTCGTGGCACGGTTGCTGAGGCCCTTTCTCTTGCTCGGAGATCTAAACGGTAGACACCCCCTCTGGGTATACTACTTTTTTAATCCCCGGGGTCAAGTCCTTGCCGACCTGATCGACGAGCTTAAGATGGGTGTCCTAAATGTGGATGAGTTTACGCATCACTGCCCGAGAACCGCTTAAATTTCTTGCCTTGACCTATCTTTGTGCTCTTCGGATGCACAGCCTGATTTTGCTTGGAGGGTATTCGTTGACCTCCATGGTAGTAATCACTTTCCCATTCAAATATCATTTTCTGGGCCGCTGCAGCCCGAGAGCCCACCCCGGTGGTGCTTGGCGCGGGCGCGGTGGCCTGCATTTCAGGAAATGACTGAATTCTCTATCTCAGTCGAAGAGTTTAGTTCGGTAGATGAGGCCGTTGAGTTCTTCTCCGGCTACCTCATCGCCGCGGGCCTAACTACTATTCCTAGAAGGTCTGGCCGTTTTGCACGCCGACCACTCCCGTGGTGGTTGGCCGAGTGTGAGACGGCCCTCAAGCAGAAGCGTTATGCCTACAAGCGCTATAAGCGCCGCCCGAACGATTTCAATGTTGGTGAATTTCGTCGGACTAGGGCTAGGTTACTGTATGTTTCGAAGCACGCCCGCCGCTCTTCTTAGCAGGCATACGTGTCTTCACTTAACGGGAAGGCCCCTCTAAGAGAGGTGTGGAAGCGAGTCAAAAGGATTCGGGACAAGTTTTCGCAGGACCCCCTCTTCCGTTCTCCATGAGGATGGGGCCGCAATCTCGGACCCCGTGTCCGTAGCGGAATCCTTAGCGACCGCTTTCTCTGCATTCTCTAGCCGTGATGCTGCTCCGCCAGCATTCAATGCACGTCGTGATGTCGCGGAAGGCCGCCGGCTGGACTTTACCTCCAGAGGCGGAGAACCCTTCAACGACAAGTTTACTGTGAGTGAGTTGCGTTCCGCTCTCGCTTCGTGCGCGGACACCGCCCATGGTCCGGACGATGTCCCGTACGCCATGCTTCGACACCTGGGTGAGCGAGGCATGGCCTTTCTGTTAGATCTGTTCAACAGGATCTGGGTGGAAGGTCTTCTCCCAGACTCCTGGCGAATCGCTACTGTGCTCGCCTTTCGCAAGCCGGGGAGAGATCACTCTACTCCGACCGGTTTCCGCCCAATCTCTCTAACCTCTTGCGTGTGCAAGTTGATGGAGAAATTGGTAAATGTTAGATTAGCCCATTTCCTGGACAGCGGAGGCCATCTGTCTTGTGCACAGTGCGGCTTCCGTAAGTTTCACTCCACGTCGGATGCTCTGCTCCGACTGGAAAATGCCGTCTGCGAGGCTTTCCTTCGTAGACAGCACTACGCCACGGTGTTTTTTGATCTGGAGAAGGCCTATGATACGGCATGGCGATACGGTATCATGGAGACTCTCCACACAATGGGGGCGAGGGGACGCCTCCCAATGTTTATATCTGAATTTTTGCGAGATCGTCGATTCCGCGTACGGGTGGGGGGAGCCCTCTCTGCCCCAAAGGAGCAGGAAGAGGGTGTCCCGCAGGGAAGTGTCCTCAGTGTCACACTCTTTGCCCTGAGCATCAACGGCATCACCTCGGTGCTGCCAGAAGATGTTCTCGCTACGCTCTACGTGGACGACCTTTCGATCTCTTTTGGCGCGGCCCAGATGCCAACTCTGGAGCGTCGACTCCAACAGGCATTGAACCGCGTCTCTCGCTATGCCGAAGCGCACAGGTTTCGGTTTTCTTTCGCCAAGACTAAGGTGGTGCACTTCTGCCGCCATCCACGGCTTCACCCTGACCCAGATTTGTTTCTTAATGGGGAACGCCTGGATGTGGTTGAGTCGCACCGTTTCCTTGGTCTTGTATTCGACCGACGCCTCACCTGGGAGGCTCATATTCGCAGCCTTAGGGTCTCTTGTACCCGCGCCATGGACATTCTCCGTTCCGTGACGTTCAGCGCTTGGGGCGCTTATAGGGCTACCGCCTTACTTTTTTATCGATCCTTTGTTCGCTCGAAGCTCGACTACGGATGCGAGTTTTATGCATCCGCCACCGAGCGTTTATTGCGGAAGGTGGATTCAATCCACCACACCGGCCTTCGCCTTGCGACCGGTGCCTTCCGCACTTCCCCCATTGAGAGCCTGTTGGTCGATGCTGGGGAGATGCCACTCGCTCTGCGCCGCGTGCAGTGCATCACTCGCCTGTATGCGCGAGCCCGGCGCCTCCCTCAGTCGCCAACAGCTCTCACTGCATCCGCAGCTGATCTCGATGGTGCCTATGCCGCCGAGAGACGCCAGTCATACCCTAAGCCCTTTGGGTTTAGGGCCAGGAAACTCCTTCGAGAGGTAGATATAGCTCTCGGGCCGGTGGCGCCCCTGGTTCTGCCCAGGACGCCACCCTGAAGGGTACCACATTTGGCTATTTGTCGCCACGCCTCTGCTCCCAAAGCTTGTACTGCGCCGGGAGTATTGCGTTCGACCTTTTTGGAGCACACATCGTGTCACGCTGGTACCGTGCCAGTGTATACGGATGGCTCCAAGTCCCAAGAGGGGGTCGGCTTCCACGCCGTATCCCCTCTGTTTGAAGTCAGCGGGGCTCTACCAGGCGCTTCGTCTGTCTTCACGGCCGAGCTGGTGGCAATACACCACTCGGTACGGGAGATTACGCGACGTGCCCGGTTCGGAGACCGGATTGTGATCTATAGCGACTCGCAAAGCGCCCTGAGTGCTCTCGGGGCATTGGAATCTCCGCATCCCCTGGTTCGCGATATCCGTGACGCCACGGTTTTGGCGAGCCGGGCAGATGTCGAGATTATCTTCTGCTGGGTTCCTGGACATGTAGGAATTGCGGGGAATGAGCGTGCCGATGAGGGCGCCAAAGAGTCCGCGAGGACTCTGCGACCGGACCAGCGTTTCGCTCTTCCTCACACCGACTACATGGCAGGAATACGGGCAGCTCTTCGGACTGCTTGGCAAAGAAGATGGGAGACGGTCGAGGGGAACTTAAAGTTGCGTGCCATTGCGCCGCGACTGTTCCCATGGACCTATCCCCCAATGCCGCGGCGGCTTCAGGTTGCTTTCTGTTGTCTCCGAATCGGACACACTCGTGTGACGCATCGCTATCTGATGGAGCGCTCGCCTGCGCCCTATTGCAACGACTGCGTCGTCCCCCAGACTGTTCGGCACATTCTTGTCGAATGTCCCAGTCTGGGTGATCTTCGCGCACGATACCTGTCCCGGTACCGGGATGGGCGGGGTCGCTACCGCCTGTCCCTTGTGCTCGGGACAGATTCGTGCACACTGACTTGTGGACTTGTTGACTTCTTGGGGGAGGCCGGCCTTCTCCCTATTATTTAAGCAAGGTTTGTTTGTTTTGTTTTTTGTTGTTGTTTTTTTGCATTTTTTGTTTTTGTTTGTTTGTTTTTTTCTTTAGTTGCACGCTCCTGCGCCGGGGGGACCTCTCCCCGACGCACCAGCTTGCTTCCTTTCCCCCTTTTGGGGTGTTTTTTTTTTTTTTCTCTCTTTAATTTCATTTTAAAGTAGCCTAGAACTAGGCCAGTTTTAATACGGCGACTAATGCCCAAGTAGGCAGTCGCCAGATGAGCTCTTAAAAAAAAAAAAAAAAAAAAAAAAATGCTTCGTGCCCGGACACCGCCTATGGTCCGTAAGATATCCCGTACGCCATGCTTCGACAGTTGGGTGAGCGAGGCATGACCTTTCTGTTAGATTTGTTCAACAGGATCTGGGTGGAGGGTATCCTCCCAGATTCCTGGCGAATTGATACTGTGCTCGTCTTTCGCAAACCGGGGTGTGATCACTCTACTCCGGCCGGTTTCCGCCCAATCTCTCTAACCTCTTGCGTGTGTAAGTTGATGGAAAAATTGGTAAATGTTAGATTAGGCTAATTTCTGGAAAGCGGAGGCCATCTGCCTTGTGAATAGTGTGGCTTCCGTAAGTTCCACTCCACGTCGGATGTTCTACTCCGACTGGAAAAGGCCGTCTGCGAGGCCTTCTTCGTAGACAGAACTACGCCACGGTGTTTTTCGATCTGGAGAAGCCATATGATACCGCATGGCGATACGGTATCATGGAGACTCCCCACACGATGGGGGCGAGGGGACGCCTCCCAATATTTATACCTGAATTTTTGCGAGATCGTCTATTTCACGTACGGGTGGGGTGAGCCCTCTCCGGCCCAATGGAGCAGGAAGAGGGTGTCCCGCAGGGAAGTGACCTCAGTGTCACACTCTTTGCCCTGAGCATTAACGGCATCACCTCGGTGCTGCCGGAAGATGTTCTCGCTACGATCTACGTGGACGAGTTTTCGATCTCTTTTGGCGCGGCCCAAATGCCAACTCAGGAGCCTCTACTCCAACAGGTATTGAATCGCGTCTCTCGCTATGCCGAAGCGCACAGGTTTCGGTTTTCATTGTCAAGACTAATGTGGTGCACTTCTGCCGCCATCCACGGCTCCACCCTGACCCAGACTTGTTTCTTAATGGGGTACGCCTGGAAGTGGTTGAATCGTATAGTTTCTTGTATTTGACCGACGCCTCACCTGGGAGGCTTATATCTGCAGCCTTAGGGTCTGTTGTACCAGCGCCATGGATATTCTCCTTTCCGTGACGTTCAGCGCTTTTGGCGCTGATAGTGCTACCGCCTTACTTTTTTATCACTCCTTTGTTCGTTCGAAGCTCGACTCTGGACTTGAGTTTTAAGCATCCGCAGCTAAGCATGTATTGCGGAAGGTGGACTCGATCCACCACACTGGCCTTCGCCTGCCGCCCAGTTCCTTCCGCACTTCTTCCATTGAGAGCCTACTAGCCGATGCTTAGGAGATGCCACTCGCTCTACGCCGTGCACAGCGCATTATTCGCCTGTACGCGCGAGCCCGGCGCCTCCCTCAGTCGCCAACAGCTTTCACTGCATCCGCAGCTGATTTCGACGGTGCCTAAGCCGCCGAGAGACACCAGTTATACCATAAGCCCCTTTGGCTTTAGGGCTAAGAAACTCCTTTAAGATCTAGGTATAGCTCTCGGGCCGGTGGCGCCCCTGGTTCGGCCCAGGACGCCACCCTGGGATGGACTCGTGCACACCGGAGGCGGGTCTTCCCTATACTATTTAATTATTTAATCTGTTCGCTGCTTGCTCAGGCTCCTGATGGAATGCCACTCCTTTCCCTAGCTTTCCTTTTTTTCTTCTGCCGCTGTTTTTGTCTCTTATGATACTTAAAAAAAAGGCAATAACCTAAGAGTACGCTTGTCTCTGTTATTTCGCTGGATGTGCGTTTGCTGGCGTCCACAGAAAGAGTTAAAAAAATATGTGTGCTTTCTTGATTGTATGTTGCTTACTTTCCTGTCTATCCGTGTGTCCATACTCTCCGAAGTGCCTCCTCGAATACTGATCTGGCCTTAAGCGGATCTTAGGGTCTTAGGGTCTGTATTTTTTAAAGAATCTTTCTCTTCCTTCTCCACCCTTGTTCGTCTCCGTGTTTCCTATTATTGAGTTGTTCCTAGTTGTTTGTTTTGCTTACTCTCCGGCCTGCCTTCTTGTTTCTCTTCGTATTTCCTACACTCTGTATTTCTTTTGTTTGAGTTTTGTTTACTTTTATGGTCACTGCCTTGTTTTATACTCTGAAATTTTGCCTTGTTTATTCATTACTCTCCCTGATACACCCTCTTGTTTCCCCCGCGTCACCTTCTCTCTGGAGTACATCCTTGTTTTAGTCTCCCTTGTGCCTCCTTTTTTTATCTCAATGTTTCCTGCTCTCTTATCTTTTATCTCGACTTGTTTTATGTTCCTCAGATTTGCATCCTGACGTCGGCCTCGCGTGCGACGAGTACCACGCGCTGTGGAAGGGCACGAACCACTGGAGGGGCATTTTGTTCCTCGAGGCCGAGTACTCGAGTGAGAAATTCCCCGACCTCCCCCTTTTTGAGAAGGTAAGGAGGGTGACAACCTGTTTGGGATGGGGTGAGTAGTTTGTTAAATATAGGTGAAGGTTGTTAAGTTTGAGTGGATATCGAACCAGTTTAATAAAAAATACTCATTTTGACCACTTAACCACTCGAATAATCACCACCCTAGGGTGATCCAGTCGCCCCGGCCCTTTTTAAAAGAATATAGTGGGGGGAAATTTCGAAAAGTGAAAAACTAAATGTTAATACCCGAAAAGAGAAGAAGAAAGCAGGTGTAAGAACCTGCAAAAGGATGTGTTCAAGAATGCAGGTGAAAGAACATGCAAAAAGATGTGTGGAACAAAACAGATGAAAAGGATGTGTTGGAGAATGCATGTGAAAGAATCGGAGAAAAGATGTTTGGGAGAATACACGTGAAAGAAACTGCAAAAGGATGTGTGGGAGAATGCAGGTGAAATAATCGGGAAAAAGATGTTTGGGAGAATACACGTGAAAGAAACTGCAAAGGGATGTGCGGGAAAATGCAGATGAAAGAATCGGGGAAAAGATGTTTGGGAGAATGCACGTGAAAGAAACTACAAACGGATGTGGGGGAGAATGCAGGTGAAAGAATCGGGGAAAAGATGTTTGGGAGAATACACGTGAAAGAAACTGCAAAAGGATGTGTGGGAGAATGCAAGTGAAAGAATCGAGGAAAAGATGTTTGGGAGAATACACGTGAAAGAAACTGCAAAAGGATGTGCGGGAGAATGCAGATGAAAGAATCGGGGAAAAGATGTTTGGGAGAATACACGTGAAAGAAACTGCAAAAGGATGTGCGGGAGAATGCAAGTGAAAGAATCGGGGAAAAGATGTTTGGGAGAATACACGTGAAAGAAACTGCAAAAGGATGTGTGGGAGAATCGGGGAAAAGATGTTTGGGAGAATACACGTGAAAGAAACTGTAAAAGGATGTGTGGGAGAATGCAGGTGAAAGAATCGGGGAAAAGATGTTTGGGAGAATACACGTGAAAGAAACTTCAAAAGGATGTGTGGGAGAATGCAGGTGAAAGAAGGACTCGGCAAAGGGATGGAAAGGTGATGTAGGGGAAATATCCATTTAGCTTTCTCTGCTGCAGGTTTCGAGATCGTCACTCCGCCACGTCAGGGTCGAGTATGCTGGGATGGGCCCCCGTAGGGAGATCCTGGGTGCCATCATGAGTCGCAAGGTACCCCCGAGGATGAGTCACATGACCGTGAGCCATAATGCCTACACTGGCATCAATTTTACCCTCCCGGAAACCTTTATCAACATCAAGCGGAGCGTCGTCACCCATAACCTGGGTAAGAACCGAATTTGTGGCTGACATGCAGGGTACGTAGCCCCCACCCCCACCCCCCAAATTATCCTGCTAGTCTCTAGCAAGAATGGTTTAATGTTTTCCAGAGGTGGGCGCCACTACCAAATTTTTGAAACTGCTATCGGCTACCTTGGCTAGCTGAAACCGCTACCGCTATTAGCATTACTTCTATTGTAAAGCGCTACTAAATCGCTGCTCCCCAAAACAGCTTTTCACTGGTTTTTAATAAATTTCAAGGAAAACTGCTGTATATTACATTCCAAATGAACAGTTTTATTGTAAAGAAACGAATAATAGGTAGCGGTTTTGAATTTTTTTAGTCCGCTACCCACTACTCTGCTACTTTTTTATTATAGAAACCGCTTCCGCTACCATTTAGAGTGTCCGCAAGTAGCGGAGTAGTGTACTAATGTAGCATATCGCCTAACTCTGATGTTTTGCGGTTTAATTCCTTTTTGTTACCGGGGAGCGGCGCTTAAATTCCTTCCCCTCCTACTGGAAAAATGTACCCCGTAACGGGCGATGGTTTCATCCCCGAAGGGCTGACGGGACCCAGTGTCCAGTCCGGCTCCAGCTTCACTTCCTCTCCGCGTTCCGTCCCTCTGTGTTCGGACCCGGTCACATTGAGACCCCCCCATGCGCTAGACATAGTTCCGGAGGTAACCCCCGCCCCACATGGCAGGATCTTTCATCGGGGCGAACCCGGGCTTGGTACCAAACACAGAACCTGAGTCTACTTACTTCCCCCCACTGGTATCCCCTTGACAGCCAAGCAGTTCTCCATCTCGGAGATGGATCTTGCTGAAGCCGATCCTTCCGCCCTGGGGGCGTCTTCCAGGGGTGGAGAGAAGTAGGCTTACTCCCCGCCCTATTCTCCTAAAAATAAAAAGAACAAAAAGATAATAAATACTGCTAAGGGTTCCTTTCCCTCTGCGGGGGATCCGAGTAAGGACAGGTCCGCTGTCGCTTCGGCAAGCGACAAGTCTAAAATCAGCAAGTCCAGCCCCGAGGCACCCTCGGGTGGGGAGCCCAGACCAAGACCAAAGTCGCAAGTGCGCTGAGCCCTGGCGTTTTTAGCCCCCTGGCCTCAAACGCCTTCTTGATATTCGCTCCATAGATGGCAGCATTAACGTTAGCTAAAGGCCGCAAGAAAGCATTAGCTTTTTTGATTGTTAGAGAGCTAAAGGTGAACCGTTTCTCGAATGAAATGGGCCCTTCTGGCGAATGCATCGGACCCTTCCGATGTGGCCATGTTAAGTGCCCCTTGGACACTCAATGGCTCTACGGTGAGTGTGGCACCGCACACTACCATTAAATTTGTTAAAGGTGTGGGTTATGCCAGGGAACTCGTGGACTACTCCTTAGACGACATCATTGAAGATCTGGCCGACCACGGAGCGGTCAAGGTCGAACGTGTGATGAGAAAACAGGAAAGGGCCTCGAGACCTATCCGTACATTCCTTGTCACGTTCGACTGGGCGTTTCCCTGATAGAGCTGGTGGTACAAGGGTTCACACCCAGCCTCAGCTAAAATCAGGTCTCTAACCTCCAACCCCCTTCTCCCAGTTTGACCGTTTCCGGTAAGTCGAAACGGCCGCCACCGTGTCGTTAGACTCACTGGAGGCAACACCCCTGAATGTGGTCGTTAGGCTACTTCCGGTGTTCCTATATCTACCCCCCTAAAGGAGCTTCGGCTCCTACGCCCTCACCCAAGGCTGGACTGGGTGGCTCAGAGACGGTGGATCTTCCAAAAGAAGAACCCTCGCCTCCGAGGGTTCAGCTTCACCTGGATAGGAGGTATACTGTAATTTTTGCTTCGCCTGATTTCGACGCGGGGGACTTCTGCCACGTCGCGGCACGGTTTCCGGGTCCTTTTCTACTGGCCCGGTGATTTGAATGGTAGAAACCCCTCTAGGGGGACTACTCGATCAGTCCCAGGGGCTAGGTCTTTGCCTACCTGATCGACGAGCTGGAGATAGGTGTCATAAATGTGGATATGTTTACGCATCACTGCCCGAGAACCGCTTCAATGTCCTCCTTTGATCAAAAGGCGCAAAATATCTTGCGCTACCCCTGGCTACCCTGAACATCTCAGGGGTAAAGACGGGTTTCCGCTTGTCGGAACCCGGCGTGGACCCCACGGGTGATCCGTGTATGTGTAAACTCCCCTCTGAAAGAGAAAAAAGATTCGGAGCAAGTTCTCGCAGGATCCCCCGTATCGTTCTCCAGGAGAATGGGACCGCAATCCCAGACCCCCTGTCCAAGGCGGAGTCCTTCGCTTTCTCTAGTTTGCCTCCTCTATTTTATCCGACTCTTTTTAATGTTAGCCGCTGGCCGGGGGGGAGGCGGGGCTCAATTCTACGCTGGAGAGTGCTTCCTTTTTCTCCTTGCTTTTTATGCTTCTTGTAGTCTATTTTTTGTGTTTCTTTTAGCTCCCCGTTCCTCGTTTTGGTTGTTTCAATTTAGCCTAGCATTAGGCTATAAGATAATTATAGCGACGGCGATTTATGCCCGAGTAAGCAGTCGCCAGATGGGTACCCCCCAAAAGAGAAAAAAATATAGTAACGTTCTCTATTTATTTAGCCTATTCGAAATAATCTATTTAAGATACATAAATGGACGTGTTACCACCATAAATATAATTGTCTCTTTATTTGAGAATTTTCAATAATAGAACATTTATTAGCTCTTCAAGTTGAGAGAAATGGAAATATTACCATTAGAAAGTTTTCGCTACATCCTTTAGAATTTAAAAGAAATAGTAACATGTATCGTCCTTGGTAATGTAAAGGAAATCTGAACGTACCGGTACGTCCTTGCCATAAAGTAGAAAAACGTATCAATACATCCACCGTGTTTAAAGGGAAAGAGCCTTGGCAAAGGAGGGTGTTCGGGTGGAGTTCCTTCCTCTCGTCAGTTGACTTATCCCACTTGTAGGATTCGGGATGGTAATACGGGACTAGTTAATCTTTGCTCTTACCTTATCCTTCTGTATCGGTGGAAAAATGGGATTAACGGGTTTCCTTAAAACCTACACATCACTCTTCCGTCTAAGTGGTTCACATCCACACTTTCCTTATGTAGAACGGGCGCTCTACATTGGACCACGAATGGCTCCTTGCTCGAGCTGAGCTTGTCATACCGATCTTTATGTTGATTTTATTCTGTCGGGGAGAGCGGGGGGCGGGGGTTGCTGTTCCAAATGAAAGGACGGATGGCGAGAAATCTTGGTCACTTACTCAGCCATATACGTTTTCCTCTTGAGAACGTTGCCATAGTAACGAGACGTTCAAACCCCCAAGCGGAAGGGGCGTTGGGTACCTCCTTCTCGAGACCTGGTTCCCGCGGGAGGGAAACTGGCTTTATTGGGGTATGGTATGGGCAGGGTAGTTGCAAGCACTAACTAGTCCTTCGGTTACTTAGGGTGTGTATACCATCTCCCACACTTTCGCTCCCCCATCGCCCGCACCGTCGAGTTTCTTTCAGCGTTCCCTTCGTGACCGAATTGGCACCGGATGGGGGGGGATTGGGGGTTGTCCCTCTTTTCCTTTTTCTTGAAGTCAATATTTACTGATAATGATGATAATAATACATCTCCAGCCTCATAAACTTTGACTTTGGTTTCCTAGTTTTTAAGAAATAATAATAATTTCCCCAAACGTGAGCAGTAAAACTGAGGGTTTTGGTCTCTTCGCTACTAGGGATTGGCCTCTACGCCAATATCTCGCTGGGTTCGGTCTCGATCTCGGACGAAACCGTGGTCGCGGACAACTTCGGAGACGGAGTCAAGTACAACTTGCACCATAGAGAACCCGAACTAGTCGACTCCGAACAGTTTTTGGACTTCTGCAGTGGCGCCCTCAGTCAGGGGCAGATTTATCCCTTGACAGTTGTTGCTAAACAGAAGCGGAATAGTTACCAGGAAGAAAGGTGTAAAAGGGTGAGTGCAAAGAGGTTTGGGGGTCACTTTTAAACAGTCTCCATTTTGCAGTTTTGGCCCCAAGATTTCGGGAGGGTTAGGGGAGCAAGTTCTCCCCAGGGGAATGTATTCGAGAGGGGAGGAGGAGCTGCGGAAGTCTTTATCCTAAAATTAACTCACCATTCCCCTCGAAAGGGTTTATGTTCGTATCTCTGAATGTCTAAATATTTATTACTTTATGGAGTTTTAAAATGAGAAGAAAGACGCAGTTTTAAGCAAAAGATTGACATATATAATTACTTAAGAGACAAGTTTCGGAAGCAACTGGTCTCATCACCAGTCCGAGAAGGCTACTCAAAAAGCTTGTGCTCTAGCTGTCTCCTAATTAATTATACTAGTAAATCTTTTCCTTAAAAACCTCGTCTTTCTTCTCACTTGAGGCTTCTCTTCTCTCGATGCGATCTGGTGTGGGAAGAATTGGTCTCGTTTGTTATCTTTAATCTCAATTTCTTCCGTTTTATTTTTCCCATTTCTTTTTCTTTCTCCCTATCACTGTCAGTGTCGTTTGAAGGAACGTAGGATTGCGCAGTTGCAATCCTGTAAAATTATCCTACCTCAAATTTCGAGTGATGGAGTCCAGTCTTGTCTTAACTAAGGATCATTGAGCCTTGGGTGAAGGAATCCGTCACACGTGAGGGATTTATCAGGACTGTGGTTTTCCCATGGCTATAAGATCTCTCAGGGAGGTGGGATTATAGTCAAATGTGGACTCTCGGGGATGTAGGATCTTGCAGGGAAGTAGGATCTCTTAGGGAAATGTAAATTCACAGGTTTTATCATAGTTGTTTAATTTCTCAGGGATTTATTCGGTGGGATAGGGTTCGAAACACCGAAACTGGATCAAGGATCAATTCGTCTTATCTTCTCGAGAGTTTGTTTAGTGCTCTGTCCCTCATTCCCCATCTTGTGATCCTTTCGCCCTGACCTTGATCCCTCTTCCGCAGAGATTCTTCACGAGCGATCCCTCAATGCGCTTCACGGTGCATTTCATTTTCTCCCAAGTCGATCGGGACGATTCCGCCACGATCGAAGTCCGGGATCGCAACCATTACGGGGTTCTCCTCACCAAGGTCTCGGTCCGGAATAACACGGAAATTCCCTCGGTCGTGTCCAAGACGAACAGCATCTATGTTACCTTCAAGGCTGATTCTGGGCACCAGGTTGTCACTTATATGCAGGTCATCGCGCATAAATGTGAGTTCCTTTGGAGGATTTGTCTATTTAAGTGTCTTATGTTGTGCTTTCTTGAGTCATGATTGAATTATCTCTCACCACACTCGCACAAAGTGGAGTTAGCGTACATCATTACCAACGCGTTGATTAAGGTCATGTAGAGGAATGTTTCTGAATGCGGGCTTCCCAGACCAGCGATCTCTCTTCTCTTTTTTCGCCATCCCAAGATGATTTGGGGATTCTCAAACCCCACAGATAGGCCGGGCAAGATTAAATAACTCGTATGATGCCCACAATACCCTTATTCATCATGGGTCATTCGTATTCGTTTTTGCAGACAAGATGCCAGACATCAGCTTTAATCGGTCCATTTCGGAGCGCAACGTAGGTCACGGCATATCGGTTTCTAATATGCGCAGTATGGTCCTTATCCACCACTCCAATTTGACGGACAATATTTTCGGGTCGGGTTTAAATGTCCGCCGAGGCGCTGGGGATGTTAACGTCACGTTCTCGATGGTATCCAACAACATCGGTGATGGTGTAAACGTGACGTACGAAGGTGGCCTTCAAAACATCACCTGGAGCACGGTGTCAAATAACATCGGTCGAGGGGTCGCCTTCTGGTTCAACGAGAGCAGCCGCGATACTAGGATACACCAGGAGATGGGTGTGGCTCACTCTAGCTTCATCCAGAATCTGGATGTCGGTCTTCTGGTTGGCAACTTTTGTAGGGAGGCGATTTTGAACATCAGTACAAATTACTTCGTCGAGGGAAATAAAACGGCCCTTCAAGTGGATTCCTGCTGGAAGGTTGACGGAGAAACCAGAAGAACCATGATTGGACATAACACCTTCATGAAAAATAAGCGTCTCGCTCTATCTGTAAGTCCCGCCGTCAACATGAACTTGACAATTTACTGGAACGAATTCTACGACAACGAGAGAGGAACGCTTAAAATTTATAACGAAGACTTGCTTGAACTTGAGAGGCTGCCCTTGCAAGCCTCAATCATGGAGAACACGTTTATTTACAACTCTGGCATCTACGTAATGCTTCTCACGCTTAATCTTCGAGCTCTTGACCAGCACCTGCTGGTCACTCGGAACACCATAAAAAATAACGTGATTCTGGAGGCTTACCCTTCCATTGCATCCCGAAGTAAGGCTTCCGGGGTGGTCTGCGTCGGTTCCTTCAATGTGGAGCTGTATCGAAACCTGATCGAAAATCCTCTGTCCTTGTACGAGTTGAGCTCGCATAGCCCCGACCAGAGCGCCCCCATCAATGCCTCGTACAACTGGTTGGGGACGAAAGAAGAGACCGAGATATATGAACGGATTTTCGACCGGAGAGACAGATACACATTAGCCGTCATCGAGTTCCATCCATTCCTACTGAGCGACAACAACATGGACACCCCTGTGGTCAGCCACCCTCAACAGGAGAGCGAACCCGACTTCTTCGACCCTGGTGACGAATCCCGCATCGGCGGAGAAGTGAACGGGAACATCGTCCTGACCAAAAACTTCTATAGCGTCGTTCGAGACATCTATGTCCAACACACTGGCGTTCTCACGGTGCCATTTGGGACCACCCTTGAGTTCGCCGAAGGAATCGGGGTTATGGTAACTGGTACTCTTCGGACTGAGGGGTCTGGGGACAAGAAGGTACGATTCACTCTGACCGGCGTCACCGAGAAGGAGAAGATCAAAGCCCTGATTGAAGGGGGACACATCGACGCCATTCCCGAAAACATGACGGCAAACGTAAACAGGACGGTTGATGGAGAAATGGATGAAGCCTTCGGTGAAAACGCTACATTCTCCGCACCTGAAATACCCATCAAACTTGTCGGGGGCAGAGATGAAATGGAAGGACATCTCTTGGTGAGTACAAGGGGACCAGTGCCCACCCCTATAAGCTTGAACATAAAATAAGGACGGTATATTCCCCGTTCATTAATGGGTAAGTCGAAGTGTATCGTTTCAGATATACCAAGACGGTGTTTGGGGTTCGGTTTGCGACCACGGTTTCAAGGAAGACGCGGCGGCCATTGCTTGTCAACAGATGGGGTACGTCCTCAACCCGGAGGACTGGTTCCTGGAGGCTGCTCATATCCCGCATGCTGGTAGCACTGGAAAAATACTTCGCAGGTAAATAAGTTTGCATATCTGCTGGTATTTAGTGATCAGATATTGCTCCCATACTGCAGAGAACAGTAGTAGATCATAGGTAAGTAAAATTATAGTAAGTCAGATCTGACCGTCTATAAGAGGCGCTTTTCTTTTATACTTTTAAAGGTCAAATTTATATGCTCGTACAAGCCATTAACACTGTCGATAGCCCAGGAGGCAAGGCTGTTTTTTTTTAAACACGGGACATCCTGTAGGACAAGAACAGAGTTGAAGAGTGATGGGTTATTCGCAAGTGAATATGAGACAACCACACCACCTGGGTGCAATCCTGGAGTGGAACAACCTCATTTGGATGTATCCCGCGCGAGGTTAAGTTGCAATTGAACGGCCCTTGAGGCCGTAAGATCAAAGGCTTTCTTCCTTTATCTCCCAAGCGGTCAGAGGGAGCAGAGACGCCATTTGTCCCCGGGGACCTATAAACAACAACATTAACATTGCCGAAACTTGATATGGTAGTTTGAATGCACTTAATAATGTCCCCACCCCACAATTTTACTCAACCCTTAAATGCTGTTAATTTTGGCAGCAACGTTCGCTGTGATGAATTTGACACCGACTTCATGCAGTGCGAAAGCGACTCCGCTGATGAGTTGGTAAACTCTTGCACTCATCGCAACGACGTCGGTGTTCGCTGCTACCCGAGGACCTGGGCTGGCATACGGTTCGGAATGACCGCTCGCGAGAGTCACGTGAAGGGAGTAGTGGTAGAGAAGGCAGGACTCCTTGACTATACTCGCAGGGTCTTCAAACCAGGTATCGAAATCGAGACAAATACCTTAGCTTGAGGTCTCTTCTCAGGTCCTGTTTCCTAAAATCCAGCTTTTGCTTATTGACCCCCGGAACAAATTTGTTTTCAAGAGATTTTAAAGAATTGTACAAGTTTGTTTTTAAGAACTTAATTGTTCTTCCTGGGAGTTATAATACACCCTCTTGACCCCTGTATATAGTGGTTTGTTATTTAAAGATAAGAAGGGTAAACCAACAAGATGGAAGAAGTGAAAATGCCTAAAAGATATATAGATGCTGATCAATATGTGGGCGTTATGGCGTGGAGGGTACGCACCGAGGTTTAACGGAAACTGATTCTAATCATGAACGAGGTAAGGTAGATTGGATATGGTTAGTCGCCGGATGGGGATGGGATCGACTTCACGGCGGCTAACCTACGCTATAGATACCCGTGGATGGGATCCACGTTAAACCCTAGGTCTCGATTGAGAAAGTCATCAATCAGTCCATATTGATCGAGGATAAAATGAAACTGATCTCTTTTCATTTTCTCTCCAATGGGCGAATTCCCTTGTTGGTTACCTTCTCTTATCAATCCAAGTTTTTGTTTAATACCAGATTTTTTATTTTTTTTCTCTTAGTCATCTTCTCTTCACGATGTCGTTTTTTTTTTCTTTTTCCTCCGGGTAATCCTTTGAGTAAAAATGATGACTAAAAATGATGCCAGCGATTTCTCTTGCATGTGTAGTTTAGATATCCATTTTCTTTTCCGCCTATCCTATAACTAGATTTTCACCACTAGCAGTCGAGGGCTGCGGAAGTTGAGAAGAAAAACTTTCTATCACCCCCCCCTAGGTTGAAGTAGTTAATATGCCTGACATTGTACACATGTAGATAAGTGTGTACAGTAGATTATATATTTAAAAAAAAAAAAATAAAAAATAAAAAAAAAATATAGCATGTTAGAGATACACTCGTAGATAAGTGTGTATCGTAGTTTCGGATGTAGTGTAGCGGACTAGCCTCGAGCGGACCTTAGGGTCTTTGTTGGTCCTAGATTCTGTAGTTCTGTAGTTATCTGAATGTCTTGTCTAGGCAATTCATTTGAGCTGGATTTCGATAGGGCTATAATTGGCATTGATATGAGTAATAATTACTAAATAACTTCCTGTTCCAATCCAGATCTTCATTCACCTTCCTTCCAAGATGTTTACTTGCTGTTTTCTCACTCGCACCATTCACTCGATTCACTGCTCGTTTCGCAACTGAAATGTCCTCCCCCCGTTAGTGCTGGATCTGATCTATCCCGCATTCTCTTTCCAACTTTTTAGCGATTCAAGTGGATTTCAACCAGCACGTGCTCCAGGACCTTTTTGTGCAGGATAATTCGCAGGATGGAATTGGCATCATTCGCAACAACCAGTTCGCCATCTCAAACCCAGAGGCGAGAGTTTTCCGCAACTGCCAAGTCAGGAACAACCGCAGACATGGCATCTCCTTTACCCAACTCGGAGCTAATATAACCAGTGAGTTTTCACTTAGCCCAGGACAGGTAGATGTCACTTAAAATTCCACGCAAGGTACATGTGAGTCTTGCTGACCCATCCTTCAAAAATAATAAATTCATGGGGTATTTCTACCCGATATATTGAAGCTTAAGTCGTTAGAGGTACAAATAAAGCACACTTTCATAGAACAGAGATTTATTTGTACCTAGAAAAGGACATAAGATATAATTTCCAATGTTAAGTATAAGAAATGCCATCTTCTGCAAGGTAGACGTGGACCTCAAACACCTAGGAGAACAACCCTTAAACTGTAGTTGTGGGCCTGTCGAGCCCGGCAAAGCTGAATACTTTATAGGATTAGACAATAAAACTTCCAGGGCATGTTAATGCCTTCACAATAGAGATCATCGTTGGAATACGATTTAATGATCATACGAAAATGCCCATTGCCCATTCGTTAATCTCTAGTTTTGCTTCGTTTCTGCCCTGTACAGACTCTCGACTGACTGACAACCAGGGATCTGGGTTGCATTTTAAACTGTAGTTGTGGGCCTGTCGAGCCCGGCAAAGCTGAATACTTTATAGGATTACACAATAAAACTTCCAGGGCATGTTAATGCCTTCACAATAGAGATCATCGTTGGAATACGATTTAATGATCATACGAAAATGCCCATTGCCCATTCGTTAATCTCTAGTTTTGCTTCGTTTCTGCCCTGTACAGACTCTCGACTGACTGACAACCAGGGATCTGGGTTGCATTTTAAACTGTAGTTGTGGGCCTGTCGAGCCCGGCAAAGCTGAATACTTTATAGGATTACACAATAAAACTTCCAGGGCATGTTAATGCCTTCACAATAGAGATCATCGTTGGAATACGATTTAATGATCATACGAAAATGCACATTGCCCATTCGTTAATCTCTAGTTTTGCTTCGTTTCTGCCCTGTACAGACTCTCGACTGACTGACAACCAGGGATCTGGGTTGCATTTTAACCCATTTATCAGCCGTGAGCAGCAGAGAGAGCTCGCGGGGTGGCTCAATCTACGGTGGCAAGAATTCCGTCGCATTCCCCAAGTCGGAGATGGGGCCGACGTCCGGTTGAACAGGAACGTCCACAAGATCTTCCTCACTCAGAATTTGAGGGATCAGCCCGAACAGAAGATCACATTCACTGTCTCGGCAAGTGACGCTTTTAGGGTGGGAGTGGGGTTTTACTAATATAGCTACATGGAAGCGGGGTTGAGCCGTTTGCTCTCTGAACCAAGTCTATTTATTGGCTATGCTTTCAGTAGGGCTTTGTTGTGGTTGTCGTTTTAGTGAGAAGCTGAGGAAAGAATTGGTTTTGGTCCTGGTTTTATTACCGAACCCCACCTTTTAGCCAATCTGGTTTCTATTCCCGTGGGAAACCTGCAATGTGGTGTCTGGACTTGCATGACCAACCATGCTTCAGCTGACATCTGAAGGATGCGTGCTTCCCAGCCCCCATTGCCTGCACGAGGATTTGCTGCTATATACAGGGTGTCCGAAAATTTACTATGCGCTAGAACTATGTTAACGGCGAATTATGCCTAAGTCGCCAGATAGCCCCTTAAAAAAAAAAAGATAAAGCGCTGGAACTAAATAGTCCCGCCAGGATCTCGGTGAAGAAAGTGCAACTCTTAGTTTGGAAACTAATGAAAGATCCTCTCCGCTCTTTATATACAGGGTGTCCGAAAAGTTACTAGATTAAATCTTTTGTAGACCCCTTAAGAGTTGCTCTTTCTTCACTGTGATCCTGGCGGGACTATTTATTTCCAGCGAATATTAAATTTTCGGACATTTTGTATCTTCCTCATATTTTTCCTACTTTATATAATGTAATCGGGACAGTTGATGCCGCTTTGATTTATTTTTTTTTTAAATATTTTAAGTAAATTTAATCACTTATGCAGTTAGCTCAAAATATTTTGCATAACACTTATTTTTGAAAGGAATTTTTTTTTAACCAATAAAATGGTAGCTGCATAAATGATTAAATTTACTTAAAATATTAAAAAAAAATTAAATCAAAGTGGCACAACTGTCCGGATTAGACCACATTTAACGCTTTCCTTACAAACCTTCAGATGGAGATGGCCAGTTACCAGTTCGTGTATGAGTGTGCGCGCATGTGTGGAGGGGGACAAAGCATGTGTGGATAGACAGAACAAAATAAGTGTTGAAAAGAGAAGGTAGTGTAAGAGATTTGCAAAGGGATGCAAGGCGCTTGGTGATAAGATTTATCGCTTTCATAGTTATGTTCGTGTATAAATGTAGCAAGAGAAGGTAATTGTGGTTGTGATGGGAGAGAAGGTGGTTCTCTTCGATTGGGGCAGGGGTCACCAGTTCTTTTAAGAACAAATATTTCTTTTGCATATGAATCCAAATTCATGATTCGAGTTCACTTATGAGGGTGTTCACCAAATAAATTCGTATTTGGATTTATAAACAACTTAATATAATATTAACTATTTTGAAATTGACGTTTGGTAAGATGAATGACGAGTCGGTGAGTTTAAATCCCTTTGCGGTGGAAGACTTGAATATGAATGCGAATGGATAGAAGACGTCTCTCTTGGTGTGACTCTTTCCACCGAGGGACTACCTGAGGAGGTGAATGGGTGGACTTTAAGTAAGTTAAACGTCCTTCCTCTGTGGATGGAGCACAAAGTGAATACGAATGCAAAAGACTTGTGCTTCCTGAAGTGGTTTGATTGACAGTGTCTAATGTCCTAAAATTCGATTATTTATGAGTAATAGAAGGTTGGCGTGACCAGTTTTGATCACTAATCGGGTTTCTCGGGGAGAAGCTTTGTCTGAAATGAGTGTTTGAGAGAGCATAAATTATCTTAATTTGTTATCAAAGAATTTATAGGAGAATAGAGATAAATAAGTCCGAAGAAAGTTTGTGAAAATGTTTGAGGTTTCGTGTCTAGCTGTTTGGCACTAAATAACACTATCTTGTGAGCAAGACTGATTTGGAAGGAAGATATTTGACCAAAGGAAAACGGGCAAATATTTTATAGTCAATCGGAAAATTTGAGTCTGGGAAAATACCATATATAAGTTTTTGTGTACGTTCGTGTAAAATGCATTGCTACCTATATTTGGTTGTTCTTGTTTTATACGGCGTTCAAGCCGTATAAAATTTAATGTTTATATATGTTGAGCATTTGTTCTTGTTTTATGATACAATTGCTTTATTACTATTGTAATACTTATTATTTTGTACTAAATGTATTCTGTGGAGTATGTCGTGTTTTTTTTTCTTTCTTCTCGGGTTAAAATCGATGAAATCTCCGAGTCGTAGTAGGTAGGTTTTTGTCATAATCGGGTAATTTTTCCTGTTTGTTGATACAGAGATGCCTTCGTTGGTTTTCGCTTCTTAGCTTAAACACCCTAACAATCACAATGGGGCAATGAAATTAACCGGGGATTAGAACTGCGGCTCGTTTTACAGCAGCTAATATAGAGTCCACCGCGATTGGCTGTCCCATCCAACAACTAACTACACTTGATGTAGCTTAAATTCGCTCCTCGTGTATAAACGGTATTTGCCCTCGGTTAAGTTGGGAGCCAGAAAGGGAGTGGAAGACTTCTAACGAGAACCGGATCTTTCTTTTCCTTTTTCAGACGGATCACTCGAATGTGATCGGGATCCAAATTCTGAATCCAGTGATCCCGAGGAGCACCGAGCAGCTCATCGTCTACGATTACCCGCGAGTTTACCACAGCAAGGTACCCCCTTCCCCCCGTGCTCCCTCATCATCTATGGTTATTTTTAATGTGATGCCTGGTCTCTCCGAACCAGCACCTTTCAACAGTACTACCACTATTATTACTTACTACTACTGCGACTATGCGTAAAATTGGTGGACTCTGCTTTCGGACCACCCTTTCCCCACAGTTAATAATCCCATGAAGATGTTAAATTGCGTCGCAGCGGCCCAGAAGGTTTGACGAACCCCCACCTCTGAGGGCCCGTTCTATCTAATGCTGTTTGTTCCAAATGGGCGATCTCCGCGCACGCTACCTGTCCCGGTACCGGAATGGGCGAGGTCGCTACCGCCTGTCCCTTGTACTCGGGACGAGTTCGTGCACATTGACTGGTGGACTTATAGACTTTGGAAGGGGGGAGGCCGGCCTTCTCCCCTTTATTTAAATAGGTTTTGTTTTTGTTTTTTGTTGTTTTCTTTGTAGGTCGCACGCTCCTGCGCCGGTGGGAGGCGGACCTCCCCCCCCGACACCGGAGCCTGCTTCCTAATTGTTGCCATTTTCCTTTTTTATTGTTGTTTTTCATATTCTTATTTTAAAGTAGCCTAGTGCTAGGCTGTCGTGATTGCGGCGACTTATGCCCAAGTGGGTAGTCGCCAGATAGGCTCCTAAAATAAAAATATATATATATATAATTCAGGTTTGTACCCATTCTGTTCTAATTTGTACCCAGGTACCCATTTAACTTTGCATTTATAGCCACCTATTAAGCAGTGTAGGTAAGGTTAGGTTAAGATAGGTTGTAGGGGTAAGTAAAATAATGAAAAAAAAAAGAAGAAGAAATTGGTAGTGGTTTTAGCACGGATCTTGACTCGTTTAAGATGCCTTCTATTTCCCAATGTGGACCTACTGATTAACGTGGGCTCTGAACCACGAGTATCTACAGCATAGGGCAGCTGCCAGGAAGACGTCACGAATCAGGCCTCTTCTAACGGGCCACTGGCTTGTTTAGATTGAGCCCGATGCCGGAGCGTGCCTCCTTCTTGCTTAATTTGTTTTTTTTTTGTATTTTTATTTGTTTTTTCCTTTTTTTTATTTTTTAATCTAGCCTAGCATTGGGCTGTAATGTTAGGGCGACTTTTGCCCTAGTAGTCAGCCCTGAGATGGACTTTTCAAAAGTAAAAGAAATTAAATTAAGACTGAATTAGGTTAAAGTCCATGGCTAGGCTCAGTTCAATTCAAGGCGGTTATGCTAAGGGGGAGAGGAACAGCCTTGGCCCGTGGTTTAAACGCCTTTTGTGTCCCCCGCAGGATGTCTCCCGGTGGAATTTGCGGAGTGATCTGAGCGTCTTCCCTACTACCTCGAGCAGCTATGCGATCACTATTCAGTACTCATCGGGGCCGTACGCCTTGGGGGACACCATCTTCGTCCTCACTGCGGTTGAAAGTAAGCAACCCTTGTGTTCGAGTCCGAGAGATGGACTCTTGCGTCCCAATTCAGTTTTCTCCGATTTGCGGGACCAAAACAGGGGGGAGTCTAGTTGGAAGGGAACATCATTCATTCCCAAAGTACCAGAAACGGTGGTTGGGGTACCCAGTCTCCCCAAAGGGTATAAGCTTGTAGTTTAGTGACTCCTTCGGCCTCGCTATACGCAGGACTCCCAAAGGTCGCCCATCCTATCGAAGCCACGCTCGATCACGACATTTCTCGCACGCACAATTCGATCCACTCACACTCCAACCAATCTCTTCGACCATTCCACCCCAGCGCATTCGAATCAGAAGAACCACTCACGTCACAAGTGGGTCATCCAGGCAAGTCTTTGGTGAGGTCACCGCCCCCAAAGTAACCACAAGCACGACCAGACCGACTCGGACATCTCCACCCTGCTGACACCGGAAACCAGACACAATTTAACGCCTTCTCCCAACATGGCCGAGGCTTGTACATGGTGTGACTGGATATGTGGGAGAACCCCGTCCGCTAGGCAGGGTTCGTCGAAGCGGCTCACCAGCTATTACAGGCGGTGTCAAATGTGAAGTTTAAATTGCATAGGATACATTGTAAATGGTAGTGGTGCAGATGAAGCAGATTGCGACCATAAGGTTTTTAGTCTCGTGCACGCGTCTATATAAGTTACTATGTCAGTCCGTAGATCGGTTTGTCGGTGGTAACCATTTTATTTTCAATGAGTTTAGTAACCATTTTACTTTTCAATGAGTTTTTTGGCAATAACCTGATAACTATTTGGCCGATTCTAACGAAATTTGAAACCCTTATGTTGTTTTACATTCTCTTACGAATGATATAATTGCCAAGTCCCTCTCAAGGTTAGTCCGGGAATTATTGAAAGTTTTGAAGGTAGTAAGGTGATAAATCAGAATAAGTGAGAGCCCGCGACTTGGTCTGTTGACCTTGTTAATTGATAGTAAACTGGCACAATTAGAGCGGTAGTGAGTGGTAGAGGGGTGCTCGGAAGTTATATGAGAGTAGACTGTTGCCAATGTTGTGTGGGAGAAGGAAAGATCCTGGAGTAAGAGCAGTAGAAATGGAAGATATGATATGGATGCTTGGGTGTGCGAAAGATAGTGGTAAACGAGCGTGTAAGAGTTACAGTGTGAGAACGTTGTGATTGAGTTTGTGAAAGTGTTTTGAAGTGGATGAGAATATGTAAAAAAGAGAATGGATGGAAATCGACTTGGCAAGAGAATTTAAGAGTCTCAGTGTGTGCGAAGCGTGTGAAAATGTGACGTAAGTGAATGAGTGTGTGAGGGAGAAACAGCTGACGGATAAAGTGTATGATAGGTGAGCATGGCTGGGTTTCGTGAAGGGGGCGTGTTTGGGGCTTTCCACCCTGACTGGAGAAGAGGCTACAGCCCACAGCACCTTACCGCTATGAGGGGTCAATTGGGGGGGGGGGGGATGTCTTGTGCTTGGAGGATTAAAAGGAGTGGGAGGTAGGAGGTTTTGGTGTTGATGCGCACCGACCCCTCTGAGAGAAAGCGGTTGTTGATGATAGGCAAAGGCGAATGTCGTAACGTGGCCGTCAGTCGAGGAACGGCGACCAAAATCCCTCCCCATCCGCCGACTAACCTCAGCCAATGTGGCTTAACATCTCTCACCTTAGAATGGAATGCTATTTTTGTAGGATTTGCCACAAAAAAAACTCCGCCGCCCATCTCAGTAGGGACCTATCAGGGGCGGTGTTTCCCCCTTAAGCCGTAGCCCGGCAGAAGGGGGAAGGGGGCTTCAGTAAGGGGTGTGATTTTGGCTTCTTCCGTACAGAGCGCGACATTGCACGGGACGGTGACATCCACGACTACCACCCGAAAGTGCCGATGGTCTTCCTCAAAGATTCCCTGGTTCTTCGCAACAAAATTGGCCTCTCCACTTTTCACTACGACAGGTAAGTAAGGGAGGGAAGGATTGGGAACACCCTGTTCGGCGCCAAATGATGCTTTTGGCGCCCAACGTTTCGAAAAAGATATTCGAACGTGAAATTTTAAAGGGAACCTGTAATAATAATAATAATAATAATAATAATAATAATAATAATAATGTTCACCTTTTCGTGTGTGTGCTGACGGAATAACTCTTAAACCATCTTCCAGCGCGTGTCGTAAAAGAGTACTAAACCCGGATATGGGACACTGAAGCCTCCCTCTCGAAAGTCTTGTTCTTGTTAGCGCAATAAGCATTGAGGCGTTGATGTGTGCCAATCCTATTTTGTGGGGCACGGTTGATTATAATAAAACTAAATGTAACTTTATTTAAAAAAGACGTTAATGTAGGCAAAAGTATGGATTTGTGTATGTTTTTATAGGAACTCTCATCCCATGTAGACAATTTTCCCTCCGCATTTCTCTACTTTGTTAGTTCATGCCTAACTTGGATCATTAGGTCTATCTCGACCTTTCTCTACTGTACGCACACCCTGTATTAATATTACAGTATAGCAGATTGGTGTATTTTAATTGACGGTGGCTGATTTCCCGTTGTTCGTGCGATCCTCGCCATTTTGTGGCGTCCGGGGGGGGGGGGCTCTTTACGACCATGTTTACCTCTCAATTTTCTTCTCTGAATTTCTGCTCTATCGTCGATTACGCAGGCGGGTGGAGGATCTCTATTCGCTCGAATAGGGAAGAAAGACGGTGTGTCGCAGGGAAGTGTCCTCTCTCTCAATCACATTAAATTGAGGGTCACTTCGGTGTTGCCGGAAGATGTTATCGCTACGGTCTACATAGACGACCTTTTGGCGTGCTCCAGATCTCTACTCCAGAGCGGCGACTCTACCATGCTCTGAAGCGCGCGGGTTTTTGGTTTTCTTTCCCTAAGACTAAACTGGATTTGTTCCTAAATGGGGCTCTTCTCGATGTGGTAGATTCCCCACTGTTTCCTTGGTCTTGTTGTAGACCAGCGCCTCAGAAGGGAGGCTCTTATTCGAAGTCTTAGGATTTCTTGAAACCGAGTCATGGACTTCGTTCTGTGATGTTGCGAAATTAGGGTGCTGAGAGTGTAACCGCTCCTTTATTCGGTAGAAGCTAGACTACGTTTGCTTGTTTTACACCACAGCTGAGAGTGAAGTGCGGAAGGAAGACTCGAGCCACTCTTTTGATTTCCATTTTGCGACCGGTGCCTTCCGTGCATTCCCTATAGAACCCTCCCTTTTTATGCTTTTGAGATTCCGCATGATCTTTGTCGTATACAATATTCTATGCGCTTGTACGCGTGAACCCAGCGTCTCCTTCAGTCGCCAACGGCTTCGATTGCATTCGCGGCAGATATCGACGGTACATATGGCGTCGCGCGACACTATTCATAAACAGAACCTTTCGGATTTAGGGTGAGGAAACTTTCGAGAGCTTGATGTATCTCTAGATCCGGTAGCACCTCTGATTCTGTCCAGGGCGCTACCTTATAGGGTACCACATTTGAACATTTGGCCTCTGCTCGCAAAACTTTAACAGCACACGCGGTGTGACGTTGACGCCGTGCTAGTGTACATGTATGGCTCCAAATCCGAAGAACGATTCTGTTTTCACGCCGTCTTCCCTGTCTTCGAAACCTGCTGAACTCGACCCTCTCCGCATGTTTTCGCGGCGAAATTGATTGGTACGAGAGAATAAACGTCGTGTCCGGTTCGGAGAACAAATTGTGATATATAGCGAATCACAGAGCGCCCTTAGTGTTCTAAATGCTTTGTAATTTGTGCACCCCTGGATCGCAGTATTCATGACGCCACTGCTACGCGAATCGAGCAGATCTCGAAATTGTCTTCTGGTAGGTTCCTGGACATGTAGAGATTGCGCGAAATGGATATGTAGGGATTACGTGAAATGAGGGCGGAAAACAGTATCCAAGGAGTGAGCAACCGGATCAGCGATTCGCTCTTCTCTACTTTAACGACATTGTAGGAATCGGGTCAGCCCTTCAGGATGCCTGGCAAACAAGATGGGAGACGGCCAACATAATTTAAAGTTGCCTGCCATCCCACCGCGACTTTTTCCGTGGTCCTACCCCACAATGTTTCTAGTTTTCAGGTCGTTTTCTGCCCACCCCCCTTCCCGCCCCTATTGAATCATTTTTCAGTCGCGAGACACATCGCCAATTGATAGAGCGCTCCACTGCCCCTTAGCCTGGCAATTGCTTGTCCATTTCCGAAGGGAAAGTTGGCAGTATCCGTGATGCCAAAGCTGCTGCGAGTCGGAGGATGTTGAGATTGTTTTCTGCTGGGTTCCCTGAGATATAAGGGTTGCGGGAAAAGAGGACGCAAGGTTGTCTGATCAGACTGGTACTTTGCTCCACCCTCCCCTTGAATACAAGGCAGGAATCACTCAGCCCTTCGAGTTGGATGGACAAGATGGGAGAAGGAGAATTTAAAGTTGGGTTATCAATGCACCGAGATCCTTCCTGTGGCCCTGCCCCCTTCCTTCCAATGCCTCGTCAGTATCATGCCATTCTTTGTCGCCTCTGAAGCGGATACACTCGCGGGACGCAGCGTCATTTGATGGAACACTCCCCTCGACCTTTTCTGTGAGGATCGCTTGGTTCCTCAGACGGTAAGACACATTTTTGTTGAATGTCCTAGTCTTGGGGGGGGGGCTTCGCTGTATGTGTACCGGAAGCACGAGAAGCGGGGTCGCTATCGCCTGTCCCGAGCCCTTGGGATGATCTCCTGCTGGATGCAGGTTCACACCCACAAGGGAGGCGACTTTACCTCCACCTCCATCACCTGTGCGTGTCTTGTAGATCCTTATGAGTTGTTGTTTGTTGCTGTTGTTTTGGGGTCGTTTTTTTGTTTTGTTTTTTTTACTTTAGGTTTAAATTTACCGGGCCTAAAGGTACTCTTTTTTTTATTTCGACGGATGTGCCCTCGTTGGCTGTCGCCATAATAGAGCATACAATAAAATAAATGCATCGGTAGTCTACTAACCTGACCTACCCTATTATATTTAGAAGAATAATAATAATTGATAAAATTTGTGCAATTGGCCCACCACCCCCATTCTAAGGAAAGCTTGTATCTCTCAGAGACAGCTCGCGGTTACGGGCTATTCTTTAGTCTGCTGGGTTCGTCAGTATGAACGTCGCAGGTACCTCTGTAGTTTAATTGGTTTCAGGTACCTGACCGAGGACAAGGACCATCTCCTACGCAATGGGAACGAGACTATCGGTGTGGTAGGGTCAAGGATCATGGACAACCGACGCCAGGCGGTCAAAACAATGTCACCCTTCCGCGAGCGGATGGACAACGACCGTATCGGGGAGATCACCTTCATGTTCAACGATAGCGTCATCTCCAGGAATGGAAGAGGCATTGAGCAGTTCAGTTGGTGAGTTACTTCGGTCTGGTTCATGTTACCACTCATGGGCGTGAACTTACACATGGTACCTAGAGAAAAAACACGTACTCCTGGTCCGAGTGCACATAGGATGGTTGGGGGGAGGGGGGCGTTAGATTAACTTGAACTCTTTGTCAGGGTTCGGAGAAGCTGGTGCGTTCCCGATTGTCCTTCTTCTATGTTCCCGCCTTTTCTAAACTATTCTATCTTCATTTTCTGTACTCGAAAGGGGGTCACTGGTGTAACCGGGGGTAATACCCCCGCAACAACTGAAACCTGGAGGACAAACACGACCTCCCGTTTCCAGTACGACGCAAAGCGGTGCCTGTGTAGATTGTTACACCTTGTACCCGGAGGGGTTGCATGCCATTCCGGCCCGAGTGCCCACGAGGAAGGACTGCCATTGAGTGGACCACCTCTCTTGGTTCCGGTCTGCGGAAACTGGAACGTTCATCCGGTCTCTTTATCCACCCCCTTTTTCACTACGTCTGTCCCTTTCATTGGCACCTTCGCCCCCTGCCCTTTTTTGGATCTGCTTCTCCCGCTCAATGTCGGGCCTAGTAACCCTGACCTTTCCGGGGCTAGTCACCGAGCCGAATTCGCCTCTCCGACCGGCCTACCATACCATGGGTAGGATTTGGTCTGGGGTCCTCATGAGTTGGCGGAGAAGGCTCATGCTGCTCGCCCATGTCGGCCACGAATGAGAGGCTCCACTAGGCTGATACCCCTATGGAGGTCACTGCCCCTGTCAGTTTGCTTTTAAAGGCGATTAGTGATTATAAACAAAAGTTCCTCTCTTACAACTCCCCTTTGGTAAAGGAGTTTCCTCTTTACCACTTCTGGAGGTGCTCTAGGGCACCTCCACCTCTTTTAAAATCCACCCGCCTGTGCTTTCCCGGGGGGCACTCCACTAGTCTTAACTGAGAGGGAGTTTCCATTTCATATTACTGGTTCGGAGGGTTCCCCGCTTAACCCCTTGTACTACGATTCTACCGACGGTGAGCTCTCCTTTGCTTTTTCAGGGGCGCGTCAAGAATAGAGTGAGGAAGAGGGAGCGCTGCCTCGCCCCCTCGCCCCCTCGCCCCTTGATGAGGGCAAGACAAGTTTAACTCCCTTAGATAGAGATTTGAGAGTGATGGGGCTCTGCATGCCCGACCCCCTCTTTATTTGCGCTACCCGCTAGAGGGTGAATGGCCTTTGTATCGAGCCATGGCGCCATTGAGTCCCTGGTAGGAATCCCAGGCATATTGGGAGAGGAGTATTTGGAGCCCCGGAGGTGACCCTGCTACAGCTGGCCTATGTAAATGTCCCTCCTGAAGCGGTACGGGCCTCAAGGACTCAAGAGGAGAGGAGGCACATCCTACCTCATTTTGAGCCCTTTGTGTGCCCAAAACTTCCCCCGTCTCGTAGAAGGATACGAATGAGGCTGGCTCATCCGTCCTCGGTGCCCCTTCCAGGAGTGGAGAAAGACATTCACTCCACACTCTTCTTTCCTAAAAAGAAAACAAAAAAAAGAACAAGAAAACTATGGGTTCCTCTACTTATAGAGACGGACTGGTCCCCGCCGTTTCGGCAGGTGATTCGGCCGAGACCGACACGTCCGGCTCCGGTGCACCCTCTGACAGGGAGGCCGAAACCAAGAGTATGAGACGGAAGTTGATAGTAAGCTGAGTAGTCTCTTGATGACCTTGAAGCCCCTCATCGAGAGACTATTAGAGGTTTTCGAGCCCGCTGGCTTCAAACGCTTCCTTGTCATTAAGTCCATTTATGGCATCATGTAAGTTAAAGACCACATTTTCTTTCAGAGAGTGGCTTTAGGTAGTATAATTGGGGGAGAGCCGAAGGTCAATCGTTTCTCTGACTGGAACCTTCTGGTCCATGGGACCATAGTGAGTGGTCCTCGGACACTCAATAGCTCGCCTATGTAAGTGACACCTCGTTCTAATACCAGGAATCTTGTGAAAGGGGTAGTTTATGCGAGAGAACGCGGGAACTGCTCCTTAGAGCATATCATAGAAGAGCTACCAGAACAGGAAGTGGTCTAGCGTGTGATGTGGAAACAGGGAAGGAAACTACTCGAGACCCACGCTTACACTCTTCGTCACGTTTGACCGTGACGGGTTCCCTGAGTTGGTGCGTGCCTGTTGTTATAACCCCTGCGTTAAGGCATTCGTTCCACTGTCGCGGAGGTGCTAATACTATCACACCTTTGCCCCCCTCCCCTCCTCCTGTAACCGCTTCTCGTAAGGCGAAGCAGCCGTGTGCCTCCACTGAGTTAGACTCGCAGGAGAAATATCTCCGAAGGTGGTCGTGACACCGTCTTGGATGATTTTAAGGCTGCTCCCCAAACAGAAAGAAGCACCAAGGGAGCCTCAGCTCCCCCTTGCTCGTTCAAGGCTAGACGTGACTACTCGGAGACGCGGGTCCCTAGAAAAGACGAGGGAACCCTCACTCCAAAGACCCCCCACCCCTCCCCGCATAAGGTTTCGAAGCAGCTGGCCAGTCGAACCTACTTAATAAATCCTCGAAGGCGACCTCGCCTTCTAAAGCCAACAGCTTCCTGAGCTTTCCTTTAAGGAAGCCTACGGCCATTCTTTTTGGGGATATTCTCTTCCGAGGTAGGCCTGGATGGCATTTTGCTTAATTAGAATTTCCTTGGATCCCGGGCTAACTGGCAGGACCTGCGGATGCTCGTCTCCTACTGCTCCCTGTTAACTATGTGTTTAGGAGACCATTCTGGGCGCGTGCCCCCTGCACACCCTTCCTGGGTATAAGAATTTTATGACCCCACCACCTCGCAACTGGGGCCGAGCAGGAGGTTGCACCATTTAAACTCCTGATGTCTCCGTTCTTCTACTCTTTTTGAATCACTCTTTTCAGTTTTTCAGGTAGTGTCGCTGCAGCTACACCGGATGTATAATTTTATTTCTTGCCTATATTCTTCCTTACCTTCAGTCGACTTAGAGAAGGGAGAATCCTGCCGCGTCCTGTCACGGTTGCACAGGAGCATTCTCCTACCCGGGGACTTGAACGGAAGGCGCCCCTTTTGGGGAGACTACACTATCAATTCCCGGGTCAGATCCTTTCTTACCTGATCGAAGAGTTGAAGATAGGTGTCGTTAATGAGGATTAGTTTATGTATCACTGTACGAGAACCGCTTTATTTTCTTGTCGTCTTGATCTTTCCCTGTGCTCTCCGGATTTGCAGCCAGATTTGAAATGACGTGGTCAGTGATTTCATGGTAGTGAACACTTTCCAATTCAAATATTTTCTGGACCGCTGTCGCCTTAAAGACCACCTTGGTGGTGCTTCGCGTGGGCGCGATGGTCCGCATTTCAGGAAATGACTGATTTGTCTGTCCCAGTCGAGTTTAGGTGGGTGGATGGGTCCGTTGAGTTCTTCTCCGACAAACTCATCGCCGTGGGCCGAACTAGCATTCCTAGAACGTCTAGCCGTTTTTCATCTCGTCAGCTTCCCTAGTGGTCGGCCGAGTGTGAGGGAGCCCTCAGAAAGAAACGATATGGTTACATCCGCTATAATCGCTAACCCACTGATTTCATTGTCGGTGAATTTCGTTGAGCTAGAGTAGGTTCAGGTATGTTTCGAAGCACGCACGCCACTCTTCTTGGCGGGCATACTTGTGGAAGTGAGTCCGAAGAGTTCGGGGCAAGTTCTCGCTGGACCTTCCTTCCCTTCTCCAGGAGAGCTTGGTCGCAATCTCCATGGGTTCTGCTCTCGCTTGATGCACAGACGACGCCCTTTGTTTGAACGATCTGTATGCCATGCTTTGACAGTTGGGCGAACTAGGCAAGGCCTTTTTGTTAGCTTTTTTTGAATAGGATCTGGACTGTTCGTATCCTACCAGACTCTTGGCAAGTTACTATTGTGTGCGCTTTTTACAAACTGGGGAGAGATCACTTTTCCCAGCCGGCTTCTTCCCAATTTCTCTAACCTGCGTGTGCAAATTGATGGAGAAATTGGTAAATGTTAGACTAACCATTTTCCTGGACAGCGTATACCGCCTGTCTTCTGCACAGTGCGGGTTCTGCATTTTCTACTTCACGTTGGTTGATCTGCTGCGGCTGGAAAATGCCGTCTGCGAGGCCTTCGTTCGCAGCCATTACTCCGCCACGGCGTATTTCGATATGGAGAAGGCCTATGATACCGCATGGCGATACGTTATCATGGAGAGGCTCGCAATCGTCATGAGTTCTTGCTATATCGTCGATTCCGCTTACGGGTGGTGTGTGTATGGGAAGGGGGTGGGGGCGTCTCCCGTGCCCAATAGTGCAAGAAAAGGACGTCCCGTAGGGAAATGTATTTACTGTCACATTCTGCCTTGATCACCAACGGTATCACCTCGGTGCTGCCGTAAGTTGATCTCGCTACGATCTACGTAGACGATTTTATTTGTCTTTATGTGCGGCCCCGATGCCAACTATGGAGCCTTGACTCCAACGGACTTGGAACTGCAATGAATCTCTCCTTATGCCGAAGCGCACAGGTTTCCGTTTCCTTCCTCAAATTTGAGCAATGCAGTTCTGCTGTCATTTACGTCTCCACTCCGACCAGGACTTTTTGCTAAAGGGCGTTCGTCTAGATCTGTCGTCTCCGAATTGGACAAACTTGCAGGACGCCACGCCATTTGATGGAGCGCTCACCCAACCTTATTACGACGACTCCGTTGTCCCCCAGATTCTTCTGCACATTCTTGTTGAATGTCACAGTCTGGGTGATCTTTGCGAACGTTACCTGTATTCCGGTTCTCTTCATTGTCTTCTGGTTGTTGTCATTGTCTTCTGGTTCCTGTCTTTGTCTTCCGGTTCTTGTCATTGTCTTCCGGTTCCTGTCTTTGTCTTCTGGTTCTTGTCCTTGTCTTTTGGTTTCAGTTCTTGTCTTTGTCTTTTGGCTTTGGTATTTATCTGGTTCATGACATTGTCTTCTGACTCTTGTCATTATTTTCTGGTTCTTGTCTGTTTTATGGTTCTTGTCTTTGTCTTCTGGTTCCTGTCTTTGTCTTCTAGTTCCTGTCTTTGTCCTCTGGTGCTTGTCTTTGTCTTCTGGTTCTTGTCATTGTCTTCTGGTTCTTGTCATTGTCTTATGGTTCTTATATTTTTCTTCTGCTTCTTGTCATTGTGGTCTGGTTCTTATATTTGTCTTCTGCTTCTTCTCATTGTTTTATGGTTCTTGTCATTGCGATCTGGTTCTTGCCATTGTGGTCTGGTTTTTGCCATTGTGGTCTGGTTTTTGCCATTGTGGTCTGCTTCCTGGGTGAAATGGGAGACTTGTTGTCTTAGGGATCCGAAGAAGACGAAGCTAAAGAAAGATATTTTCGGTTTACATTTGAATATTTTGGTTACTTCATTTCATATCACTCTCGCTAGCCCTAGTGAATACAGCTTTAGATTTCCCCGATTAACTATTGGGTTCGATTCCCGGTGCAGAGGACCCAGCAAATTTGCGCACTTAGAGGGGGCAGCCGCCGCCAAAGAGGCGATGCGTAGAGTCTGGCCATACGCACAGACATTCCCGGCCACTTGCGTCATCACACACATACACAACCATTTCCAACACCGCTCTCTTTCCCTCCCGTCTATATTCCCTTACTCGCTGGGGTGTCAAAAGAGTAGTGCACCTTTTTTCCACCTTCCCTTCAAAATAAGGCTTATTAGCGATTGTCATTCTTATTTTTAGGCGACTTTCATGCTCCGTTCAGAGAAAGCGTCTTCACCATTTAAAAAGGACCGGGGGGGGGGGCAATTAACTAACATTGTATACATGTATCCGTATTTAGCGTAATAATTATTTTCAATTGTTCCTCTTTAAATACGGGACGAGTGCGTGCACATTGACTGGTGGACTTGTTGACTTTTGGGGGGAGGCCGGCCTTCTCCCTTTCATTTAACTAAGTTTTGTTGTTTTTGTTATTGTTATTGCTTCCTAATTGTTATTTCTTTTTATTGTTGTTTTCTGTTCAATTTTTTTAAAGTAGCCTAGAACTAGGCTGTTTGTTTACGGCGACTTATGCCCAAGTGGGCAGTCGCCAGATAGCCCCTCAAAAAAAAAAATAATCCTCTTTAAATAGACTTATGTAGTAACTAGAGGCATAACCATACCCTTTAGCGGTCGGTGGATGGCCGAGTTGGCAAAGCGTTTGCCCTCTTGATCTCGGCGTTGGTGGTTCGATTCTCGTGACCCATCTTAAATTCTTTTCCTTCTTCGTCCTCTCTTCTGCTCTCTTTATACGAAGCTGCTGGACAACCAATGTCCCGATCGGAGTCGTTGTACTATCAAGGCGAAATGTGATTCCTTAGGCACGAGCTAAGATATTGACGTGATAGGATATGTAAAGAAGTTCAGGGGTATGACCTACCCAAGTGGACACTCCGCCCCTCACGTTCATCGAAATTAAGCTAGCTATGTTGGGTGTGGTTAGTCCCCGGGGGCATTTTCTGATCCCACGCTAATGTAACTAGCCATTTGGAAAAGACGAGGGGGGGGGAATTTGTGTTAAATTCGGTATCGTCATCATCATCAAAACTGTAAAAATGCCTCTTCATATTTACAGGGACATCCGGCAATCCAACAACCTGTTCCACTGGACCTTTGAGAACACCACTATGGAAGGCAATGGTGGTGGGGGAGTCTCTCTCTCCCTACCATATGTGTGGCAGTATAACGAAAATTTCACCCACACAGTATTTGTCAACAAATCGCGTTTCTTGGACAACGCCGACTTTGAATTTACTGTTGGCGGCCACTTCGCCCGGGTCAACATCAGCGGTTCTCGGTTCGAACGAAACGTGTGCAGTAAGGGGGTGTTGTCCCTCCGTGGCATGGAAAAGGAGATGTTCATCTGGGACAACAATATCCAAGATAACGTCGGCATCTACATGGTGGAGTTCAACAGCGATAGTCAGAGTGAGATCCTCGGAAATGTGTACGCCTACTTCACTCACAACATCGTCCAAAATAACCGACATCCTCCTCAAGCTCGAGGAGCTCCTGATCGGGGATCGCACAATCAAAGCCCCTCACCTCCAGCGCCACTCTCTTCCACATCGCACCTCCCTGCCAGCAGTGCCGTGGCCGTGTGGGGTCTGCAGCGGATGAACATTACTTACAACCTCTTCGGTGACAACGAGATGGATTATGAACTCTTGGCGGGCTTATTCACAGCCCGGATCGAGAACGCGTTGAACGTCCGGACGAACTGGTGGGGCTCCCGGGACGCGGCCTACATCCGTGAGAGGATCTTTGATTTCGATGATTGGAACAACTACGCGTTGGCCCTTTTCCGACCCTTCCTTATCGAAGACAGTTTCGACTCCCCAGTCGCCCACGGGATCGGGGGGAATGAAGGCCCCAATAAGGACTACGTCCAGGATGACTCACTAGGCGGTCGCCTCATGAAAGACCTCCTCCTAAAGAAACGAGCGCAGCCTTACGTAGTGAAGAGTGACCTCACCGTGATGCCGGAGGTCACTCTCAGGGTGGAGCCTGGGGTAACGCTTGAATTCTTCCCATCGGTGGGTCTGCTAGTGCTGGGGAAGCTAGAGGCAATCGGGCGACGCGAGGATAGGATTGTCATGAGACCCGTGGATCTTCGCGAGGGCGCCCATTACCGCGTCCGTGTTGGGCGCCAGATCCAGCAGCGCGACGAGATCGGCGTTAGGCTCTGTATCGAGGGTGAATGTGATGGCAGGAGGTAAGTCGAAGGAGCTGTGTTAGAAGAAGCTATAGTGGTTTATGGGAGGAAGAGAAATGATGTGATAAGTAGTTTTTTCTTGATTGTCTTAGTTCCTGACCAAGTGAGATTTGCTACAGAGGCCACAATAAACATAGAATTAATTAAGCCTACTTTTAGGACCTATAGGCCCAATATATATGGTATGGCATTTTTATCAATTTTCTTAAGTGGTTTAAATTTTCTCTATTTGAAGGGATGGTTTCCTGGACATCTTCAACGCGACCACTCAGCAGTGGGTGCCCATCTGCGACGAGAGGTTTTCAGAACGAAATGCCCAAGTTGTGTGCCACCAGATGGGCTATAACGTCATCAACGTATTTTACGCCCGAGACAAACGGACGGAGATGTATCCTAATGCCCTTAAACGAATCAGATCTTGGCCAGAACCGATTCAATGCCAAGGTGAGAGTCCCTTACACGGAGATTGGGATTGAGTGTGTGTATTTCTCCTTATAGTATTCGTTCACGAGGCAGGATACTTAGACGATATCGTTGATATTGAAAAGGTTTTTGCTCTCTGCACCAACTGCTTCGGACAAACTGGATCTTTGTGTCCTTGTCTCCCTTTAATTCTAGGGCTGGAAGAGAGTCTGAGCAACTGCCCCGTTCGTATGAATGGACAGATCTTCGACCACACGTACGAGTGCGATTGGAACCAAGATTTTGTCTACGTCAATTGCGGGGATCTAAACCTGCCAGGCGAAAATTACGACTACTGGGGAGGAATACGGTAAAGAATGAGTTCTACTACTCGGTTACTTTTACATGGTGTCATACCCCTACGGGTACCAACCTTAATTTCGAAATTTATATTTATGCCGGTTCTGGAGAGTTGAGTTACTTCCCGTCCCCACCACTGATACTAACCTAGTAGTTCCTCGTGCCTTTCCCGATGCTGACTCAAATTTCTGTCCCCTAGTTAGGTAGTAATAGTAAAAAGTATTGAACTTTTGTGATGCCCCTTCAATGTACCAGGTTCTCCATCCCGGACTTCGAGTTCAGCAACTTGTACGAGAGGATTCACGATACCCACACGCCCCACACCCATCACCACACCCACGAACGCATCCCTAACCCATCGATATTGGCGTGGGTGGATGTGATGGGTGCAGGGATCCTCCACAACGAAAAGAGCCCCTCCATCCTATCCTTCTACGAGACCCCCAAACTCCTTGATGTATCCGTCACGCACAGCGCCTCTGATGGCGTCGCCTTCATCTCCGCTCACGAGACTTTCGAGATGCTGCATAACAGGTAAGGGGCGGACCACTCCTACAAGAGGCTTCTTGAAGTGCCCTCTTCCTCCCACCAGTTACGCTCTATTAAACACAAACTACTCGTGCTTTTTCCGCTCCATTGGTCATTTAAAGCGACGGGGCGTTATGTCCTTTATTATTATTATTATAGAAACAATTGTTTCCTTCCTTAATGTCTGGAGTGTCTTCTGTGGGGCAGGTTCGAGCAAAACCTTGGCGTTGGTCTGTCTCTAATGGGTCTCACCGGCGAGACACGGGAGACGGCGCAGTCCTCGTTCACCCCGGTGGTGAGTCTGCGGCTCCCCTACCACGTATTCGGCATGGTGGACATCTGCGATGCGAGCAAAGTGCTCGTGGTGGAGGAGCGACTCCTCCTTTACTACAAATACGACAATCGCCCGGTCGATTGCGTCAAAATATTCGCCTCGGCATTCGATGTGAAAAAGTTCGGCTTCAGGTCGGTCCAGGAAACAGTTGGGGCGGCTTGGTTTTGTGTATCATGTGATCATGAACTTATACATATTTGATGTAGTCCATTCAGGGTTGTTTACGTAGTTCTTGAATGTATACGCACTTGGCACCATCCCGTCAGCTAATAAGTTCTCCTGGTATCTCCCTCCATTGCTTTCAGGTTGCTCCAGTTCAATTTGTTCAACTCCACTCTGGACCCGATGGTTCCCGACCGCTTGGTCCTCTTCGACGGAGACATCTACAACGAGACGACACGAGTCAAGATGGCAACCCTCAATGCCTCCACAGTGGACCCGTCGCACTTCCTCAAGACAAAATCAGCGAGGCTGTCAGTGCAGTTGCACGCCACTGGCGGCTCAGGCTACTACGGATTCGTCGCTGAAGTCGTGACCGTCCCTGTTTCGACCATTGGCCTAGGTGAGTCGGTCTTTTGAGGGTTCTTCCAGAGATCCAACACTCGAGTTAATCAATCGGTTCCTTCCCAGTCCCCAGTGCTGAGAAATAAAAGGCATCTTAAATGGCTGTCAAAACTCCACCCTAATTATTTTGCTCCCTGGATCTGTAGATCTTGTCTTAATTGTGCAAGGTTCTGGCATGGTTCCTGATAGCAGTGTGTGCCAGTGTCTGTATCGGTCAGGCGGGTGAGCTAGTGTGTATGCGTGAGTTTTGTGTGGTTAAGAAGCCCTCATTAGTAACAGTTTTCTACCCCCTGCGTTTACAGACCGGGATTTACTTCACAACCTGACTTACAACCAGTTCTACCAGAACCAGGAGGGAGCCATGTATGCTGTAACAGCGGGAGAAGTAAATCCGTGGGTCGCACTGACTTGGAATCGTATAGAAAACAATGGCCGCCATCTTTACGGTAACATAACGACCTCGGAGGGAGCCATTACGATGGATCTCCAGAATATGAGAACGCTGTATTTCAAGGTTCGTCTCTTCTTCCCGTCACATTAATGGAAGAATCCATGGGACAAATAGCTTTTTTATAATATAAATACAAGCAGGTAAATTAATATTTCAGTTTCTATTTATTATAAATAGAAAGATGTAAATTTAGCTACGGTTTTATGGCAAAATGGAAGCGTCCAAGATTAGTTTAGGGGTTTTATTGAAGGTAAATACAAACGTGTATATTCAGCTTCTGTTTTCTATTATAAATAATTCTATAAATTCAGTTTCAGAAAATTTAATTCCACAGATTCTTGGCTTCACAAATGTTCTTCAAATCCGATTTAATCGTAAATTTTCTTTTAATGTCGATGAATCGATGAAAATCGTTTGGTCATCACATTATTGATAGTAAAATCTGTACTAATCAGTAATATAGCGGAAAGAAATGACTAGTTGTCTCTTATGACAGAACAACCTTCTTCGAAACAATGTCGGAGGTCTAAACATCGAGGCCGGTTCTAACGGAGCAGCTACCAAGTTGTGGGCTAACATTACCAACAACTTGTTCGAGGGTACCGTACATCGCCCATCCCTTTACATCGAGTCTAAGGAGCGTTCTGCCTATCAAGAAGCTCTTATCGCTTCCAACGACTTCAGCTGGGCTCAAATACCTTATCGTGACGTTATCACTCTGGCCCAGGTGAGGTGGTTCGATTATTCATGGCGAGAGACCTTGTTGAATCACGCCAAAGCATTCGGGAAAGAGACGGGAGATTAGTTAAACATTGACCGTTCATAGTATATTATCTAGAAGATCCCTCTATTCATGCATACACTCCTAAAGAAAAAAAGGCCAACATAGAATGTTGTGGCAAAGAACCTGATAGAACAAGAAGGGCTTAAATGTGGGATACTTAGAGTAGGAAGATCCTCTGATTGTTTCATGCGTCTAATAATTTGAAAAGTTTAAAAGTTTCCTAAATATTTGCCTTTGAGTAAATTTAATATTGTGACCTTTTAAGAGAATATGAAAGTCAAAATCTGTATAAATGGTACCTTAAAAGTTAATGATTAGAAATGAGTATGGCTGAATTAATAATCCAACCTGATTTAAATTTTGTCAAATGAAGCAGCTATGTGGACGCTTCCGTCTTCTTCAGCTCTCCCTATTAAAAAATAGAACTATTCAGTCAATGCAAACTAATTGTAGGTATCACAAATTTGGAAATTGAAAGGTTTCTATTCCCTGCAGCATTTTCGTGCTTTGTTCGCCTGTAAGTGTAGTAGTGTTGTAATGACACCGCTGCAGCAGTGAAGTGACGAAGTTTAGTGAGTCAGAAATGTTGGGAAAGGAAATTAATAAGCGAGCGAGAGAAATGTTAGAGTGAGTTTAAAGTACGTATGTAAATATACACCTGCAGGATTTGATTTGATTTTTATTTTTTGTCATGGGCATATTTGAGGAATGTAGCAAGTAATAATTAATAATAAAATGCTGCATACCTATTTTGGGCCTACCCTGTATATTAACAATTAATAACAAAATACTGCATACCTATTTTGGGCCTACCCTGTATATTAACGAAGAACGTGAATGATAAGACGCGGCGAGTGTGTGTGTGTCCTATCCAGCAGACGATATTCTTTTCGAGAACCACTCGAATGGTCTGGCCTTTTGGCTTCAGTTTCGGCTGAACGGTTTCACAGTCCAGCACTCAATCAAATTGCTTGTAAGTTAATAAATTGACACTAAGAAAATCAACCTCCCCTCTTTCTCAGATTGTATCGGATTTCAGTTACAACTACGTACACAACAATTTGGGTCGCCATATTCTGGACGTTTACGGCTTCGAGAAAGTGCGCTTGCCTGTTTATCAAACCACCTCCCATAACAGTTTTGCCAAGTGAGTTTCCGACTCGATTCTCGTTGTTTTGAAGGTGGATTTAATGGTTGAGTTTGTCTTTCAGAAAAGAACAGCTTGATTTTCTTCTCCCTTGGGATGTTTTTATCTTCAATGCCTCAAGGAAATGAACGTATCTCTGCGGGTCGCATTCTTTCTCTTGCTCTCTTACATTCGAAAGCACCACGCTGTGCTTGACCTCATTCATTGAGAGAAGTCTTGTCTCGCCTCGCCTCTCAAAATAGCTCATCAAGAATCGTGCGCCTATGGTTAAAATGTTCATACGCAAATCCTCTTCAGTTGACCGTGTCCACAACCTCGAGTTTCAAGGTCACATTCGTTCTTGAACCTCCGCTCACACACACGCACACACTGTTACTACGGTTCCCTTTAAACATTTCAATGCGTGCAAATATATCTGTGCTCATGCGCCCCTCAAATTTAATCTTCCAATTTCACGCTGTCTTAATTAGTATCCACTTGTAACCGCTAATACCGTTAATATTTAATCTACTAAATTAATTGCAGAGTATATTTTTATTTAACGTTAGTAAATGAAGAATTACAGCCACCCCATTTCATTAAAAATCTCGCAATCGTCCTCATATTCTGATTCTCAGGACTGGTATCAGGAGCCCCCACAAATTGGGGTCAGTAGTAGAATTATCTCTCCCACAAATGATGTGAGAAGTGTACTGTCCTTAGGTGGCAGTAGTTTTACCTTCTTGTGGCAATTGTATTTATAAGATTAGCTGGCGGAACGTTTAAAGATTTTAACTTTTGTAATGGAGTCCTCCACAAATCCACTCCCATACCAGTAAAACGCAGAGCTATGGATCCGACGATGCGAGATCCTTTTGGACGCAAATTGGGTTATCAGAGTTGAAGCACGTTTCGCGCAACTAGTCTCCTGTTTACTACCATCAACTGCGGTAACTGTGCGCGACGTGTCGTTGGAATCAAGGAGATGAAGACTATTCATCCAGGGAAACTCCGCGGCCGGCCGGGTCCATGTTCATTTCGGAGGGTGCACACGCCGCACTCCTCTCCAAAGGCAAAAAGAATAAAAGGACTAGAGGTTCCTCTTCTTCGGGGAGGATTCCGCGGAAACACGGGTCCCCTGCCGACTCAGCAAGTGACCAGGCCAAGGATGGCTCCTCCGTTCCGAAGGCACCCTCAGGGGGGGGAGGGTGAAAAGCACCTGCAAAAAGGGAGATTGGAGTTTCGACAACAATGTCGGCGCCCCTCATCGAGAGGCTACCTTGCGTCTTCGAGCACGCCGCTTAAAAAAAATCTTGTTAGCAAAATGCACCCACTTTTTTTATCTAAGAGTATCGTTACTTCATCTTTCTACGATTAAGAACGTTCAAGCTACCTCCTGCCGTGTCAGAAGAAAGGATTTGGTACCTCTATAAACAACGCCTGCAGGTTGCAAGAGATATCGACGCGAGGGTCTCATAGGACATCTTCAGATCCTGGTCGTCCTGTCCACAATCAGAACGAGTGAGTAAAGGATACAATTTGTACCCCTGCTGCTTAGTTGGCAGCTGTGGCCTTTGGGAAGCGCCCCTCCATTGATCAACTTCGGTGTGTGTAGCTGAAGATGCGCAAACACCAACGTTAAATCGACCGAGGTTGCAGGCAGAAAAACCACGGCCCACCCTTGGGCGAGGACTAAGATACGAGGACACGCATGTGACTGGTGGAGGAATCCTCCTCTCACCACTCCCCATTGGTTAAGGGCTTTCCATTTACTACTTCTTGAGCCGCTCTCGGGCAGCTCCACTGAAAGGGTGCTTTCTCAGGCGCTCCTCCAATTTTCTCCTATGTCTATAGGTGACGTGGCTTCCCCTTACTTCCTTCCTTGGACTTCCCCTCGGATGATTCTACATTCCGACGAGTGGCGGCCTCTCTCTCTTTCGCGGGGTAGGCAGGTCGCCCAGGATTGGACGATCCCGGTGGGAGCGGCTTGACAGGGTAAAACTACTTACAGGGGCAAATGTAAGCGGGGCGCATGGGGCCATGCCCGCCCCTTATTGGACAATCAATCCACTCACTTCGAAGAATAGGCGCATTTTTCTGGTATTATGAAACTGGGCGAGATCCTGCTGGAAAATACCTTTTCCATCAGTAAAGTCTCTATGTACTATTGGAGGAAAAGGAGCCTCCCAGATTTCTTGTTTTTGTCACTCTTGGTCATTCTCCCAACAATAACAACCATAATATACAAACAAGTGGATATTTTGTGCTTCGTCTGAAAATATAACTTTTTTTCCCATTGAACTGTTGCGCATCCATCATGATCACGTGGCAAATGCAACCGTTTTCTATTCACAGCAGCAGTCAATTTTTGTTTACGTAAATGCTTTCTGTCATTTCTGCTAACTTCAAGAAGCTTTTGTTGAACAATTGAAGATCCGAATCTCTCTGAAGGTCTTTGTTCGTTTTCTTGGGACCCTTCACATTTCCTTATCATATTCTTGTCATCACTAGATGTTGTCTTCCAATGTCTTGCCCATATTCCTCGACACTTCTTACCAGTGCTGTAATCTTTTTTTTTACACTTACCAACCGTTTGACTTTGCTATGTTTAATTTTTAGGTAATCTGTCAGATACTTAACCCAGCATGTTCTCGAAGAGCTGCAACACTTGCACACCTTCTTATGGGCAACATCCATCATAAATTTAAGCGATAATCAATACGAACACGCACGAACAGCCTTATAGGAGAGCTGCTTACTTACCGCTGACTGCACTCGGTTCTGAGGATTGAGTTGGGTAATTACCCAAAAGTGACCATTACTCTATTATGAAAAGAAAACAATATAAACTTTAGTTTTGCCACAAATTAAGATATATTACAAATAATTGCAGAATATTCCCATGTCCGGATTTATGTGCATACTAGTGTATCTGCAAGACTTTCTTTATAGATCTCCTTACACAAACTCTCCCCGGGATTCGTCCTGGTTGATATTTCGCTTTAAATATGAAGGGAGGGGGGGATTCCTATCTTATGCTTGGTGGCCAAACACAGTACTACCGCTCTTTCGTCTTCTCAGAAACCGAGCTGTGGATCCCACCTACCCTGGAACTGTGGTCGCGGGCAGTGCCGGGCAACAGTACGTTGAGAATGTGTTCTACAATTTGGACAACGCCTACGAAATGATTGCGGTGAACGAAACTATGTGAGTGTCCATGTTATTTTAACAAACCTCATTTAAGTTTTACTTTAACACTTAATAAATACGTATTTATATCTAGTACGTTTGCCATTAAAGGTAATTTAAAAGTTAGGGTTTATACTTTGAAAACTTGTTTGTTTCTAAGACTTTTTTTTCTTGAGTAAATAATCATATCGAAGTCTCGTGAGTCGTTTCATGCTAAATGGTGTCTTGCGGTGTCTCACTTCCTTAAATGCCTCTTTTTCCCTTATGTTCCCTCTCTGCTCTATGTTTCATCTAACTTTTTCGATTCCAAGAACCGAAAGGATACTTTGTCATTTAAATTGCCATGTACCTAGTCGTGGGGTGTTCTTTGACTATAGTAATGGCTAGCAACTACCTTCGTAGTATTTTATGTGGTAATTTTAACCTTCTTTTATGCCGTTGCTGTACACGAGGTATCTGTCCATCCAGGGTTGAAAACTGCATTGTACGTTGTGGGAAGTGATAATCATTGATATAAAATTCATCTCTTAGTTCTTTTGTTTCTATTTGTGAGAGTTTTCCTATTGAATAGTTGTTACATATTTTTCTCTTACCTTAACACTTTCTTTTTCCTTTTCTCCTATTTTTACCTGTCTTCATTCGAGGGCTCTTTTATCTACTTAAGATTATACTCTCCAGTTTCTGTAAAATGATCACTAAATAAAATTTTAACTTATTTGCACGAGGGTAAATTAGGATGTTCTCAGCACTTTAACCTGGGCATTCGGTTCTAATGGTACCATACCCTTGTGACGTTAACGTGATTTCATTGTAATGAGTACGTGGATGAAATTTAAGTGTTTGTATTGGTTTTGCGTCGAATTCATTATAAAACCTGTGTTCTCACCTATGCTTTTTTTTTTCTTTCCTGCACTCTTTCCATGAACAGGTCTGGTTTGAGAAGGTAAGCGACATCACCGTTTTATAAATTACTAACATCTTTTGTGGTCCTGAACTGTATTTGCTTTAAGGAGAATTATAAGTATGAGGATGTAGATAATAGATAACCAAGTAGCGTTCAAGTGCATGATCGGATTTAATTCAGTATGGTGAAGCGTTTATTATTGGGCATTTTTAGATTAATCCGTTTGCCATCGTATTAGGTTTTCTGCCAAAGTAGGGCTTTGTTGTTTGCTTTCACTGATAATACTCGCTGTTTACGACGTTTTAGAAATTCACTAAGCCAACGCTGGATGATTTTTAACATTCTGGACTCCTTTGCGCCCCATATCTTCTGAAGTGTAATGATTTGAGTTCTTAAACCAGATTGAATACACATTCCTGACCTCACAATTTCAGGTTACATGGGAAGAGTCAGCTTAATTTGTGAAAACGATGTGAATTCTCTTCCGAGTTTTAAGTCGTATTCGGGAATCTATCCAGTCGTTTTCTCGTTGGTTAAAGGTCCTTAATGAAAGACTCACTTGCGGGTTTTCCTTACACGTTCCTCTGTGCCGTGGATCATACACGGTTTGCCTGAAATGCACTAAATCGAGATTGGGCGTTGCGTTCTTTCAACTATTCGAATTGGAGTAAAAGTCTTGGCTTTGATTGCACACTGTAGCTAATTGCATGCCTTTCATTGCTTGCGCCTTTGCAGACGCTGCAACAACTCGGCTGAATGTCAAATTCTCCCCACTTTCAAAGGGCTTTATCGATACCTTGATGCTGCCAGGTTAGTTTCAACGTCTTCAATTAAAGTTTAAGTGGAGGATTTGGAGAATAAAGCTAAGTAACTAAGCATCACTGTAAAATTACCTTTTTTTTTAATAAGAAAGGGGCGTAAGACGAAGAAAATAAGTGTTTTAGGGTAGGTAGCTAGGATGTCATGATATCCAGGGGGTAAGTTAACTCAAGGGAAAGTCTTTCTAAAACTTGTCCGTTTTTTTAAAGGACTTATTATTCCCCGGAGCCTAGAAAGTCCAGGTGGAATGTTGCTTTGATTTATTTCTCGTTTTATTAATTCTAAATTTTGCTATAGGCACCTTAATTCATCCCATATAACTTGAAAACTAAAACAATCTTTAGATACATAGAAACGCCTTCGGTGTGGTAGCCATATCCCTCCTCACTACTCCACCCTTCTTTCTGTCGCCTTCACTTTTTGGTCATGTAGCACCTTCACCCCCCAGCATACCCTGCCTTACGATTAAAATATCGTCGATGGCTTAAATAAGTGGCACACGTTACCCTTTAAATCGCTACATACAAAAATTGAATCCAAAATTTGCTTCCGCTTTTGATTTTCTTCCCTTTTATTTCGTCTTCTTTGGGTGAATCGTGAAGAATGGACGTGTGGAAGACCCCCGTGGATGCCCGTGGTAACTGGTGGGGATTCAATACGTCCGTAGCCGTCAGCGGGCGAGTTCACGACAAGCTGGATGACGCGACTCTGCTTAAAGTTGATTACAGGTGAGGCGAGTTGGGTGGTTTCACTCAAATGACGTTTAGACGGTCGAAATGTTTATATGGGCATTCATCGCCTGTCTTCATACCTGTATATTAGTAAATTCCATAGCAAGGTGGTATTGGATGCTTTTTTTTGCTTACTGATCAATCATGAGACAACTTCACTATGTTCTAGGCACAAATCCCGCAAGTGGGTGGATGGTGTAGCAAGGTTAAATCCCCCTTCTACACCTTAAACTGATGGCGTATCTCTGACTTGCATTAAAGGGCCGCGGCGACTTGCCTTCCTGGCCGCCATGCTGGCGGGACTCAGCGCCTCCTCCGGCCCCAGCTTAGCATCTTTTTTTCTGACATCCTGCGTTTTTACCCTACTTCCTCACTCTCCCACCACCTCTCCTGCAACTTTCTCTGTTCGGCCTCTAATTTCACAGGGTAGATGCCGACCAGCTTCCTCTCACTCAACTATCCTGTATCGGGGTTGAAAGGGGAGGGGACAATGCCCCCTCACCCCTGAGCTCCGGTTTGGGGTAGCGGGCTTTTAACAACCTGCTTCATCCCCACCTACACCTTCCTCACATATCCCTTTCTCTCTCCTTTCAATCTCTATCGATTTTACGGCCAGCCCAAGGTGGAGCCGTTTTGCCGAAAGGATGCCTGACCACTGGGAGGAAAGGTGTGGTACTAAATAGCGGCAGCTGGTTCTACCGGCCCTGTGTTCACCCCTCGCAGTGTGGGCTACTGTGGGGGGGTGATTAGCGTTTGCTTCCCGTATAACTAATAGGGTCCCCATGCACGAAGATGAGAATTTAAAAAAATAAAACTCCCTTTCACCATCGACAGAGTCGCCTTCGGGCAGCTCCACCGAAAAAATGGAGCCCCTTCCCTTTTCTCCGTGTGCTCTCGCAGGAGACTCTCTAAAACTCTTCAACGTGGATAGGAGGCTTACTTCTCTCCTTTGCCTACCGGTATAGGGGACTCCTCCTTACCCCCTTCTCTAGAGCCGCCCTTGGTCGAGTCCCTTTCTCCAGCGGCAGTCCCCCTTTTACTTTCTAAGGGGACTGCCAAGAAAGGCAGTGCCGCTCCCACCAAGAGCGGCACAATAGGGCCAATCCCCTTCCGGGGAGGAAGGAAGACAGGGCCCGTCGGCCCCGTCCCTTTAAAGACCTGCGGGCTCGAATATTGAGTTTAGAGGGGGTCATTGGAGACGGCTCGGGTCTCCAAAACTTTACAAGGAGAGTAGGGATCTTGTCCTCCGGCTGGTGCCCCTGTGACAGCCAAGACCTTCTCCATCTCGGAGAAGAATCTTGCTGAGGTCGGTCTATCTAGCCTGGGGGCTCCTGCAGGCGGAGGGGAGAAGCGGGTTCATTCCCCGTCCTTCTCTTCTAAAAATAAAAAATAAATAAAAAAAGACCAAAAAGACTTGGGGCTCCTCTCCATCCGTGGAGGCAGCGGGGACAGATGGGTCTGCTGCCACTTCGGTAAGCGACTAAGCCAAGATCGGCACGTTCGGTGCCGTTGCTGGCCCGGGTGGGGAGTCCCTGACAAAGACTAAAAATGCAAGTGTGCAGAGCGGGGCCTCCATTACGTCGGGGTCTCTCATTCAGACACTACTTGGCGTTTTTGAGCCTTCTGGTCTCCCAACCTTCCTTGTTATTCGCTCCATTAATGGCAGCATGAGGCTAAGGGCAACATGATCCATTAGAAGAGAGCTCTATCTAGTGTGATTGGTAGAGAGCTGAAGGTGCCCAGTTTCACCTGACGGGGGCATTTTGGCGAATGCGTCGAATCCCTCCGAGGTGGCCATGATCAGTGCCCTACGGACACTTGATGGCACGCCCGTGAGTGTGACGCCCCACTCATTAACTTCGTGAAAAGAGTAGTTTATGCGAGGGAACTCGTGGACTACTTTATAGATGACATCACCTTAAAGCTGGCCGACCATGGCGCGGTTAAGGTGGAGCGTGTGATGAGAAAACACGGAGGGGCCTCGAGACCCACCCCTACACTCTTCATCACGTAGGCCCTTGAAAAGCTCCCTGAGTCGATGCGTGCCGCTTGGTATCGCTACCGCGTGAAGGCATTGGTGCCACTGCCGCGGAGGTGCTACTACTGTCACCCTTTCGGCTATGTTAATCGCTAGTGTAGGCGTGCAAAGTCGGGGTTTCCTGAAGTCTATGTTTGTTGCTCCAAGGCCGCACATGATAAGTCCAAATCGTGTTTGGCCAAGTGTGTCAATTGCGGAGAGCCGCACCCCCCTTCTTCGAAGTAATGTGGTGCGTATATCCTTGAGAAGGAAATCCTAGCCTTTCAGGCCCAAGATCGTGGACTGAAAAATGCTGTCTGCGAGGCCTTCCTTCGTAGACAGCACTACGCCACGGTGTTTTTCGATCTGGAAAAGGCCTATGATACCGCATGGCGATACGGTATCATGGAAACTCTCCACACGAACAGGGCGAGGGGACGCCTCCCAATGTTTATATCTGAATTTTTCCGAGATCTTCGATTCCGCGTACGGGTGGGATGAGCCCTCTCCCTCCCAATGGAGCAGGAAGAGGGTATCCCGCTGGGAAGTATCCTCCGGCAGCATCGAGGTGATGCTGGAAGATGTTCTCACTACTCTCTATGTGGAGGACCTTTCGATCTCTTTTGGCGCGGCCCAGATGTCAACTGTGGAGCGTCGACTCCAACAAACATTGAACCGCATCTCTCGCTATGCCGAAGCGCACAGGCTTCGGTTTTCCTTGGATAAAACTAAGGTAGTGCACATGTACCGCCATCCACGGCTCCAATCTGACTGACTTGTTTCTTAATGGGGTACGCCTGGAAGTGGTTGAATCGCACCGTTTCCTTGGTCTTGTATTTGACCGACACCTCACCTGGGAGCCTCATATTCGCAGCCTAAGGGTATCTTGTACCCGCGCCATGGATATTCTTCGTTCCGTGACGTTCATCGCTTGGGGCGCTGATAGGGCTACTGTCTTACTTTTTTATCGATCCTTTGTTCGTTCCAAACTCGACTACGGATGCGAATTTTATGCATCTGCAGCCGGGCTTGTATTGCAGAAGATGGACTCGATCCATCACACCGGCCTTCGCCTAGCAACCGATGCCTTCTGCATTTTCCCCATTGAGAGCCTACTTGTCGATGCCTGGGAGATGCCACTCCCTCTGCACAGTGCATTATTCGCCTATACGCTCGAGCCCGGCGCCTCCCTCAGTCACCAACAGCTCTCACTGCATTCGCATCTGATCTCGACTGTGACTATGCCGCCGAGACGCCATTCATGCCCTAAGCCTTTTGGCTTTAGGCCACGAAACTCCTTCGAGAGCTAGGTTTAGCTATAGTGCCGGTGGCGCTCCTGGTTCTGCCCAGGACGCCACCCTGGAAAGTACTTCCTTTGACCATTTGTCGCACGCCTCTGCTCCCAAAGCTTGTACAGCGCCAGGAGTATTGTGTTCGGCTTTTTTTGGAGTACACTTCGTGTCACTCTGGAACCGCGCCAATGTATACGGATGGCTCAAAGTCGCGAGAGGGGTTCTGTTTTCACGCCGTATCGCCTCTGTTTAAAGTCCCCGGGGCTCTGCCAGGCGCTGCATCTGTCTTGACGGCCGAGCTGGTGGCAATACATCGCTCGGTACGAGAGATTACGCGATGTGCCTGGTTCGGAGATCAGATTGTGATTTATAGCTACTCACAAAGCGCCCTGAATGCTCTCGGGGAATTGGAATATCCGCATCCCTTGTTTCGCGATATCCGTGACGTCACGGTTTTGGCGAGCCGGGCGGATGTCAATATTATCTTCTGCTGGGTTCCTGGGCATGTAGGAATTGCGGGGAATGAGGGCGCCAAAGAGTCCGCGAGGACTCTGCGACCGGACCAGCGTTTCGCTCTTCCCCACACCGATTACATGGCAGGAATACGGAAGCTCTCCGGCCCGCTTGGCTTGCAAAGAAGATGGGAGACGGCTTCAAGCTGCTTTCTGTCGTCTCCGAATTGGACACACTCGCGGGACGCACCGTCATTTGATCGCGCGCTCGCCTGCACCTTATTGTGATGACTGCGTTGTCCTCCAGACTGTTTGGCACATTCTTGCTGAATGTTCCAGTCTGGCTGGTATTCGCGCACGCTACCTGTCCTGGTACCGAGATAAGCGGGGTCGCTACCGCTTGTCACTTGTACTCGGGACGGATTCGTGCACACTGACTTGTGGACTTTAACTTTTTGCTGGAGGCTGGCCTCCTCCACTCTTTTTTTTTTGGGGGGGGGGAGGGGGGGTTCTTTTGTAGGTTGCTCATTCCTGCACCGGGAGAGGCGTGCCTCTCCCCAACGCCGGAGCGTGCTTCCTGCTTGTTGCCCTTTTCCTTTTTTTTATTAGTGTTTTTTTCGCATATTATTATTTGAATGTAGCCTAGTACAAGGCCGTCGTGATTGCAGCTACTTATGCCCAAGTAGGCAGTCGCCAGATGGGCTCCTAAAATAATAGGAAATGCATTAAAGGGGCTTTCCCGAAGCAGGTCCATTCGGCCTGGATTAAATCAAAGGTCTGACGTTTCTCAGACGGGACCCTTTTGCTTAATGAGGCTAACCATGCCCCGATTCCCAAACTGAGGGATCTCCGAACACTCAATGGCACATATATTTGGAGACCCTACATCCTCCCATGAACTTTGTAAAAGGGTAGTGTATGTTAGGGAACTAGTAAACAACTAACCCCAACATATCACAGGAGAGTGGGCTGACCCAGAGGCGGTCAGGGTCGAGTGTGTGTCCAGGAAGGAGGTTTGGGTTTCTCTAGACCCACCGCAACGTTATTCTACGCATCTGTAGCCGAACACGAATTTGGCCAGGTGGACTTGATCCACACTACATTGGTCTCCGTTTGGCGACCTGTGCCTTCCGCTTATACGCCCGGGCTATGCGTCTCCCCCGCTCGTCAGCGGCTCTCTTTGGTCCGCGATTGATCTCGAGGGTGGCTAGGGAGATGCAAACACCAATCTTGCCCTAAGGAAATTTGTTTTAAGGCTAAAAAACTCCTAGGAGAGTTTGCTGCACCTCGGGTCGGTGTAGCCATTGGTTATACCAAAGACAACACTAAAGTATACCACCTTTGAACGTTAGTCGCCATTCTCTGTTTACCAAGCTTCTACAGCACCGACTGAGCAACCGGGGCAACCTTTTGCTCTTTAACACTCTGACTCTATGGCAAGATTTTGGACCACTCCTCTGGTTGCATGGCAAAGATGGGAAACGGCAGATCGGAATTTAAAATTGCATGACATTGGTCCCCGACTTATCCCGTGGTCCCATACCCCAATGGCTCGATGGTGTCAATTTTGTCGCTTTCCTGAAACCCTTCCCCGAAGGCCCCTTGGTCTTCCAGACGTTAAGATACTTTTTGGTTGAATGTTAATTTCTGGGGGACCTATTGGTGAATGCTCCCTCTCCCAGTACATCTTTATCAGAGGGTTTTTTTTCGGAAGTCTCGTTTCGCTTTTATTTTTATCTTCAAAGATAAGCTTGTTTCTAATTTTGGCGGCTTTGCCTCCTTTTTGAGGGTTCCCAGAGGAGACTAAATAAACAAAACAAAAACCTGAAACTGGGAGGAATGGCACACCCTACCTGCCCAGATAGGTGTCAGGTCTCGAATGGCCCACCATGCCACAGCTGACATCTGGACAATTGTGTTATCTCCTAGCCCCAATGCCCGCTAAGGATCTGTTGCTATATATCTTCCACACATTTTCACTTCCTGTATCTTCAGCACTATACAAATTTCTCCTTACAAACTTTCTGCTGAAAATGCTACGTTGGTTTTCGCTTTAAATTTTAAAAACGGGGCCAAAATCATTAAAGGAAGCTGATCATAATTTTGTTAGGCAGAATTCGGCCCCGCAATTTGTTCTATATTCAAGTTCATCGCTGGGAGCGGGTATTGGAGAAGAAGGCTCCGATGAGTATACTATGTATTGATGCTGTCGTTTAATGGCGTCGTTGTAGGAATCGAATAGCCTTGGGATAAATAGACCGAGTCAATATTTTGACGATTATTTCAATCTCCTCAGTCATTGGAAGCTGGATAACTACAGTCTGCTGCAGGGGTGTGAACCGGGCTACACCCTGGTGGCTGACGCGTGCTATTTGTACGTGGGAGCCCCCATCACTTTCCAAGAAGCGAAGGAGTTTTGTAAGCGAGACAACGCCTCCCTCCCATTCCTTCAGAGGGGGTTCTACGAACTCAGGGTAGGTTGGCTTGATTAGGGCAGTAACGAGGGACCGATGCCCATTTGTTTCGAGTTTGATTAATAAATCTTTAGCTTTTCATTCTTCCCCTGACGAGTAAAGAATGAAGAAAAGATAAATAGTAAATAAAGCAAAATACGAGGAGGAATGGGTTGAAAAATCTAAGAAAGCAGAGTTGATTTCGAATCAGAATTAACCTAATTATTTTAATCATCGTGACTAAAACAAGAAGGAATTAAGAGTAACTAATGAATTAGTAAGAAACGATTTAACGAGGCACGTTTGGTTAATAGGTCTAGCCAGGGGGAGATCCTCCTCCACCCCCAGTGCCATGCACTTGGCACCTGGAGGATCTGCACATCCTGCCAGCCTGAGTGCAAATTAGGCTGACTGTGATGGAGCCTGGAAAAGTTGTTGGTGCGCTTTCACCTCGCCTCTTCTCACCACTACTTTACCGTTTTATTATTCTTGTTGTTATTTAGTGTTATTTTTATTATTGAGTATTTATTTTTTTTATTTATGTTTAGTATGTATTATTGGGTATTATAATTATTTTGTACACTATTACTTGCTATTATTATTTTGTAATATTATTAGTATTATTAAGGGTTAGTATTATTTATTATCATTATTAGTACTAGTAGTATTAGCAGTATTATTATTATTATTATTATCCCCTCAACCTTTTCTATCCTCACTTTGTAGTGTTACCACCTGTACAGAGTTCGATCCGTTAGCTATGGTTCCTTGGTGGACTGCATGCCATCTCGGTATCACCTAGCACCAGGGTATGATAATATTAGGCGATTACCCCCACCTCTACTCGTTAGTGGACCCGCCTATCTCTCCTTCTCTTTATTTCATACTCTTCTATCCCTTTCCACACTCGTTCTTCCTATCCACAGAAGTTCCGGTTGCCCGGCGCACTTTCGTCCTCTTATGAGCCTCAGTCGACTGGCAGCGAGGCCCGAAATTCTGCTGACTAGTGGAAGTATTAGGTACAGGGTGTGCTGGGCTGTCGACTCTGCTCAATTTACTACACTACACATATAAGGTAGCTACGCCGGGACCATCCTTAATGGTTAAAGCTCGAGGACAATTTCGCCTGAATGGCGGGCCCGGTTGGCAGTCCCCATAAACGCTGGACCGGGACCGATTATGTATAAATGATTACATTCTGGAATTTCTGATCCTGCGAAGACCTTTTCTCTTAACGTCGAAAACAATTGTGAGAAACCACGTGGGAATGCGGCTCTAAGCGCTGCCTCGCCCTCCCTAGTTGTCAGGGAGGACAAAGTAACACGAGTCCCCCCTTCGCCTGGAGGAGGGGCACCGCCATTTGATGGGGCGCTCCCCTGCACCTAACTGCGATGACTGCCTTGTCTCCCCCAGACTGTTTGGCACATCCTTGTTGAATGCCCCAGTCTGGCTGATCGGGACGAGCGGGATCGCTAGCGCTTAACCATTGTACTCGAGAGGGTTTCGTGTACACAGACTTGCGGAGTATATAACTTTTGGGAGGAGGGTCCTCCACCTTATTTGACTATTGTAGGTCGCATGTTCCTGCGCCGGGAGGAGTCAGGCCTACCCCCGACGCTGGAGCGCACTTCCTTCGTGCTCTTTTGCTTATCTTGTTTTTTTATTTGTTGCTGTTGTTTTTAGCTTGTTCCTGTTTTTTTATCTTTATTTCTTATTTACTTGTTTTTTAATCTAGCCTAGTATTAGTCTGTAGCGTGATTACGGCGACTTTTTCCCTAGTAGGCAGTCGCTAGATGGACTCCTAAAGAAGAATACCCTCTCACCATCTGTATCCCGCAAACAGGCTTTTCCTTTGCCAGGGCTCATCCAAACTACTTCTACCGGAGAGGAGGCTTACTCCTCTCATAGGGCTACGGGTGTGGTAGTTTCCCCCACACTCCTTTCTCTGGAGACGCCTTCGAGCGACTCCGTATTCCTACCAGCGGTAGTCGCTCCTCTACTATCACAGGGAACTGCCAAGAGAGCAATCAAGCGGCCCAAAATTGAACCCTCCCGGGAGCGGTTCAGTAGGGACAACACCCTTAGCCGGAGCAAGATGTAGCAAGGCCAGCTGGCCCGTGCTCCCTACAGTCATGCATTTACCGTTTGCAGGGGGTCGCCATGCGTGACCCCCTTCTCTTTCCCGGTCCATCCGGCCTAAGGGCATCCGGGGGTGGAGAGAACGGGTTCATTCCCCACCCTCTCAAAAAATGAGAAAGGATAGCAAGAAGATGACAAAGAGGACTAAGGATTCCTAACCCTCCACAGCGGCTCAAGAGACGGACGGGTCAACTATCTCTTTGGCAAGCGACTAGGCCAAGATTGGCACGTCCAGCCCTCTGGTGAAGGGGTACATACAAATATCAAAGTTGCAAGTGTGTTGAGCGGAGCTTCGATTCGATTACATATGGGCCCTTCATTGATGGATTACCTGGCGTGTTCGAGACACCTGGCTTCAAATGCTTTCATTTTATTAGCTCTAATGATGGCCGCATGTTGGTCATGTGCAACATGATCCATCAGAAGAAAGCATTAGCTAGCGTGATTGGTAGAGAACCGAAGGTAACCCGTTTCTTGGCGGGAGCCTTCTGGCGAATGTGTCGGGTCCTTCCGAGGTGGCCATGATTAGTGTCCTTCGGAATACTACGTGAATACATTTGTGCTACTTCCGCGGAGGTGCTACTACGTGCCACCGCTTCGGCCAAACGAAGTGTGTCAATTGCGGAAAGCCACACCCTGCTTCTTCGAAACAATGTGCTGCAGATCTCTTAGAGAAGGAAATTATTACCGTTCAGGCTACGGATTGTGTCTCATTTTGTAAAGCTAAGGACTTGGCCCTGGCGCAAGGTCGCTGCAGGGAACGTCTTATACCTCAATTTTAAAAGAGGCGCCCTCTGTTACTCGCTCCTCCAGGCCTAAGCGCACGTCGCTTCCGCACCCATTATAAATCCTTCTGCGGATTCTACTCAACCTGGGCACTCCCCTCGTAAAGCTAGCGGCACAAAAGGTTCACATCCAGCCTCGGCCCCTCTCCAGTGTGACGGTTTCCCGTAAGGCGAAACGGCTATGCGCCTCCACCGAGTCGTCACTCACAGGAGGCAATGCCCCTGGAAGTGGTCGTTAGGTCCTCTTCCGGGGTTCCTAAAGCTGCCCTTCGGAAGGAGGACACCACCAAAGGTGTCATCCTGGTGCTTGGCACGATGAGGCTGTTGAGTTCTTCTCCGGCAACTTCATCGTCGTGAGCCTTTCTATTATTCCTAGAATGTCCGGGCCTTTTACAGCCGACTCTCCGTGGTGATCAGTCGAGTGTCCGACCAACGATTTCAGTGTCGGTGAATTTTGTCGAGCTAGGCTTAGATTCTGGTATGTTTAGAAGTAGGACCGCCGCTCTTCCAGGCACGCATGCGTCTTCACTTAACGGGAAAGCCCCTCTAGTATAGGCTTGGAGTGAGTCAAAATGATTCCGAGCAAGTTCTCGTAGGATCCTCCTCCTGTTTTCCAGGAGAATGAGACCATAATCTCTGACCCCGTGTGCGAGGCGGAGTGCTTTGCGATCTCTTTTTTTCTACATTCTATAGCAGGGATGCTGCTCCGCCAGCATTCACTCCACCTTGTGATGTCGCTTAAGGTAGCCGACTGGACTTTACCTCCTTCAAAGGCGGAGAACCCCTCAACGACAGGTTTGCATTGAGTGAGTTGCTCACCACTCTCGCTTTTTGCGTGGACATGGCCCCTTGTCCTACCGATCTCGTATACCATGCTTTGACACATAGGTGAGTGAGGGATGTCCTTTTGTTAGATATGTTCAAAAAGATTTGGACAGAGGGTATCCTCCCAGACTCATGGCAAATGACTACTGTGCTTGTTTTTCGCAAACCGGGGAGAGATCATTCTACCCCGGCCGGTTTCCGACCAATCTCTGTAATCTCCAGCGTGTGCAAGTTGATGGAGAAATTGGTAAATGTTAGACTAGCTTTTTTTTTCTGTTCCGCGGAGGGCACCTGTTTTCCATACAGTGCAGCTTACACAAGTTCTACTCGATGTCAGATGCTCTGCTCCGAGTGTAAAATGCCGTCTCAGTCTTGAGACCATCTATCGTAGATAGCAATACGCCATGGGATTTTCTATCTGGAGAAGGCCTATGTTACCGCATGGTGTTACGATATCATGGAGACTCCACGCGATGGGGGCGAGGGAACGCCTCCCAATCGTTATTTTTTAGTTTTTGCGAGATGATAGATTCCGCATACGGTGGGTGGAGCCTTCTCCGGCCCAATAGAGCAGGAAGAGGATGTCCTGCAGGGAATTATCTTCAGTGTCACGCTCTTTGCTCTGAGAGTCAACGGTATCAACTCGGTGCTGCCGAAAGATGTTCTCACTACGCATTATTTGGACAACCTTTCGATCTCTTTGTGGTGTGGCCCAGTTGCGAACTCTGAAGCACAAAGACTTCGGTTTTCATTGGCCACGACCAAAGTGGGGCACTTCTGGCGCCATCTACAACTCAACCCAGACTTATTCCTAAACGGGGTTCGCCTGGAAGTGGTGGATTCGCACCGTTTACTTGGTCTTGTTTTCGACCGATGCCTCACCTGCTAGACTCATACTCACAGCCTTAGGGATTATTGTACCCGCACCTTGTACATTTTTGGTTCTGTGACGTTCAGCACCTGGGGTGCTAATAACGCTACTGCCTTCTTTTCTATCGTTCATTTGTTTCTTCGAAGCTTGACTATGGATGTGAGTTTTATGCATCCACAGCCGAGCATGTATTGCGGAAGGGTGACTCGATCCACCGCACCGTTCTCCTCCTGGCGACCCGTGACTTCCGCTCGTCCCCCAGTCAGACCCTACTTGTCGATTCTGGGAAAATGCCACTCGCGGCTCTCACTGCATCCTGCATCCGCAGCTGATCTTTACTGTGCCTATGCCGCTGAGAGACACCATTCATACCCTAAGCCCTTTTGGTTTAGGGCTAGGAAACTCCGAGAGCTCGGTTTAGCTTTCGGCCCGGTGGTGCCCCTTGGTCTGACCAAGACGCCACCCTGGAGGGTACCACCGTTGAATCTTTGTCGCCACGCCTCTCCTCTAAAGCTTCTACAGAGCCGGGAGTATTGCATTCCTCCTTTTTGGAGCACATTTTATGTCATACTGGATTCGTGCCATTGTAGACGGATGGCTCCAAGCCCCAGGATGAGTTCTGTTTCCACCCCTCATCTCCTCTGCCAGCGCTGCGGCTGTCGAAAGACCGAGCTGGTTGCAATACGCTATTCCGTACGAGAGAGAACACGTCTTGGATGGTTATTATAGCGACTCACAAAGCTCCTTAAGTGCTCTCTGGGTCACTGAAATCTCCACACCCACTTGTTCCTAGTATCGGCGACACCACGGTTGCCGCAAGCCAGCTGGATCTCGGTCGACATTATCTTGTGCTAGGTTCTTGGACATGTGGGAATTGCGAGGAACGAGCGCGCCGATGAGGACACCAAAGAGTCCGCGAGGACTGAGCAACTTGACTATCTTTTCGCTCTCCCTCACACCGATTACCTGGTAAGAATCATTGCAACCTTCCGGGGTGCTTGGCAAAAAAGATGGGAGACAGCCGAGTGTAACTTAAAGTTGCGTGCCACGACCGCTCCCATGAACCTGCCCCAATGCCGCGACGGCTTCAGGTCCCTTTCCGTCGTCTTTGAATTGGACACACTCGCGAGACTCTCCGCCATTTGATGGAGCGCTCGCCTGTGCCTTACTGCGACGACTACATTGTCCCGCGGACTGTTCGGCACATTCTTGTTGAATGCCCAGTCTGGGTGTACTTCACACATTTTACCTGCCACGGTATCAGTGGGGTCGCTACACCTTGTCCCTTTTACCCGGGACGGCTGTGTGCACACAGACTTGTGAACTATTTGACTTTTTGGAGGAGGTTGGCCTCCTCCATTTTATTTGACTTTCTTTCTGGTAGGTCGCATGTTCATGCGCCGGTGGGAGGCGGGCCTTTCCCCTACTCCGGAATGCTTTGCTGTCTTCTTTTTTTTCTTTGTTCTCTTCTCTTTTTTCTTTGTTCTCTTCTCTTTTGTCCTTTTTTGCGAACTTTAATATAATACTTGATTAGAATCTTAATTTTGGTGAGTTATCCCCTTGAAGCAGTCGCCAGATTGGCGCTTAAAAAATGGTGGATGAGGAAAACCACAAAAGCACTACTTCTGCCGGTAGAGGGTCTTCCCTCGAACAATTTTTTGTCCGGCAAAGAGCTTCACCTTTGCCATTATCGGAACCGCCCTCGGGCACCTCCAACTATGTGATGAAGGTGCCCCCGACCACCTAGACTCAACTTCAGCACCAGTGCCGCCCCCTCTTTCTCTTTCACAGTGACTCGCAGTGAAGGGAGCGAGACTTCCTCCAAGACTGAGCATAGTGTTTCGGAGATGCGGGACCGTTCAAAGGAGATGAGAACCCCTATCCTGAACCCGACCCGCCTGCCAAAGCTTTTGAGGCGGAGGGAGGAAAAGACGCGTGGCGAGCCCAACCTTCCCCAATAAGCCCTCCACTGCGAAGAGCCTTCTACGGCCAAAACTCCCTGGAAGCGTACGGCCATTCCCGTAACGGTCTTCACCTCGAAGAGGGTCTCCGCATCTCCCCCATCCTCCCCTGGAGGACAGGACTTGCCGGGGACTCCGGGTCAACTTAGAACAGCTGCGGAGGCTCGACTTCTCACGTTCTCCGTTAGTTATTTTTCTACAGGAGACCATTCTAGGCACCTACCCTCTGCCTACCTTCCCGGTGTATAAGGGGTTTGCGACCCCACCATCACGGGATGGGGCTCGGGCAGCAAAATGTGCGATTTACACCCGGCATAATGTCTCCGTTGTTTTACTTGAATACCTACTTTTAGGCGGTGTCGTTGCAGCTACAGTTGAATAGGTATACTTTTATTTCTGTGTATATTCCCTAGTTAACCGACTTCAACACAGGAAGTGTGGGGGGAGGGATTTCCGCCGCACCCCTTTCTCCTCCTCAGCCCATATCAGCAACCATAAGGTTTATTATACCCGCGCCATGGACATTCTTCGTTTGATGACGTCCAACACTGGGGTGCTGAGAGGGCTACACCCTTGTTTCATCGTTCCTTCGTTCGCTCAAAGTTTATCTAGAGATGCAACTTTTACGCATCCGCAGCCAAGCGCGAATTGCGGAAGGTAAACACCGTCCATCACACCGGTCTCAGTGCCTTCCGCACGTCTCCTATTGAGTGCCTGCTTGTCGATTATCGGAGATGCCAATTGCCTGCGCCGTACATACAACGTGCATTAAGTGCTTGGACGCGTGGGCCCCGCGTCTCCCTCAGTCGCCAACGGCTTTTATTGTATCCATGGGGTACCGGGGAACTTCGGCAAGGATTAGACACAAAAGCTCAGGAACAAAAGGAGAGAAGCTGTGTGGTTGGAGTAAACTCAAGGAGAGCTCAATAAGCCCATGGGGCACGGTGAGTCTGCTACAAGCGAGAGTGAGATCGCGGGACTTGGGTCTCCGTGAGTTAGCCTGGTATGACCCCGGCTGAGACTCGCCAGCATCACTTCTTTAGGGCGGAAACGGTAATTTGCTGAGGCCCAGTAACCGAGGAGGTTTAATGTGAAGTTTGGTGAGAGGTAGAGTTTGCCAGACGGCAAGCCATTGTGCATTAAGGATCTTCACATGTGAAAGGAGATCATAGGATGAAAGGGAGACTCGTAAATATTATTGATTCTGTTTAATTCAGGAAACTCTTTAGAAACTTACTGACGAAATGCCTCTGATGGATTTCGCGGGGGGGTAGGGTTTGAATAAAATAACGTTGAAAATCAAACTCAGGCAACTGCAACTTCATGTGTTCCTTTCCTCTGTAGCGATGGCTTAAAAAACGGCAGCCAGAATATCAGTGGGACTACGATATGGTGTGGGTTGCCCACTACGACTTCGTAGCCGGTGGTTGCGCTGCTTTCGTCAATTTCAAGGTCCGATCGGTCAACTGCGACCTCAATCTCCCCTTCATTTGTGAATCTGGTAAGGACAAAGGACCAGGAAAACTCCTTTGTTATTGATCTCGTTTCATAATTATTATCATTTATCCCTCCCTTTTTGATAGATTCAGACGAGATCATTGACGCGAGTGCCTGGGTTTCGGACTCGTTGGTAATCGCTGCTGTAGCTGCAACGGTAGGTTGCCTCCTGCTGGTCGTTGCCTGCCTCTCCTGCTGGGTGTGTAAGTCAAGACAGCGTCGCAAGGAACGAATAATTCGCCGAAATTCGATCCGAGCCTCTATCCGATCCAACAGATCGGTTCTCTCAACCTCCAGTGGTGGATTCAGCGACTCTGGGCACAGGCGAAGGATTATAGAGGTGAGAGGGAAGGGTTTTTGTCCCCGAAATGGCCGGCTCGAACTAATTCCACATTCTCTCTCATTGAGGTGCGATAGATAGTTCTAGTTTCGATTGTCATTGGTCTCCCACACATAAGCCAAGATGTTAATGAGTTTAAGTAAGGAAATAATAACATGAAAATATAAATTGTTGACAGCGTTCGAACCGCTGACCCCTTGCTAGGAAGCAACATGCGAGCTGACCTATCCATTCGGCCATCCTGAAGTGGGGGCTTTATTCAATTTGAGCTTTTAAGGCCCCGCGTCTTTTCAGAGCGCCAACCACTATCAGGAGGAGGTGACGTTTCGTCCCTATACTAGTGCTATTTCAGAATTTAATAAAAGTAGATACAAATTCTTATACCAGTGAATAAGCCTGGTATGACCCCGGCTGAGAAGAATATTTATTATTCATTTCTGTATACATCAATTGTTCATAACCTCTGTTCATAAGTTCGTGTTCTTGGGGACAAGAGTAGGTTTTTTGTCCTTATTTCAAGCTAATCATTTTTTTTTATTTCCTATTCACGTATTTATGCATCCCTTATAATTCCTTCTTTTAGGAACCGAATATGGCCCAGCCCACGAAAGGGACTGGATCCCGAACCGGGAGTACGGAGATGATCGGAAGTGAAGAAGGGGCAACAGCCAACGGAACCCTTAGGTCGACGATCCTGAACGACTCCTTCAACTCCATCGCCAAATCCAACTTCTCGGACGATGATGACCCCAGCTACGTTGTCTATGAAACGACGCAGAGCCCCCCACCCCACCTCTTCCACGGTCCCTTAGACAACAGGTATGCTGATGTGCTTCCCGATCGGTCCATTTCGTAGGCCTATGAGTGACTCTGGCCCTTTCCCGGTCATCGTATTGAAAGCCTGGCAAAGGCGGGTTTTGTTGTGCTTTCAATATGATTCACAGTTTGTCATGTGCTTTCATGCTGTTTCACAGTTTATGTGCTTTCATGCTGTTTCACAGTTTATGTGCTTTCATGCTGTTTCACAGTTTGTTATGTGCTTTCACGCTGTTTCACAGCTTGGCATGTGTTTTCATGCTGTTTCACATTTAGGCATGTGCTTTCAAGCTGTTTGAGAGTTGCGGTGATGCAGTAAGCCTTCGATGGATTACTTTTAGCAAGTCGTCTCGTCGGGCCGGGAGTAGCAAAGGAGAACCGCTGTTTGAACTAAAGGGAAGCGACGTTCGCTCCAATCTCTCGGGGTCTCTTCGAACTTTAATAAGACAAATTCTTATCCAAGGAATCAAGTCAATCTGGGAAAGGATATTAAAATGGGTCACAAAAAAGATCACGAGAGACAAATGAAAGCTTGGGAGCTTTTTCAGACAATTTTTATTGGAGAGGGTAATAAAGAGAGCATAATGAAGATATTACGAAGAAGACAGGGTACTAAAACATTGAAAATATACCTGTAAGCGAATAATGTCGAAACAGTATAACCTAAACACAATGCTGGAAAATAATCACATAACCAACAAAGACATGCGTAAACTTACATATGCATACGAAAATTCATATATATGGTATAACCAGAAATAAATATACATGCGTAGACCTACACATATGGATACATATGAACATCCATGTGCACATACGTTTGGTTATATATGTACATGACTGTACGCGTATTTCCCTAAAACTATAAAGTCACCCGAGGCGGTAAGGTCGTGGATGAGGTTCTAGAATAAACTCAACGAACAGCAAGACCTCGAACGGCGGGCCAAGCAGACATGGGCCATATAAGATTCCTATATCTGGCTCTGGCGGAGGAGGGCAGTGCCCAGCGGGCAGGCGCGACAAAGGCGGGCCTTGATAGACCCAGCAGCCCGATGCAACCAGCCTCGCCGAAACCGCATGTCTCACTGTTTTGAGCCGTAGTGGACGCGCGTGGCCGTCGCGCAGCCACGATTGCTCAAAACAAATTGTCTTTCTGGCCTTCTTTCTTTCCCAGACTGCCCCTCTCCTTAACAGACTGGGTCTCCTAAGTCATATCTGACACAAACATCAGCCGAAGAGACCGGATAACTGACAATGAAACCAATGTTCGGACACGAGCTGGAGCCGACGACGACGAAGGGAACAGAGTTAAATGAAAATTACGATGTTCACCATGAGGGAAAACAAAATAGATGATATCTTGGACCAAGCCCTTTTGAAAGCCAGATTTGAAGCCATTTAACGCATTCTGTGCACATTTCGTCCATGAGTGTGATCTCATTTAATTACTAAGACGTGTCGCTGACACTCCACCCCATTGCAGAGGGAAGACGCCTTGTCCCTGATCGTGACACTCCATTCGACTACCTAAACTTGGAAAGAGAAGTTGTGCCCATAAAATATCCCATAGGCCTTCGCGAGCCTCAATTTCCCTATAATACGCGAAACCCGAATCACGCACCCATTTCATGCAAGATTCATACCATCAGACCCAAAACATGCGCTCAACTCCATTCGAGTTACTCCGATGAATCCACCCCAACCCCCGTAACTAGCACCTTCTCTATCCCCTTAGCAACAAAACGATCCACATACACGTAACACACCCATCCATCTAATCCATTAAAACTAGCAAAAGAAACATCCTTCACACGCCACGTGCTCCGGTGCGATCACCACATAAAACACACGAGTACCCCGCCGGCGTCCCGCAGAGAACTTTCCTGTCTCTCTTCGCCGTTAGCACCAACGATATCACTTTGGGGCTGTCAGATGTTCTCTCCACACTCTTTTCTCACTCCGTTGTACCTCTGATGCCTACCTTAGAGTGCCGATTCTATCAAGCTTTGAACCGCATCTCTCCTTAAGACGAAGGGCAGGGGGTTCGGGTGTCTATGGCCAGGACTAAGGTGGTACACTTCTGCCGCCTTACACGGCTCCACTCCGATCCGGACCTGTCCCTACATTAGTCTCACTTGGACGTGGTAGGGTCGCACCGTTTCCTTGTTCTTGTTTTTGAATGAACCTTTTCCCCGGGGAGCACATTCATGTACCTGCTGCATACATATCTATCGCTCCGTGGCGTTCCGCACTTAGAGTGCTGATAAAGCTACTATTATATTTCACTGCCTTTTTGTTCACTCTAAGCTAGACTATGGATTTGATCTCTACTCATCCATAAGCAAGTATCTATTGAGCAAGGTGTGTTCGATCCACTTAATCGAACACACGGCTTGCTAAAATTCAAGAACTCAGTAATAGTTACTTCGAGTCATTTCAGAAGATGCGTATAAGGCGTGTTTTACTGACCTGCCGAAACGACGGAAACAGGGCATTGACTCAAGAGAGAATTATTTTGAAGGTAGCAAGTATTTGTTTTTATTTTTCCTTGGTCCCGGAACTTTCTGGACAAAGGTAGTACAACACCTGAAACACTGCTTTCGTACTTCATGGATCACATGCTGGTTCCAAATTCGAATGGGAGCTTTCATACTATCTACCTCCTGTTTGAAGCCGACTTGGCTCTTCCGGGAGCTGCTTTCGTCTTCACGTTCGAGTTGGTTGCAATATACTGCTCGGTACATGGAATTACGCACCATGCCCGATTAGGGAACCGATTTGTAATTCGTGGCGACCTAGTGCGCTAAGCCAGGAAGGTATTGGGGACACTCTGAATCCCCCAGTTTGCAGTATCCGTGACGCTATGGCTGCTGTGAGTCAGGAGAATGTCTAGATTATCTTCTGCGGTTCCTGGACATCTATTGGTTGCGGGAAATTAGCACGATGACGAGGATGGACAGTGCTTTTGCTTCTCCCCACCATTCTTACTCCATGGCAGGAATCAGTACAGTCCTTTGGGCTGTATAGTAAAGAAGATGAGAGACGGCGGGTGGGAATTGAAATGTTGAGAGTGCCATTTCACCTCGCCTATTTCCCTGGACCTACACCACAATGCCTCGATATCATCAGGTCTTTTCTGTCTCCTTTAAATATCGGACCCAGTCGCGTTACGCAGCGTCAATGTTGGAGCGCTACCTTGAACCGTTCGGTTAATATTGCTTGGTCACCCAAACGGTGACTTTTTTTCTTTGAGAGTCTTACTCTGGGGGAGCTTTGTGAGCGGTGTTTGTCTCAGGACCATGACACACGGGATCGTTACCGACTCTCCCTAGTCTTTAGAGGGAACTCCTGCACGCTGACATGTGGTGTGATTGAGTTTTAAGAGGAAGTGGGTCTCTTCCACATTATTTATTTAAATTGTTGGTGGCCTGCTCAGGCCTTCCTTCGGCACCTGAGCGTGCCGTTTTCTGCCTTTATCGGTGTCGGAGGGCGGTCTGTCTTTTTTAAGGTAGCTTTAGATAGGATTGTTTTTGCTTTCAGCGGCTGTGCCCTTGATGGCGGCTGCTAGATGAACACACTAATTAAAAAAAAATTACGCTCCCCTTGGCATCAAAGGCCAGACACGGGTCAACCCATTTTCGTCAAGGTTGCTGCCCTAGGAGATGGCCCCGGGCCAGGGGCAATTAAAGCAACTATATAACGGAGCTGACGCCATTGAAGTCATTTGAAGCAAGAGCGAAATTTCTCTCTCCAGTCAGGGTCACTTGAGTGGATCGTTTTATTAAAGGGAAACAACAATAATCGCCGAAGGCATTTGAAATTATATTACTGTTTCTAGGTTAGATATACTCGTAGTCCTTAGAAGTTTATGAGTTCGCTAACAAAAATCTAAATGTGAATTTATACAGAGTAAATCTCAAACCGAGGCTATCTTTTTTAATGAAATCGAAAACCAACGAGACCATCTGCACAAAATTTGTAGGGAGAGATCCGTGAAGAAAGTGACGATGGTAGAGGAAACGAAAATGTGTGGAAGAGATAGTGCCACAGTTCCTTCTTTGTAGCAAGACCTCGAGCTCGAACTTGACGTAAAGGTGTTACGAACCGCGTGGTAATTTTTTTCCAGGTTCGCCTATGACCCTCACCTCGAAAACCACAACGCGAATTTGGTGGCAAAACCGACTTTTGATCTCGCCTACCAAAACAAGGCTTTTCGGGACACCTCCACTTTCGCCTCCACCGACACCTCTGCAGGGGGGTTCGAGTCGGTCGAACCCTCCCATTTGGACTGGGCCGGGTCACATTCGAATTTGCCCGGGTCGAGGTCAGTTGGTTTATTCTTGTGGGAGGGGTTCCCCCCCTCCCGTCCACCGATAGTAGTACTGTTCAGGTGGAAGGTGAAGGGATCGGTTGGAGTAGTGAAGTTAGTTGCTGCATTGGTTGGCGTGGGAAACTTATTTCCCGGGGGGAGGGATCTCGATGTTCAACGTCGGATCCCCCTAGCATTTTTGTCTCCAATTGCTTCCGGGGGAGCGCCCGGCTAGTATGGGTTCCACAACGTAAAGGTCATTTAAAATCTGTGATTTGATGGCCTCGGCTGTACGTTCATGTGTGTGTATATTCCTGCATGTATCGATGTGTGCATTAACGCATGTGCGTAGAATTTGTAGCGATTGGCTTTATAAAGTAATCTTAGATTTCATAATACCTAGATGTTTTTTTGTTAATTTCTGTTAGTTGCTAATTGTAGCTTAACTTTGCTGAGTTTAACATTGAAAACCAAGACTTAACTGACTTACAGCTATTTTAATAACCCCTAAAGCTATTTGATCTGGCAGAACTACCTAAAATGCTCGACTGCTTTGCCACCTAAACCCCCCGTTTGCCACCATGGTTGACTTTTCTTGAACCCAATGCGTTATTTCACCGTTATTTTCAGTTGCTCTTCTTTTCTGCCGAGAGGGGGGATAGCCCCCGCCAAGCAGAATAGCTTTAACGCCAGTCGTCCGAGGTTGTCATACCCCAATAGCATTCTACCACAATATATCCCGAGACCGTACCGGAGGAATCCTCCGGCGTTTTTGTCGTACTCTGATATTCACGACGAGAGGTACAGTACCATACGGCTCTATGTGCAGATTTCACCTTAAAAGCGGTTATGTCTGTATATATATAGAACTAAAGAACTTCACGGTCGCACCTTAAAATTCATGCGACGTGTCAGCATGGCGACTCACGTCATGGTTTACGCTTTTAAAAATTGTGATGTACAGCGCCACCTTTGTCACTTCGAAAAGATAAGTCTGAGGAGGGATGAGTATTCGAATCACTGAGTTGGGTGATATATATATATATATATATATAAGCCATGGCTTCGCCTGCTACCAGCCCTCGGGCTGTTGGCCTTCGGTCTATTTGATCAATCATCTCTATCCACCTCACCACCATTGATTATTAATTATACAATTTTAATTACTTTGTTATTAGTTTATTTAATATTTATACACTTTCTTTTAACACTTAGTTGATTATTTAAATCATTAAATACTTTGTTCATTTACTGTACTTTAGTTAGTCCAGCTATCAATATTAATTTAAATTTAAATCACGTATTTCTTACTTTGTTAATTTACACTAAGTCATTTAATACATTCTATTAATTTATTTTAAATTAGGTTGTTTCTAATATCTAGTTTTTAACTAGTTCAGAGTAAATTAGGTTATTAGTTTTGTACTATTACTATACGCACATTGATCACTTTTTTCACTTCCGCTGATTAAATTTTCATTTTGTCATACATTATTTTATTTATTCAATTCACTTTTGGGCTCGTTATTATTATTTTATCCACTCAAACTTCTCGTCACTTAACACTTCATTTCGATTTTTTGTCACTTTTCCGCATTAATTATTTTATTTCAGATTTTCTTCTGACCACATTTAATACTTCTGAAGGTTGTCATGTTCACTGTGTGTACACACGTTGCTGGCATGTACATCATGCCCTTTAAAATCAGCGCTGCTACTTCCTCGGGTGAAAAGGGTCCCTCATAGGTCAACTTGTACTCCCCTTCGGCGATGCCATGCAGTAGTTCTGGGTCCTCTTTTTGGGGCGGACACAGGGCGAACCGAAAAACTTGAGGCTCACGTCCTCACCGTCGAAGAAGTACCCTTTTTCGAGTACCTCCTTGTCGGTGAGGAGGACCTCCATGTAGTTATTTTCATGTTCTTCGTCCGTGGTTATTTGTTCCTTGTTTTCTTCCTCTGCTTTCTTTTTCTTCTTTCCTTTTCTTCTTCTCTCCTTTCCTCGTTTCTTCCTTTCCTTCCGAAGTTTCTTCTTTTCCTTGCTTAGTCTTTTTGGACTCTTCCTTTGGGCACTGCTTCATCTTTCTATGGTTCTTCCTGTTGAGGCACGTCGATGAAGTGAATATTCTGCCGAGGGCGGAGTTTCTGGGAACCAAACCTTTTTCTTACTTCCATTTATCACCAGAAGACGGTTAAGTTCTTCAGAGAAAAAGCCGAGGTTAGCCAAGTTTGTCAGATGAGCGTAAACGACCATAGCTATGATTTCTCTACCCTCCTTTGGCATCACCAGCTTTGGGGTGTTGGTTCTCTCGTTCTGCGGGGGTCGTTGCTTCAGCGTAGTTCCTTCTAGTTTTTGCTTCTTTTTCTTTTTTGATGCTTTCTCGCTTAGCACGGAAGGCTTCATTGCGGATGGGACACTTCAAGGCCAAGGCCCGGTGATCCTCTTCACAGTCAATGCATTTTTGTTTTTGTTCTCTGCATTCTTTCCAACCGTGCCCAAAATTGGCACAGTTAGAACATGCTACTTCAGTCTCCGTGCAGTCCTTGGTATGGTGTTTAGACCCTATAGCACTTGTAACAGCAGTCGATAGGTATGAACTCTTCGTTGTCTATTTGCTCGGTTGATACCCTTAGGTAAAACTCAAGCAGTCCTTCCGTTTTCGCCCTTTTCGTCATTTCTATACTGGAGAAAATAACTTTCACGATATTATTCCCTTTTCCAAATTTTTTCAATCTGGTGATGGCAGCTCATGGTTGTTTTGAAGTAAGTTCTTTCTTAATTTCATCGCACGAGTTATCCATGAGGAGTGGGTCTAAACGAGGTAGGATGACCGTTCTCTCCACTAGTATTTCTTGTGGAATTCTAGCCTCAAGCCCGATCTTCTGGAGGTGCATCTTCGCTTGGCCCGACACCAGCGGCTCCACATCATCCATGGTGTGGCAGATAGTGGCATAGCCGGTATGGGTGTCGATGAGCCTAATGAGGAGGACGTCGATATTGCGGAAGATCGTTTGGATCACGGCCGTTCTCGAAGGTTCCCCCCACCCCCAGATAGTGCGGAGGGGAACTCTCTTGCAGTCTTGGGGGGCCGACCCCATGGGCTCCTCCAGGTAGTGGGCTCCTCTTCCTGTGTGCATCCTCCTTCTGCTCGTGTAGAAAGAAGTTCCCGTCACACGAGCAAATATATGATTGTCTGGTTATGCGTCTTCAGAAGTTCTTAATTTACTCCGCCTTTGCTACGACCAGACATGATGAAAATCTCGAAAATCGCAAAAGGGGCAAAGAAAATTCAGGAATTTCATCTTCGTTCTTTGATGCCTTTTATAGGTCGGAGTCAGAGTACGGCCCTCTTTCTTTTAGCAGAAAAGGTGCAATACTCGCTCCGAGCTGGTTCGTTGTACCTTCAGGTTCGGGCCCATCTCTTTGGTGAGAAAATCCTCCAGAAGCTTCAGGCAAGGAAAATCCGAGTTTTTTTTCTGAGGATGGTAGTGTTTTCAACAAGGATCTTTCGTGTAATTTGTTCATTGTAGGTGTGCTTTGATTCCTCCTTGCAAGTGCATTATTGCTAGGCGTCGGTTGAGGGTGGTGGTGGTCATATTGGTTGTTTGGTTGAGGCTTGCAGTCCTCATGGGGGGCATTCAAATTTGTGTGTGTGTGTATATATATATATATATATATATATAAGTACAGATTTATACTTACACAAAAATGACTCTTAGAAACAGGTAATGATGTCTTTTTTTGTTGACAAAGTTTCGTGAGGATAAGAATAACCATAATATTTTGTAATTTTATTCAATAGTCTCCTTCAGCTTCGATAACGGCTTCTATGCGATGTCTGAATCGCCTACATGCTAGGATCAGGTGGTTCTTGTTCATATTGGACATTACTCTGACTATGGAGGCTCTTAGGGATTCTTTAGTGTTATGAGGGTGCTTATTGACCTCTTTCTTAACTACGCTACATACATAGTATTCCATTGGATTGAGATCTGGGGAGCTAGCAGGCCAAATTCCAATTAATTAAGTGGTTATTTTCGGACATATGCACAAAAAACGCACTATTATTTACAGCTCTCCTAACATTGATTAATATATATATATATATATATATATATATATATTGTTATATTTCAGAGCAGAAGAGGCATTTTTAAGTTTCTTGATAACTTTTTTCGATTTCATAAATTTCTATCCCTTAAATTAAAGGGGAAATAATAAATAATAACGGTAAATAATGATTTAGAATGATCTTTATGATCGCCTTTCTTTTAAGGGATAGTCATTTATGAAATTTTAAAAAGTTATCAAAAACTTAAAAATGCCTCTTCTGCTGTAAAATATAACAATTACTATATACAACATGGCCTCTTTATAAAATATGTGTTCGGAAATAAAGTAAGACTTTTTATCCCTGGATAAAAAGTCCTGTCATGATGACCATTGTTTGAAATTTTTATATTGTAGCATAAAAAAATCTTTACTTGCTGATTATTAGAGAGATAGGTTGAGAGAGGTGGTCTAAGAGGGGTTAAATGTTTAGGGAACATATAGAGGACTAAGGGGGGAAGAAATGGGGAGAGGTGATGGGGTAAGGGGAGGAGTAGATGAGGTGATAGGGGTAGAGGAAGGGGAAAATGGAGGTGAGAGGGAAGAGATGATCACAATTTTTTGGGAAGATTAAAGAGGCCGAATGGCTGATCATGAGTGCAGCGAAGCGCAAGTTTCCTCCGTTGGGGGGAGTGGCAAAGCTATGGCTTGTATAATATATATATATATATATATATATATATATATATATATATATATATATATATATATATATATATATATATATAATCATTTTTATTTTTTATTCAACGTTTGTTTGAACTTTGTTGTTAATCTTTTTCCTTCCCTCTTTCAGTCCTGAGTATGAGCCTCTTTTAGGCATGATCCCGGTCTTACCCAAGTCGGGGAAAATGGGGTAAATTTCGATTTTTTTTCTCGATTTTTTTGCTTATATTCCTTAACTCGGGAATGTTGTAAATAGTCCCCGGATTGCGCCCTTCATCGTGCTTTGTTCGTGGGTATTAACGCAAAATTTGGTTCTCTGTACATAGTATGCAACGCTTCTTTATTTGCCCTTTTGGCAGGATGGAAAAGAATGAGTGCTTCGGTCAACGTGGTGGGGCACAGTGTCTGAGAGAGCGAGTTGGAGTATTTTTTTATCTTGGCGTTTTTCATTGCTAAGGTTGGTGAGGGAGGTTGAAGCTGCTGAAATGTAGGGTAATAGAATCGTTTTTTCACGGGTTTTTAAGTGCTCAAGCAAACGCTTGACTCCCTGTACATACTTAATGGTGAAGGAAGCTTTTGTAAATAAATGGCAAAATGTTTGAGTGAGGTTTATCCTTTTGTGAAATTCTCTTCGGGGGGTTGTTTGAATCCAAGCTTTATTAGCTTCGCTTCTTTTGTATTTCTATTCCCCTCGTGTCATTTGTTCACTAAACAAGGGGAGCTTTTTTCTGTGGTAACTCTAGTAGGAAATTTCCACTGCTGTTTCCTCGTCAGTGATGCCAATTTTATTTTGCCTATTGTGTAAATCTACCCCTTGTATTCGAAGATACACACACTCGGATCATCATCAACCGCTTCCCCACCAGGTAGGGTTGGCCATTGCGCTCGCAGGAGGAAAAAAAATGGCGTGCGCGGTTTCCAAGGGCAGCGGCCCGTATTCGGGTTTAGTAACCTTTAAAATTACTCACAGAATGACGGTATGAGTGTTGTTCCTGTCGCACATACTGTCGGTATGCTCTGGTTGTGAATTTCCTTATTCAAAAGCGATGTAGGATACGAATACTTCGCCCTGATAGATATAACGAGTGATCACAATAAGAATGAAAAATGCATTGAGAGGAAGAGGACAACAGAAACTTAGACGGAGGAAAGTAGAAATAAAATATTTAAAAAATCGTGCAAAAAGTGTCTAAAAAAATGGACGTAGAAGCCATACTTTTCTTTGTACTGATCAAGCCTTGGCTCACTTGTACTTAATGAGGCAATTGGCCTGTAGTGATCACATGGGTTCACTAAAGCCCCCCCATCACCTCAGTGTTGATTGGGAAACGTTGAACAAAGACTCGTCTGCAAAAAAAATGACTTTTGCTCCCAGAAAACTCCATTAGTTGTGAACTGGAACTGAACCAGTGACTTTAAAGTGACCATTACGTTACAACTGGGCCCAACTTTCTTCTATTGATTATTTCTCCAATTAGCCGATGCCACTTCTCTGACATTCTCGATAATGTGCAATTGTTCTGCGGGTTTGCTACAAGCACTCACATCCCCAGTATTCTGGGTTAAGATAGGTGTATATTTAGGGGATCACTGCCCATGAAACCGTTATGGCCTTATAAAGCAGTCAGTCCTGGGTTACGGCATAGCCGAGTGGAAAAACACTCCCCCGATTAAAGTGAAGGTAAGTAACATCGTATGTGGTAAGTCACGGAATGGAGTCCCGACCCGCGTCGACTTTTAAGCCGTTGCCATACGCTGTAAAAAGCTGTGGTTCGGATTCCACGTTAAACTGTAGGTCCAGTAAATTCTTTCATCAATATTTTGTTTAAAACGTTCGTTCAGCTTTTTTAATATCTTTTTAATATTACTGAAATAAGCGAAAATGTGCTTGTTGCTTATTATGAAGACTAATTTTAATTAATGGGAGCTATGGTATTAATTACGGTAGGTATTTTATATCTGATATTCTTTTTAACCAATTTCAGTATTGATGGCGCTTGTACAAATCAGTGGATTATTTGGATTTTGTGTCCCGCTTTACTGTGTTTATGGTATAAACTTTAAAAGATGCCCTCGTTGGTTTATGCTTTCTAGTTCTAAGCGAAAATTGTGCGTATTTCCGTTTGTAAAGTTTAGCTGTGTTTTCTTAGCCTCAGAATATATTATTCTCGCCATGCTTTTTTTTTGTCTTTCATTCTCCGTTGTTACCAGTCTCTTTTGCTTATCCCCCCTCCCACTGGTAACTAACAGGTTCCTTATAAAAAAGTGTACAAGGAAAAATGATTGCATTCTGTCTGGAGTGGATGGATGGTGATACGAAATCTCGTGGACGCGGCTCAGATTCATGCTCTGGTGGTTCCCAAATATGGCGATTTAATTTTATTTCAAAAATGATTATTATTCCATCCGCATTACCTCCACAACTGTCCTAAAAAAAAGTGGTCGGTGCGCATCACCGCAACTCAAAGTACCCTTCCCATTCTGTTTATACCCATTTTAGTTCAAATGCAGCCAGCCTTATTTGTCGTGGGGCTTCATAGGTGTGGGGGAAGGGGCACATTACGCTGCAGCATCTCATGCCGTCAGGTTTCATCCCCGGGCAGATGGGACTCCAAGGTTGCGCCCCCATCACACGCACACACCCGCCATACACTTCATGTCCCTCATCAATGTAGTTGTCAGCCCGTCCCTTTAAAGGGGAGGGGACCCCTTTTGGCCCCCAATGAGTAAGGCGATAGGATTCCTACGCCTCGGAACCGGGTTCGATTCCCGGCGTTAGCAGACGCAATATTTTTCAGTATCGTAGAAACCCCGAGTGCACATGTACGCAGTTTCATTTTCGATATGGTTGCCTTTCACTTGTGTTGTGTGCGAATGAAGGGAACATCACTCTTCTCTCTAAATGTGCCCTCCGACTTGCATGTGATTGTCATTTTGATTTTTATGTGCATTTCATTATACAGCCGTAAGATTCCACCAAAATTAAAGGGACTGGTGCATCCTAAATGCTTATGGTGTGTGTGTGTGTGTCCTGAAAGTTCAATGCCACTCTCCACCTCTCGGTTTGGAGTTTTTGCTTTTCACTTTTCCCCGAGGGTTGTGGCGCGAATGAACCATTTCCACTAACTAATAGTTATTCTCTTTACAGCACTCCTTCTAGTTTCCGCGACCGGTCTCTTGGAGGTTCTGCCACACAGTTAGGAGCAGTTTCACCCCCTCTGGATCCGCTGAGAGCCGAGAGAAATATCCATCTCACGGCCACCCTTCCTCGAGACACGGCCCCGGAAATCAAATTTGCGTTGCCAGACAAAACCTCTCGCTCAGTTCCCATAGCAACTTCTCAGCCAGCCCCCATAGTTCCCCTAGAAACGTTATTTCCATCGATCCCCCGTGAAAGCGAAGCTTGCCTTCCTCCCTCACAGGGGCGCCATCGCAGCATCCTTCCTGAAGACTCCACGGACGCGACAGATTTGGGCGCTGTTTCCTTGGATCCCACGAGGAAGGAACTGTTTCAAAGTCAACCACTGGAGACGTCCATGTAATTGATGGATATTTTAAGAACGTTTAGCGTCCTCTTTAACCCTTTGCTGGGTCTAAACAAGTGCGAAAAGGTGCAAAATATGACTGAATAGATAGCACAATTTTCCATTGGGAAACTGTGGTTGGGGGTGGGTTGCTCCCCCTCCAGGTTTCCGTTAAAGCAGACAAAACCTCTCGGTCAGTTCCCATAGCAACGCGGTTTAGATGAGCAGATTGCCGCTTAGTGAAGAGAGACTGGATAGTGGACAAATCCAGTGGCATTTATCGAGTCGAAAGGTACTACGTGTCTGGGTGTGTGTGTGGGAGTGGAGGGCTGATCGCTATGAAGGCCTGATTAGCAAGTGTCAAATGAATAAAACTTGTACATCAAGTGACAAATGGATTAAAATTACTCGTGATCAAAAGTGTTCCTTCTTTTTTAGACTACGTATTTTTGTATTTCGTGCAACTCTTGATTTTAGTACCGGTGAAACCTAAAGATAAGAACCTGATAAGAAATTATTGATTAACATTTGTCGATATCATTATCCGAGTCGAAAGACCATTATGGGTGAGCGTAGCTAAGCCATATCACGGGTGGTAATTTGCCAGATGGTTCGGATCCCGCTTTAATTTCTAGGCTCCCACAGATTTAAAAGCGCTCAGAGAACTGAAAATCAGTAATAAAACCATTGTAACCAAAACATTCATTAACCGAGTCGAGGATCAAAAATCCGTCCACATTTTTTTTTTGGGGGGGGGGGATGGCTTCCATTTCGACAAACGCGTCAAAAACACCCCAAATCCGGTTTTTATATATTTGAAAAATAATTTCATAATAAATGATTTAGTTTTTTAACTAGTCACACTATGTAAATAATCAGCATTAGTTATGTGCATAAAAATTAAAGTGAAGAGATTTTTTTTATATATTTATTATGTAGACAAAATTGACTTTGTACACTTCATAAATTTGCATACCAATTATATATTCAATTTCCTCCTATTTTAAGGGGTTAATTGGGTTGTTTTAATATTCTGTTTATTTGGGATCTTTGTAGGATTTTTTCGTACTGTTTGTTCAATCTTTGTTTTAGAAACTCGTAAAACTTCTGCTCCACTCCAAATTTATCCCGGAATTTTTTCAGATCGGATTTTTCCACCTGCGGCTTGTACATGTTCCGATTTATGGGCATTGACTGTTCACTCATGATCCCTGAAACAAGTTTCAAAATTAACTCAGAAATAAGATTAGTCTATATAAAAGTTAAGATGGATGGAAGCTATTTTGCTTCGGAAAGGGCTGAACGCTTTCAGATAACGGCTCGGCTGTTAATACAAGCGAGGAGAATTTTTTAATGGGAAGGGCCTGGCTGAAATTGGGAATAGAAAGAAATATCGGGGCATGAAGATGAGTCAAGGACACAAACGAGACTATATAAGGGAACGGAAACGGGTGGCAATGAGGAAAGAAAAAAATAAGGTCATTTTTGCGGAGAATCTGGAGCTTTAAGGACAAGATCAGACGTAAATGTTCAAATTGGGGGTCCAATATAAGGAATGGAAAGAAGCGGGGACTGGGTATAGAGTACAAGGAGGCATTGGGTCGCGGGTGGGGAGGGATGTGGGATACATTGAGCCTGGTAAGACAAGTTGCAGGTGTGGGGCCGCGGAGATCACGGAACATAAGGTAACCGTGGGTTAGACTGCTATGACTCAGGCCGAGGCCGGTCTGCACGACTCCCTTAGGACGGGAGACCTGAAGAATCTTAAGCTTCAGTCAGTTTCCGCAAAAATGTTTTTCGGGAGAATTTAATGAATCGCAAAGGATTCTGAATATAATCTTGGAGTATGACACTGGTCTGCGCTGTTCTCACGGTCTAACACACAATACCTGATTTTAGGCCGTTTTTTCGTGCTGAATCCGAAAATCATGTTCATCTTATCTAATTAGATCAAGGTTTTGAGATATAAGCACATGTCCGAAATTCCTATATTCCGATCTATTTGTAGGCGAATGTACACACACTAGTAAATTTTTAACCGATTTATACAAGGAAGGTTTACAGAATGTTCTACTTGATACCAAGAAGAGTACACTATACAAAAAAAAACTACTCATGGATAAATGGTCTCTTCAGGGACTTCCGATTGCGACGCAGTAGCCAGCCAGAAAGTTGATATCCCAACGCCCTTGGTATCCTTCCTTCATCACACGGATATTTTAGTGAAAGCGCTCACCCTGTTCTTCACTGAATTATCCACAATAATCGGGAAAATAGTCCAGGTGGGACCGGAAGAAGTGCATTTTAACTGACATGCGCGCACACAGTTTGCGGAAATTCTCCATTAACTCATCAACTGCCTTCTCATACTGAGGACTTCTGTGGTCGCCAAGGAAGTTTGCAATGACTGATATAGAGGACAATCAGGCAGAGAGTTCAGCAGGATTCAGTGCTTCATCAAAACTGGCGTCTTTAATGAGCTCCCTTATTTGAGGATCATCAAATACACCTGCCCTCAGTTTTTCCATGCTGACTCATTAAAACTTGTGGCGGTTAGATGAGTCAATGAAAAGTCTCCATTCCATAGCATCATATTTCAGGCCCATTAAGTGTAGCAGGTCAGTAATGTTGTTACAGTAGACCAGTAAAGAGGCTTTATCAAACTAAAATTTTCCTCAATTCTTTCTCGCGATCCCGATACCAATAGAATGTTGTTCCTGTTGCCAGCATACATTGCTCTCGTTGACGTGAACCCAATAGCTGAGCAGATTCTTTGGAAAGGTTCAGGTCTCTTGTCAGGTCGTAGTGTTCGGTTGCGTAAATAGCACCAGTTGGTCGCCCTCTTTTGGCTTTTATGCATCAAACTCAGCTGTATCGGTAGTGACACTAGCCTCGGAATCAGAGCTAGAACTAATGGTAAAATCAGGAACTGGAAGATCGGGGCCATGTGGGACTGGCTTCATAGCAGAAGGAACATTAGAGTATTTGAACATGGTGTTTGTTCTTGCGATTGATGCCTTTTAAATTTGTCATGCAGAAGTAGCATTCGGTGACGTGATCTTTGCCTTTCCTCCAGACCATTGGTACACCAAATGACATACTCCTTATTTTCTTATTACTCCAATCCCGTAAATTTTCCACACATGTTTTACATCAAGTGATCAAATGGCTTATTCTGGTCCCCTAGTTTCGCTCCAAAATAAGCATGGTATGCCTTTTTCGCAAAATCTGTGATTTTTGCTTGACGGTTTGGAAGAGATTAAGTTTAAGGGAAAACAAGGTGGAAGCTGACCAATCCTAATGGATTCTTAATGGCAGCACTGTTAAAACGGGGTAGCTCGGAAAAAGTCAGAAGAGGCGTGGGAGACACTCAATAAAAATGGGGAAAAGCAAAGGATTAGAAAAAAACAGTATAATACACAGAAACGCACACTTAAATTACGGGCATACAGCACGCATTCTAAAAACAAGGCGGATGGGGCAATAAGCAAATGACATGCGCCAGCCGCAGGGGGAGGCACAGGATAAAAGATAAAACAATAAACCTAAACACAAAAATAAAAATAATTTATAAAAGGGATAAAACGCCACTTCGTGATAGAAATGTAAGGAGAGAGGACAACCGAAGAGTCTTCTGATAAAATAAAGCGAAGCCGAGCTGGGAAGACGCCGCAGGAAAGGGTAGAGAAGCAAGGCGAGGACAAACTACTAAAATGTGAGCCACAGACAGCTCGTCACCGCAAAAGGGACAACGAGGGGCAACTCGGCCTCCACCCGAAACTAAATAGCCAAGGGTGAGTCGCGTGTGTCCAATTCGTAACCTGCAAAGAGCAACCTCTCAAGACCGGAGTCGCTGAGAGCTAGAGGACCAGGAACGGACAGAGCGTTTAATAAGGGATCGCTTAGAAGAGGGGAACGAATCCCATTCTCTCTGCCACAAACAAAAGACAAACGCCCTGATTACGGGGTATGAATCCCTAAAGGGCAGAGTGGCTGCATCCGGCACCTCGAGGGCGGGCCAGCCGGAGCCCAAGCCGAACGCCACCCTGTAACGGGAGGCATTTCTGACCAGCCATGAGCGAATCCGTAAAACCAAAGGGTGTGTTGACGTAAAAGAACGAACTGCCTCCAAAGCAGCCGGGAATCTCTAAAAACAAATTCTGAAAAATTGAAGGATAAAATCAAATTAAAAGCCAAAAGAATGGCTGTCAACTCTTCCGGAGGGGGTTTTGATAGCAAACGGAGACATATTCAATCGCCGTGCCATCCAAGAAGATTGGAGGGGGACCAAGGACACCACGACCCCGATAAAAATGCTTGGCCTTATTTTTGGTGACCGAAAAACGGAAACCCTTTGAGATAGCACGACTGGACACGGCATCAATTGCCAGCTGTAATCGATGGGCAGCAGAAGGCAAGCGGGGAAATGAACAAAACAACGCCAAGTCATCCACGAAAAGGGAAGCCAAAACCCCCTCCGGAAGAGTGGACACCAGACTATTAGTGGCAACGGCGAAACATGTCACACTCAAAACACACCCTTGGGGGACACCCTTCTCTTGAATCCGCAAGCCTGAGAAAGCATCCCCAATACGGACCTTAAAATTACGGGACGATAAAAATTATTGAATAAAATCCGGTAAAAAGCCCATCATACCCCAATCATATAACTGAGGTAAAACACTATCTCCAAGTGGTATCGTAGGCCTGCTGAATGTCGAAGAACACCGCTAACACCTGATGGCTGGAGGAAAAGGCCGGTAAAACGGAGTCTTCCAAAAGCATCCCGCAGCTCTTAGACGGAAACGAGAGCATTATAAGAGTAGGTGGCGCACGTGGTAAAATCTAAAAGGCGAGATTCTATGGCGACCTTATGATCGAGAAACCGTCGAGGATAGCTACCAGCGCTAATCACCGAAGCAAAATGGTTAGCCAGAGCTTCGCTGACCAACCGGCCATCGGACACAAGCGACCCTCCGATGTCCAGAGTGGGGATGGCATGACCAGCGTAGCGACCACGGATCTTATTGACCCGCTTCCAAACCCGAGTCAGTGGCGTGGACGAAGAAATGTAAGATAAGTAACGGCGCCAAGACTCACGGCGGACACGACGGAGGGTCCTTTGGCGGATAGTACGAGCCCGGTTCCGATCGATCCTATTCGAGACGGTCGAGTTCAGCCTATAACGGGAATGGGACAACTGATAGGCAGAAATAGCCGACGCGCAATCCTTCGACCACCAGGGGACGGTGGAGCGCCCCGCAACAGGGCGCCTCCGCGGAACAAAGTGCTCAGCAGCCTCTAAAATATGAGTAGTAAAATATGAGACCAGTGAATCTACGGTATCGAAGGAAACCCGGGAGGCATCAATAAAGGTAGCCTCCCGGAACCCAACCCAATTTGCTCGCCGCAGATCCCAACGAGGAGGGAGGAAAAGGCACGGGCCAGAAAGGGCGGCCGACATGACTATCGGGAAGTGATCACTCCCGGAAAGGGCGTCCCGAATTGACCACCGGAAGTCGAGGAAACAGTGGGGCAAACATAAGGACAAGTCTACAGCACTAAAGGAATCCGTTTGAACATGGTACGAAGTAAAGTCGCCGGAATTAAAAGACAAAGGGAATCGGTTAATAAGAGGGACTCAACCACTCCACCCCGGGGATTACGGGGATTATCACCCCAAGATGGGTGGCGAGCATTAAAATCACCAAGTAATAAAAACGGAGTAGGTAACTGACTTGTGAGCTCGAAAAGGTCAGACCGACTCAAACTAAAATCCGGGGGGATGTACACAGAACAAACAGTTAAAAGCTTGGAAGTAAAAACCCTCGCAGCACCAGCCTGCAAGGTAGTACGGGGGGAAAGTGGCGCAGAGAATAGCGAAGAGGAAATTAAAAGCGAAGGACCACCCCGGGAGACGCCCCCGGCGTAGGGGATGGAATTAAACACCCGGAAGTGCGGAAGTGCAGGGAAGGGGCGAGCCCCAAGCTTATTTTCTTGCAAACAGACCACCGATGACCGAACGCTAGAAAGCAAGAGCTGCAATTCCTCCCACTTGGGGAGAACCCCTTGACAATTCCATCGTAGGATGACAGACATTACTGTCGTCTCGACACCAACGTCGGGATTCTAGTGACGGAGACCGTCGAAGGTTCCCAACTACTAGAAGGCCCAGAAGGGGCAAGCGACAAATTACGATAAGCCGGGGACGCACCCGGCACGGACTTGGCAGCGTGAACGGCGGGAGGCGATAGCTGAGAGCCAAACCGAACCCCTAACGTGGAGGGCTCATGGCTGGGAGGGAAAGGGAGATCGAGCAGAGACGGACGAAAACTGAGATGCGAAGAAGATGGAACGGAAGGCGGAACATGGACAGAGGGTGAGAAGGAAACAGGGTCAGAGGGTAAGGAGGGAATTGGATCAGATAGAGAGGAAGGAGCAGGGTCGGATGATGAGGAAGGAACAGGTTCCGAAGGAGATGAAGAAACAGGGGTAGGAGGCAAGGGAGACGAAACTAAGGGAGAGACATAGAAGACTGCATAGATGTAAGGGTCAAGGAAGAAGGGACCGGGGTAGGAGGCAAAGAAGACGGAACCAGTGAACTTCTGCTCGGGCAATGATATCGGTGATGCCAACGAGGGAGGCCAGCGAAGACCCGGGAGCAGAAGACATCAAAACAGAGGACGCCTCAACAACCGACTCGGGGGCCAAACCAACGTCATCAGAGGCAGCGCGCTTGGACTCCGAACGGGGTGAGAATGAACCCTTCCGTTTGCGCTGAGGCAAAGGAACGGGAAGAACAGCAGTGGCAGACGCCTAGAGGAACTGTCGGATATCCTCCAGCGTCTCAGCTCGGTCGGTCTCACGGTCTGCGACAGAGAAAGGAACACGAGAAGAGACCAATGACAAAGGACAGGGCGCAAGGGAGGAACCACGATGAGGGACCAAAGACAGGGAAGAAGCATCAACATAGGGACCGCGAGAAGACAAAGGAGGAGTGGGACGACCGAGAGGAGGAGGGCGGGACCCCGCCTCCCGGAGGACGTCAGAGAAAAGAAGACCGGAAGGGTCAAGCTGCGCCCGCGCCCTACTTCGAGCCTCACGGAAGTCCAGCCTGAAGGAGTCCCGAAGAGCCAGGACCTCCTCCTCAAAAAGGAATACGGGACAAGAACGCGAAGCCGCGCTATGGGAACCCCCACAATTGGCGCAATATTCATGATTCCCACAAGAGGAGCCATGATATGCCAACGTACAGGCCACACGACGATGAGCCTGCCTACAATTGCTGCTCATATGGCCAAACTGGTGATAATTTAAACAACGTCTGGGAAACTCGAAATAACGGGACACATGGACACGAAGATAACTAGAACAAACAAACTGGGGAAGATCTTGACGCTCAAAGGTAACGATGAGCGTACTCCTAGTAACCTTAGCGGAACAAACAAACTTAGACACCCTACTAACGTTCGTAACCCTCTGGGGCGAAAGTTTATCCTTTAGTCTCGAGACATAATATTGCAGTAATTCGTTGGAGCGAATCACTCCCTTAACAAAATTAAGGCGAGGGTGGGGCACAACCGAAACCGGGACCTCCGAAAGGAAGAACAAATCCCTCACGGCGCCACACTGCTCTCGCGAAGATACCTCAATCACTAAATCGCCACTACTACGGGCCTACATACGCGTGGCGCACCACAGCAGGACTCAAATTCCTCATTCAAATCAAACACGTCCAATTTAGAAAGCGGAGACCCGGAACTGGAATTCAGGACCAGGAAACGAGGATAATCGAAATCAGTATCTATCCCTTCTGCGAAGTGATCTAACAAGCGCGGAAAAGAGGACTTATTGACAGGCGTAGTACGAGAACCAGAAGTCGCAGCTGGGAGAGAATTTTTTTATTATTACCCATATTAAGTAGAGTATAAAATGGGGTGCGAACTCGCGCAGCGCAGTCGCTGTCTACCGTCGAGACACCTACACGGAGCTCCGGCCCAACCATGAGGGTAAGCCCGTCGACCCCTGAAACAACTATCGTTTTAAAAACGGCCGGCCAGCCTTGGAAATTTACCGGTTGGTGAAATAAAGATCCCCAAGAGCGCCACGACGGCTCAGACACCCACCTACCAACACAGGCAGGACCAGCTAAAGGGTCGCTCCCCCTGATGCACAGCTGTGATATACAGAGATCGACAAACAAACGTAGATTTAAGGACGATGCAAGGTGAAAGAGAATTGGTACAGAAGACGAACTAGGGGTTAACAGAAGCAGAAAAAGGATGCCAAGCTGAAGCCGGATGATGTGCTGAGTCCCGTCAGCACGGCGGCCAAGAGAGCAAATTACCGTGCCCCTTACGGAGCGGTTTGGAAGAGCAACATGTCCGCACATGTAACAAACCCTATTCGGATGATTCTTACACGTATGATCCATTATAATGCGAATCTAGATCTGAAAGATGAATAAAATAGGTTATGTATGGTTACTCATCACTAGATGTGACAAAACAGAAGTAATAAAGGGTTGGATGATATTGCTATTTTGGATTACGCGCTCTAATATAAATCGAGCATATCTTAGAAACCAGACTTGACCAAAGAAAACTAATTATATTCTCAAATTCAGCATCCAAAAATTATTCTAAATCAGTTAGAAAACCTTTGGAAAAAAGTTTTGAAACCCAGGTCAGTGTAATGGAACAATGGAAATATAATCTTTGTTAGGGAGTATAATGGAACAGTGGAAATGTAATCTTTGCTATGGAGCATAATGGGAAATTGGAAATTTAATCCTGGCTATGGAGTATTATAAATATAATCTTGGCTATGGAGTGTAATGGAGCATTGGAAATGTAATGTTAGCAATGAATATTTCTTATATTTCCCCATATCTTATCACCATCTGGTCGATTAGGTCGGCTATGACCTGACTCCTGGGATTGATCGAGTAGTCTCCCTCTGGCACTCGAAATGAAAGGAAAGTAGGCCTGTGGCACCCAAATTAAAGGATAGGTAGGCCCAGAGAGGAACCCTCACAAATGGGCGCCCGGTAGCTTTACGAAATCCTGAAAATGGGTACACCCATGAATTAATGAAGTAATATGCCATGTAATAAATAGTGAACCAATGAAAGATAGAGATAAATAATATATCACAATTGTATATTTATTAAGAAAATATGAATAGAGCAAAGCAGATCGCCAGAGACTCTCACGTGGTCACACACAAACATAGGCACGCTAGGAAACAGCTGCCAGACGGAAACGTCTCAATGATAGATAACAGGGACAAGCTGAACAAATACAGGGTAATTTATGTCTTGACTGGTTAACATTTCCGAGGAACTGTGATGAAAGGCAAGCGATCTCTCTGATACAAGATAGGCCCAAAACGTGGAAAAATGTGTAGGTTTATTAGATACTCACAGAGGATCTTCTGGAAGAGGCAATTATGCCTGTGACCCCAGGGTTTTGAAATCAGAGTTATCCTTCTCTTAGGTGGACTGCCTGTCATGGCTACGAGCTCCACCTACCCGTCCCCACTGTGTAAACTTAAAAAGAATCTGGACGGAGATTCGAACTGCCGATCCAACGATTGCCGGACAAACGCGCTAACCACTCTACTGGCCGGGAAGCTAGCACATAACTCTTGTAGCTCCGCCCAACGAAGGAACTGACGAACATTCCTGATCGTTGGCTCCATGCTGCGTCCAAGTTAAGTCAGCAAGGTCACGCACCTTGGAAACGGGAACACACACAGGAAAGGGAGACTAAGATAGAGAGAGAATCAGTCAAGTCGTCTGTCAGCAGCCTATTGCTATTATTAGCGTCACTAATCCGTTCCCTCATCCTTGAATCCTGCTGTCTTTAGACTCGGATATATAGCCTAAACGGAAAACTTACAAATATCCGTGTAGAAAGCGAACGGTTTCGCTTGCTCCCATTTTGGTAGGCCCTAGCTAAGAATAAAACCTACTTATCGCCGCCTTCCTTTCGAAGTCCTTTTTTTTAACCCGTGATTACAGATGCACCTTCTGGAACCCAGCCTAAACGCGTATTTCCCGTGATAAACCTTGGGTGTCGGAACTAATTCGATTGCGAAGACAAAAGTAGGCCTACTACCTACAAGCCCACGATACCTGTCAAGTCACCCTCAGCCATACTCCATCACACACACACACACACCACTAATAATACCGAGGCTAACCTAACCCCCTATAAACTACTGAGCCCTATATCCCCCGAGGTGGTGTCTGCCGTTCCAATCTCCGAGCATTAGAAAAGGCCTAGACAACCGTGCCACGACGGGGCGGAAGTTCCCCGCGTCGAAGTCGGCTGGCGGTAGAATGTACGGGAAAATAGAAGTATACCTCCTATCCGGGTGCAGCTGCACTGCTACTGGTTGAAAGGAGGTATCTAAAGCAAAGAAGAACGGAGACATCATGCCGGGGGTAAATGGTGCATACTCCTGCCCGGCCCTCATCCCGTGGTGGGAGGGTTGCGAAACCCTTATACCCCGGGAGTGTGGGCAGAGGGTACGACCAGGAATGGTCTCCTGCAAAAAGATAACTAACGGGGGAAGGAAACAAACCTCCGCAGCTCCTCCCAGTTGGTTTGAGTCCGCGGCAATTCCATTGAAAGCATATCCCCACCAGGCCCATCATCTGAGTCATCTCCAAGACCCTGTCCACCTCAGGCGGGCCTCAATGTGGCATTTTCCCAAAAAACCATGGTATCACATATCTCCAATGACGACTCTTCACTCTTCTCTTCGGCCAGTAGGCCGACCTTCATTGGGAAGGAGAGGAGGGTAGGCACGCCGATCTCCCGCAAAGTAAAAATACATGCATAACTGCAAGGGGCATGGCCCGACGGGACGGGGCCCGCTTTCCATTGCCCCTCGAAGGAGGTCGGCCCTATTGAGTTGGTCACTCCCACCGGGATTGGCCGATTCTGGGCAGCCTGACTGTTTTCTTGGCAGTCCCCTGGGAGAGGAGGGGGAGACCCGCCGCTGGTGCAGGGATGGAGTTGTCCATGATCAACTCTAAGGAAGAGGGTGAGGGGAAAACCACCGCTTCCATAAGCATAGGAGAGCAGTAAACTTTCCACTAGAAGAGGGTTGGAGAGGGCCACGAGAAAGCACAGGGGGTGGTACCTCCTTTCCTCAGGTGGAGCTGCCCGCGTGCGGCTTTGAAGATGGTATATGGGAAGCGCCTTTGCCGCATAGGGATAGTGAGAGGGGAGTCCCTCAACTGGTTGAAGGGATGTTTCGTGTTACCTCGTCTTCGGCGAGACTTAGGGAGGGCGAGGCCGCGCTTGGAGGCCGATCTCAATGAGACATCCCATTCTTCTTTTCAATTCTAATCATCCTTAGTTTGAGAAAAGAGAAAATGCAGGGAAACTAGATATTAAGACCTCCCAATGCTTTAAGAAGTTAAGATGAAAGTCTCCAAAGGATCAGAAAATTCCAGAATGTGATCATTTACACATCCTCGGTTTCGGTCCGACGTTGATGGGCTTTGCCAACCCTGGCCACCATTCAGGGAAAATTGTCCTGGAACTTTGACCATAAAGGATGGTTGACACCTTATGTGTGTACAGGAAGGAACAAGGTGAGCAGAGTTAACGGCCCAACATACCCCGTACCTAATACTTCCCCTAACCAGTAGTGGGCTTTGGGCCCTCGCAGCAGGTAGGGACACTTCACGGTATACACTGCCACTTGCCCGAGGCTCATAGGAGGACGAAAGTGCGCAGGGATAATTGAGCAAGTGTGGAAAGGGGTAGGGTGGCAGGTAATAAAGAGAAATAGAGATTGGCAGGACCACCAATGTGCGTAGGGTGGGTGATCACCTAGTATTATCATCATACCCTGGGTGCTAGGTGATCCCAGGATGGCATATGCTGTCCACCAAGACTGGACCGAACTCTGTCCAGGTGGGAACAATCATGATACAGAGTGCGGGTGGAAAAGGTCAAGGGGGATAGGCGTAAAAATTATAAATCCCCAAAACGAAAAAATAATAAAATAAAATGTATAATATGTAATAATAATAATAATAAATAAATAAAATAATAAAATAAAAATGATAAATGAATAAAAATAATAAATAAAAATAATAAAAAATAAAATAATAATAATAATTAAAAATAATAATAATTAAAAATAAATAATAATAATAAAAGTAGAGTAGTGCTGAGAGGGAGGCGAGGAGAAAGCGCACCAACAACTTTCTCAGGCCCTATCAGTGTGTTCAAATCAGTCCAATGATAACAGGGCTTCCCTAATTTGCACTCAGGCCAGGAGGAAGTGCAGCTCCCCCAGGTGCCAAGTGTGACAGAATACACAGGGTACTCCCCCCTGCAGGGTCTCAAGCTTGGAATACTGGATGCATGCCGGAGTACTGTATCTGCTTTCTAAATGTTTCGTCACTAGTTTAGAGTACCTGATTCCTGTAGGAGTACTGGATCTACTTTTGAAACTTGTCTGGTCTCGAGCTTTTAGATCCCTGCCGTCTTTGGACGAATTCGTGCGTGGACAATTCGAAACCGCCCCTCGGCCACAGCATCAAAGGGTGTCGAAGTTTTTGTATGGCTCTTTTTCCGTCCTTGATCTTTTTTTTACCCAGATTTCTTGCCTGTCTCTGTCCCATTCCTCTCCAACCAATGGGGTGGAGCTTTAACCCCCTTCACGAATGACAAATGGCCCAAATTGGAAACACTACATACTTTGATAAACCTGGTAGGCCCCTTTGAAGAACTTCGGGATGTACTGCTCCAAGACGATCATTGTCTTGTCCAACTCCTCGAGAAGCCCGACCACGGCGAACTTCTCTTCTACGACCTCCTGGGCTCTCTCAAACCCCCTCTCATCTGCGAATAACCTGGAGAAAGATGGGTTGCGTTAGAACGTCGCTAAATGAACCAATTAGATCCCCTTCACACGGCGCCACCAAGTAATATTTGGTGGCGCCACCATTCTTTCGTGGCCACCAACAAGCTCATTTTCGTCATAGACGCACGAAAGAGGCGTCTCATTGCGAAAAGCTTCGTTAGTTTCGATTTGGTGGCGCCACTAGCATGGCAGCGCACGAAAAGACCTCGCCGCACCAGCACACATTTGGTCGCGCCACCAGTGTAACCCCGACGACTGACTTCCCAAATAGTCTGACACTGCTGTTTGGTTGCTAAACGGAGCCACATCCAGGATGTTAGTTACCTAAAACTATGGGAAAACCAACGATGGCATATCCTCCATAAAGTTCTAGCGAAAATTTGTGGAAGATATATAGTCATGGAGGCACCTGTGGTATTGAGGCCTGGAGGAAAGACAATCAAAAGAAAAAAAGGCTCGCTCTTATACCAGAGGAGGCTCGCTCATTCAATGAACCGAACTTGCACTCAGAACCCTTAGACTAAATAATGTGGATGAGGACTAGCTCCTCCAAAACTCGATAATACCAGGTGTCAGCGACCTGGTCCCGAGTACAAGGGACAAGCGATAGCGACACAGCTCGTCCAGGGACAGAGACAGATAATACACGCGAATATCAGCCAGACTGAAACATTCAACAAGAAAGTGCCGAACAGTCTGGGGGACAACACATTCGTCGCAATAAGGCGCAGGCGAGCGTTCCATCAGGTGGCGGTGCGTCTCGCGAGTGTGTCCAATTCGGAGACGACATAAAGCAACCTGAAGCCGTCGCAGCATTGGGGATAGGTCCATGGGAACAGTCGCGGCGCAATGGCACGCAACTTTAAGTTCTTCTCGATCATTTCCCATCCTCTTTGCCAAGCAGCCCGTATTCCTGCCATGCAATTAGTGCGATGAAGAGAGAAACGCTGCTCTGGTTACTCAGTCCTCGCGGACTCTTCGGCGCGGTCATTCCCTGCAATTTCTACATGTCCAGGAACATAGCAGAAGATAAAATCGACATCCGCCCGACTCGCCAAAACCTTGGCCTCACAGATATCGCGAACCTGGGGATACGGAGATTAGAATGCCTCGAGAGACTAAGGAAGCTTTGTGAGTCACTGTATATCACAATCCGGTCTCAGAAACGGGCCCGTCGTGTTATCTCGCGTACTGATCGATGTATTGCAACCAGCTTGGGTGTGAAGAGAGACGCGGCGCCTGGCGGAGCCCCGCTGACTTCAAACAGAAGGGAGCCATCCGTATACACTGGAGAGTTATAACGTGACACGGAATGTGCTCCGAAAGCAAAACTCCCGACCTGGTAGAATCTAGTGAGCGTGACGACAAATAATCAAAGGTGGTACCCTCCAGGGTAGCGTCCTTGGCAGAACCAGGAGCTCTCGAAGGAGTTTCCTAGCCCTAAACACAAAGGGCTTATGGTATGATTAGCGTCTCTGGGTGGCATAGGCACCATCGAAATGAGCTTCAGATGCAGTGAGAGCTGTAGGCGATTGAGGGAGGCATCGGGTTCGCGCGTACACGCGAATGATGCACTTTGCACGGCGCAGAGGAGTGGCATCTCCCTAGCATCGACAAGACGGCTCTCAATGGGAAACGTGCAGAAGGCATCGATCGCCAGGCAAAGACGGTGTAGGGGATCGAATCAACCTTCCGCAATACACGCTCGGCTGTAGATGCATAAAACTCGCATCCGTATTCGAGCGTCGAACGCACAAAGGATTGATAAAAAAGTAAGGAAGTAGCCCTATCAGCACATCAGACGCTGAACGTCACGGAACAAAGAATATCCATGGCGCGGGTACAAGAGACCCTAAGGCTGCGAATATGCGCCCTACAGGTAAGTCGTCGGTCAAATACAAGTCCACCACTTTCAGGCGAACCCCATTTAAAAACAAGTCTGGGTCATGGTGGAACCGTGGATGACAGCTGAAGTGCACCACCTTAGTCTTGGCAAAGAAAAAACGAAGCCTGTACGATTGGGCAAAGCCAGAGACGCGAATCAATGTCTATTGGAGTCAACGCTCCAGAGTTGGCATCAGGGCCGCGCGAAAAGAGATCTAAAGGTCGTCCACGTGTTGCGTAGCGAGAACATCTTCCGGCAGCACCGAGATATTGCCGTTGATGCTCAGGGCAAACAGTGCGACACTGAGGACACTTCACTGAGAGACAGCCTCTTCCTGCTCCATTGGGCCGGAGAGGGCTTTCCCAACACTACGCAGAATCGAAGATCTAGTAAAATTTAAGATATAAAGATTAGAAAGCGTCCCCTCGTCCCAATCGTGTGGAAAGTCTCCATAATACCCTATCACCATGCGGTATCATAGGCCTTTTCCAGATCGAAAAGCACCCTGGCGTAGTAATATCTGCGAAGGAAGGTCTAACAAACGGCATTTTCCAGTCGAAGCAGAGCATCCGACGTGGAGTGGAACTAGCGGGAGCCGCACTATGTAGTAGTCAGGCTGCCTCCGATGTCGAGAAAAAAAGGTTAATCTAACATATATCAATTTCTCCATCAACTTGCGCACGCAGGAGTTTAGAGATATTGGGCGTAAACCAGCCAGGGTAGAGTGATCTTTCCCCGGTTTAAGAAAAGCGAGTACAGTTGCGATTCGCCAGGCGTCTGGGAGCATACCCTCTACCCAGATACTGTTGAACAAATCTAACAAAGGACATGCCACACTCACCCAGGTTTCGAAGCATTGCGTACATGATATCGACAGGATCAAGGGTGGTGTCTGCGCACAAAGCGAGAGCAGAACGCAACTCACTCAGAGTAAACCTGTCGTTGAAGGGTTATCTACCTTTGGAAGTAATTTCCAATTGACGGCCTTCTGCGACATCACAACGCGCATAGAATGCTGGCGGAGCAGTATCCCGAATAGATAATTTGGAGAAAGCGGTCGCGAAGTAATCCGCCACGGACGCGGGTTGAAAGATTGTGGTCACGGAAGGGGGTTCTGAAAGAACTTCCCCAAAATCCTTTTGACTCGCTTCCACACCTATGATTGAGGGGACGTCCCGTTAAGTGAAGACACGTATGCCCGCCAGGAAGAGCGGCGGGCGTGCTTCGAAACATACCGGAACCTAGCCCTAGCTCGACGAAATTCCCCGACAGTGAAATCGTTTGGGTGGCGCTTATACCGCAGGTAGGCATAACGCTTCAGTTTGAGGACCGTCTCACACCCGGCTGACCACCACGGAATCGGTCGGCGTGCAAAACGGCTAGACTTAGAAATAATAGTTAAGCCCACGGCGATGAGGTTGCCTGAGAAAAGAACTCAACGACATCAACAACCGACATAAACTCCTCAACTGAGAGAGAAATCAGTCATTTCCTGAAATGCAGACCACCGCGCCCACGCCAAACACCGTGGGTCTGGCTTTCTGTCGGCAGCGGCCCAGAAAATTATATTTGAATGGCAAAGTGACCACTACCATAGCGGTCATCGAGTACTCCCCACCCAAAATCAGGCTGTGCATCCGGAAAGCACAGAAATAGATCAAGACAGGAAAATGGAGTGGTTCTCGGATAATGATGCGTAAACTCATCCACATTTAGGACACCTATTTCAAGCTCTTCGATCAGATCGGCAAGGACTTGTCCCCTGGGATTTATGGAGTAATCTCCCCAGAGAGTATGCCTGCCGTTCAGATCTCCAAGCAAGAGATAGGGCCTCGGGAAACGTGCCACGATGCGGTGGAAGTGCCCCGCGTCGAAGTCAGCTGACGGTGGAATGTACGCAGAAATAAAAGTATACATTCTATTCAGGTGCAGCTGCACAGGTACTGCCTGAAAGGTGGTATCTAAAGCAAAGAGAAGAACGGAGACATCATGCTTGGTGTAAATGGTGCATCCTCCTGCCCGGCCCCCTCCCGTGGTGGTCGGTTCGAAAAACACTTATACCATGGGAGAGTGGACAGGGGGCATGCGCCCAGCATTGTATCCTACAAAAAGATAGTTCAAGAGAAAACGGGATGAGACGAGTTTCCGCAGATTCTCCCAGTTGGGCCGGAGTCCGCGGTAATTCCATTAAAGAAATATGCCCGCCTGGCCTAGCTCGGATAAGATGTGGGGGCCCTCTTCGAAGAAAAGACCCTTATGAGAATAGCCATACGCTTCCCGGAGGAGCTGTCGTCTTCGAGTACTTATCATGGGTGGTTAGACTCGCCATGCGAGTTATTTCCTCCCCCCGCCTCGAAACCTTAGGCAGGCAGGGCGACTTCGGATGCGGGAGGGCCTTCCTTTGGAGGATCCACCCTCTTCGAGTCACCCAGCTTAGCACTCGGGGTAGGGGTAAAAGCCGAAGCTCCTTTATGCTGCCCTCCTTTCGGGGGGCAGCTTTAGGAACCTCGGAAGATGGCCTCACGACCAACTTCATAGGTGTTGCCTCCTGTGTGTCTAACGACTCGTCAGAGGCACGCGGCCGTTTTACCTTACTGGAAACGGTCACGCTGGGGAAAGCGGGGAACTCTGGTTTTAGCCGGGGTGAGTGCGACCCCTCTGTGTCGCCAGCTATACCAGGGAAGCACCTGGGGTGGATAAGAATTCAGGAGTGGGTCTCGAGGCCCCTCCCTATTTTCTCATCACACGTTCGACCTTCACCGATCCATAGTCCGTCAGCTCACCAGCGTGCCATCAAGTGTCCGAATGACACTCGTGGTCGACTCAGAGGGTCTGTTTTTTTTAAGGGGCTCTCTGGCGACTGCCAACTTAGGCATAAGTCACCGTAAACAAACAGCCTAGTTCTAGGCTACTTTAAAAATTTGAAAAGAAAACAACAATAAAAAGAAATAACAATTAGGAAGCAATTACAAAAACAAAACAACAAAAACAACAACTAAACCTAGTTAAATGAAAGGGAGAAGGCCGGCCTCCCCCCAAAAGTAAACAAGTCCACCAGTCAATGTGCACGTGCTCGTCCCGAGTACAAGGGACAGGCGGTAGCGACCCCACCCATCCCGGTACCGGGACAGGTATCGTGCGCGAAGATCACCCAGACTGGGACATTCAAAAGAATGTGCCGAACAATCTGCGGAACGACGCAGTCGTCGCAATTTGGCGCAGGCGAGCGCTCCATCAAATAACGATTCGTCACACGAGTGTGTCCGATTCGGAGACGACAGAAAGCGACCTGAAGCCATCGCGGATTGGAAAAAAGGGTCCATGGGAACAGTTGCGGCGCAATGGCACGCAACTTTAAGTTCCCTTCGACCGTCTCCCATCTTCTTTGCCAAGCAGTCCAAAGAGCTGCCCGTATTCCTGCCATGTAGTCGGTGTGAGGAAGAGCGAAACGCTGGTCCGGTCACAGAGTCTTCGCGGACTCTTTGGCGCCCTCATTCCCCGCAATTCCTACATGTCCAGGAACCCAGCAGAAGATAATGTCGAAATCTGCCCGGCTCGCAAAAACCGTGGCGTCACGGATATCGCGAACCAGGGGATGCGGAGATTACAATGCCCCGAGAGCACTCAGGGCGCTTTGTCAGTCGCTATAGATCACAATCCGGTCTCCAAACCGGGCACGTCGCATAATCTCCCGTACCAAGTGGAGTATTGCCACCAGCTCAGGCGTGAAGACAGACGCAGCGCCTAGCAGAGCCCCGCTGACTTCAAACTGAGGGGATACGGCGTGGAAGCCAACCCCCTCTTGGGACTAGGAGCCATCCGTATACACTGGCACGGTTCCAGCGTGACACGAGGTGTGCTCCAAAAAGGTCTAACGCAATACTCGCGGTGCCGTACAAGCTTTGGGAGCAGAGGCGTGGCGACAAATAGCCAAATGTGGTACCCTCCAGGGTGGCGTCCTGGGAAGAACCAGGGGTGCCACCGGCCCGAAAGCTATATCTACCTCTCGAAGGAATTTCCTGGCCCTAAACCCAAAGGGCTTAGGGTATGACAGGCATCTCTCAGCGAAATAGGCACCGTCGAGATCAGCTGCGGATGCAGTGAAAGCTGTTGGCGACTGAGGAAGGCGCCGGGCTCGCGCGTACGGTCGAGTGATGCACAGCACGCGGCGCAGAGCGAGTGGCATCTCCCCAGCATCGACCATCAGGCTCTCAATGGGGGAAGTGCGGAAGGCACCGGTCGCAAGGAGAAGGCCGGTGTATGGATCGAATCAACCTTCCGCAATAAACGCTCGGCTGCGGATGCATAAAACTCGAATGCGTAGTCGAGCTTCGAACGAACAAAGGATCGATAAAAAAGTAGGGCAGCACTTCAAGCGCTGAACGTCACGGAACGGAGAATATCCATAGCGCGGGTACAAGAGACCCTAAGGCTGCGAATATGAACTTTCCAGGTGAGGCGTCGGTCGAATACACGACCAAGGAAATGGTGCGATTCGACCATATCCAGGCGCACCCCATTAAGAAACAAATCTGGGTTGGGGTGAAGCTGTGGATGGCGGCAGAAGTGAAACCACCTTAGTCTTGGCCAAAGAAAACAGAAACTTGTGCGCTTCGGCATAGCGAGAGATGCGGTTCAATGCCTGTTGGAGTCGACGCTCCAGAGTTGGCATCTGGGCCGCGCCAAAAGAGATCGAAAGGTCGTCAGCGTAGAGCGTAGCGAGAACATCTTCCGGCAGCACCGAGGTGATGTCGTTGATGCTCAGGGCAAACAGTGTGACACTGAGGACACTTCCCTGCGGGACACCCTCTTCCTGCTCCTTTGGGCCGGAGAGGGCTCCCCCCCACCCGTACGCGGAATCGACGATCTCGCAAAATTTCAGATATAAATATTGGAAGGCGTCCCCTCGCCCCCATCGTGTGGAGAGTCTCCATGATACCGTATCGTCATGCGGTATCATAGGCCTTCTCCAGATCGAAAAACACCGTGGCGTAGAGCTGTCTACGAAGGAAGGCCTCGCAGACGGCATTTTCCAGTCGGAGCAGAGCATCCGACGTGGAGTGGAACTTGCGGAAGCCGCACTGTGCAGAAGACTGATGACCTCCGTTGTCGAGGAAAAAGGCTAGTCTAACATTTACCAATTTCTCCATCAACTTGCACACGCAAGAAGTTAGAGAGATTGGGCGGAAACCGGTCGGAGTAGAGTGATCTCTTCCCGCTTGCGAAAGGTGAGCACAGTAGCCATTCGCCATGAATTTGGGAGAGGACCCTCCACCCAGATCCTGTTGAACAAATCTAATAGAAATGCCATGCCTCGCTCACCAAGGTGTCGAAGCATGCTGTACGGGATATCGTCCGGACCATGGGCGGTGTCCGCGTACGAAGCGAGAGCGGAACGCAACTCACTCACAGTAAACTTGTCGTTGAAGGGTTCTCCGCCTCTGGAGGTAAAGTCCAGCCGGCGGCCTTCTGCGACATGACGACGTGCATTGAATGCTGGCGGAGCAGCATCACGGCTAGAGAATGCGGAAAAAGCGGTCGCTAAGGATTCCGCCACGGATGCGGGGTCCGAGATTGCGGTTCCATTCTCCTGGAGAACGAGAGTGGGGTTCTGCGAGAACTTGCCCCGAATCCTTTTGACTCGCTTCCACACCTCTGCTAAAGGGGTCTTCCCGTTAAGTGAAGATACGTATGCCCGCCAAGAAGAGCGGCGGGCGTGCTTCGAAATATACCAGAACCTAGCCCTAGCCCTACGAAATTCAGCGACAGTGAAATCGGTCGAGCGGCGCTTATAGCGCATGTAGGCATAATGCTTCTGCTGAGGGCCGTCTCACACTCGGCCGACCACCATGGGAGTGGTCGGCGTGCAAAACGGCCAGACGTCCTAGGAATAGTAGTCAGGCCTACGGCTTTGAGGTTGCCGGGGTAGAACTCAACGGCCTCATCTACCGACCTAAACTCCTCGACTGAGATAGAGAATTTAGTTATTTCCTGAAATGCAGGCCACCGCGCCCGCGCCAAGCACCACCTAGGTGGGCTCTCAGGCGGCAGTTGCCCTGAAAATGATATTTCAATGTGGAAAGTGATCACTACCATGGAGGTCATCGACAACCCCCCAATCAAAATCAGGCTGTGCATCCAAAGAGCACAAAGATAGATCAAGGCAAGAAAATGAAGCGGTTCTCGGACAGTGATGCGTAAACTCATCCACGTTTAGGACACCCATCTCAAGCTCTTCGATGAGATCGGCAAGGACTTGTCTCCTGGGATTTATTGAGTAATCTTCCCAGAGAGGATGCCTGCCGTTCAGATCTCCAAGCAAGAGAAAGGGCCTGGGCAACCGTGCCACGACGCGGCGGAAGTCCCCCGCGTCGAAATCAGCTGACGGTGGAATGTACCCAGAAATGATAGTATACCTCTTATCCAGGTGAAGCTGCACAGCCACTGCCTGAAAGGAGGTATCTAAAGAGAAAGGAAGAACGGAGACATCATGCTGGATGTAAACCGCGCATCCCCCAGCCCGGCCATCCCGTGATGGTGGGGTTGCAAAACCCTTATACCCCGGGAGGGCGGGCAGGGGGCACGCGCCTAGCATGGTCTCATGCAAAAAGATAGCTAACGGGGAACGGGAGGAGACGAGCCTCCGCAGCTCCTCCCAGTTGGCCCAGAGTCCACGGCAATTCCATTGAAGGAATATGCCCTCCAGGCCTAGCTGGGAGGAGACGCGGGGGGCCCTCCCCGAACAGAAGACCTTCACGGGAATGGCCGTACGCTTCCCGGAGGCAAAACCCCGGGTGCTGTTGGCCGGACAAAGCGCTGAAGGCGCTGTTGCCTTCGATGACTTATTGGGGGAGGTTGGGCTCGCCATGCGAGTCTTTTCCTCCCTCCGCCTCGAAACCTTAGGCGGGCGTTGCGGCTTCGGAGGCGAGGGCCCCTCTTTTCGAGGAACCACCGTCTCTAAAGCACTCGCTCCACCTCTAGGCGTGGGCGAAAGAGCCGAAGCTCCTTTGTTGCTGTCCTCCTTTCGGGGGACAGCTTTAGGAACCCCGGAAGATGGCCTGGTGACCAACTTCAGGGGTGTTGCCCCCTGTGAGTCTAACAACTTGGTGGAGGCGCGTGGCCGTTTCTCCTTACGGGAAACGGTCACGCTGGGGAAAGAGGGGGGAGCCCTGGTTTTAGCCTGGGCTGGATATGAACCCTTTTTGCCGCAGCTTTACCAGGGGAGCGCCCGGGTTGAGTAGAGCCCGCAGAAGGGCTCCGAATGGGCGCGGAAACAACCGTGCTCGTTGGCCTGGATGGGCCAGGAGCAGAGAGTGCCTTCTAACTATTAAGGCATATGATGTTCCAGGCAGAGTCGGGCGCGCCAGGACCAAGTCCTTAGTCTCGCGGAGTGAGATTCGATCCTGGGCCTGAACGGCAAGGATTTCTTTCTCGAGGAGATATGCACCACATTGCTTAGAAGAAGCGGGGTGCGGCTCTCCGCAATTGACACACTTGGCCACACATGATTTAGACTTATCGTGTGCGACCTTGGAGCAATTTACACAGATTCGGGTCATCCCGACTTTGCACGTCTACAAGATCGATTCGTATGGCCGAAGCGGTGACAGTAATAGCACGGCCGCGGCAGTGGCACGAATGCCTTCACGCGGTAGCGGTACCAACTAGCACGCACGGACTCAGGGAGCTTGTTACAGTCGAACGTGACGAAGAGTGTAAGGGTGGGTCTCGAGGCCCCTCCCTGTTTTCTCATCACACGTTCCACCTTGACCGCCCCATTGTCGGCCAGCTCTAAGGTGATGTCCTCAATGGAATAGTCAACGAGTTCCCTCGCATAAACTACTCATTTCACAAAGTTCATGGTAGAGTGCAAGGGGTGCGTACAGGACCACCCCTCCCGCCTGGTGGCCTGGCAGTTCATCGGCATGGCGGCTCCACCTTAGACGCGGCGTAAAAACAAAGATAGATGGTGAAGTCAGAAGAAAAGGGGATGTAAGAAAGGTATGGGTGGGGATAAAGCAGTTTGTTAAAAACCCACCATCCCAAACCGGAGCTCAGGGGTTAGGGAACATTGTCCCCTTCCCCCTCAGCCCGGATCAGGGCTGAGAAGAAGGTCAGCATCTAACCTGTGAAATTAGAGGCTGACCAGAGAAAGTTGTGGGAGAGGTTGTATGAAAAACGAGGAAACCGGGGGAAAAACAAGTGTTTCGAATGAAGGAGAAGAGGCTAAGCTGGGATCGGATGGGGTGCTGAATCCCGTCAGCACGGCGGCCAGGATGGAAAATCGCCGCGCCCCTTACGGGGGTAAGTCCATTGAGTAGTACTCACATTTTCTGGGTGACCCGACTAAGCACGTCTACAAGTTCGATTAGTACCTCGAAGCGGTGGAAGTGGTAGAAAACTCTTATTCATTTAAGTCTTTTCAATTTTCCCATTTTATTTGTGGAGTAGGACCGCGTGCGCACCTTTTCTCCCCTCTCCGATGAAGGCTACTGGCGGGAGGAGGAAGCCTAAGCCTGGTCGTTTGACAAAATGACAGGACTCGCCCATCCGCGAGCCCCACCGGAATGAGGAAAATCCTCCTCTCCCTTTGTTTCCCAGGGAGCTCCTGTCATCGAGGGAGGACCTTGTTTGGAAAGTGAACTCTGGCTTGAGAGTGGCTCCCACCGGGGATGGGGGGTTACTATCTCCTGGGCAACACCCAGCCGCCTGGGAGACAGCCAATTTGGTTTCTGCGCTCGCTTCGGGAGGGCCTCCTTTCGACCTCCATCGTGAAAATTTGGGAGCCGATCTTCCCGGCAGTTATTAAAGTCACTAGACGTGATCGATGAATGGGAGTTCGTGACCCGATGGACCACGTTTTCCCTTCTCCCTCTGAGGGGATTCTCTCCATCGCGCAGCTCCCATCTGGAGCGGTTAATTTGTGCCACCTGTTTCCTACTTTCTTGGTAGGGGACACATGCGAAAGAGAATAGGTGAATCGCCGCTAGTTCAATCAGAGAGCCGCCCGAGGCGAATCAGTTGGAAAGGGGCCGCCTCTGTATAATGGAGGTGCCAGAGGGTACTTCCAGAAGAGGCAAAAGAGAAATACCTTTACCAATTGAGGGTTGTGAAAGGGGAAACTCTCCACCAGATAGAGTTGCGTTGTCAAGTTCCTTGTCCACCCTAACACCAAGGTTGGGCGAGTGTTCACGAATAGGGCTGTAGTCAAAAATTTTGAAAAAAAAACGAACCAACAGGAACATTCCGAACCTTGGACCAATAAAGAAGAATCGAGGCTAGTAATCTATATCGTACCTTCAGCCGCTACCACCTATCTCTTCTCGGATATCTGGGCGCGTTAATGGGAGGTGTTCTCGCTTGAATAGCGGCACACACCGACAGGAAGTTACCCATATGGCGGTCGCAGCTCTCAACTGGTCAGCCAGATCGGCAGGGCGACAGAGTGGAGCCCCTATTAAGTCGTACTAGCCATCGACAAGAGGGCCTGGATATAAATGTCTCGGGTAACAGACCCAGAGAAGGGACCCCCGAGACCTTTAGTTTGCCTGGCAGCTAACAAGAGAGTAAAGCCGGTCCCCATAAACTGTACAGCCTTATGCACCCTGGAGCAGCCTCAGGGTCGTGGCCAACTCATTAAGCGTAGAGAAGCGATTATTGAGGCAAAGTCGATCTTCCCATTAATCGCACCAGAATGGCAAGGACCCCTCAGGTCCTGGTCTCTTGCAACCTGCGGGCGTTAAAGAGCATTGTTTATAGAGGTTCATAAACCTTTTTTCTGACACCTCATGAGGTAACTAGTCAGATCCTATGAACCTAATAGGTTGAGGAATAATTTCTTGCGTTTTTTTTAATGTTGTGTTGATTTAAGTTTTGTTGACGTGATTTGTGCACATATTAATAAACTATAATAAATAATGAGAGCAAAATTTGCAAAGGAGTTAGGCTACGTCTCTTAACAGCGTACACTATTAAGCTTTTGCTTGGGCTACGTCTTGAAGTTGAGTAATAAGTCATTGCGGTTTATTTAAAAGTTGTGTTAATTTAATTTTTGTTCTGTACCCTCAAAATGGAATGTCAAGTTGAAAGTAAGGCGCATTTTCGACACTTCTTGTTATTTAATTTCAATCGGGGCGGGAACAATGCAAACGCAGCTAAAGCTCGTCGCGATATTTGTGATGTGTACGGAGAAAATGCTTTATCAGAAAGGAGAGCTCAATGGTGGTTTCCACGTTTCAAAAACGGTCATTTCAATCTCAATGATGAAGAACGTTATGGTCGCTCCATTAAGTTGGATGAAGATCGATCGAACGACCTTCTTCATGAAAATCCTCGTCAATCGACTAGAGAATTGGCTGTACAATTGGCGTGTGATCAGAAAACAACTGTAGTGAATCACCTTCATTCGATGGGAAAAGTTAAAAAAATCGGTGCAAGGGCTCCGCACGCTTTGAGCGAAAGCAACAAACTTCAACGCTCCGCGATTGCCGTAGGTTTTCTTGCTCGTCACAAAGCTACTCGTGGATATAAGGACAGATTTTTTCACCGCATCATCACTGGCGACGAAAAGTGGTGTGTTTATGTCAACATGAACCATCGAAAACAATGGCTTAGCCCCAATAAAAACCCACTTCCGCGATTAAAGCAAGGACTTCATCCACGAAATACGGTGCTGTGTGTGTGTGTGGTGGGATTGTGAAGGCATCATTCTTTATGAGCTCCTTGCGAACAACGAGATTGTCAATGCAGAACTACGTTCAACAGATGTATCGACTCGCCGAAGCTATTCGTGAAAAGTAACCTCATCGACGTTATGGAGTCCTTCTGCAACACGACAATGTTCGTCCTCACATTGTCAATATGACAAAAGTCGCCATCCAAACGCTGAATTGGGAAATCCTGCCGCATCCTCCATATTCGCCAGACTTGGCTCCATCGGATTTCCATCTGTTCCGATCGCTCTCCAACAATTTTCGCGGGGTTTCGTTCAATACTGATGTGGAATTAAGAACCTGGTTAGACGAATCCAGAGATTTTTATTGCAGAGGCATCGAAAAACTGGTTGAACGTTGGGAAGTTATAAATAACAACAGAGAATACATTATTGATTAGATTGCATATTGTTATCAATTAAAAATGAAATTTTTCTAAAATTGTTAATGGTAATGAATAAATTTGATAAAACCGCAAGAATTTATTCCTCAACCCAATAGATAGAACAAATAAAAACGAGATACTATTAGAAAAAAGGGGTGCATAGAGGAACTGGGGAAACGCACTAGTTTCCCTAGGCCCCGTCAAAGAATTCAAGTCAATCCAGTGAGCCAGGCATTCTCTATTACCAGTGGGGACGGGACGACATGCCTCTCCTCAAGGTACCAGGCCTAAGTCTGCACAGTGTATCCTCCCCTGCGGGAAAGCGTGGCACAATAACAAGCAACTTTAGATTTGCTATCAGCAGCTCTCAGAGAGGAAGGGGTGGTAAAGAGGAAACACCTTTACCACAAGAGTTGGGTGAAAGAGAAATTACTTCACCATGAGTCGATTTTCCATCACCAGTTTCAATTTCGCCCCCGTTTATATCCACCCGGTTATTATTATTATTATTATTATTATTGTTGTTGTTTTTCGTATTTTCGGGCATTGAGCCTCATCTAAACCGGGTATAAAGGTGTCCGTTGGACTGGCTTGGAGACACTAGAGCCCCCGCCCCCGCCCATTTTTTTTACCACCCGTGGGCCAAACGTTCTGGGGCGTGGCGCATCAACTGGGCTTGGGTGTAAAATGAGATACATATTGGAGCAATAGAAGGGGTTAAGGTAGGGCACAATGCAAGCATGTTAAAAACCACCATCATTAACCGGAGGCAAGAGGACTGCTCCCTCCCCATCCTGGCTCAGACCAGGGACGAATACATGAAAGTTGGTGGGCGACTAGCCTGCAAAATTAGCCGCTGGTCAAGAGAGAGAAGTGAGGAGGAGGAGGCTTGCAGAGAAAGTGGCGGAAATCGGTAAAATGAAAATGTTTAAAAGGAATAAAACACAGGTAGTCTCAATCAGTTTGAGACTGTAGGAGAACTGGAGCAGGAAGGGAGTGTCTCTCCTACATGAAATAAATGAAATTCTAAACGTCCCCTTCCCTTGTGGCGACATTTTCTGGATGAAATGGACTCGTGCAGCGAACCTAATCCTCCCGGAATGCGGGTTCCAAAGCACCGTTTAAGCCTCTTCCGAGTGACACGACGACAGCTTACCTGCAGTAGTCTTCATGGCCGCAGAAATACTGGACGGTGTGTCCTTCCCTTTCGCCGCCTGGTTCGTAGCTGCACTCGGCGTCCGTCGGATCCAGCAAACAGGCTTCGAGTGACTGCACAAATAAATACACATAATTGGGGCATAAACATGACATTTACCCAGAATTAGGAGAAAACCAACGAGGCCACTTCCGCCCAAAAGGTTTGAGAGGAGAGGTCGTGCAGAATGTGAAAGGTATATGTATAGTCCGAGTAGCTTAAAAAAGGAGACCATATGGCGTGCCCGGAAAAATAATGGGGATCGTAAGCTTGTTGTCTACGTAGATTTTTTTTTTTATTTAATAGTTTAATGCCAACATTTGAATATATATATATATATATATATATATATATATATATATATATATATATATATATATATATATATAAATATATAATAATAAAAACCTCACAAAGTAGCACGTGAGGAAAGCAATAATATAAAAATTAACCCACAGGAAAATGAAAAGATGTCTCCAAGCACTTTCGAACTATATTTGCAAGTTCATTTTCAAGGAATAGCATGAAAATGGAGAAAGAAGGGAATACCCATCACATAGTACAAACCAATGGAAAAACACAATAACATTAGTTGCCTAATGATCTTTTTATTGGCATTTCTCTGTCTTGTTATTGTGTTTTTCCATTGGTTTGTACTATGTGATGGGTATTCCCTTCTTTCTCCATTTTCATGCTATTCCTTTAAAATGAACTTGCAAATATAGTTCGAAAGTGCTTGGATATATCTTTTCATTTTCCTGTGGGTTAATTTTCATATATATATATATATATATATATATATATATATATATATATATATATATATATATATATATATATATATATATATATATATATATATATATGATAAATAACACCCACAAGGAAAATGGAAAAAACGATTCCGAGCGCTTTCGTCTTTATTCTAAAAGACCTCTTCAGGGAATAACGTAGGTCAGGACAGACAATGTCTTAAATAGTAAGGAGTGGGGGGTTAATACGACTACCTGCATCAAAACCCTGACTAGGAGGTACAAATTCTTTAAACACTTTAATTTGTGATTTAATATAATTAGATATGATAGGATCTAGGCTAAATAATCCATGGCCAATATTAAAATTTGGGAAAGTATTAATAGAGATACACTCCAAAATATTTCTTGAAATGTAGTTTGTACATTTAATAACAGGTTTAGCACTATTCCAATTAATAGTATGGTCCTGGCTATAGATATGTAAAGATAATGCAGATTGTTGACAAAAATTACGAACATTAGTTTGGTGCTATTTGACTCTAACATTCAATTCTTTACCTGTCTCTCCATAATAGCATTTTTCACAATTATTGCAACCAATAGAATATACAATGCCTGGTTTAGGGGGTGAATTTTTTACGAGAAGGCGATGGATAGTGTTTTCATATTTAAAAATAACATTTATGTTCAAAGGTTTTAGTATTTTTTTTTTTTTTTAATTAAGGGGCTATCTGGCGACTGCCGACTTAGGCATAAGTCGCCGTAAACAAAAAGCCTAGTTCTAGGCCACTTTAAAAAATTGAACAGGAAACAACAATAAAAAGAAATAACAATAACAATAACAAAGCAATAACGAAAACAATAACAAAAACAACAACAACAATTGAACCTGGTTGAATGAAAGGGAGAAGGCCGGCCTCCCCCAAAAAGTCAACAAGTCCACCAGTCAAAGTGCACGCACTCATCCCGAGTACAAGGGACAGGCGGTAGCGACCCCGCCCATCCCGGTACCGGAACAGGTGTCGTGCGCGAAGATCACCCAGACTGGGACATTCGACAAGAATGTGCCGAACAGTCTGGGGGACGACGCAGTCGTTGCAATAGGGCGCAGGCGAGCGCTCCATCAAATAGCGATGCGTCACACGAGTGTGCCCGATTCGGAGACGACAGAAAGCAACCTGAAGCCGCCGCGGCATTGGGTGATAGGTCCATGGGAACAGTCGCGGCGCAATGGCACGCAACTTTAAGTTCCCTTCGACCGTCTCCCATCTTCTTTGCCAAGCAGTCTGAAGAGCTGCCCGCATTCCTGCCATGTAGTCAGTGTAAGGAAGAGCGAAACGCTGGTCCGGTCGCAGAGTCCTCGCGGACTCTTTGGCGCCCTCATCGGCGCGCTCATTCCCCACAATTCCTACATGTCCAGGAACCCAGCAGAAGATAATCTCGACATCTGCCCGGCTCGCCAAAACCATGGCGTCACGGATTTCGCGAACCAGGGGATGCGGAGATTCCAATGCCCCGAGAGCACTCAGGGCGCTTTGTGAGTCGCTATAGATCACAACCCGGTCTCCGAACGGAGCACGTCGCGTAATCTCCCGTACCGAGTGGTGTATTGCCACCAGCTCGGCCATGAAGACAGACGCAGCGCCTGGTAGAGCCCCGCTGACTTCAAACAGAGGGGATACGGCGTGGAAGCCGACCCCCTCTTGGGACTTGGAGCCATCCGTATACACTGGCACGGTACCAGCGTGACACGATGTGTGCTCCAAAAAGGTCGAACGCAATACTCCCGGCGCAGTACAAGCTTTGGGAGCAGAGGCGTGGCGACAAATAGCCAAATGTGGTACCCTCTAGGGTGGCGTCCTGGGCAGAACCAGGGGCGCCACCGGCCCGAGAGCTATATCTACCTCTCGAAGGAGTTTCCTGGCCCTAAACCCAAAGGGCTTAGGGTATGACTGGCGTCTCTCGGCGGCATAGGCACCATCGAGATCAGCTGCGGATGCCGTGAGAGCTGTTGGCGACTGAGGGAGGCGCCGGGCTCGCGCGTACAGGCGAGTGATGCACTGCACGCGGCGCAGAGCGAGTGGCATCTCCCCAGCATCGACCAACAGGCTCTCAATGGGGAAAGTGCGGAAGGCACCGGTCGCAAGGCGAATGCCGGTGTGGTGGATCGAATCCACCTTCCGCAATAAACGCTCGGCTGCGGATGCATAAAACTCGCATCCGTAGTCGAGCTTCGAGCGAACAAAGGATCGATAAAAAAAGTAAGGCAGTAGCCCTATCAGCGCCCCAAGCGCTGAACGTCACAGAACGGAGAATGTCCATGGCGCGGGTACAAGAGACCCTAAGGCTGCGAATATGAGCCTCCCAGGTGAGGCGTCGGTCGAATACAAGACCAAGGAAACGGTGCGACTCAACCACATTAAGGCGCACCCCATTAAGAAACAAATCTGGGTCGGCGTGAAGCCGTGGATGGCGGTAGAAGTGCACCACCTTAGTCTTGGCCAAAGAAAACCGAAACCTGTGCGCTTCGGCATAGCGAGAGACGCGGTTCAATGCCTGTTGGAGTCGACGCTCCAGAGTTGGCATCTGCGCCGTGCTAAAAGAGATCGAAAGGTCGTCCACGTAGAGCGTAGCGAGAGCACCGAGGTGATGCCGTTGATGCTCAGGGCAAAGAGTGTGACACTGAGGACACTTTCCTGCGGGACACCCTCTTCCTGCTCCTTTGGGCCGGAGAGGGCTCCCCCCACCCGTACGCGGAATCGACGATCTCGCAAAAATTCAGATATAAACATTGGGAGGCGTCCCCTCGCCCCCATCGTGTGGAGAGTCTCCATGATACCGTATCTCCATGCGGTATCATAGGCCTTCTCCAGATCGAAAAACACCGTGGCGTAGTGCTGTCTACGAAGGAAAGCCTCGCAGACGGCATTTTACAATCGGAGCAGAGCATCCGACGTGGAGTGGAACTTACGGAAGCTGCACTGTGCAGAAGACAGATGGCCTCCGCTGTCCAGGAAATAGGCTAATCTAACATTTACTAATTTCTCCATCAACTTGCACACGCAAGAGGTTAGAGAGATTGGGCGGAAACCGGTCGGAGTAGAGTGATCTCTCCCCGGCTAGCGAAAGGCGAGCACAATAGCAATTCGCCAGGAGACTGGGAGAAGACCGTCCACCCAGATCCTATTGAACAAATCTAACAGAAAGGACATGCCTTGCTCACCCAGGTGTCGAAGCATGGCGTACGGAACATCGTCCGGACCATGGGCGGTGTCCGCGCACGAAACGAGAGCGGAACGCAACTCATTCACAGTAAACTTGTCGTTGAAGGGTTCTCCGCCTCTGGAGGTAAAGTCCAGCCCGCGGCCTTCCGCGACATGACGACGTGCATTGAATGCTGGCGGAGCAGCATCACGGCTAGAGAATGCGGAAAAAGCGGTCGCTAAGGATTCCGCCAGGGACGCGGGGTCCGAGATTGCGGTCTGTTTGAGGGCATTCTCACACTCGGCCGACCACCATGGGAGTGGTCGGCGTGCAAAACGGCCAGACGTCCTAGGAATAGTAGTCAGGGCCTACGGCGATGAGGTTGCCGGAGAAGAACTCAACGGCCTCATCTACGACCTAAACTCCTCGACTGAGATAGAGAATTCAGTCATTTCCTGAAATGCAGGCCACCGCGCCCGCGCCAAGCACCACCGAGGTGGTCTCTCAGGCGGTAGTTGCCCTGAAAATGATATTTGAATGGGAAAGTGATCACTACCATGGAGGTCATCGACCACCCACAATCAAAATCAGGCTGTGCATCCGAAGAAAGCACAAAGATAGGTCAAGGCAAGAAAATGAAGCGGTTCTCGGACAGTGATGCGTAAACTCATCCACGTTTAGGACACCCATCTCAAGCTCTTCGATGACATCGGCAAGGACTTGTCCCCTGGGATTTATGGAGTAATCTCCCCAGAGAAAATGCCTGCCGTTCAGATCTCCAAGTAAGAGATAGGGCCTCGGCAACCGTGCCACGACGCGGCGGAAGTCCCCCGCCTTGAAGTCAGCTGACGGTGGAATGTACGCAGAAATGATAGTATACCTCTTATCCAGGTGCAGCTGCACAGCCACTGCCTGAAAGGGGGTATCTAAAGAGAAAGGAAGAACAGAGACATCATGCCGGGTGTAGACCGCGCATCCCCCAGCCCGAACATCCCGCGGTGGTGGGGTCGCAAGACCCTTATACCCCGGGAGGGCAGGCAGGGGGCACGCGCCTAGCATGGTCTCCTGCAAAACGATAGCTAACGGGGAACGGGATGTGACTGAGCCTCCGCAACTCCTCCCAGTTGGCCCGGAGTCCACGGCAATTCCATTGAAGGAATATGCCCTCCAGGCCTAGCTCGGAGGAGACGCGGGGGCCCTCCTCGAACTGAAGACCCTCACGGGAATAACCGTACGCTTCCCGGGGGCAGAACCCCGGGCGTTGTTGGCCAGACAAAGCGCTGAAGGCACTGTCGCCTTCGAGGACTTATTGGGGGAGGTTGGGCTCGCCATGCGAGTCTTTTCCTCCCTCCGGCTCGAAACATTAGGGGGGCGTTGCGGCTTTGGAGGCGGGGGGCCCTCTTTTCGAGGAACCACCGTCTCCGAGCCACTCGCTCCACCTCGGGGCATGGGCGAAGGGGCCGAAGCTCCTTTGTTGCTGTCCTCCTTTCGGGGAACAGCTTTATGAACCCCGGAAGATGGCCTAGCGACCATCTTCAGGGGTGTTGCCCCCTGTGAGTCTAATGACTCGGTCGAGGCGCGTGGCCGTTTCGCCTTACGGGAAACGGTCACGCTGGGGAAAGAGGGGGGAGCCCTGGTTTTAGCCGAGGCTGGGTATGAACCCTTTTTGCCGCCAGCTTTACCAGGGGAGCGCACGGATTGGTTAGAGCCTGCAGAAGGGCTCCGAATGGGCGCGGAAACAACCATGCTCGTTGGCCTGGATTGGCCAGGAGCAAAGGGTGCCTTTCTAACTATTGAGGCATATGACGTCCCAAGCAGAGCCGGGCGAGCCAGGACCAAGTCCTTTGCCTCGCGGAATGAGAGTCGATCCTGGGCGTGAACGGCCAGGATTTCTTTCTCAAGGAGATATGCACCACATTGCTTCGAAGAAGCAGGGTGCGGCTTTCGGCAATTGACACACTTGGACACACACGATTTGGACTTATCGTGTGCGACCTTGGAGCAATTTACACAGACTTCGGGTGACCCCGACTTTGCACGTCTACATGAGCGATTCGTATGGCCGAAGCGGTGACAGTAATAGCACTGCCGCGGCAGTGGCACGAATGCCTTCACGCGGTAGCGGTACCAACCGGCACGCACCGACTCAGGAAGCTTGTCACAGTCGAACGTGACGAAGAATGTAGGGGTGGGTCTCGAGGCCCCTCCCTGTTTTCTCAACACACGTTCGACCTGGACCGCCCCATGGTCGGCCAGCTCTAGGGTGATGTCCTTAATGGAGTAGTCAACGAGTTCCCTCGCATAAACTACTCCTTTCACAAAGTTCATGGTAGAGTGCGGCGTCACACTCACCGGGATGCCATGAAGTGTCCGAAGAGCCCTTATCTTGGCCGCCTCGGCGGGATTCGCCGCATTCGCCAGAAGGCTCCCGTCCCAGAAACGGGTCACCTTCGGCTCTCTACCAATTGCACTTGCTAATCCTCTCCTCTGATGGATCATGTTGCCCTTGGACAACATGGTACCATCAGTGGAGCGAATAACGAGGAAGCGTTTGAAGCCAGCGGGCTCGAAAACGCCAGGTAACCTCTGAATCAGTGGCCCTGATGTCATCGAGGCTCCGCCCTGTGCACTTTTCGTCTTTGTCATAGTCAGGAGCTTCGTACCCGGGGGGGCAGAGAGGCCGGATGTGCCGGTCTTGGCCTGGTCGCTTGCCAAAGTGGCAGCAGACCCATCCGTCCCCACAGCCCCCGCGGATGGAGAGGAGCCCCGAGTCTTTTTAGTCTTTATTGTCTTTTTCTTCTTTTTAGGAGAGGAGGGCGGGGAATGAACCCGCTTCTCTCCTCCGCCGACAGAAGCCCCTAGGCCAGATGGACCGGCCTCAGCCAGGTCCTTCTCCGAAATGAAAAAGGTCCTGGTGGTCGCAGGGGCACCGGTCAGAGGAGATCCCTCCCCTCCTTGTGCTGCTTCGGAGGCCCCAGCCGTTTGAGGAGGACCTTGCATAGGGGCGGATTCAGGTTCGGTGCTTGGCACCGAGCCCGGATTCCCCCTCATGGAAGGCCCTACCCTCTGAGGCTGGGTTTCCTCAAGGACCATGTCTATCACAGGAGGGGCCTCCAGTTGGCCATCCCCTCCCAGGACATCGCAGGTGCCCTTGGCAGCTTCACCAGTCTTTTGTGGGAAGGCACAGGCCTTGACCCCGGCAAGGTTTAAGATTCTGGCCAGCAGGTCTTTTGAGGAAAGCGACCGAAGGGGCCTGGCTTCCCTCTCCCCCCCTAAGGGGGTTTGCCCTACCGAGCCGCTTGCACGAGGGGCGGAAGGCAATGGGCTGCCTGCTGGCTTTCTTGGCAGTCCCCTTAGAAAGCAAAGGAGGGACTGCCGCTGGAGATAGGGAGGTGCCCGAAAGCACCTCCAGAGAAGGCGGTGAGGGGGAGTCCCCTACACACGTAGGCGTAGGAGAGGAGTAAGCCTCCTCTCCGGTTAAAGAGGTATGGTGGGTCCCCTGCGCAAGCACAGGGGGGAGACCTCCATCTTTTCTGTGGAGCTGCACGAGTGCGGCTCCGTTGTTTTAGGGGGAATTAAGGGAAGATGTATTTGTTTTGCATCATTGGGCATGGTGACCCTCTTTGTTCTACGGGACGCAATCGCTCACCACCTCTTGCAGTAGCCCGCACTGCAAGAGGTGCTTACAGGCCCGGCAGAGCCAGGCGCCGTCATTTGGGACCACCCCTCCCGCCTGGTGGCCTGGCAGTCCATCGGCATGGCGGCTCCACCTTGGACACGGCGTAAAATTGATAGACTGTGAAGAGGAGAGGGAAAGGGATGTGAGGAAGGTATGGGTGGGGATGAAGCAGGTTGTTAAAAAACCTCCATCCCGAACCGGAGCTCAGGGGTTAGGGAACAATGTCCCCTTCCCCCTCAGCCCCGATCCGGGGTGGTTGGCTTGAGAAGAAGGTCAGCATCTACCCTCTGAAATTAGAGGCTGACCAGAGAAAGTTGTGGGAGAGGTTGTATGAAAAGCAACGAGGTAGGGGAGAAATCGGGCTATCTGAAGGAAGGAAGAGAGGCTAAGCTGGGGCCGGACGGAGCGCTGGATCCCGTCAGCACGGCGGCCAGGATAAATGAGGTAATTTAATGAAAGGTAAAACTAGTACATTTTTGGCATGAAATTTAGGGATGTTACGATTAGGTTGATAAAATGAACGCTTAGCAGAATTATAACAATTTTTAAGTACGTAGAAAGGGTAACACAAATTTAAATCTCTTTTTCCAAATATTCGGATGAAACAATTCTCAGGGCACGGAGAAACGTGGAAGAGAAAACACTTTTTTTATACTAATATGGTGATCGGAATAGAAATGGATGTAGGTTTTGAATAAATTTTATATTTGAAACCTTGGTCTGTTCGGTAGATCAAAATATATAAGAAAGTGATGGTGTTATATTTTTCATTTTCTAAAGTAAATTTAATTGAGGGGACTAACGTGTTGATTTTTTCAAGAAAAGTATTGATATTAAGATCATTAGTCTACAAACAAAGAATGTGATCAACATGACGCATCCATAAAATAGGGGTTATGTTGGTCTGGGAAAGTATTTTGGATTAGAAAAACTCCATATATAGATTGGCCAATACCGGGGACAAACAATTGTCCATAGCCATTCCAAAGATTTGACGGTAATATTTCCCGTCAAAGGCGAATTTACAGTTGTTAATACAGAGGGAAATAAGTTTAATAATAGTGGAAGCCGATATTGGGAGAACAACATTAACAAGGTACTCTTCGAGGAAATTTAGGAGATCGAATACGGGAACTTTTGTAAAGAGGGAACATACGAGTACATCGAAAAAAAACAAGCTAAAATTATCAGGGTAAGGAAGATCATTAAGTTTCCTAATGAGATCGAGATTATTAACGATGTGAGAACTAGAAACGGTCCCCACCAAAGGACTTAGGAGAGAAGCTAACCATTTAGATAGGGTATATGAAACACACCAAACCGAGCTAATAATGGGATGGATAGGATTATCAGGGCGGATAATCTCTTAAATGAATGGATTTGGTAAAAAAACAAATTAAATTGCTGAGCTTTCGATCTTATTCGATCATCTTCGGAGCGTCTTTATGTATTATTTCCTCCTTTACCGATCAAATGTGTTGGCGTCAGAATCGGTTTTCAGGGGATATTTATTCGGCCTGGCTTGAGCGCAACGTTAAAGGAAACGAGCCAATCCGGTGAGTGGAATTTTAAAACAACTTTAATGTTCGATTCCAGCTTAACGCTTGACTATTGATGGCCGGCTTTTCTTAGTTTATTAAGATGGCTTCTAAGATGTTCAACCTAGCTTTATTTCCCTCTTTTCTTTTAATTACGGTGTTGTCAACTAGAATATCTCTCGTTAGGTTGATGTTGTGCGCGCTCTCCATATGATTTTTTAGGCCTTCCGTTTTGCAGATGCATGGTTAAACGTCTCGAAAGGGTGGTAGTTGTCATGCCAAAATATTTTGAGTTAATAAGGGGGAAAGCTGCTTTATCAGTTGGTGATGGTAGGAGAGGAACCCCTCCATCGGTTCAAGTAGTTCCTCGATTCACCTCGCACTTTGCGGCACCTCGGGGGGACGAGGCTATGCTTTGCAACAGCTGTCCAAAAGATGCATAGAATGTTGACATTATGTCCATCGAATGCCTTGGGCGGTAAAAGGATAAGTCCCCGCAGTATCATAAACATCCCAAAATGAGATTATTTACACATACTCGGCCTGCGAATGTGAGCAAAGATGGCCTTTGACAACTCCACCTGCCTTATATGGCGAATTTGTCCTGGAGCTTTAACTCATAAAGCATGGGATCAGTGTAGCCACCTCATATGTGCACTGGACGCGGTGAGGACAGTTGGCACCCCAAAGCACACTGAACCTAATACCTCCTCTAACCATTGGACTTTGGGCTCTCGAAGCAGGTAGGGACCTCATGGAGCATCTTGCTACTGAGCAAAGTTTTGATAAGAGATCGAAAATGCGTCGAGCCACCTCAACCTCTCTCTTAGTGAGAGGAAAGGTTGGGAAGGGGTAGACTGGGGTATGTAATAAAGAAGGTCAGGGATAAACGGGTCCACGAAGGAGTAGGATAGGATATCACTTATTATTATCATACACCGCGACTGGGAGTGGAGGGCCTTCTTGTCCCCCAGGTTTCAGTTGCAGCAAGGCTGTTACTCCCGGTTACACCTCCACTCCCTATGCGGGTCAGAAGTCAGTAAAGAGAGATTTGAAGTGAAAGTGGTGAATGTAGAGAAGATCGAAGATAGTGGGAGGAATAACACCCCGCAGACAGTGGGGTAGTAATGAGGCACTGCTGCCGGCAATGGGCCAGGTGGCCGTGCTAGATGGTGCTTAACTGCGGGCACTCGGGCCAGGTACCAGTGGTTACGAGTGATCTCAATGGGTATTACGTGACGGCTCGATGGATATTAATTATTTATTACTGCCCCGTTGAAACATCGCAGAGCTTCGCAATCTCAATATCAAGAGTGTCACGTGAGGCCTCAATGGGTGTTACTGGAGGACTCAATGGACGTTTAGTGGGTGTTACGGTCCACACGAAACAAGCTAGACCTGTCCTGATATTTGGAGGGTTGAAAGAGTGTTATGGAGAGATCAATGGGCGTTATGGAATGGCTCAAAAGGTGCGCAAGGAGGGCTCAATTGGAGCTCAGGCAGACACAGTAATGAGAAAGGAGGTGGAAACTAAGGGAATGGGGAATGAGAGAAAGGCATAGTAAAAGCCCTCTTCACAGGCAAGTCTGCTACCCGCGCCCTATCTCGGATGAGGCGGGGAGGGCTTCTTTAATACATATAATATGTGCATTTGCTTCCTTCTTCGTCTGCGAGGACGACTCACCTTCTTGAGGAACTGGCGCGAAGGAAGCTTCTGAAAAGGGAAGATGCGGTAGCGTTCGACCACCTGCGGAGGCGACCGTGCGTAGTAATAGAGGGAGATCGCTCGCTCCACAGGGGCGCGGACAAAAGAAACCTGGATCGGCTGTTTATGGCCCAACCTGGAAATTTTATTATTATTATTTTCGCTACCGTCATAATTCAGACCTATTTTATGCTGCACTTGATACAGTTTTGTGCCTGATTTCGTATATCACGTCAATTTCTCATGATGACAATTGTAAAAAGTAAAAATATTTTTTTAGGAAAAAAAGTTATTTTTTATTGCTCTGTTATTATTATCATTTAAGTAGTCAGGTTAGAGGATCTGAAAAGAGGTGTAATTCCGAGTAACCTAAAAATAAGACAACTTCGGGGCTACGGGAAGGAAGAGTGCTACACTTAAACAGGTCCAACTCATCAATGAAAGCAGCGCCCCCTATCGGAAGACAAATCTTACCAAGAATTACAAGTTGTCAACCTCACGTTTATTTTTTTTCAATTTAGGATCCCATCTGACGACGGCCTACTTGGGGCATAAGTCGCCATACTCACCAAAAACTATATTAAAAAAACAAAAATATATATATATATATATATATATATATATATATATATATATATATATATATATATATATATATATATATATATATATAACAACGATAAAAAAGGAAAAGCAGAAATGCAACAAGGAAACTGGTTCCGGCGTCGAGGGTAGGCCCGCCTTCTCCCGGCGCAGGGACATGCCACTCACAACCGAACGTCAAATAAAGTGGAGGAGGCCAACCTTCCCCGCCAAGAGTCGTATAGTCCACAAGTCAGTGTGCATGAATCCGTCCCGAGTACAAGGGACAAGCGGGAGCGACCCCCCCTCGTCCCGGTATTGGGACGGGTAATATGCTCGAAGATCACACAGACTTGGACATTCGACAAGAATGTTTCAAACAGTCTGGGGGACAACGCAGTCGTCGCAGTTAGGTGCAGGGATGCGCTCCATCAAATGGTGGTGCGTCCCGCGAGTGTGTCCAATTCGGAGACGAGAGAAAGCAACCTGAAGCCGTCGGTGCATTGGGGGGTAGGTTCATGGAAAATGTCGCGGTGCAATGGCACCCAACTTTAAGTTCCCCTCAACCGTCTCCCATCTTTTTTGCCAAGCAGCCCGGAGAGCTGCCCGTATTCCTACCATGTAATGTAATCGGTGTGAGGAAGAGCGAAACGCTGGTCTGGTCGCCCAGTCTTCGTGGATTCTTTGGCGCCCTCATCGGCGCGCTCATTCCCCGCAATTCTCACATGTCCAAGAACCCAGCAGAAGATAATCTAGACATCCATCCGGCTGCCCAAAACTGTGGCGTCACGTATATTGCGAACCAGGGGATGCGGAGATTCCAATGCTCAGAGAGTACTCAGAGACCTTTGTGAGTCGCTATAAATCACAATCCGGTCTCCCGGTCTCCAAGCCGGGCACGTCGCGTTATCTCCCGTACCGAGCGATGTATTGCAACCAGTTCGGCCGTGAAAACAGACGTAGTACTTGTCAGAGATCCGCTGACTTCAAATAGAGGAGATACAGCGTGGAAACCGACCCCCTCTTGGGACTTGGAGCCATCCATATACACTGGCATGGTTAAAGCGTGACACAAAGTGTTCTCCAAAAAGGCAAAACGCAATACTCCCGGCACTGTAGAAGCTTTGAGAGCAGATGCGTAGCGGCAAATAGTCAAAGTTGGTATTCTTTAGGGTGGCGTCCTGGACAGAACGAGGGGCGCCACCAGCCCGAGAGATATACCCAGCTCTCGAAGGAGTTTCCTGGCCGTAAACCCAAAGGGCTTATGGTATGACTGGCGGCCTAGACAGCGTCAAGGTAAGCTGCTGATGCACTGAAAGCTGCTAGCCACTGAGGGAGGCGCTGGGCTCGCGCGTACAGGCGAGGCTCTCATTGGGAAAAGGGAGGAAGGCACCGGTCGCAAGGAGAAGGACAGTGTACTGGATCGAGTCCACCTTCCGCAATAAACGCTCAGCTGCGGATGCATAAAACACGCATCCGTAGTCGAGCTTTGAACGAACAAAGGATCGATAAAAGAAGTAGGGCAGTAGCCCTATCAGCGCCCCAAGCGCTGAACGTCACGGAACGGAGAATGTCCATGGCGCGGGTACAAGAGACCCTAAGGCTGCGAATATGAGCCTCCCAGGTGAGGCGTCGGTCGAATACAAGACCAAGGAAACGGTGCGACTCAACCACATTCAGGCGCACTCAATTAAGAAACAAATCTGTGTCGGGGTGGAGCCGTGAATGGGGGCAGAGGTGCACCACCTTAGTTTTGGCCAAGAAAAACGGAAGCGTATGCTCTTCGGCATAGCGAGAGACGCAGTTCAATGCCTATTGGAGTCGACGCTCCAGAGTTTGAAGCTGGGCTGCGCCAAGAGACCAAAAGGTCGTCCATGTAGAGCGTAGCGAGAACATCTTCCGGCAGCACTGAGGTGATGCCGTTGATGCTCAGGGCAACGGGTGCGACACTGAGGACATTTTACTGCGAGACGCCCTCTTTGTGCTTTATTGGGAAGGAGATGGCTCTCCCCACCCGTACCGGAATCGATGATCTCGTAAAAATTCAGATATAAAGATTGGGAGGCGTCACCTCGCCCCCATTGTGTACAGAGTCTCCATGATACCGTATCACTATGCGGTATCATAGGCCTTCTCCAGATCGATAACACCGTGGCGTAATGAGGTCTACGAAAGAATGCCTCGCAGACGGCATTTTCCAGTCGGAGTAGAGCATCCGACGTTGAGTGGAACTTGCGGAAGCCGCACTGCGCAAAAGACAGATGGCCTGCAGAAAAAAAGGCTAATCGTCCCTTCAGGGACCATGTCCATCTCAAGGGGGCCTCCATATGGTCCCCCTCCCTCCCAAGACATCACGGGTCCCCTTCGAGGTACCTTTTATTCTATTCTGGGCCGGCGAGCTGGCATCCGTCGTGGAAGAGAGGGTGTCACGTACAGTGACCCCATGTAGACTTGCTATGCGCGCCAACAGGACTTTAGAGGGCACGGGCCGACGGTCTGTGTCATCCTTCGCCGCCCATCCCAGACCGGAGCTGAGAGTTGAAGGGGCGTTGTCCCCTCCCCCTTCAGCCCCAATCCCGGATGGTTGGGTGAGAGGAAGCTGGTCGCCATCTACCCTTTGAAATTAGAGTCCGACCAGAGAATGCTTTGGGAGAGGTTGTAGGGAAAGTGAGGAAGCAGAATAAGAAGACAGGCTGTCAGAAAGGAGAAGAGGCTAAGCTGGGGCCCGACGGGGCGCCGAGTCCCGTCAGCACGGCGGCCAGGCAGGAAAGCAAATCGCCGTGCCCCATACGGAGTCAAACCAACGTATAAATGATCAATGGAAAATAAGATATATGGTACGAATAAGGGAAACAATGAGAACAAATGGATGATTCAACTTCTGGACAATACTTCATAAGTCTGTATCAACCAGCCTCGGTTCTGTAACAACAGGCCGCAGTCAAAAGCGTTGGGTGTATTTAAAAATCTATAATGGCATCAGAACAAACTCCTCAAAACAAACTGGCTGATCCGAAAAAGCCTCGTGTTGTTTTATATTCTCTTTCGAATGATATAATTGACAAGGTCCTCCCAAGGTTAACCCGGAAATTATTCAATTATTCAATTAATGCTAGCGTGATTAACTCGATTGTCAATAGCATACATATCAAATGTCTATTTGTTGCCTACAGGAATTTGGGCGGGGTTTCGATTGCCGACTAACCTCGTGAAAGACGGAAGCTACCTCCATTGATATAACGTGGAAAGTGTCTGCAATAGAGACGGGTTTTTTTTAGTCGCGTGCAATAACATCATAACTCTTCGACCGATTCTAACGAAATTTGAAACCCCTATGTTGTCTTACATTCTCTTTCGAATGATATAATTGACAACGTCCTCCCAAGGTTAGTCCGGGAACTATTGAAAGTTTGGGTTGAAGGTCGTAAGGTCATAAATCAGAATAAGTGAGAGCACGCGACTTTTGGGTCAGCAGACCTTGTCTATTCACTAGCAAAAATCCGCCCTACAGGCGTTTTTTGCTAGGCCAGCGGCGCTTGTTCGCTTCGCCCACAAAATTAAGAAAGTGTGCGAGAGAAAAAGTTTTTTATTTCACAACACTTTCAAAATTAGTTTTCAAATAAATAAATAATTTCAGAAATATTTTTTAAAGAATGCAGAGACGGGCGGACACACACACACACACACACACGCTAGGATGATTATAATAAGATTCATTCTTTCACCAGCCAATGCCATCGAACTGTTAATCCCTTATAGCGTTGTGTGCGTTTCTTCAACCCTTTATCTAATCCTTCTCTCATCCCCGATTGCAAAACCTCAATAATCTGATGAACAATAAACTTCCACAAAAGTCTACCCTCAAGTAATTCTTCTACCATACCTCACATGTCCACAATAATGGTCACTCCAGCAAAATCACAGAAATATCCCCGCCACCAACCAGAGGCGTACCTAGCTTTTGCGCCGCCCCCCTAAACATGAGGTATCTCAAAATACACTTAAATTTATTTGGAAAATATGATGACCATTATATGCATTTTTCACAAGGTTGTTTAGTCTCTTTTCGTCTATAATAATATAATCGTATTAAAATAAAACGAAAAAAAATACATACTGGATGATATTTGACTAACGCGCAATTGACTTGGATTCATTAAAAAATGCCGCCGCCCCCGAAACGTGCCCCTTCCCCCAGGTGCGCCTGTGCAACCAACACTTACTCCGTGAAGTTGATGAAGGCGAAATAGTCAATTATTAGGTTACTTCCCTTCAACGAAGAGATTCGATCGACGAGCAATTTCTGAAAACAAAAGTCGAACACATAAACCACAAACATCTTTTATCTTTAAAATTAAATCATCATCAGCACCATCATCCTCGTCATCATCATTATTATTATTAAGAACTAAAGACAGGAAGTTTGAGGAGAGATTCCTCTTAAATGTGCTGAAGTTAGTGGAAATTAGAATATTTGGAAGGTACATAACCTCACTATTTTAAAAAGGAGATTACACGATGCACTCGAGTCTCGGTTTGGGGGAAAGGGGGGATCTCTCCCAGACCTACTCAACCTTGGTGATCTTCAGGACGTGACGGAACGAGACGCAATCCTCTAGATGTCAGCTGCAGCGCTACACCTTAGAACCTCGAGCAGATTTAAACAAAAACGAAACCCCGTTTAAAATGGTTAGGCTCTAATAAACAAAGGGGGGGGAGGGCAAGTGAATTGTCAGAGGTGGTCTACACGTTTGTACCCATTCGGGTGGGAGAGGTTAACATTAAATGGACAGGCACGTCACTAAGTCCTATGGCATTCTGGAGGTTGAAATGTCATTCAAGAGGTTGTTATGACATCCAATACGTAGATATGGCATTCAATTCGTTGAATTGGCATTCAAGATGTTGAAATGTAATTCAAGACGTTGAAATAGCATTCAAAAAGTTGAAATGGCATTCAAAACGTTGAAATAGCATTTAAAACGTTGAAATGGTATTCATGACGTTTAATTGGCATTCAAGAGGTTGATATGGCATACAAGAGGTGAATATGGTATCCAAGAGGTTAAAATGGCATTCAAAAGGTTGAAATACCTTTCAAAATGATGAAATAGTATTCATGAGGTTAACATGATATCCAAGAATCTGAATTGGCATTCAAGGGATTGAAGTGGCATTCAGGGGATTGAAGTGGCATTCAGGAGATTTAAGTGGCATTCTGGGGATTGAAGTGGCATTCTGGGGATTGAAGTGGCATTCTGGGGATCGAAGTGGCATTCTGGGGATCGAAGTGGCATTCTGGGGATCGAAGTGGCATTCTGGGGATTAAGGTGGCATTCTGGGGATTAAGGTGGCATTCTGGGGATTAAGGTGGCATTCTGGGGATTAAGGTGGCATTCTGGGGATTGAAGTGGAATTTTGGGGATTGAAGTGGAATTTTGGGGATTGAATTGGCATTCAGGGGATTGAATTGGCATCCAGGGGATTGAATTGCCATTCAGGGGATTGAAGTGGCATTCAGGGGATTGAAGTGGCATTCAGGGGATTGAAGTGGCATTCAGGGGATTGAAGTGGCATTCAAGGGATTGAAGTGGCATTCAAGGGATTGAAGTGGCATTCGAGGGATTGAAGTGGCATTCAGGGAATTTAAGTGATATTCAGGGGATTGAAGTGATATTCAAGGGATTAAAGTGGCATTCAAGGGATTAAAGTGGCATTCAGGGGATTGCAGTGGCATTCAGGGGATTAAAGTGGCATTCAATGGATTAAAGTGGCATTCAATGGATTAAAGTGGCATTCAATGGATTAAAGTGGCATTCAAGGGATTGAAGTGGCATTTAAGGGATTGAAGTGGAATTCAAGGGATTGAACTAGCATTCAAGAGATTGAAGTGGCATTCAGGGAATTGAAGTGCCATTCAGGGAATTGAAGTGGCATTCAGGGAATTGAAGTGGCATTCATGGAATTGAAGTGGCATTCATGGAATTGAAGTGGCATTCAGGAAATTGAAGTGTCATTCAGGAAATTGAAGTGTCATTCAGGAAATTGAAGTGTCATTCAGGAAATTGAAGTGTCATTCAGGAAATTGAAGTGTCATTCAGGAAATTGAAGTGTCATTCAGGAAATTGAAGTGTCATTCAGGGAATTGAAGTGGCGTTCAGGAGTTTGGAATGACATTCGGGAGTTTGGAATGACATTCGGGAGATTGAAATGGCATTTGGGAGATTGAAATGGCATTCGAGAGATTGAAATGGCATTCGAGAGATTGGAAATGGCATTTTTAAGATTGAAATGACATTTGGGAGATTGGAAATGGCATTTTTAAGATTGAAATGACATTTGGGAGATTGAAATGGCATTTAGGAGATTGAAATGTCATTTGGGAGATTGAAATGGCATTTAGGAGATTGGAAATGGCATTCGGGAGATTGAAATGGCATTTAGGAGATTCGAAATGGTATTCGAGAGATTGAAATGTCATTCAAGGGATTTAAGTTGGGCAGCTGCCACATCCAAGTCGATTCTAAATGAGAGCAGAAACAAATGGGGCAAATTAATTATAAAAGAGGGGGAAGACGACTTTGGGCCAGAAGGAAACGCAGACGGGTGAGGCCAAGGATTGTTAAAAGAGTGGGGAAACAGGAGGACCGGAAAATGGCGATATGAGGGCATTCTAGAAGAAGATGTATGACTGAATGGCCCCCATCAGAAAAAACAACAGAAGCAAGGACTGATTCGACTGCCTGCCGAAAAGAGATAGCCGTGGGTATGTAAGTCTCGTGTAGCCGAGGCGAACGCGGGAAAGCGCCACCTCTAAGGACCGTAGTCTTTGAAGGCTAAAGGGCCAAGAACGAACAGACTGTTTGATATAATATCATTTAAATGATGAACATCCATCCCATTCGTCCTGCCACAACTGAAAAATATATTCTCAGAGAGGGAAAGAAATCTCGAAAAAGGAATCCAGAGTTATCCGGGAACAGATAATAGGCTAAACGGGCCAGCTGATCAGCCCTCCCATTGTCCAGGACCCCTACATGCCCGGGGACCCAACAGAATAGAACTCGATATCGGGACACATTCTGGACCAGCCAGTTGCGATTTCTGTGACTAAGAGATAGGAAGCATTAAAAGAGAAAATTGCCTGTAAAACACTCCTAGAGTCAGAGAAAAGGACGAAATCTTTTAAAGGTAAAATTTGAATCAGTCTAAAAGCTAAAAGAATGGTTGAAAGTTCAGCGGTAAAAATAGAAGCTGCTGCGAGCGGCAAAGACAAAGTTAAAAACTCGCCCGAGTAGGTGGCTGCAACACCTACGCCTCTGTCTGACTTGGAGCCATCTGTGTATATTTGGCAGTGTTGTGTATGTGAGGTCGCATACTCGAGGAACAGGCTCTTAAGGAGGCAAGGGATCACGGACGACTTGTTCAGACTCCACATGCTGGTACAAACTGTAGGAGGTCGAGCATACCAACTAGGGATCGGCGACGACGGAAGGGCAAGGAGCCTTAGAGCACCCAGGTTGGAGAGATGATCTCCTATCCAGAGGTTCAAAGGGCGAAGTAAAGACGGCAACCTATAGAATGCCGCCGTTGACTCGGCAGCAAAAAAGCATCCGTAAACCTCTGATACAGGGGCCTGCTACACACGACAGAGGTATCGAATATAGATCTAGAGTCGATGATAGGGCAAGGGGAGCACCCCAGTCTCACAGTAAAGACTGCTCACGGGAAGGTGCAGAAGGGTCCACTGGAAAGAAGAACTCCGAGGTTGCGAATGGGGTTCAGCATTTTAAGGGCTGAGGGTGAAGCTGAGGAGTAAATTTGGCAGTGACCGCAGTGCTCGACGACCTCTGCCCCACGAAGTGTGGGAGAGGACTTTCAAATGTCTAGAGCTTGCAGACAGCCCGTTCGAAGACGGCGTTCATGTGGTAACCAGAATAGCTTGGGATCATGAGTTACGCCCAGAAACCGAAACTCAGAGACAGCCTCTATCTCTACACTTTGTAGGGAGATAAGTGGCGGAACAAGAGCCCCCCATTACCCCGATGGAAATACATTGCCTTCGTTTTGTTCGTGGAAAGGCGGAATCCCCTAAGTTGTGCACTTTTCGAAACTGCATCAACTGTCAGTTGCAGCCGAGGCACTGCTGACAGAAGGCGAGGCGAGGAACAGTATAGTGCCAAGTCATCGACGAACAGGGTCGCCGATACACCCTCTGGGAGAGAAGAAATTATATCAGTGATCTCAATTATAAAACATAAAACACTTAAAACGCTGCCCTGAGGAACTCCAACACGCACCATAAAGAATCGAGATACTAAGAAACTTTGAATAAAAGAGGGTAAAAGACCTCTCTCTCTCTCTCATACACCAAACGTATAGCTGTTTTAAGACACCGTATCTCCATGTTGTATCGTAGGCTTTTTCAATGTCGAAAAATATGGCCAAGATTCTGTGCTTTAATGAGAAAGCTTTGCGGACCGAACCCTCGAAACGTACTAGGAGGTTAATGGTACTCTGACCCTTGCGAAAACCGCACTGAAATAGAGAGAGTAAGTGATTGGTTTCTAGGAACCAGTTCAGGCGCACCAACACCATCTACTCTAGCAACTTATTCAGACAGCTGGTGGGAGCTATAGGGCGGTAATGATCTGCGTCCAGCCCGTCCCTGCTCGGTTTGACAAAGGGAAGGACAATCCTGACGCGCCATGATGATGAGTAAAACCCTTCACCCATATAAGGTTGTACAAGTCAAATAAGAAAATGACAGTGTGGATGGAGGTGGCGAATCATATCAAAATGGATGCCGTAAAGGCCAGAAGTAGATCTACAAAGGAGTAATTGATTGTAATTGAAGCAACGTCTGGGTAGTTCGACATAGGGGCTTAACGGGACACGAAGATACCCAACTTTAATAAACTGGGCAGTTCGTGACGTTCGAACGTTAAAATCAATGTGGCAGTTGAGACTCTAGCAGAGCCCACAGCTTTAGTCACCCTGTGTACATGTGTGACGCGTTGGGTACTAAGCTTGCTCTGGAGACGGGTGAGGCTGTAGTCTCATAATTCGTTTGAACAGACGACACCTTTGACAAAGTTGAGATGTGGGTGTGGGGGCGACATGGTTATGGGAAATCTGGCAATCGAAGACAGATTTTGGACAAGGTTGTGTTGAGAGTGAGAGGACACTTCAACCCCGATATCACCATTTCCTCTTGAACACATCCGGCGAGGTTCATCGCAACGAGCCTCAAATGATTCATTAACATCAATCACCTCCACTTTTGCAAGTTGGGTTTCAGAAGACAAACTCCTGACCAGAAAGCGCGGAAAATTTAAATCTGGGTCTACATCGTTGGTGGAGGGATCCAACGAGCGAGGGAAGGCTGAAAGGGGAACTGAAGAACGTTTGACACGAGAACCCTTACGAGAAGGGGAATTTTTAGGTTTATGGCAAGCCATTGCAAATAGAATTGACCACATTTTCCCTCGTGACTCCCCACCACGGATGGCTACAAGGGCCTGGCGCTACTGCAACTCTCGATTAGGTTGCGTCCGGTATGCCTTCTTGGAGAATGGATACAGATAAACCACACCATCTTTATAGGCCGAAGGCGCTGCCCGAGTTCTACGCGCGGAGAAAAAGGGGCCAATGGCGGGTTTCACCTTGGACATCGACATACGAAGACAATGGAGACGCCCATCCTCCTCCGACCTTCATGAAAGAAGAATTCAGAATCAGTCCGAAAAGAACAAGCAGAGGTCAGGTAAGCGTCGGGGCCACTAGATTGGAGGAAGGAGATGGGAAAATAAAGGGCAGTAAAAGAAAATAATACGGGAGGGGAGAGGGATGTATTAAAAGTCTGGTTCGCAGGACCAGGGAACACCTAAGGGGCCATGGCTGACCGCAGTCGCCACGAGAAGGCAAGAGTCTCTCTGGGACCAACATCCCCAAAAATAAAAGGTCCCAGAGAGGGAGAGGGAGATTGAAATGGCATTCATGAGATTGAAATGGCATTCATGAGATTGAAATGGCATTCATGAGATTGAAAAATAGCATTCATGAGATGAAAAATAGCATTCATGAGATTGAAATATAGCATTCATGAGATTGAAATGGCTTTCATGAGATTTGAATGGCTTTCATGAGATTGAAATGGCATTCATGAGATTGAAAAAAAGCATTCATAAGATTGAAATGGCATTCATGAGATTGAAATGGCATTCATGAGGTTAAAATGTCGTTTCTGAGGTTAAAATGGCATTCCTGAGGTTAAAATGGCATTCATGACGTTCAAACGGCATTCATGACGTTCAAACGGCATTCATGACGTTCAAACGGCATTCATGACGTTCAAACGGCATTCATGACGTTTAAACGGCATTCATGACGTTCAAACGGCATTTCTGAGGTTATAATGGCACTCAGGACGTAGAACTGGCCCTCATGACGTAGAACTAGCACTCATGATGTAGAACTGGCACTTACAATATAGATGTGGCACTCATGACGTAGAAATGGTACTCATGACGTAGAAATGGTCCTCATGACGTAGAAATGGAACTCATGAGGTAGAAATGGCACTCACGATGTAGAAATGGTATTCGCGAAGTTGAAATGGTATTCGCAAAGTTGAAACGGCATTCATGAGGTTGAAACCGCATTCATGAAGTTGAAATGGTATTCGCAAAGTTGAAACGGCATTCATGATGTTGAAACGGCATTCATGAGGTTGAAACGGCATTCATGAGGTTGAAACGGCATTCATGAGGTGAAACAGCATTCATGAGGTGAAACAGCATTCATGAGGTTGAAACGGCATTCATGAGGTTGAAATGATATTCACGAAGATAAAATAGGATTGCGAAAGTTAAAATGGCCTTCAGGAGGTTGAAAATACCCTCCCCAAAAAATAACGAGAGTATGTTTTATGTCAAAATCAAGCGTTCAAACGATTCCTGGACACTTTTGGGGCCTCAACTTACTGTCATGTACTCTTCCGTTGGCAGCACCAGTGGAACTATACATGTAGGGACAATTGGCGCAGTGATCACCCCTCGTTACCCTCTCGAGAAAACTTACCCTCTTGCTTTGAGTGGGGAGGGTGACGACCTGTTTTTCCTTAAGGGGTGCCTTGATGATCAGGAAGTGATTGCGTATCTTCAGCTCCTTCAAAATTCGCCTCAATAGACCTTGGCCGCTTCGTGGAATTGAGGTCAAGATTAGGGTATGATCGTCGCTTTTGCCTGTGTTGTTTAGGGGCGGTGCCACCAATATCTTCAAGAGAAAATTCCTTATTAGTCAAGCGAGGCATTCCAAAAGTCATCATACCCTCTTTAATATGTTACAGGTTATTCTCCTCCTCGCAATAGTGACTGGTATTGACTTAGGGTCTCCAACACCAGAGATGTCACAATCGCCCTTATGGAGAAACCCCAAGGATGACTGGTAGCGAATAGTCATGCGTTTATTCTGAAAAGTCATGCCTATTTTGCCCGTCATGGTACTCCTCCAATGGATTCAAGTTCGTAGATTTGAGTACGACCCTTTTTCATGAACAGTTAAAATAAACCACAGAACATTTGGTTAGCTTTTTTTATCGGGGGGGGGGGTGGAGGGATTTTAAAGGGGTCCACATTACTCCCCTACACTTTTTCATCTTCACACATTTAAGGTGAATGGGTAAAATCGGTGGGGCAGACACTTTTGAGAGTACCAAATTTCCTTAAAGTTGCCCTCCACCCCCTAGGAGCGAAGATACCTTTCCCAGGACTTAGTTTATATATCGTTCGCTTCGTTTCTCTGTTCAGAATCTGAGAAACGAAAAATTCGAAAAAAAATTGAATTTCTCCGTTAAGCTTAATAAGAGTCGTTTCCTAAGCCTGGAAACCCATTTTTGGAGAGCCCCGAATCTCTCTTCAAAGCTTCACTTTTAGTTATACCGAACTTATCACGTTAGTCACCGTTTGATGGAGAACTTCAACTTCTATAAACCCTTAAATTATATTTTTGGGCACTTTTAGGATTTGCAGTTATTGAACCTTAACTTTACCCAGGTAGGCCCTATTTTGGCTAAATATGGAATACACGGCCACATTGTTAATTGGAATCGCATCATATGGTATGATACTCCTATATCATTTTGAAGGGCAAATCTTCTGAATTAAAATAATATGGACATTCTATATTACTCAATATTAAAGAAAATATGAACGATTTAATTAGCATTCGGGGGTGGGAGTTATAAGTCTGAAGTCCAGAAGCACCGCATTAAAATAATGAACAATAGAGCTCCTAACGACGTCGGGCAATGCAAATGAATTCGAACCTAATGCTTGGCTTTCGAATTGTGTATACTACTAGCTGATTTTCAGGGGCTGCAACCTCCAACATTTAAGGAAGGTCTTGGCGCGAAGTCCCCATTTAGAAGTAATCTCCTTAGCGTTCCCATCTAAACGCGATTGCCAGGGCGGAGCTAAAAATGGAGGCATAAAATTTCCTTGAAATCGGTGGCCGTGTATTCCATATTTACCCTATTTTGGGCCCTTTTTACCATTTATGCTGCTTTATCACAGCACGCAACTTATAAGAAATTGACGTCCATATGTTAAGTAAATTTGCCTCTCTTCCGATGGTGCCATTTATATTTGCCCATCTCTAATACTATCGATGCCATGTCGCTCAACTGTGCTTAGGTACATTCCCAATCTACCCAAGTTTACCCTCTACCCCCTTTTTTTTTACCCCAAGTTGGGTATTTACACGTGCTTTTAGAATATATCAAAATTGATGGTTTGATTGTATGGAAGTCACTCATAATAAACGTCTTGTAATCCCAACCAGCAAAAAAAAACCTTTAGCATAAATATTCCGCTTCGGTAATATAATACTAATAATGCGCCCTTCAGGGCTGTTAGCCCTCACAGAACGCAGGTTGGGTAGCGAGTGTAGAGAAAGTTGACAGGGAAGAGAAGGCAATTCTGAAGAGACGAGTCTTCAGGAGAGGTTTAAAAGTAGCAAGGGAGGAAGAGGATCAGACTTCGGCAGGAAGAGCGTTCCAGAGTCTAGGAGCCCAAACTGAGAAGGAACGGTCACCCATCGAGCAGAGGACAAAACGAGGAGTGTTAATGATGGGAGCGAGGTTAGACCGGAGTGCCCAAGGAGTTCGACGATGGGACAGGGCAGACGAGAGATAAGATGGGGCCTCGAGGTTTAGGGCCTTGTAGGTGATGAGAAGAATTTTATAGTGGGTACGGAAGCGAATAGGTAACCAGTGTAGCTCCTGTAACAGAAACATCGAAAGAGAGTAAGAGTAGTTGATTTGGTGAATTCTCACGCAAACCCAAGGGTCGTTGCCGCAGTATGTTATCGTAGCCAATCCCTTTTTCATCTTCACTCAACAATAGCTTCAATAAAGCTCAGTTTCAACGCGTTTTAAGAGCACGTCGCAGATGGAATTTCGGCCCATGCAGTTTTTCGCAGAAAGGCTATGAGGGACCCATACATCATAGCGTGAAATGTACCGGTTTCACTAGGTGTTCATGAACAGTACATTTTTGAGCTTGCAACATCTCCAAGCCCCCTATTTGTGATTTTGGGGGTTTGCTTTAAAATTTACCCTCAAAAGGTCGTTGTCCAACTCTGAAGGTCTTGCAGAGCGACTCGCATCTTCTAAGCTGAAATCTCTGCATTTGAATTTTGCAAACCATCTCTTAACCGTTGATTCATTACAAACAGTTTTACACGTTTTTACATAGTTTTTACCCTTTATAAAGAAGAAAAGAAGTACGTACCGAAAATGCAACTTTCGGTTATCCATGTTTGACCATAATAAGGGCTGACAAAAATAAGACATATGGTGATCTTGTTTATGTGAGACGTAGCCAGTAAACCACCTCACTGCAAGTTATACCAACATGGCAATCGTACCAACATTACAACTTTAATATGAAGAGTTTAAAAACAACTGTCTAAATCGCTTAGCACTTTCTGGATAACCTAATATTGTTCTTTGCCCATCCATAATATTTCTGTGTCATTGTCACTTAGCCGCCTATAATGTCCGTTGATTTTGGTTTTTTTTACCCAAATCGTCCCTCAGTTTCTTTATCGGTATGGCCCTTGGTGGCATCTGCCAGATGATCAGCTTGAAAAAAATCTTGACCAGTAACCTAATACCCTAACGTAATATACACCAATGGATGGCGAATCGAATCTTGTACAAAATTCTAGTAACAGATTTTGTCCACCTGTTGGAATGAGAAAGCAATTTTCGCTTAACTTGGACGATTTGCCCTAAATTTGGATCATTTTTTTTTCTAGGCCATGCCCCTATTAATTGTCGCTAAAGCGGCGAATGCTGTTAATATTTTTATTATAATTAACCACTTTTTTCGATAGCTATTATTTTCTACCCATCCCAAATATATTTCTATCTATTTTAGCTCAACTGTGAGGGGGATGGATAATTCTGTTGCCAAATGGTGCAAAATTAGTCTATTGGGAGGAAGAGATAGCCTGCACCCCGCGGAGATAAACTTGAAATTGACATTTTTAGACTGAAAAATATGCACTGAAAACAATTAGCCATGTTTCCATTACGAAAAAGTGTCCCACGTACCCTTTTTCGGCTCCCGAAGACCCCGAGGTGAGACGTTCGGAGACTCAAAAAAGTGATTTTCCAACATCAATGATTTTGCCCCGTGACGCATCATTTTAGGGGTTTTTGAAAAATGGCTTATTTTTATGATTAAATCCTTATTTACGTGATAATGGTAGCTAAAGGTCATTTTCAATAAATTCTGCTTAAAAAAATAACAAAAATCCAATAATTTATTGTGAAATTTGGTTAACACAGAAGTTTTATTTACAATAACTTCAAAATGATTAAAAAACATGATTGAAAACATCCTATGTATATGATCAAGAAGCAGGAGTTCATTGTTTTCGAACAAGCAAGCACTAGAACTTTCTCAGAAATCATCATCACTTTCAAAATGGGCATCAAAGTCTACATCCCTTTCTCCTTCCTTCTCTTCCACATCTTCCAATTCATGGTCATCTGCTGTCATAAGATCAATTAGTGACATTGGTAATGCAGGACTGCATGACCACAGAGGTTCCAGCACACCGTCAGCAGACATGATCCATCCTTGTCTATCGTCATATGGTTTGGGCCTCTCCAGCATGGCTTCGTGGGCGCGCTTGTACAAGGCCATTCGGTGATTCACACGCTGGATATGTGGCTTCAGAGCAGAGTGTCATGGAGAGAGGAGAGCCAAATCCACCTTTGACTTGGAAGTGAGATGCTTATCCTCTCCAACCATAGCGCGGAGCAGCTTGGCACGAACTACATTAATTGACGATTCATGGCTTTGTTGGTACATGAGACAGGCGAATTGTTCCAACTGCCTTAGCACTTCAGGTTTGACATTCCAGTCGTCTCCGAGTGCTTAAAGATCACATGAAACCTGGGGTTCTTCTCCAGCTTCTTCACAGGCCTGATCTTTCCCTTCCCCTTGAAAGCGCTGGTACAGTCCTCTCCGGTGAAGACGTAGAATCTAAGAAGAGTAGCACAGTAATCTTCACCAAGGGACTCTGCAAGCTCAGAGAGGTTCACAAGTTGTCGATGTTTTCCTGATCCCGTATCAAGGTATACAGTTAGTTTTATTGCATGAGCGTGGTAGAGAAGAATCATGAATATGTCTGTATCAGGGGTCCTAACCACAGCGTTCTTGTACCCAAGTGCTACAGCATGGTGTAGATACAGTACAACCCTAGTGTGCCTCTTCCTGGTTGCTGTAGATGGTGGGGAGATCTTGAACTTCAACCTGAAACACAACGCCACTATAATAAAAAAAAGAGAAAAGAAGAAGAAATAGCAAGAATTCAGCCTTTTCTAACGAACATGTGTGACACTTTGATGGAGCAAGTATCATGTTCGATAAGGTTTGTGTGTGTGTATGTGCAATATCTGAAATACATTTATGCATTTATTTGAGATTTTGGTAATGTGTGTCATTATACAACATATTCATACAAATGTGTGTATATTTTTATCTGAATGTCTGTTGCTGCTTTTCCCTTTTACTCACCTGTCCATTTGAAGAGAGAAGTTGATGAGCCGTACCTTTAATGGCGGTCCATCAATGAAGGGGGTAGGTCCATTGGAACAGTCACGGCGCAATGGCAGGCAACTTCCCTCGACTGTCGCTCATCTCCCTTGCCAAGCAGTCCGGAGAGCTGCCCGTATTCCTGCTATGTAGTAAGTGTGAGGAAGAGTCCTTAGGGATTCTTTGGCGCGCTCATTCCCCGCAATTCCTACATGTCCAGGAACCCAGCAGAAGATAATCTAGACATCCGCCCGGCACCCCAAAACCGTGGCATAAAGGATATCGCGAACCAGGGGATGCGGAGATTACAATGCCGCGGGAGCACTTAGGGCGCTTAATGAGTCGCTATAAATCACAATCCGTTCTCCGAACCGGGCACACCGCGTTATCTCCCGTACCGAGCGGTGTATTGCAATCAGCTCGGCCGTGAAGACCGACGCAGCGCCTGGCAGAGCCCCGCTGACTTCAAATAGATGGGACACGGCATGGAAATTGACCCCTTCTTGAAACTTAGAGCCATCCCTATACACTGTCACAATTTCAGCGTGAGACGAAATGTGCTCAAAATGGTGAACTCAATACTCCCGGCGCTGCAAAAGATTTGGGAGCAGAGGCGTGGAGACAAATAGTCAAAGGTGGCACCCTTCACGGTGGCGTCCTGGGCAGAACCAGGGATGCTACCGGCCCGAGAGCTATACCTAACTCTCGAAAGAGTTTCCCAGCCCTAAACCCAAAGGGCTTAGGGTATGACTGGTATATCTCGGCCGCATAAGGTATGGGTGCAGTGATGGCTGTTGGCGACTGAGGAAGGCGCCGGGCTCGCGCGTATAGGCGAATAATGCACTGTGCACGGCGCAGAGCGAGTGGCATCTCCTCAGCATCGACAAGTAGTCTCGCAATGGGGGAAGTGCAGAAAGCACCGGTCGCCAAACAAAGGCTGGTGTGGTGGATCGATTCCACCTTCGCAATACATGTTCGGCTGCAGATGCATAAAACTCGCATTCGTATTAGAGAGTCGAACGACTCTGAACGTCACAAAACTAAGAATATTCATGGTGCGGGTACAAGAGATCCTAAGGCTGCCAATATGAGCCTCCCAGGTGATCTGTTGGTCAAATACAAGACCAAGGAAACGGTGCGAGTCTACCACTTCCAGGCGCACCCCATATAGAAAGAAGTCTGGGTCCGGGTGGAGCCGAGGATGGCGGCATAAGTGCTCCAACTTAGTCTTGGTTAAGGAAAACTGAAGCGCTTGCGCTTCTGCATTTCGAGAGACGCGGTTCAATGACTGTTAAAGTCAACGCTCCAGAGTTGATACCTGGAACACGCCCAAAAGAAATAGAAAGGTCATCCACGTAGAGTGTAGCGAGAACATCTTCCGGAAGCACCTAGGCGATACCATTGATGTTCAGGGCAAAGAGTGACACTGAGGACACCTTGTGAGACACCCTCTTCCTTCTCAATTGGGCCGGAGAGGGCTCACCCCTACCATACGCGGAATCTACGATCTCGCAAAAATCTAGATATAAATATTGGGAAGCGTCCCCTCGCCCCCATCGTGCGGAGAGTCTCCATTATACCGTATCGCCATGCGGTATGACAGGCTTTCTCTAGATCGAAAAACACCGTGGCGTAGTGCTGTCTACTAAGGAAGGCCTCGCAGACGTCGATTTTAAGTCGGAGCAGAGCATACAACGTGGAGTGGAACTTGCGGAAGCCGCACTGAACTGAAGACAGATGGCTTGGAGTGGAACTTGCGGAAGCCGCACTGTGCTGAAGACAGATGGCCCCCGTTGTCAAGAAAAAAGCTAATATAACATTTACTAATTTCTCCATCAACTTGCACACGCAAAATGTTTGGGAGATTGTGTGGAAACCAGCCGGGGTAGAGCACAGTAGAGATTCTACAGGAATCTGGGAGCATATCCTCTACCCAGATCCTGTTGAACAAATCTAACAAAGGACATGCCTCACTCACCCAAGTGTCTAAGCATGGCGTACGGGACATCATCTGGACCAGGGGTGATGTCCGCGCATGGAGCGAGAGCGGAACGCTACTCACTCAGAGTAAACCTGTCGTTGAAGAGTTCTCCGCTTCTGGAGGTAAAGTCCAGTCGGCGGCCTTCCGCGACATTACGACGCGTATTGAATGCTGGCGGAGCAGAATCCCGGATAGAGAATGCGGAGAAAGCGGTCGCGAAGGATTCCACCACGGACGCGGGGTCCGAGACTGAGGCCCCATTCTCCTGGAGAACGGAAGGGGGGTGGTCCTGCGAGAACTTGCCCCGAATCCTTTTGACTCTCTTCCACACATCTCCTAGACGGACCTTCCCGTTAAGTGAAGACACGTATGCCTGCTAAGAAGAGCTTGACGAAATTCAACGACAGTAAAGTCGTTCGGGCAGCGCTTATAGCGCATGTAGGCATACCGATTCTTTTTGAGGGCCGTCTCACACTCGGCTGACCACCACGCAAGTGGTCGGCGTACAAAACATCCAGACGTTCTAGGAATAGCAGTTAGGCCCACGGCGATGATGTTGTCGGCGAACTCAACACCCTAATCTACCGACCTAAACTCCTCAACTGAGACGGAGAAAGTTATTTCCTGAAATGCGGACCACCGCGCCCGCACCAAGCACCACCAGGGCGGGCTCTCGGCGGCAGCGGCCCAGAAAATTATATTTGAATGGGAAAGTGATCATTACATTGGAGGTCATCGACTACCCCCCACCCAAAATCAGGCTGTGCATCCGGAGAGCACAGAGATAGATCGAAACAGAAAAATGAAGCGGTTCTCGGGCAGTGATGCGTAAAATCATCCACATTTAAGACACCTAACTCTACTAAGTAAAGTCTGGAGCAGTGTGTATGTGACAGCAAGGTGGGTGACAGACCTTAGGGCGAACCAGGCATCAGAGGTGGTTATCGGCCAGTCACCGTAGAAAAGGATTGGAGCCCTCACTCCGTACTAATCCTAGTTTAACCATGGGATTATCAAGAATTATGGAAGTCCTTGGTTGCCGGTGTCCTGGAGGATATGGCACAGCGGTAACCGGATTTATCGAGTAGTCTCGCCAGAGGGGGTGTCTATCGTTTAGATCTCCGGGCAAGAAAGAAGGGGCTCGGGAAATGTGCCACGATGCGGTGGAAGTGCCCCGCGTCGAAGTCGGCTGACGGTGGAATGTACGCAGAAATAAAAGTATACATTCTAATCAGGTGCTGATGCACAGGTACTGCCTGCAAGGAGCTATCTAAAGCAAAGAGAAGAAATGAGACATCATGCTGGGTGTAAATCGGCCCCTATCCTCTGGTTGTGGGGTAGCAAAACCCTAATACCACAGGAGGGTCGACAGCGGGCACGCGCCCCGCATGGTTTCCTAGAAAAAGATTGCTAACGGAGAACGGGACGAGACGAGCATCCGAGGCTCCTCCACGTTGGGCCGGAATTCCATTAAAGGAATATACCCTCTAGGCTTAGCTCGGAAGAGATGCGAGGACCGTCTTCAAAGAGAAGACCGTCACGGAAATGGCCGTGCGCTTCCCGGAGGCAGAACTGCTGCCGCTGTTGGCCGGACAATGCGCTGAAGGTGCTGTCGCCTTCGAGGATTTATCGAGGGAGGTTGGGCTCGTCATGCGAGTCTTTTCCTCCCTTCGCCTGGAAACCTTAGGGGGCTTCGGAGGCCGGGCGGCCCTCTTTTGGAGGATCCACCTTCTCCGGGCCACCCAGCCTACCACTGGGTGTGGGCGAAGGAGCCGAAGCTCTTTTAGTGCTATCCTCCTTTCGGGGCATATTTAGGAATTCCGGAAGATGCCTCTACCAGCGGAGCACCCGGGGTGGATAAAACCCGCAGAAGGGTTCCGAATGAGCCCGGAAATGACCGTGCTCGTAGGCCTGGAGGAGCTAGGATCAGATGGTCTCTTTCTTAATATTGAGGTATAGGATGTACCATGCAGCGCCGGGCGCGCAAGGACCAAGAACTTAGCCTCGCGAAATGAGAGACCATTCCCGGCCTGAACAGCTAGGATTTCCTTCTCAAGGATACGCACCACATTGCTTCGAAGAAGCGGGGTGCAGCTCTCCGGAATTGACACACTTGGCCACACACGATTTAGACTTATCGTGTGCGGCCTTGGAACAACTTACACAGACTTCGGGTAACCCAGACTTTGCACGTCTACAGGAGCTATTAGTATGATCGAAACGGTGTATGTAGTAGCAACTCCGCGGCAGTGGCACGAAAGCCTTCAACCGGTAGCTGTACCAATGGCACGCACCGACTCAGGGAGCTTGTCACAGTCGAACGTGACGAAGTGTGTAGGGGTGGGTCTCGAGGCTCCTCCCTGTTTTCTCATCACACGTTTGACCTTGACGCTCCGTGGTCGTCCAGCTCTAAGGTGATGTCATATGTGAGTAGTCCACGAGTTCGGTCGCATAGACTACTCCGTTCACAAAATTCATGGTAGAGTGCGGCGTCACACTCACCGGTGTGCCATCAAGTGTCCGAAGGGCACTAATCTTGGCCGCCTCGGAGGGATTCGACGCATTCGCCAAAAGGCTCCTGTCCGAGAAACGGGTCACCTTCGTCTCTCTACCAATCATGCTATCCGCTAACTAAAGCTCTCCTCTGATGGACATGTTACCCTTAGCCAATATTCTGTCATCAGTGGAGCCAATAACGAGGAAGCGTTTGAAACCAGCGGACCCGGCGTAATTGAGGCTCCGCTCTGTGCCCTTTTGGTCTTCGTATGTGACTCCCCACCTGGGGGAGCACCGGAGTCGGACGTACCGATCTTGGCTTGGTCGCTTACCGAAACGGCACCTGATCCATCCGTTACTGTGCCTCCTGGGAGTCTTTTTCTATTTTTTTTTCTTTTTAGGAGAGGAGGGCGGGGAATGAACCCGCTTCTCTCCTCTGCCAGCAGGAGCCCCTAGATGGAATGGACCTGCCTCAGCAAAATTCTTTGCAATAGAAAAGGTCTTGGCTGTCACAGGAGCACCAACCGGGGGAGGAGATCCCTCCTCTCCTTGTGAGGCCTCGGGGACCTAAGCCGTCTGAGGAGTAGCTTGCATTTGGGCGGACACGAGTTTTGTGCTTGTCAACGAGCCCGGGTTCGACCCCATGGAAGATCCTACCGTCTTGGGCTGGATCAGCTAAGGGACCATTTCCCTCTCAGGGGGAGGGGGGCTCCATGTGGCCATCCCCCCTCGAGACATCACGGATCCCATCCGAGGTTCCTTTTTCACCTTCTAATGCCTGCGAACTGGCATCCGTCGAGGAAGAGAGGGGGCAGATAGACTGACCCCCTGAAAACTACTCGCGCAGGCTAGCAGGACATTATGGGGCACGGGTCGACGGGCCCTGTCATCCCTAGCTACCTTAAGGGTCTTTGCTCTATCGAGCTAATTATTGGCCGCCTGCTTGCTTCCTTGACAGTCCCATTAAGAAGTAAAAGGGGGACTGCCGCTGGAAAAGTGACAGAAGGGGGGAGTCCCCTAAAGCCGTTGGCATAGGAGAAAAGTAATCCTCTCCGGTAGAAGAAATTTGGAGGGTCCCCCGAGAGAGCACAAGGGACGGAACGACATTTTTTCAATGGAGCTGCCTGAAGGTGGCTCCGATGATAGTAGATGGGAAGGTAAATGGGGAGATAATTTTTTTATAGACTTATCATTGGGCATGGTGCCCCTTTGTAATTCACGGGATGCACACGCTTATCACTCCATGCAGTAGCGCGCTCTGCGAGGGGTAAATACGGGGTCGGCAGAACCCGCTTCCGCCATTTGATGCCACTCCCCCTGCCAAGTGACCTGCAGCCCATCGGCATGGAGGCTCTACCTTAGGTACGCCGTAAAAAAAAATGATAGATAGTGACAGGAGAAAGAAAGGGTATGTGATGAAGGTGTGGGTGGGGATGAAGCAGGTTGTTAAAATCCCACCACTTCAAACTGGAGCTCAGGGGTGAGGGATCTGGGTTGGTTGGGTGAGAGGAAGCTGGTCGGCGTCTACTCTGTGAAATTAGAGGCCAACCGGAGAAAGTTGTGGGGGAGGTTGTATGGAAAGTGCGGAAGCAGGGTGAGAAGACAAGGTGTTAGAAAGAAGAAGAGGCTAAGATTGGGCCGGACGGGCTTTCTTGGCTACCGCTGGGGAGAGGGAGTCACCATTGGGCGATTCTAAAGAAGGGGGTGAGGGAGAGTCCCTTGCACCCATAGGACTAGGAGAGGATTAAGCCTCCTCTCCGGTCAAAGAAGTTCGGAGACCTCCATTTTTTTTGGGGGGGGGGGAGGAGCTGCCGAAACGTGGCTCCGAAGATGGTAAAAGGAGAGTTGAAGGGGAGTTTAAATAGACTTCATCGGTTGGCATAGTGACCTTGTTATTTCACGTGACGCAAACGGTAATCAACCCACGCAGTAGCCTGCTCTGCGAGGGGTGAATACGGGGACAAAAAAGCCAGCTACCGCCATTTGAAACCACTCCTCCCGCTTAGTGCCCTGGCAGCCCATCAGCATCGCGGCTCCACCTTAGGCTCCGTGTAAAATTGATATACCTTGAAAGGCGATAGGGTATGCGAGGAAGGTGTAAGTGGGGGTGAAGGAGGTTGTTAAAAACCTACCACCCAAAATGGGAGCTCAGTGGTGAGGGACGTTGTCCCCTATCCCTTCAGCCCCAATCCGGGATGGTTGGGTGAGAGGAAGCTTGTCGGTGAAATTAGAGGCCGACCAGGGAAAGTGAAGAGTTAGGGTAAGAAGACAGTGTCAGAAAGAAGAAGAGGTTAAGCTGGGGCCGGAAGGGGCACTGAGTCCTGTCAGCACGGCGGCCAGGAAAGCAAGTCGCCATGCCCCTTACGGGTCCAGAGAGTTAAATTATAGAAATAATCTAAAGGTGGACACACTTGCCAATCTTTTTTTGGGATCTATGTACCTTCGGTACACTGTGAGGAGAAAAATCCTCAAAGAGCTCCTACACCGAAATGTCCCGAAGACCATCAGCAGCAGTGTAGGAGTAGGTGCTGGGTCACCGTGATCGCAAAACCTGTCTGGGAGTGAGAATAGAGTCCGTGCAACTAGTAGAACGGGACTTTATGTAATAGTAAAGATCCCTCCACCTGCGGCTTGACATACAAGCTTTCTCTTGAGGTTTTAGCGCCGGAAAAAGTCGCTTATGATTTGAGGGTGATGAGGCCGATGAGGAAGATAGTTTCAGAACTAGAAGGTGATTATTGAGGCAAAGGGAGATAGAGGCTGTATTTGAGAATATGAGATGGGCGTTGAGGGTGCTTGGTGGCGCGCATTTGTTTCCTGGTAATCGCTGGGATTTTGGAAAGTTGAGGATGATTTGTGTGGGTTGGAAAGGATAGAAAGATGGAGGTTGGGGAGGGGATTGAAAATGCCCCGTCATTGAATCAGTGTCTGCAAAAGAAGAAAGACCTTGAAACCATTTCCTAATTTATAATTCGTAGGAAGATATATCTCTTCAATTGATACTAGCTTATTTAGCCCATTACAGAGTCAATACTAAGCTGTGTATGACGTGAAATAGAATATTCTTCTTTCTCTCAAGTCTCCCCAAAATGAAGAGATACTTTGTTCATTCTGCATCCAACTCGCACCACTCAAGTGTCAGAATATACTAAGTGTCCATACGCGATCATCATCTTCGAGCGAGAGTGGCAAGATCTGTTGGAGCGTGGTTGATGGCTTATCTTCGGGAAGTTCGTCAAAAATTCGTCTTGATGAAGAATCTAAAAGGAATAAAGTGAGCTGGACAAGATTCGACCGCTCAGGAATAACGAAAAGATGATAATTAGCAAAGAACTGGAGCAAATGAACTTTCCAGAGAGGAAGAAAGTGTTCTTTTCGGTATGTGCTTTACCATCGATTCTCACCAGTTAACAGTCTAGTGGAAACCTAAAGTTTATCGTGTGATTCGAACAACTGGTCAGCATAAAGCAGCCTCATCAATGTAGACCAGAATCAGAAATCCACCTAGCAACTAATCACACCCAACGAAGCTTGATTTCGCTCACTGTGAGATTTTTTTTTTTTAATTAAGGGGCTATCTGGCGACTGCCGACTTAGGCATAAGTTGCCGTAAACAAACAGACTAGTTCTAGGCTACTTTAAAAAATTGAACGGGAAACAATAAAAAGAAATAACAATAACAAAGCAATAACAAAAACAATAACAAAAACAACAACAACAATTAAACCGGGTTAAATGAAAGGGAGAAGGCCAGCCTCCCCCAAAAAGTCAATAAGTCCACCAGTCAAAGTACACGCACTCGTCCCGAGTACAAGGGAGAGGCGGTAGCGACCCCGCCCATCCCGGTACCGGAACAGGTGTCGTGCGCGAAGATCACCCAGACTGGGACATTCGACAAGAATGTGCCGAACAGTCTGGGGGACGACGCAGTCGTTGCAATAGGGCGCAGGCGAGCGCTCCATCAAATAGCGATGCGTCACACGAGTGTGCCCGATTCGGAGACGACAGAAAGCAACCTGAAGCCGCCGCGGCATTGGGGGATAGGTCCATGGAAACAGTCGCGGCGCAATGGCACGCAACTTTAAGTTCCCTTCGACCGTCTCCCATCTTCTTTGCCAAGCAGTCCGAAGAGCTGCCCGTATTCCTGCCATGTAGTCAGTGTGAGGAAGAGCAAAACGCTGGTCCGGTCGCAGAGTCCTCGCGGACTCTTTGGCGCCCTCATCGGCGCGCTCATTCCCCGCAATTCCTACATGTCCAGGAACCCAGCAGAAGATAATCTCGACATCTGCCCGGCTCGCCAAAACCGTGGATTCACGGATTTCACGAACCAGGGGATGCGGAGATTCCAATGCCCCGAGAGCACTCAGGGCGCTTTGTGAGTCGCTATAGGTCACAATCCGGTCTCCGAACCGGGCACGCCGCGTAATCTCCCGTACCGAGTGGTGTATTGCCACCAGCTCGGCCGTGAAGACAGACGCAGCGCCTGGTAGAGCCCCGCTGACTTCAAACAGAGGGGATACGGCGTGGAAACCGACCCCCTCTTGGGAATTGGAGCCATCCGTATACACTGGCACGGTACCAGCGTGACACGATGTGTGCTCCAAAAAGGTCGAACGCAATACTCCCGGCGCAGTACAAGCTTTGGGAACAGAGGCGTGGCGACAAATAGCCAAATGTGGTACCCTCCAGGGTGGCGTCCTGGGCAGAACCAGGGGCGCCACCGGCCCGAGAGCTATATCAACATCTCGAAGGAGTTTCCTGGCCCTAAACCCAAAGGGCTTAGTGTATGACTGGCGTCTCTCGGCGGCATAGGCACCATCGAGATCAGCTGCGGATGCAGTGAGAGCTGTTGGCGACTGAGGGAGGCACCGGGCTCGCGCGTACAGGCGAGTGATGCACTGCACGTGGCGCAGAGCGAGTGGCATCTCCCCAGCATCGACCAACAGGCTCTCAATGGGGGAAGTGCGGAAGGCACCGGTCGCAAGGCGAAGGCCGGTGTGGTGGATCGAATCCACCTTCCGCAATAAACGCTCGGCTGCGGATGCATAAAACTCGCATCCGTAGTCGAGCTTCGAGCGAACAAAGGATCGATAAAAAAGTAAGGCAGTAGCCCTATCAGCGCCACAAGCGCTGAACGTCACGGAACGGAGAATGTCCATGGCGCGGGTACAAGAGACCCTAAGGCTGCGAATATGAGCCTCCCAGGTGAGGCGTCGGTCGAATACAAGACCAAGGAAACGGTGCGACTCAACCACATCCAGGCGCACCCCATTAAGAAACAAGTCTGGGTCGTTGTGAAGCCGTGGATGGCGGCAGAAGTGCACCACCTTAGTCTTGGCCAAAGAAAACCGAAACCTCTGCGCTTCGGCATAGCGAGAGACGCGGTTTAATGCCTGTTGGAGTCGACGCTCCAGAGTTGGCATCTGGGTCGCGCCAAAAGAGATCGAAAGATCGTCCACGTAGAGCGTAGCGAGAACATCTTCCGGCAGCACCGAGGTGATGCCGTTGATGCTCAGGGCAAAGAGTGTGACACTGAGGACACTTTCCTGCGGGACACCCTCTTCCTGCTCCTTTGGGCCGGAGAGGGCTCCCCCCACCCGTACGCGGAATCGACGATCTCGCAAAAATTCAGATATAAACATTGGGAGGCGTCCCCTCGCCCCCATCGTGTGGAGAGTCTCAATGATACCGTATCGCCATGCGGTATCATAGGCCTTCTCCAGATCAAAAAACACCGTGGCGTAGTGCTGTCTACGAAGGAAAGCCTCGCAGACGGCATTTTCCAGTCGGAGCAGAGCATCCGACGTGTAGTGGAACTTACGGAAGCCGCACTGTGCAGAAGACAGATGGCCTCCGCTGTCCAGGAAATAGGCTAATCTAACATTTACCAATTTCGCCATCAACTTGCACACGCAAGAGGTTAGAGAGATTGGGCGGAAACCGGTCGAAGTAGAGTGATCTCTCCCCGGCCTGCGAAAGGCGAGCACAGTAGCGATTCGCCAGGAGTCTGGAAGAAGACCTTCCACCCAGATCCTGTTGAACAAATCTAACAGAAAGGCCATGCCTCGCTCACCCAGGTGTCGAAGCATGGCGTACGAGACATCTACCGGACCATGGGCGGTGTCCGCACACGAAGCGAGAGCGGAACGCAACTCACTCACAGTAAACTTGTCGTTGAAGGGTTCTCCGCCTCTAGAGGTAAAGTCCAGCCGGCGGCCTTCCGCGACATCACGACGTGCATTGAATGCTGGCGGAGCAGCATTTCGGCTAGAGAATGCGGAAAAAGCGGTCGCTAAGGATTCCGCCACGGACGCGGGGTCCGAGATTGCGGTCCCATTCTCCTGGAGAACGGGCGGGAGGTCCTGCGAGAACTTGCCCCGAATCCTTTTGACTCGCTTCCACACCTCAGCTAAAGGGGTCTTCCCGTTAAGTGAAGACACGTATGCCCGCCAAGAAGAGCGGTGGGCATGCTTCGAAATATACCGGAACCTAGCCCTAGCCCGACGAAATTCAGCGACAGTGAAATCGTTCGGGCGGTGCTTATAGCGCACGTAGGCATAACGCTTCTGTTTGAGGGCCGTCTCACACTCGGCCGACCACCATGGGAGTGGTTGGCGTGCAAAACGGCCAGACGTCCTAGGAATAGTAGTCAGCCCCACGGCGATGAGGTTGCCGGAGAAGAACTCAACGGCCTCATCTACCGACCTAAACTCCTCGACTGAGATAGAGAATTCAGTCATTTCCTGAAATGCAGGCCACCGCGCCCGCACCAAGCACCACCGAGGTGGTCTCTCAGGCGGCAGTTGCCCTGAAAATGATATTTGAATGGGAAGGTGATCACTACAATGGAGGTCATCGACCACCCCCCAATCAAAATCAGGCTGTGCATCCGAAGAGCACAAAGATAGGTCAAGGCAAGAAAATGAAGCGGTTCTCGGACAGTGATGCGTAAACTCATCCACGTTTAGGACACCCATCTCAAGCTCTTCGATCAGATCGGCAAGGACTTGTCCCCTGGGATTTATTGAGTACTCCCCAGAGAGGATGCCTGCCGTTCAGATCTCCAAGCAAGAAATAGGGGCTCGGCAACCATGCCACGACGCGGCCGAAGTCCCCCGCGTCGAAGTCAGCTGACGGTGGAATGTACGCAGAAATGATAGTATACCTCCTATCCAGGTGCAGCTGCACAGCCACTGCCTGAAAGGAGGTATCTAAAGAGAAAGGAAGAACGGAGACATCATGCCGGGTGTAAACCGCGCATCCCCCAGCCCAGCCATCCCGCGGTGGTGGGGTCGCAAGACCCTTATACCCCGGGGGGGGGGGGAGCGGGCACGCGCCTAGCATGGTCTCCTGCAAAAAAATAGCTAACGGGGAACGGGACGAGACGAGCCTCCGCAGCTCCTCCCAGTTGGCCCGGAGTCCACGGCAATTCCATTGAAGGAATATGCCCTCCAGGCCTAGCTTGGAGGAGACGTGGGGGCCCTCCTCGAACAGAAGAACCTCACGGGAATGGCTCGCCATGCGAGTCTTTTCCTCCCTCCGCCTCAAAACCTTAGGCGGGCGTTGCGACTTGGGAGGCGGGGGGGCCCTCTTTTCGAGGAACCACCGTCTCCGAGCCACTCGCTCCACCTCGGGGCGTGGGTGAAGGAGCCAAAGATCCTTTTTTGCTGTCCTCCTTTCGGGGAACAGCTTTAGGAACCCCGGAAGATGGCCTAGCAACTATCTTCAGGGGTGTTGCCTCCTGTGAGTCTAACGACTCGGTGGAGGCGCGTGGCCGTTTCGCCTTACGGGAAACGGTCACGCTGGGGGAAGAGGGGGGAGCCCTGGTTTTAGCCGGGGCAGGGTATGAACCCTTTTTGCCGCTAGCTTTACCAGGGGAGCGCCCGGGTTGGGTAGAGCCCGCAGAAGGGCTCTGAATGGGCGCGGAAACAACCGTGCTCGTTGGCCTGGATGGGCCAGGAGCAGAGGGTGCCTTTCTAACTATTGAGGCATATGACGTCCCAGGCAGAGCCGGGCACGCCAGGACCAAGTCCTTTGCCTGGCGGAATGAGAGTCGATCCTGGGCCTGAACGGCCAGGATTTCTTTCTCAAGGAGATATGCACCACATTGCTTCGAAGAAGCAGGGTGCGGCTCTCTGCAATTGACACACTTGGCCACACACGATTTGGACTTATCGTGTGCGACCTTGGAGCAATTTACACAGACTTCGGGTGACCCCGACTTTGCACGTCTACATGAGCGATTCGTATGGCCGAAGCGGTGACAGTAATAGCACCGCCGCGGCAGTGGCACGAATGCCTTCACGCGGTAGCGGTACCAACCGGCACGCACCGACTCAGGGAGCTTGTCACAGTCGAACGTGACGAAGAATGTAGGAGTGGGTCTCGAGGCCTCTTCCTGTTTTCTCATTACACGTTCGACCTTGACCGCCCCATGGTCGGCCAGCTCTAGGGTGATGTCCTCAATAGAGTAGTCAACGAGTTCCCTCGCATAACCTATCCTTTCACAAAGTTCATGGTAGAGTGCGGCGTCACACTCACCGGGGTGCCATGAAGTGTCCGAAAGCACTTATCTTGGCCGCCTCGGCGGGATTCGCCGCATTCGCCAGAAGGCTCCCGTCCGAGAAACGGGTTACCTTCAGCTCTCTACCAATTGCACTAGCTAATCCTCTCCTCTGATGGATCATGTTGCCCTTGGACAACATGGTGCCATCAGTGGAGCGAATAACGAGGAAGCGTTTGAAGCCAGCGGGCTCGAAAACGGCAGGTAACCTCTGAATGAGGGGCCCAGATGTCATCGAGGCTCCGCCCTGTGCACTCTTGGTCTTTGTCATCGTCAGGAGCTCCGTACCCGGGGGGGCAGAGGGGCCGAATGTGCCGATCTTGGCTTGGTCGTTTGCCCAAGTGGCAGCAGACCCATCAGTCCCCGTAGCCCCCGCGGATGGAGACGAGCCCCGAGTCTTCTTCGTCTTTTTGGTCTTTTTCGTCCTTTTCTTTTTTGGAGAGGAGGGCGGGGAATGAACCCGCTTCTCACCCCCGCCGGTAGAAGCCCCCGTCCAGATGGACCGGCCTCAGCCAGGTCCTTCTCCGAAATGGAGAAGGTCCTGGTGGTCGCAGGGGCATCATCCGGAGGAGATCCCTCCCCTCCTTGTACTGCCTGAGAATCCACAGCCGTTTGATGAGGACCTTGCATAGGGGCGGATTCGGGTTCGGTGCTTGGCGCCGAGCCCGGATTCCCCCCAATGGAAGGCCCTACCGTCTGAGGCTGGTTTTCCTCAAGGACCATGTCTATCACAGGAGGGGCCTCCAGTTGGCCATCCCCTCCCAGGACATCGCAGGTCCCCTTGCCAGCGTCATAAGTCTTTAGTGGGGAGGCACAGGCCTTGACCCCGGCAAGGTTTAATATTTTTGCCAGCAGGTCTTTTGAGGGAAGTGACCGAAGGGGCCTGGCTTCCCTCTCCCCCCTAAGGGGGTTTGCCCTACCGAGCCGCTTGCACGAGGGGCGGTTGGCAATGGGCTGCCTGCTGGCTTTCTTGGCAGTCCCCTTAGGAAGCAAAGGAGGGACTGCCGCTGGAGATAGGGAGGTGCCCGAAAGCACCTCCAGAGAAAGGGGTGAGGGGGAGTTCCCTACACCCGTAGGCGTAGGAGAGGAGTAAGCCTCCTCTCCGGTTAAAGAGGTATGGAGGGTCCCCTGCGCAAGCACAGGGGGGGGACCTCCATCTTTTCTGTGGAGCTGCACGAGGGCGGCTCCGTTGTTTTAGGGGGAATTAAGGAGAGATGTGTTTTTTTTTCCTCATTGGGCATGGTGACCCTCTTTGTTTTACGGGACGCAATCGCTCACCACCTCTTGCAGTAGCCCGCACTGCAAGAGGTGCTTACAGGCCCGGCAGAGCCAGGTGCCGCCATTTGGGACCACCCCTCCCGCCTGGTGGCCTGGCAGTCCTTCGGCATGGCGGCTCCACCTTGAACACGGCGTAAAAAAGATAGATTTTGAAGAGGAGAGGAAAAGGGATGTGAGGAAGGTATGGGTGGGGATGAAGCAGGTTGTTAAAAAACCCTCATCCCGAACTGGAGCTGAGGGGTTAGGGAACAATGTCCCCTCCCCCCTCAGCCCCGATCCGGGGTGGTTGGCTTGAGAAGATGGTCAGCATTCTACCCTGTGAAATTAGAGGCTGACCAGAGAAAGTTGTGGGAGAGCTATGAAAAGCGACGAGGTAGGGGAGAAATCGGGCTATCTGAAGGAAGGAAGAGAGGCTAAGCTGGGGCCGGACGGAGCGCTAGATCCCGTCAGCATGGCAAATCGCCGCGCCCCTTACGGGGCTCACTGTGAGAATCCGAGTTTTTTCATGGCTAGAAGAATATACATAGAGGAATGGGGAAATCATGAATATTGCCAAAATACCCCCCCCCCCTCTCTTTTCCTTTCACCTCTCCCGTCCACTGAATGCTCGATTTACAAAATGGAGCTTGAAGCTAGGGATCACAATAAATAGAACTCCCAACATGTGAAAAGTCAGCTTGTAGCTAACCATTGCAGCAGTTCCATCTGAACCAAGCTTCCCCAAAGCTAACCTTGCAAGACGACGTAAGACGTGGTAATCTCTTGCAAGTCTCTCGTCAAACTAGTCACATAGAATGTGAGGAAGACAGTGGCAGGAATGCAAATTGCTGCGACCACATCTGTAAATCTGGAAATTGAACTTTTGTTACCCTTCAAATCGGCCAAGGGCGGGCAAATTTGAGGAACGTGATGTAATGCGGGGAAATAGATTGTCGGTAACGAAGTTGTGGGATTTAAGTGATGAAAAAAACGAAGAACAAAGCAGAGATAGAACAGAGAATAGAGCATGAACACAAGCGAAATAAACATTTGGATACGCTGGGGTTATAATCGCCTCATTCGTATTCCCCCTACGGGAATAAATAAAGACTGCGACCTGCTATCAACGGTAGCTGCGGGCACAACCAAGGTTAAGAATATGGGGGAGAATTTTGGTCTAAATGAGTAGCGATGCGGAGGAACTCTGAGGCTTACATCTCTCGGATGTCCTGAAGATCAAACTGGCTGACGTTCATATTGTTGTCACCAATCAAGGAAATAGGCAGGAGGGATGGAGTGATATGCAAAGAGCGAGCTTATCGAGGACTCGGATAAGAAAATAGAAAATAATTGATAGGAGTAATCAGAGCCATCGATAACAAGGGAACATTCATTACAAGTGATTCGAAATTTAAAAAAGTACTAAAACATAACTATTAGTACATATATTCAAATTACAACCAAAACTACTACTAAAAAAAGGATCTCCCATTAGCCTACCGGATAAGGGGTTATAATTCCACGGTTTAGCAATGGGTTCGATTCCCATAAGAGCGGCTACAAAAAAATAGGCGTACTTTGGGTGCAAGTGACGGTGAGCCGATTCTGACACCGTCTTATGCCCGCGAGGGGGTGTGGATGGTATAGCAGAGGTGCTACAACCGAGAGGTGGAGGAGCGGCACGCCCAACCGACCCTAATTTTCGGGGGTGTGCACCCTCCTGGACCCAACACCTTCAACTTTACCACTTCTCCCAATTTTACCAGTTCCATTACAGATCTCTACTCATTTCCTGACTGACCCGGCCATGTTGCACTTGCACTTAAATTCCAGCTAATAACAAACTCTCCACTAGGACCGGCCCCTTGTGCCCTCGCGCTTGCACGATTGTCATTCAGATCTTAATGTGAATTTGATTACCCGTTCGGAGGACCTCGACCACGATTAAAATTGAACTGGTCGCGAAGTTGACTAATTAACTAACCACTGTAACAGTTACTACAAGGGGTGGTCAATAAGTTTGGCGAATCTGTAGGGCAAAATAGAGGAAGGGGGATAGCTGTTTGTGGGGGTGTTAAGACAAGTTATCACAAGTCAGGACCTGCAGCCACACGCTCCTGCCTCGTGTATTTAAGAAGCAGTAGCTGATCGCAGATCGTCAGTCACAATTTTTTCAACAATGGAGAAGGTTGAGCACCGCGCAGTGATCAAATTTTTGACCAAGGAAAGCAAGAATGCAAAAAGAGATCCATGAACGCATGGTTGCAGTGTACACCGACACCGCCCCTTCCTATGCAACCATTGCTCGCTGGAATAGGGAGTTTCGCCATGGTCGTGAGTCCCTTGAAGATGGCCCCCGTCCCGGACGCCCGTCAGACGTGAAAAACGAGGACAATGTGGCCCGTGTGGAGAGGATGATCCTCAAAAATCGACGGGCGAAGGTCAAAGAAATCGAGCGAGAACTTGGAATATCACATGGAAGTGTTATCAACATCATCCACGACAATTTGGCCATGACCAAGGTCTCTGCCCGTTGGGTCTCTAGAAACTTCACGCCCCATGATCGACTTCAACGTCGTCAACGTCCACAAGGCCAGAGTTGCACAAGCTGCCCTGCGCGAGTGCGGATTCGAGGAGCTCAACCATCTCCCTACAGTCTAGATCAGGCCCCTAGCGACTACTTTTTATTCTGCCAGCTCAAGGCTGCACTGCGTGGACGCCGGTTTGGGGACGATGAAGATGTCCAGTTCGCCGTCCAGGAGTGGATTGAACAGCAGTCGGGAGATTTGTGGTTGTCGGGAATTCGGAGCCTCAGAGACAAATGGCGCAAGTGCATTGAAGTCGAGGGTAGTTATATTGAAAAATAATAAAACACTTTTCCTCATATCTCGTTTCCTTATATCCGAATTGCAAAACTTATTGACCGCCCCTCGTACTTATATGCTTATTATTCCCACTAATTGGCAATTGCATCAGGATTGCTAGAGGAAAGGGATCAGGTTTGATATGAGTAGGCATCTCACACGTCCTGATTTGACCGGCACAGTCCCGGTGTCCCGGCTGGTTTATAATTTTGTCCCTGAAAAATTATTAACTCTTATAAATATAAAGTTATACTTAAACTAACTATACTAATTTATGTTCTAATAATTCCCCAAAAGGATGAATCATTTTAGAATCCCTCAAAATAAGCCGCCATTTTCCGTTTAACAAAGTCTCGAAAATGCCCTTTTATTCATTAGTATGGCGCCCTTCACAGCGCCTACCGGCAAAGGCATCACCTTTAAACAACAAGTAGGCTTTAAGGCCTACAGAACTTCCACTGACCTGTAATTACTTCGACGAAAGAACATTTTAGACTGCGCTTGTGGGCCGAGACTAGCAGGAAGGGTTGCTACGTATCCCGAAGGAGATTAAATGGACGCCATTTCAAGCCCCAAACCCCATTGTGAATGGTATGGGAAGATGTACACAAACCTGAAGAACAAAATGGACAATTTATTAAAATGGAGATCAATCGAGGCAAGGCGATCAGAGTGGAAATAAGATAACCCAGAATAAGAATGAGGCGAGAAATGACAAGGAATGCTACACTAATTCCCGAGTCCGATTTGGCTTATTTTAAAATAGCGAGGGAAAAGTTTACACACACAAGAGGAAGAGGGATTAAAATACAAGAACTCAAAAAATGTCCGATGATGTACACATGTATGGCCAACAAAAGCTTGTAGCAGTATTTGGAGGGGATGGGAGTTATATCCTATAGTTTCAAAGGGAAACAAAATACCAACGAGGGTGATTCCAATGCAGAAAGTTTTTAAGGGTGATGTGTAAAGAAAGCGGTTAAGTTGGAGGAAGTGATTATTTTTTCTTTTATATCATCTGGCGCCTACCTTCGAGGGCACAGCCGCCGAAATTACAGTCACTAGACTATGTTTAAGCTGCTATAAAAATGGAAATAACAAAGGGGAAAAACAAAGCGTAAAATAAAAAACAAATACCAACAAAGCAAAATACAAAATACACACGTGCCAGAGGTAGGCCCACCTCCCTTAGCGTACACCCAGTAACTATCTAATGGAGGAGGCCAACCCCCACCAAAAACTCGATCACACCACAATCTAGTGAGTAAGAGTTCGATCTTAGGAATCGGAAGAGGCGGGAGCGAACCCACTTGCTAAAGTACTTGGACAGTCAGGAAACTCAACCTAGACTAAGATATTCAACCAAAAAGTGTCTCTGGTGGACGAAGTAGTCATCTCGGAAAGGTTCAGGGGGAAGATCCGTCACTCTCTCGTACTGAGCGAAATAATACGACCAACTAGGGCGGTAAGAGAGACTCAGTGACCAGAAGAGCACAGCCAGCTTCACACAGGGAGAAGGCATGGAAACTAAGCCCAGATTTGGAGCCATCCGTGAAAACTGACAGGGCTCTAAGGAATATGACTGCTGGAGAAGCTTTGGCCTCATTTCGGCATAGGCACGGTCGAGCACAACCGCTGACGAAATGAGAGTCGTTGGCGGCTGTGAAAGAAGCTGAATCCCCACTTACAAGCGCATAGTGAAGTGTGCTCGTCGTAAGGCGAGCAGCAGCTCCAGAGCATCGACAAAAGGATCTATACAGGGAATAGGCGAAAGGCACCGGAACCCAAGGGAAGACCGGTGTGCCGGATCGAGTCCACCTTCGGCAATAAAAATGGCCGAGGATGCGTAGAATTCACATCAGTAGCATAGCTTAGATTGAACAAAAGAGCGGTAAAATATGGGACTAGCCCGATCAGCACCCAAGTGTTAAACATCAGGGAGCAATAAATATCCGTGGTGCGGGTACAGGAGACCCTAAAGCTGCGAATGTTCTCCTCTCAGTTGAAGCGTCTGTCAAAAAAAAAGAGCAAGTATAAGATGCGAGTCTTACACGCGCAGGTCAGCCCCATTTAGGAACAGTTTCGGGTCAGGATGAAGCCGTCGATAGCGATAGAAGTGCACCGCCTTGAGCTTGGTCAAAGAAAACCGAAACCGATCTGCTTCTGCATAGCGAGTGATGCATTTAAGAGCCTGCTGGAGACGACGATCCAAAGTAAGCATCTGGGCTGCACCAAAAGAGATCGTAAGGGCGTATACGTAGAACGGAGCGAGAACATCTTCCGGCAGAAACAGTGATACCATTGATGCTCAAGGCAAAGAGAATCGCACTAAAATCACTTCCATGTGGGAAGCCCTCTCTCTGCCCTATTAGAAAGGAGAGAGCTACACCCAGCCTTAGCCGACATTTATGATCTTGTAGGAACTATGACAAGGAATTTGGAAGCGTCCACTCGCCCCCATGGTATAGAGGATCTCCATAGCACAGTATAACCACGCGGTATTTTAGGCTTTCTCCATATCAAAAAATCGGTGGCTAATTGTTGCCTATAATGGCATGCCTTGCAGATAGCACTCTCCACTCAAAAGTTATGTAATAATATAGATGGTGAGACCAGAAAACCTACGCCGTTTTTTTGTGCTGAAAACAGTACTAATGGTGTTTTTAGGTGTTCTAGTCATCGTTTACGGATTCGGTTAGGAGCGGAAAGCACTTATTTTTAAGATACTAGCATTCCTAGTACGACTATTTGAAGCGATACTATCTTAAAACGAAACCCTAAATTACGAGGGAATGCCTATAAAGACCATTAGTACTTTTATAACACTAAAAATACGGCGTAGGTCGTCTGAAGTTTGACCATAGAGAATATATATGAAACAAGTTTCTAAAAAAAATCGTTGCGGGTAAACAGGAAGATCGGCGGCGCAAACGATGGGACGCAAAATATTTCTTCCTTGTTCCAATATGTTTCCCCTTTTCTGGAATAAATTCAAGGGGATTGCTCGTGGGGGGTTTATCACTGTAGGTGGACCCCCTACGATGATCCTGAGTTTCAATCAATTGGGTGGGGGGCCATAACCCCTCAGTATGTAATCCTAATTGTTTATAAAATAATGTTCTAACGTTTTTTTAACCTATTTATTTAACCAAACGCGCATGAATATGCATGCGCGGGTGAACGAAACATACACGCAAAAAAATACTCTTTTGGGGCGCGCCCCCGATCTTCATGTTTATCTCGTTGCGAGTGAATGTATCCGATATGATATACATGTCTAAAATACAGATAAATCTTAAAAAATAAAGGTAACACTTGAGTTTCGGGGCGCACGGTAGGTGGCGCTGTTTATAGGCTACAATTTGGGGCTACAATACATGTCTTATGACGTTAGACGGTAGCGTCAGATGTGAACAATTACTGAAGAATCGCTCCTAGACGCCTTCAAAAAAGGAAAAATAGAAATATGCCCCCGAGTCCTGCTTCAACCTTAACCAGGATCAATACAGCAAGAAAAGATCTGGTAGGGTAAGGTCACCAGCCAGAGAAAAAGGGACTAAAGTTAAGCATCCTAATATCAATTAACCATGGCTATCTCTACCAAACTCATCAGGAACCTTAAGATCTTCTCGCTGAACGTTAACGGATGGAAGAACAAAAGCGGTGTATACAATGAAATCATCAGAAACGCTGATCCCGATATCGTGCTTATTTCTGATCATAAATTAGATGATAGAATAGAACGTATAAAGATTTATAACTATGAAGTTCTAATGGCTAGCCACTCAAAGGGAAGGTTCGACGGGGCTGCAATTGCAATCAGAAAAGGTATCAGATTTAAAGAATAACATATTGCCAAATGGAATGATTTAAATGTCAATATTAATTTTATAATTTATTTTTAATTTAATAAGTTTATTACCTTGGGATTAGTAAATGTTAGATTAGCCTTTTTTTCTGGATAGCGGAGGTCATCGGTCTTCTGCACAGTGCGGCTTCCGCAAGTTCCACTCCACGTCGGATGCTCTACTCCGACTGGAAAATGCCCTCAGGACCTAGAGGAATCGTATTTGGCGTAAAGATCCCTATGACATATGATGACCTGGTGGTTGCAGTCGGGTATCAACCGCCCAGGCGCCCGTATTTACCGATCCCCAACTTTATGCGGCTGTTTAGGAGAGAGGCATCAACGATACTTGTCGGAGATTTGAATGCCCGGTGCAGGGAGGCCCGCTATACGAGGTCCTTTAATGGAGCTGGTAACTCACTGAGCCTCCTAATAGAGAGAGGAGTTGTGCAAAGAGAAGGGCCAAACTTCTCCACATTCCATACGGCAAGATCATTGACCACACCGGACCTTGTGCTAACAAATCGTAACTTCTCTTAACCATGTTACTCTCCCAGGCCCTTTCATACCGTCAGATCATATAAGTATGATTACCCACATCTCCACTTCTCCAATACAGGTGCAGATTCCCAAACGAAGATGCCTAGCAAGAGCTAACTGGGAATTATACCATGAACAAATGCGCATAGTGCATATCGAACATCTCGAGGGAGCAACCTTAAAAGAGATCGACGAGAAACTATTTTCTCACCTCGAAAATCTTGGAAGCTGACCGCCTGGCTATCCCCTGGACGGAGCATAAAATTCTCCCTTTTCCAAGATGGGACGAAAATATACAGCAGAAAATGGATCAGCTGGAGGCAGTCGTCTTCTTCATAAATATGCATGGTAACACGGCACAACGGTACCAAGAGCTGCGCGAGTTGAGAAACGTGATCAGGCAACTCATACTTGAGAAGACGAGAGGCCAGTGGGATGAAATCATTGTTAAAATCGACGCAGAAGGAGATCCAAAAAAGTTTTGGTGTCAAATAAAGAAACAGAGGCACTCCTCCTAGAAACAACATCAGCATTAGAGTCAACGGCATAGAATATACTGAAGACCGTGATATTGAGAGGGAATTTAGACAATATTGGCAAAACCGCTTTCGCATTAACGATGAGGACAATGTTATTCGATGAGAGGTATGAAGAAGAAGTTCTACTGAGATTGCAGAACCTAGGTGCCGACCTCGCTCCACATCACTTCGTGGACAGATCCCGCGTTGCACAAGATGAAGGTAGACCGTTCACGCACGAAGAATACGAGTGGGCCCTCAAAAGCTTTGAGCAAAAAGCGCCGGGCATAACTTGCATCACTAAAATGCACATGCTGAATGCCCCCAATAACATCAACGAAGGTCTACTGGAGATATTTAATGCTTGCCTCAATGTTGGATATTTCCCGGACCAATTCAAAAAAGCCCGTATGATCTTTATTTTGAAACCTGGCAAACCGAAGAAGGAAATCAGCAGCTATAGGCCCATCTCCTTGTTGGAGTTTATAGGCAAATTACTCGAAAAACTTCTAAACACCAGACTGAGAACCATCCTGGAGACCCATAACTGATACAACTCTCAGCAACATGGGTTCAGGAGGAAATTAGGTACGGAAACGGCTCTGGCATTAATTACGGAGAGAATAGTGATTGGAAAAGCGACGAATGGTAATGTCGATGTCGTACTTCGCGACGTGGCCTCGGCATTCGACAAGGTATGGCTACCGGGTCTTAAAAGCAAACTGAGTGAACTAGCCATGGATGGAAACTTAACCAGGATTTTATGCGACTATCTGGAGGAAAGAGAAGCAGTGGTGAAAATAAATGGTACAGAAGGGATATCCTTTAGTCTCGAGGCTGGGGTACCTCAAGGGGGCTGCCTCAGTACCACCCTGTATTCAGTGTATACTGGGGATTTACCACATCCTGTTCAAGACCTTATCCAGTATGTACAACTAGCAGATGATATCACTCAAATCGTTACCAGCGTTTACAAAAATCTTAACGACATCGCTAACAGGACAGGGAGAGAAATTGTTAATGTCAACAACTTCGAAAGAAGAAATAAGATAAAAACAAATGTCCAAAAGTTCAAAGTGATACCAGTTGGCCGTCGGAAAACATCGGAAGTACTATTGCAGGATGAGCCTTCTCTATGAGTACTCAAGAGAAGGCCGAGTTCTAGGCTTGAAATTAACATCGATGGGTACAGGGCCCATTACCTACAAAAGATCACCACTGCTGCGAAAACGTTACAGAGTCTCTATCGCTTTAGACATCTCTCGGTGAGCAACAAAAGGAAACTATCTGTTGTTGGTGAGACCACTTCTCTTGTACCCGGCTATACCCCTTAATACCCTGAGCAAAACAGTTATTAAGAAAGCTCAAATTATCCAAAATAAGGCAATAGGATTTATTACCAACGTATCACTGCTTGACTACATTCCTACTAGATTATTACACGAGGCGACGGACATCGAGCCATTAAATTAAACATTACCCTAAATAGACGAGCACGAAATATTTGGCAGAAAGTCTATGATAATATGCCAGAAGAGATGCTGAACCCGATTAGACTACCTGATTTAAACATACAGAACTTAAGGTTCAGGCAAGCTTTTAAAAGCAGCCAAATAATAGCTCGACAAGTAATCCAACCGATTTATTGAGAAACTACCAGAAGATTAATCCTATTTCAATTCACATTGACAATTCAATATTAAACGATGGATAAAGAAAACCAAAATGATTTATTTCACTTAAATAAAGGTAACAAATTGATCATAAATGATCCTAAGTGGACAGTTAAATAAGAAAAATAAATAAAATGGTAACACTTCGGTTTCGAGGCGCACGATAGGTGGCGCTGTTTATAAGCTACAATATATGTCTTATGACGTCAGACGGTAGCGTCAGATGTGAACAATTACGGCGTTATATTTTTTTGTATATGAGTATATACAAATTGATTGAAACTCAGGATCATCGCAGGGTGGTCCGCCCGCAGTGATATCTCCCCCACGAGCAGTCGCCTTGAATTTACTGGGGTTTCCCCCCCAAACAGCTTTTTACTGGCAGAAAAACCTAACCTAATAACAAACAATACTTACTTTTATAGCTTTCTTGATTAGTTTATGCGCCTCTAAATAATCTAAAAGTTTTTTCGCGATCATACAAAGTAAAGCCGAATTCGAATAACGAAGAAGCACATGGAGAGCACGAAAACACAATAACGAAAGAAAAACATTTGCAAAACGGGTCCTATTTATAAGCTACGATGTTGCCAGTAAGAAGCTGTTATCGTTGGCAGTAAACAAAAAATACGAAAACAAAACAAAAACAATAAGACATCAAGAAACCTTACATAACTTAGAAAAAAACTATAAACGAACAGAGCGCAGATATTTAGTAAATAATAGACTAAAAGTTACAAATCCCCAAAACAACAAAAAATATAACGCAGTGATTGTCACATCTGACGCTACCGTCTGACGTCATAAGAGATATGCTGTAGCCCAAAATTGTAGCCGACTAACAGCGCCATCTACCGTACGCCTCGAATCTGAAGTATTACCAAAACTATAAACGAGCAGAGGCGCAGATATTTAGTAAATAATACAGACTAAAAGTTACAAATCCCCAAAACAACCAAAAAAATATAACGCCATGATTGGTCACATCTGAAGCTACCGTCTGACGTCATAAGAGAAATATTGTAGCCTACTAACAGCGCCACCTACTGTGCGCCCCGAATCTGAAGTATTACCAATAAAATAAACATAAGTATAATATTAACTAAAAGATCCGAAGTGGACAAGATAATTAAAAAAAACAAAAAAAAACAAATAAAATAAAAGATCCAAAGTGGACAATACATAGGTAAATATAACAAAATAACAATAAATGAATAAATATAACAAAAGATCCGAAGCGGACACATTAATATAAGTAAAGTCATCCAACCATCAAGAGGCCTACAAGAATTCAAAGGCTTGAATGCTGCAATAAGAAACTAGTGATAATAACTACAGCTAATAAAGATATAAACGACTGAGGTAGCCAGACAACCTGGCACAACTACTCTCTCTCTATTATACACCTCTTCTACCTATCATCTCTACTCTTACACATTTTCTACCTCTTTTTATCGTTGATCGTTGATCAAGATGCCCTTTTCACAGACTCCGCAGAGGGGGGTATTCAGGTTAGCGCCCCCCCCCCCTTTTTATCCTGGATCCGCCACTGATAAAAAAAGATGATTATTTTATGTGAAAGTGATTAAGGTTCTAATCTTCACATTTACCGAAAAGGATGGGACAAGGAAATGGTATGTTAATACCAAAAAGGAGTGAGCCTGGTTTTTTGAACAATTGATTGACCTTCAAAACTATTTGTGCCCAACTTTGAGTCAACGCGTTAAGGGAGCTTGATGCCCTCTACTCGGGTATATCAGGTATATCCAACCTTTACTCGGGTATATCGAGGTGTGGGGTAAAGTCGAGATAGACGAAGAGATAAATAAGCGAATGAAAAAGTATTAAATAGTCTTGGATGAAATGAGGGGTGGGCATAGCCTCATCAACCCGGGATGCGGGGAGCCGGGGGGGGGGGCACATTTGAGGCAGCTAGGTACAAGTACAGGTTTGGCTCCCCCTTGTTGCGAGGTGGGGTTTTGACAGAAATCCGCTTAGTGAATACAAATCCTGATCGCTATAGTCAGATTTACCCGTACCCAAAACCACAACACCCCGAGGGAAAATGTCCCAAACGCCACCTACCCAGTTCGTTGACCCTGAAATTACTGGTTAAAATAATCGGAGATGTTCCCTGACACATGCCACTCCAACCACAAACTGGATTTGAGGTAAACGTCAGGTTACCTAATTTTCTTTTGATTAATTTAGCACGAAATTATATAGCGATATGAATTCAATTAGATTGTCATAATTTTTAGTTCCTTTGTTGCAGGTTTATCTATAAACCTAATTAAAACCGTCACCAATCATGTAGCAATCATAAGAAACAAACAACTACAACAAACCATCACTCTTAGCTGGAAACTGGCAAAGCCACCAAAGCGCCGCTACTTACACTGAGATGGTTTTCTAACTTCCAACGTCGGAATGCACTATTAGGCCCTTATTTCATAGAAAATGGACTTGGAGGAGAAATTGAAGGGAAACTATACTAAAAACACATTTGGCCCAATTAATAATTATTTTCCAGCAAATTTTTCTGTCCAATCATAATAATAACTTTATTTTAAGAGGATGGCTTTTTATCGTATTAGTACAGAACATGCATCGAACCCCGATGCTCAGAAACATGTCCTGTACCAATACAATAAAAAGCCGTTCTCTTAGAATAAAGCTTCTATTACCACTAGCTAATTAACTATTAGGTTGATGAATAAGTTCTTGCGTTTTTTTTAAGTTGTGTTGATTTAAGTTTTGTTGACGTGATTTGTGCACATATTAAGAAACAATAATAAATAATGAGAGCAAAATTTGCAAAGGTTAGGCTAAGTCTCTTAACAGCGTACACTATTAGGCTTTTGCTTAGTCTACGTCTTGAAGTTGAGTAATAAGTCATTGTGGTTTATTTAAAAGTTGTGTTAATTTATTTTTTGTTCTGTACCCTCAAAATGGAATTTCAAGTTGAAAGAAAGTCGCATTTTCGACACTTGTTATTCATTTTCAATCGAGACGGGAACAATGCAAACGCAGCCAAAGCTCGTCGTGATATTTGTCCTGTGTACAGAGTAAATGCTTTATCAGAAAGGACATCTCAATGGTGGTTTGCATGTTTCAAAAACGGTCATTTCAATCTCAATGACGAAGAACGTTCTGGTCGCCCCATTAAGTTGGATGAAGATCGATTGAACGACCTTCTTCATGAAAATCCTCGTCAATCGACTAGAGAATTGGCTGTACAATTGGCGTGTGATCAGAAAACTGTAGTGAATCACCTTCAACGATGGGGAAAGTTCAAAAACTCGGTGCATGAGTTCCTCACGCTTTGAGCGAAAGCAACAAACTTCAACGCTCCACGATTGCCGCAGGTTTGCTTGCTCGTCACAAGGCTACTCGTGGATATAAGGACAGATTTTTTCACCGCATCATCACTGGCGACGAAAAGTGGTGTGTGTGTTTATGTCAACATGAACCATCGAGAACAATGGCTTAGCCCCAATAAAAAAACACTTCCGCTATTAAAGTAAGGATTGTGAAGACATCATTCTTTATGAGCTCCTTGCGAACAACGAGAATGTGAATGCAGAGCCCTACGTTCAACAGATGTATCGACTCGCCGAAGCTATTCGTGAAAAGCGACCTCATCGACGTTATGGAGTCCTTCTGCAACACGACAATGCTCGTCCTCACATTGCGAATATTACAAAAGACGCCATCCAAACGCTTAATTGGGAACTCCTGCTGCATCTTCCATATTCGCCAGACTTGGCTCCATCGGATTTCCATCTGTTCCGATCGCTCTCCAACAATTCGCGCGGCGTTTCGTTCACTACTGATGTGGAATTAAGAACCTGATTAGACGAATTTTTCGAGTCAAAATCCAGAGATTTTTATTGCAAAGGCATCGAAAAACTAGTTGAACGTTTGGAAGAAGTCGAAAATTCAACGGAGAATACATTATTGATTAAATTGCATATTGTTATCAATTAAAAATGAAGTTTTTCTAAAATTGTTGATGGTAATGAGTAAATTTGATAAAACCGCAAGAACTTATTCCTCAACAATACAAATTTTTCTATTGAATTAATAATTTCCATTTAAGTAAATTTGAATGTTTGATTATTCAGCCAAACTTAGTAAGTAGCAATATTCAATTAATTGGATTTTTGAGATGGTAATATTTCTTAACGGTTGCTATTTCTACTATTAGTTCATAACTATTATTAATAAAAACATCCATTGTTGTTATCATTACTATGATTACTAGCCAAAGTAAACACTAATTACCGCCGGAGAAGCAACATAGCTTATCCCAGGAGGCCTAAAACCAGCAAACTTTAAACTTTTAATTAAACTACGCACCAATTTTTTACCAAACCTTTGTTGATTAATAAACAGTAGATAAATCATAATAAATTTTCTGTACTAATTCCATAAAATGTTATTATTTTTAATGTATCTTTAGAGAAATACATTAATTTTTATACTATTAAAAACTGCTATTTAAGATCATTTCTATACAACAACCGTCAAAAGTTTTCGGACACCTCGAAAATTTTAGGAAATTAGATAAATACAGGGTTGTGATTTTTTTTATTTAGATACAAAATGAATATAATAGTGAAACACGGATGAAGCTCTGTGAAAATTACAGCACAACCAAACCGGCCTCATATATACTCTAACGTTGCCTGGGGTCGAGAATATCTGGAACGTAGACCCGTCGGACTGTAATGCACGTCCCCATTGACGCATAGTCCAGTTGCGGTGAGCACGTGCCCAAACCCTTCGACGTCGCTTCTGCTGAAGGTTGATCAACGGCTTCTGGCGGGCTTTACATGACCTCAGGCCTTGTGCAAGCAGTCTGCCATGGATTGTTCTGACAGATCCATTAATCTGGCCGCCCTCGGTCCGGACATACAGGTCGCAGCTAGACTGCGATTTTCACACGATCCCCAAGGCTCATGCGACGGCAAAGACCTGTTGTCACGCTGCCTACTGATCTTGGGTCGGCAGAAAAGTGGTCGGTCTTGAATGTCTCCACTTTCTCGGACCCTTTTCAACAATTCTGCAACACCGCAATGTGATCCGCAGAACGACCAGACGATTCGTCCACAGCTGAGGCTTTCCTCGTGCAACGTACGTATCAGACTTCTTTCATCCACGCTATAGTTACCTGTTTTTGCCGTTATGATATAATTATCAGATCCTGTTGACATGAAATATCATATTAATCAACGAATATGTGTTATATGAAGACATTTTAACTGTAACATACAGCATACTGATATGAGGATTTCATACATTTCGATAGCACCGCCATTTTAGATATTTCGAGAAAAGTTATAAGGAAGCTTGTACTTTTATTTTGTTTCCTAGAATTCCTACATTGTTTCCTACATGCCAGCCTACACCAACATATTCATAGACATACCCAGGAAATACAAAGAATTATAGGTCTCTAAATATTTTGACCGCGGCGGTATTCTAAAATTGAGTGGATTTTTTCTATGTATCAGATTTTTCCTGCGATTTAATTTCTAGCTTTTTTGAGTATAGCTACAAAAGGATGCAACAATTTTCCCGATACATTTGGTTACGGGTTTGGATATTATATTGGGACGAAGCATATATCACATAAAATCGTGAAAGATGCTAAATTCCGGATAACGTACAGACTAAACTTTAGAATGACCATGAGCGAGAAACCGTGGGCCCATCATATGTTATGTGGATGCTGTCGATCTTCCTTAGAACGATGGTTGAGAGGTGCAAGAAGGGCCATGCCCTTTGTTATTCCCAGAGTATGGAGAGAGCCGAAGAACCACCACAATTACTATTTCTGCATGATAGATGTTACAAAGTACAGATAAGTTAAAGGAAGACAAACTCTTCAGTATCCAGACATACTATCATCTGTAATACCTATCCCTTATGGTGATAACTTACCAGTACCATATCCACCAGAAAATGCAAGTAGGAAAAGTCTCTACATAAATTTTACTTTATGTAGAATATAGTATAAACTTCATTCATGTTTTGGTTTAAGTTGCTAAATGTAGTCATTTCTTTTTTTAAGACAGAAAATGTAATTGATTTTTTGATCACAAGAGTCCAGCAAGCAGCGGCAGCAAAGAAATGGATGAACCGTTCGTGTCACAAGAATGAGTACGCCTCCTCACTTTCCAAATCAAAGTGAACTGGATGATTTGATCGGGAACTTACATACTTTTAACATCCAGGCTGAATGGGTGGAATTTACTAGTAGAAGACTGCAGGACATATTTGTACTGAAAAGCGATAAAATTTTAATTTACTTTGATGTTAGTTGGGATCTGTGTTTCTGCAAAGATGTGAACGGTTTGTTAACTGATGTTGGATTAAAGAATGATTCTGCGGTATGGCGGTTCTTCGTAGCCCAACGCGAAGTCTCAAGGCAGTGATAATGTACAATTGAAACCAATATCCATATTTGTCTCTTCCACACTCCGTACAGAGGAAAGAAGACTAAGATAATGTTAAAAAGCTTCTTGATAAAACCAACTAACCAGAATTTAAATTGAATATTTATGAGGACTTCAAGATGTCTGTCTTCTTGTTTAGCTTTTAAGGTGGATAAACAATATACTCCTGTTTCATTTGTTTATGGAAAAACAGAGCTGATGAGCATCATTACCGGAAAGTTCAGTTTGCCCGTGGGAGATGAATTACAGCCAGGGAAGTTAAATGTAGCCAGATAGTCTCTTGCGGAACCTGTTATGGTTTTATTATTCCCACTTCATATAAAATTGGGATTGATAAAACAGTTTGCGAAGTTCTTAGATTTTGGAAGAAAAGCCTTTTAAGAAATCCGTCTCATGTTTCCGAAGCTTTGTGAGGCTAAGATAAAAATAAACGCAATGTTAAAGTCTGAGAAACTTGAAAGCGTGATGACCAAAGTCGAAAGAGAATTATGGTATTCATTTCGTGGTCTAGTTCATGTATTCTTAGGAAATCACAAAGATCCAAACAAGAAACTGGTAGCAAAGTCTATTGAGAGCTTGAAGAACTTGGGCTCTCGTATGTCCTTGAAGGCGCTTTTTTTTGTATTCACATCTCGATTTCTTTCTTTCCGGCTGATGTCAGTAAAAGGCATCGTGACAGATATTCCATCAGGCCATCGCAACATTGGAGAGAAAATACCAAGGAAGACAGGATACTGCCATAAAGGGAGATTATACATATATAGTCTCTAGTCAGAAGAGATAAAAGGGTTTATACTAGAAAAGCACTCCTACAAAGCACTCCTAATGTAAATAGCTTTCATTAATTTGGGGTTATTATCTTCTTTACCCTTCGTAAATAGGCTGCAATACATAAAAATACACTTTACCGTCTCAATATCCTTACAAAATTAGAATAAAGTGAAATCGATGGTAGGCCAGGTAATATTTAAACTCAGCGGCCAAAAGATACATGAAAAAATGCATATAAACAAACCCATTGTTACGTGGTGTTATAAATCATAATACATAACAAAGGTAAATGCATTGCAGAATTTTGGAAGGATCACCTACTTTCCACCATACTAGAAAGGTGCATCCAATAAATCATGTCAAAAAGTTTAAAAAATAGAGCAGAAACGCCATAATTATAATCGCGCCTTAAGCAACGCAGATAGAGATGGCCAATGGAGGGAGAACCTCTTAAGCTATTATTTAGGTCAGCTCTGAAGTTTTCCACTGACTCCTAAAGCGTCAAGAACCCTCTTGACCACCCCCCCTTCCCCATTTCAACATCATTGTGCCCCTAAGAGACATCAGCAACTTGCAAGGAGTTAATGCAAGGAAAAGGCAAAACATAATTAAAAATAAGGTAAATTTAGATTTAATATTATATTTGACACACCCTATCTTTGAATCAACAAGTTCACGACTAGCCTTCACATACTCTCGTAATAAGTAATGGCATCGGAAAGGAAGTAAAATACTAATAATACTTTTTGTATGGCGGTCTGCAAGGCCACTGACCTTCACAGAGCGCTTTTCTACCACCTAAGGGAAGGGTTTGGATGAAAGGAGGGTGTTCAAGGCACGCTTTAAGGTCCCAAAAGAGAGGGGGGAGGGAGCGGATTGCATTAGGCAGGTCATTCCACATACTGGGAGCAAATATCGAGAAAGCACTAAATGGACAGAACATAACCAGAATGAAGAGCTTTCATGGGTCATTGTATGAAAATAGAGAAAGGTAAGAGAGGGCCACGGCATTAGGTCTTGTAGGTAAAAGGGGCCGCGGCATTAGGTCTTGTAGGCAAGGACCTTGAAATAGATGCGAGATCGTATGGATAAAAGAGTACAGCTCAAGGAGCAAGGATGTTGTGGGAGAGAAACCTCCTCGGAGGAGAAGAAAACGGCCTGCCAAGTTTTGAACGAGTTGAAGGAATCAAGGCGTGGAAGCCTCCTTCCATCAATAATGGCCAAATGTCCACCGCCATGGCCCTCATCAAGATTTGCCTCGAGAGCGGTTCAAATAGCTCTGGCAGGAGTACCTTTAGCCTGAGCCAACTCCTTCAGGCGAGCCAAGGAAACGTGATGGACTCCTGTCCACCATGACTCGAGTGGATAGTAGCTCACGTACTTTTTCTCACATCGGCTCCACCAAATTTCAATAGGAGTCTGCTCTCCATTCTCTAAATACTCCCCACGGACCTAAAGTCCTTCAGGATTCCCTTGGAAACAGGAAAAATGCTGGCATTTCCTGAGGCCGTGAGCCTCCATTAGTATCTCTGTTGAGTCGAGGAATCCGATGGGTCCGTCTTCTCGGCGGGTGGAAGACGCAAGGACGACCATGCATGGGAAAATGTGGTCAGGCCTTGTGTAGGTGATGGCGCGCGTACAGTGGACACCCTTGGCCCCGAAATGGCAGTCGTTATGGTGTGAAGGCGTGTTCGAGGAGGTTGTAAGTGTGGTAGAAGTTAAGGTAGTCCTGGAATGAATGGTGAAATTAGCGACCGAAGTTGCGCTGAAATAAGAGAAATACTAAAAAAAATAAAATCCGTTGATCTTGAATTGGTAAAATAAGTATAAGTGAAAATAAAAGAAACTGAAATAAAGACGAAGGATGAAAAAGATATTCGAGGGTTCCGACGACCTGACCAGTCATGCTTAAAGTTTTACGGAGTTTCAGATCAACAACGCCCCCGCAAGGGGGTGGATGGTATAGCAGGGTCAATACCCCCGCTACAACTAAAACCTGGAGTAGCTGCACGCCCTCCTGACCCCAGTGGCCCAAGAAAGTGGTGCTCTTTAGAGTAATCTTTTGTACTTCTTAAAAATCTCCCACTATCTTTTTCGCGCCAGTTTAGACCCAGCAAAGGGCGAAAGAGGGCGTTAAACCTTCTTTAAAAAAAGATGGACAACGCGACTAAATCTATATGAGACTTGGGAAAAAATTGTGATTTAAAATGAATGAAATTAATTTCTTGCGGGAAAAATCTGGGTACCACTTTATAGAGGAGGTGTGGTTCTTCCTTGAAGCTCTATTGCTCCACAATAAGGCTTTCAGGGGCTTTAAACGGGAAATAGTGACGGAGACCTGTAGCAGATTCTGAGATCGCTTGAAGGCTGCAATCGATGTCTCAGGCGGCTTCATCGAATGAGATCGACAGAACATGTCAGGGAGACAAAATTACCCAAATTTGACGGATATATGTAAAAAAATAAACACACCTTTAATGTTTCTTGAGACAGTCATCGTGCGAACTAATATCGTCCGCACCCTGTACTTTAGGTTCAGTGACTTTACTATTGATGGTTCCTTTAAATGGGAGTACGCTGTTGAGAAGAGCCACGAATCTACTAAGATTAATGTAAGCTAGAGGATGATTAGTAGCAGTAGGTTTAATGGGTATGGACGAGCCAGAGGTGCTAAATGTACCAAGAGCTGGGCCGTTGGTAGTAAAATCAGTAGTGCGAATACTGGTAGCAGTGGCAGCCATTGTGTTAGTATTGACTGAGCCTAATGGATCGGAAAATGTAGGGGGTATTTAAGGGAAGCGGAAAACTTGAAAAATTGTTTTCTCTTCCACTCATAGACTATTGTATTTTTTATTTTAAATATATTTGGAATGGACCACACCTAAATAACCTGGCTAAAAATGCCCCAAATAAAATTGATTTTTTAAAAAATGCATAGAAAATATAAATAGTTGGTTAAAATTATAAACAAATCTTTCAAACGTAGATATTAACGAGAGTTTACCATAGATTATAATGCATAAAAAATGGGATAAATCAATTTCACTAACCTATTGCCTAATTAATTCAATCTAGTATATTACTCGTGTATAATATGTGAGGTTTCTTTGATTGTTAAGCTAAAATACGGTAAAAGTTACTTGTTTATTTCGAAGATGTGATGTTGGTAGCGGGGAAGGAGGAGGTTATTCGAGTAGAAATCCAAATAGGACCAGCGAGTCTTGAGCCATTCTTGAGGAAAATTGGAGGCAATTTAGAAGGATCTCGGAGGCGAATCTCTCACCCCCAGTGAAGCGTTCAGGTCGTAGAGAGGTTGTGGATTCTGAGTTTTAATAATTGGTGAGCTTAAAAAGGGCGGTTGCACGCTTGAACCCAGTCAGATTGTTGAATCAGGATGCTTTACTGCGTAGATGCAAGGAGAGTGTGGGTCCTGGTGACTTGGGTGAGGGCCAGGCCGCAAGGCGCTTCAATGGAAATTACAGAGATGGAGACCACAGAACATACCTTCGGAAACGGTGAGCAACTCAGTTCCTGCTGGATGGGAGCTAAAGGGAGGGTAATTGCGGCGAGAAATAGACCAATGCGGAGAGGAACTGCAGCGGAGTAAAGGCTTGAAGGAGCAAGGTGGCCAGTATAAAAGGCTTTGGACTCGCTAAAATCTTCCAAGTGCGAATGTGGACGTTTTTGATTGTTTTCTTAGGAAGTGGTGAGGTTAGACTGAATTTGAGGTTATCTCTCACAACTCTCGCAAACTTCTTTTATATGAATAAAAAACAACGCACTCCACGTGGAGTGACATTACATTCATGAAATCAAATTAATTTTCTCTTTGGCTATGTGGCAATGTCGTATAATTTTGATTTTTTGCAAAAAGGAATTGCTAAAGTTTCACTTTTCTTTCGTTTATTTGTTTTACCAACTAGCGGTCCCAGCTAGAGAAAATGCTGGTCATTTTCATTTTTTCGATTCGAGTTTAAGTCAGGTGACTGAATTAACATTTTATTATTTTTTCATCTTAAAACAAGCTTAGGTTCTTTGTCTAAAATAATGTTCGAAAAATATATATCAAAGGAAATGCATTGCGTTTCGTTTTAGGGCCAAAAATCTAATGTCAGGAAACTAACTAAGCAAGCAATGTTTTTATATTATAAATAAGCTTATTTTTTATAGTTACAGATAAAGGCACAAACATCAATTTCATAGGTGCAATTCTAAGTATACTTATTATTATTATTATTATATATATATATATATATATATATATATATTTATTTATTTATTATTTATTTATTAGGCGACTACAGCCCTAACATCTTTGACACGAGTTCTTAGATATCGGCCGGGATTAGTTGTACCTAGGTTCACTAACTGCCGTTCTGGAGGGTGGGAAGCAACTTTTATTGCTTTCATCGTCTATCTCGAGGCCTAGGCTTATCAGACTCTCTTCAGGGAGAGTTTCAGCAAGCACGTTTCAGGTCTCCTGGATTCATGGCTACAGAAAGAAGTTAAGCAGTTCTAGACTCGTTTGTTAATGCAAACTCCTTGAGATACGTAAGTCATACAATTTTGTCTCGATCTTGCACCCTCTGCAACCTAGACATGCTGCGTCTTGACGCTGTGTTGAGCGGGATTGCTGGGTAGAGCAGGTGAGTCCTGCCGAGTCCGAGATGCAGTTCTTTTGTTCCTTTCCCTGAGGTTGCGAAATCGCTGTAATTTGTCCAATTTTCTGTTTGTTTGTCTGTTTGTGTTCCTTCATGACCATTTAGGCCTGAAACCAAGAAATGACATGGGGGCAATGGCCGTCTCTGTTCCTCTTTTGCTACGAAGTCCATGTTGTTCATCGTTCAGCTAAGAATGGCCGTGAGGTAGGCTGTCAATCTGTTGTTGAGGACTTTCTCATTTACCTTTCCGACGGTCTCCAGCAAATAGATTGGTATGTAACTTATCACCTAATTTTCTGGGTCAACTGGTTTCCGAATTAGTATCATTTTAGAATTTTTAAGGCAATCTGGGAAGTATCTCGTTGCCAAAGACTCGTTAAAAAGTTCTGTATCCTACGTTAGAATCTTTCCGTTGCTTCTTCCAGGTATCTGATGATGATTTAACTCAGGCCAGAGACTTTGGATCAGAACGAGGGTATTGCTAACCATAACTCTTCACTAGTGATGAGGTTACCCTCCAGTTAGTTGCCATTGAGCCGAGTGACGTTCACGGTTGGACAAGCAAATACTAATTTGTCCTCCCTCCTCCCCATGTACTCAACGATCTGGTCTTCGAAGGATAGATTGAAGTTTTTCCTCTTTTTGGAGATACTGAAAACTTCCCAACAGACCTTTCGGAATAGCCTTTCTCACCGGAGAAGTTCGTCGTCACGTTACTGTGAACAATCCCAATCTGGTTCTTTTCTCTCGTTTGCCCTTTCAGGTTTTTTGGACAGCCGCCCTGAACGATTTTAGGTTCTTCTCTAGGTCAGTTTTCTCAATAACTCGGTGAAATTTTTCTCTCGCGTCAACTATGAGTTAAGCTGTCGCCTGAGCCGTGGGATCGTTCGGAAGTTCATTTGATTTGCATAACCTCCATTAAGGATGTGGCTGTAGATAAGGGTGAATCTCTTTTATAGGACCACTGCAGGCTTGGAGTAGGATCTCGTGGGAGTTCCTCAGGGAACTCTCGTTTATACGCATCCCAGTCAGCCTTTACATAGCATTTCCTGGGTGGCATAGGGACCGGGATTATAACAATTGCCACGGTAATAACCATGTAAATATGGCCTCTTGTTGATAGTGGCTAAGGCCTAATATGGTGGTAGAAGAGAAGTTTGAATGAGTGAGAACATTGTGATTGGTGGCTGTCTCTAGGTACAGGAACATAATGAAGTCGGTCCTTTTTTGTTTTGTGATGCTTCTTCGGATCAGGAGATCCCAATTTGTCCCACGTTTATCAGTATATGCATAGCCAGCTGTCCTGGTCCTCGCATCCAGGTTCCCAGTGAAAATTACTGTGCAGTTTTTCCTGAATAGCTAGATCATGTCATTGATGAGCAAGGAGTTCCCGCGGGATAGTTTGTAGCCGGTGCATATCTCTGTCTCCCATGGAACTCCTCAGTGTGATGGACAAAAAAAAAGACTCTCCCTTCCATGAAATAAAGATCTTTATACATTATCATTCCCTCGTCGTATCAATCTTCTTTTAAATTTTTTTGTGGCATAATTTTGTACCTAAATATCGTCTGGTAGTTCCCGTCACGCCTACCAGTTTCCGGAAAAAGTTGAAAATCCGAGTCTATTTCACTATAGATGATCCTTTTGTTTTCCCACCCCTGACATTTAGAACTAGTATTGTTGATCTAATCCTAGCGGTTATTCTTACTTCTTCGTTCTGCTCGTTGTCTTCTGGTATTGTAGTGGGTTTTATGGCATTCCAGAACAAAGTTCCTTATTGAGGGACCATTGGCAAAATTTTACGGATCAGTCGTACAGCTTAATTTTTTTCTCGACTAGTGTTATTCTAACTGCTACCTCATCTGGAAGTGGGGGGGAGGTCGTAGAAGCATTTAAACATGCATCTCCTTACTCTAATTGATATATCTTGGAAGGTGATGTTCCTTTTTTGTGTCTTTTTATTGAGGGTGATCGTCAAGTTGATTTCCCTTGGCGGCTAGGTTGTGCTCCTTTTTGAGTGTCACATTAGTGGAAGAGGAGACCCTTGTTGCGCTATCTTTGAGATGTTTTGCTTCCTCTTTACTGATTTTTAGTGGAGTTGTCTTTACTTGTTTAGGTATCCTTGCTTGTCCATGCACACTAGCTCCTTTTCCTTTTCCACATTTGCCTATTCAGTTATTGGGAAGTCTCAGTTACTAGTACTGGCTTTGTTTTTCCCGAGTAACGGACAAGAGTTTGTCTGATTCTGGGTTGGAGGAGAATGTAATGGGCAGTGGTGGGGAGTCCGTCACTGACGGACTACCGTTTCGCTGACGACTGACGGAAACATTATTTGCCGAAGGTTGTCTTTGCTTTGCGGGTGACGGCCGAAAATCGCTTCCATCGGCGATTATTCCGTCAGTGTTTCTAAGTTTACGTCAGTCCGCCAGCGAAACGGGAGTCGGTCAGTGACGGACTGACGGACTGTCCACCACTGGACTAATGGGTTCAATCCCATTTGGTCTAGCTTTCTATTAAATTTTGTATTGAAAATGTCAAGCGTCGCGAAGTTCATCGCGAAGGCATGAAGGATGCAGGGGACGGTTTTAGGTTGATATGGCGTCTGTTAGTTGAATGACAATTGTGATTGTGAGGTGTTATTTGCATTAGTTTGGGGCTTGGCTTTCGTGACAGCAGTGTACTTTGGACCGTGTGTAGCTCTGTCTTCCTATTTCAATTGGCCAAGTGCTCTTTGCGCACGGTAAATTGTATGCTTAGAGTCTTATGCCGCCTTGAAGAGTTGATATATTGCTTCTGCCTTGACGTGCGATGCATCCAGCCATGTCCTGTCTGCGCGCATTCTTAAAATATTGTTTTTTCTCTTTGGTCAGACAGTCTCTAGCTGTGTGATCTTCTTTTTTTGTAGCAAGAGAAACAGATCAGCCACTGGTATAATTTTTCCTTCTAAATTTAATCGCGAGAAATTACAATATAAAAACTTTAGACCAGATTTTATGACTTTGTCCGCCATCTGTATTTCCCCCCAAACTATCTTGAAACATGGGTGAGGGAGCGAAACTTAATCACCTCGGTTACATTGGCCCAACAATGATTCTTTTCGATTTAAACCTTGATGTTTTTAGAACGTTATCCTACCCATGGATTGACAAAGCTCCTTAATGGCAATGGATGATGTCAACTTTTCCAGATCCGCCTAACTGTAACATATGGCTGTATACCCTTTGGCCATTTCAATTAGCCTCTTACGTCCGATTTCTAGTTTTCCATTGATGGTCTTGAATACCTTAGTTTCTTGGGTGCAGGGGGAGGTCTCTGTTCCTTTTAGCCTAAAGAGACTGGAAAGTCTCTCGGCTGGTGCTCATATCTATGCAGACATTCTCTCTTCCCTCTGTTTTACTCATGTCGTACCCCAGGCACTGCTTTGATTTCCTTCTTCCTCTCCCTTCCTTCCCAACAAACTTAGTAGATATAATAGAAATCTCCAATCAATCCAGCTCAGGTTGTCTTACTAGCCTTATATTTCGTCAATATGAACTATATTCAATTGTTGTAGATTCATTTCTCCTATATTTAGTCGAAAAAAGTGTTATGTTTCAACTCACTGACGGACGAGGATATTCACTGTGTGCACTCGTATGCCAACTTCTCTAAATTGATAATACCAAAGAGATTCTACACCTTTTGTTCATTTTTACCGGACTGATAGGAGCCTGACAGCCACCATTAGCTGTCTAAAAGTTCTCTTTTCGAAGTTATTGCGCTCTAGAAAAGAGATAGTTAGTACTTTTTTTAAATTAAAAAAGCGCTAATGACAGCTTAAACCCTCCTTCTCGCCACTGCGATACCAGCATGAACAAATTATGCCTTCACAACCTCGTTTTAACTATGACCTCAATGACGTAGGCATAAATCAAGGTGCCAGGAAAATCCGGTTTGAAGGATAGCCGTCGGTGCAACCTAGTGTCAGAGGCTACCAGTGGATATAATACTCCATACCCTGAGAGCCCGGCCAGGACCACAAAAGGACATGGAACCGTGTATGTGTATGCTGGCAACTCTGATAACCAAACCCTCGAGTGGCGGCACACCGAGTGGTGGTACTTGATTCGACCACTACCCATCATCAATTCCGCCATGAGCAAACCCTCGAGAGGGACTCACCAGGCTTCATTCATCCATATATACAACATCATGTTGGCGGAACAAGGTCGGGAAGCACGGGGCACGCGGCGTACGGGCCCTTATTCCCAAGTCAATGAATCTGACATAAAAGGTAAGGTATATACAAATAACATTCATAAAACAACAACAGGTATCCAAGAAAAAGGAAATCTACGATGAACATCGAGAGATATGTAAAAATATCAAGGAGAACCAAGGAACTCACGCATACCTAGCCCCCTCGAGCAGAGGAGAGATGGAGTACAATCCGTAGAGAATACCTCTGAAAGCTTTGCCCGAACTCCACCTACCCGCAAAACAGAAACTGGGCAGAGCATTATATGTTAATCTACAAGTGAGCCTAATAAGAATTATTGACGTCAACATTAGCCTTATCGCTCAGTAAACCCACCCAAGATCGGAACGAAGACCGTATTCTATCTAAAGAAAGGAATGGAACGTCGAAGAAAAATGGTTTAGAGGCAAAGGTGACCCCCTACCCACCGCTCCCAGGCCGAAAACTGCGAACTGCAGCGTCATCTGTTGGAAAGTAGAATCATTGGCCTTAGCGCAGTCAACAAAAGGACTAAACAACGAATTGAAATCAAGCAGAGATGGGGCAAAGTCAAGGACATACTTCAGACAGAAAGCTGAAGCAAAAGGAAATGTTGCAGAGCTGGAAACAACGATAGGTGGTACCGCAAGAAGAGTGGTAAATGATAGGTATAGACCAAATTACTTTCAACATTCTTCTCGGAAGTAGGAACTGTAGAACCTGCAGGACCAATCCAGCAAATAGAGGAGCATGCACAACTAGAATTCATTACAAAGATTGATATAACTGAGGATAAGGTCCGGAAATTGCTAAAAGTCTTGGACATCACTAAATCACCAGGAGTATATGAAATACAGCGGAGGATACTGAAGAAACTTTCAGAGTTTTTACCATGGCCGCTAACTTTAATTTATTGAACTTCCCTTCAGACTGGTTACCTCCCTGAACAAAGGAAGCAGGCCAGTACAAGAGTGTGGAAGAATAAGGAGAGAGAGAGAGAGAGAGAGAAGGAATTCGCCCCCTTCCCCTGACTATCCCAATTTGCCGTTGACTGCTCTAAATTCGTCTGCCCTATATACTGCGAAAATTAGCACAATCAAAAGACCATTAAGGGGGGTATCGCGACTTCACTCTATGGGGCTTTATCGCGACCCAAAGTAATTAAGGAAGTCTGTTGGCGATGAATCTCTCTCCACGTCTAGATAATTTCGGAGTATATATTCGAAGTTCACATGCAGATTGTGTCTGAAGCCGCCGTCCAGGAGGTTAGCCGTAACGTCTTCGTTAGTCGAGAGGGAATCGACTACATTCTCGTCCAGAGAAGAATTGAGTGATTGTCGAAGAGCTAAGGAAGAGCTAGTCGTCACTCAGTGTTGTTGGTGGAGATAGTTAGGCGCACTTCAACCCTTTTCACCACATCTTCGGATTTTAAGGATCGGAAAAGCTATCCCTGAAGCACCCTCCGTTTGCCTCTTAAGAATAAGAGCGCCCCCCCCCCCCCCTCCCCCAACTTCAGTTTCCCGAAGTTGAATTGAGCGTCCCGTGAGACGCCCACAAATTCAAGGTCGAACTTACCTACCTCGTCCTACTCACCGCACATCAAGGTAAAAGGGATTTAACCCCCGCTTCGTCACGCTCCTCCCACCTTTACCGCGTCGAACCTCAAGGATCCCCTTGGCTCTAGAACTTGCATAATTGTAAAATCATTACTTAATTAATTATCCCTCGGTTCGAACTTAATTGATAGTGTTAATCATCTTAGCAGTGAACCGTCAATATTTAATTGCATTGACATTTAACTTGCCATATATGTATATGTAATCTTTAGTCCTATTAAAGTATATTTTTGTAGTCGTGTTTGAATATTCTTTGGCCTGGCAACTGTGTATTTAAAGCACTCTTAGAACCATCCCCAGCTGGAGCCTTAATTTCGGTCGGCCAGTAGGCCAGTGTGCGTATAACCGCGTACACTTTGTCATACCACGACAAACAGCAATATTCAAAAATAGTAAAACAAGTAATCCGGCCAATTATAGGCCAGTAAGTTTAATATCCATACCATGTAAAATCCTTGAAAAGCTTGTGAGAGAGGGCATATTGCAGCACATAAATTCGAATAATTTGGTCACTATTCAGCAATATGATGTCCAGAAGCGATCCACCATGCTACAGCTATTGTAAGTCATGGATACCTGGACTCAAGCTCTGGACAATGGCCTCAAAATTGACGTGGTGTACATGGATTTTATGAAAACATTCGATAAGGTTCCGCACATGAGACTCATCAGGAAGGTTGAGAGTTTTGGAATCAAAGGTCATATTCTCAAATGGATAACATCGTTTTAAAACAACAGAAAACAGAGAGTAAAGGTAAGTGAGGTGTACTCGAAATGGAAGGATGTTATTAGTGCTATACCGCAGGGCAGCGTCCTAGGTCTTCTACTGTTCGTCCTCTACATAAATGACTTACCGGATGTGGTATCATCAGAGATATACTTATATGCCAATTACACAAAGATCTTCAGAAAAATCAGGTGCACCGATGATAAAAGAGTACTTCAAACTGACTTGGATGCAATGATGACTTGGTCTGAGAAATGGCTCCTCAAATTTCATCTCGATAAGTGTAAAGCCATGACTGTATTTAGTAATAGGAAAGTCACACTGAGCTATAAATTAAATGGAGTAGACCATCAATGCGATATATCCACTACAACCTCTGAAAAGGATATCGATGTCGTCATGGACCAGAACCTTACATTTAGAGATCATTTAGCAGAAAAGGTCAAGACTGCAAATAAAATCAAAGGCATCTTGAGGAGAACCTTTGATCACATGGACTGCCAGATGTTCAAAATGCTATATTTGACCTTATAAGGTCAAAGATGTGGAGGAGATAGAGAGCTTCCAAAAGAGAGCCACAAGGATGATACCGGGTATGGTAGGATTGAGCTACGAGGAAAAGTTATGAAAATTAAACCTCTTCACATTACAGTATAGATGAATGCGAGGGAACATGATCGAAGCCTTTGAGATCATCCATCAGATCTATGCCAGCAAAGTAGCACAGATCATCCCCATGCAACGACAAGAAAGGCAGTCAAGAGGGAACACAATGAGGGTACAACTCCAGTAATCAAGACTCAACCTAAGAGCAAACTACTTTGCACCACGGATAGCGGCTCTGTGTTACGACCTCTCTGATCGTGTTGTGACTTCACCTAATATTAAAGTTTTTGAGAGCCGACCAGACAAGTAAGGGTCAAACAAAATAATTCTCTTATAGAGAGGCACCCCTCTCGAAAATTCAGTTGCCATCGAGAACATAAGTAACCAGGCTCTACAAAATGACCTGGCCCAAGAGGACCTCACCAAGACCTAAGGCCAGAACGTCGTTGATGTAAGTAGGTTGTGGAATCGCTAGTGTAGAGATTCCGAAGCGCTTCGTTTCTTAAATATGATGCCCCCAAATCGAAACATCTTCCAACAAGGTAAATTCCCCCAAAATGGCAAACACAACAGGAAAACAACAAAACCTAACTTAAGATTAATTAGATTAAGATTAAGATAGGACCCCCAAAACAAGCTTCAGACCTATCCTATCAGAGTATTATCTTCCTATTCTTTCAACCGGGTCGCGATGGCAGGCAGAGAAGGGTATAAAATTTCCGTTTGGGGAAAGTACATTTTTACTAACAATTGAAAATATCATTCTGAATATCAGTTTAAAACTTGAACAAATGAATAATTCAATAATTTACGTTGGCGAAATTATTAAAATCACATCGATCATATATAAAATACTTCTTTTTTTTGTCTCCAAAATATTTTCAAAGATTGTGTTGAATTTTCAATTTTTTGTTAATTTCAAGTAGCTTTAAAATTTAATCCTTAAACGATAAAATTGTGCATGGAAGATATCATTATTTTTAAGTACCCTTTTATATAGGAAGGTCAGGCAATAGTGAATGTCTATCTTGGATTTACAAGCAATTGATTAATTTCATCAAATCAGGAACTGGACATTGCTTCATACCAAAGATATAAAGACCTAAAATTCAGCGAATCCTTTGGAAAATTAATAAACTTGACATTTCGCGGGGCCCAAAAACTCAAAGAACGAAATATGTTACAAATAAGACTCAGATACCAAATAATAACTGCTGGATATGCAGGAAAGCGCGAATAAAATGGAAAGTAAAACGAATACGTTTTATTTTTAAAGTAGAACTAGGAACAACACAGGTAGAAGAAACAACAGAAGACGGACCACAGAAATTTTCAACTGTACGTATTATACAGGGGGAATAAAAAAAAAGTTCCTGTAAAATGCGAAATAATGAAAAACTAATAATGAAAAAGAAAAGAGCATCGGATTTGGATTATAGTCTAGCTAAGATAAATTTCTTCCCCCATATTACAGTAGAGATGTATAAATATAAAGAGGAAGTAATTTGATGGATTAACAAAGAAGAAACAGATCATAGATTTGATGTATTCAAAAGAAAGAAACGGGGAATGAATTTGATGGATTCGCAGGGAAGAAAGAGAGAATATATTTAATGAATTAAAAAGGAAGACACGGAGAATGAATTCAAAGGTTAACAGTGAAGAAACGGAAAATGGATTTGATGGATTAAAACATAAGAAAATGAAAATGAATTTAATAGAGTAGCAGGGAAGAAACGGAGATGAATTTGTTGGATTATAAAGAAAGAAAATAATGAATTTAAGATAATACCTGGGAAGAAACGGAGAATAGATTTAAAGGATTTAAAAAAAGAAACAAGCAATGGATTTGATGGTTTAGCAAGGAAAAACGGAGAGTGGATTTGATGGATTAAAACATAAGAAAAGGAGAATGAATTTGCTAGATTAACAGAGAACAAACGGAGAATGAATTTGTTGCACTAAAAAGGTAGAAACTGAATGAAGTAGATGGACTAGCAATGAAGAAACACAGAAAGGATTTGATGGATTAACAGGTAAAAAACAGAGAATGGATTTGCTGGATTTGCAGGGATATATCAGATAATGAATTGATGTATTAGCAGATAAGTAGCATAAAATCGAATTGATGGATTAGCAAGTGGGAAAAAATGGATTTTATGCACTAGCAAGGAAGAAACATACTGGATTTGATGGAAAGCAGGGAAGATGCATAAAATGTATTTGATGGAACAGCAGCTAAGAAAAGAGAATGGATTTAATGAATGACCAGAGAAGAAGCAGATAATATATATGATGGAATGTCAGCTAACAATGTATATGGATTTGATGGCTTAGCAGCGAAGAATCAGATAAAACATGTGATGGAAAATTAATGAAGAAACGGCTAAGGGATAGATTAGTAGGTAAGAAAGAGAAAAAAATATTTGTTTGATTAACAAGAAAGGAAAATAATGGATTTGATGGATCACAACAAAAAAAAGAGAATAGATTTGATGGATTAGCACGGAAAAACAATAGATTAGGTGGATTATCTGGGAATAATAAAAAAAAGAGAATGGGTTTCATGAATTATCAGGGAAGACAGACATAATAGGTTTCTAGATTAACAGTGAAGAAAAAGATAATGGATTAGCAACGAAGTACCAGACAAGTTAGTTGATTGATTAGCAAGAAGGAAACAGAATTACATGATTAGCAGAGAGGTAACAGATGGATTTATGGATTAGTAGGTAAGAAATCTAATTAATTTGTGGATTAGCAGGGCTGAAAAAGAGAATGGATTTGTTGGATTCGAAGGAAAGAAACAGAGAATTGTTGTGGTGAATTAGCTCAAAAGAAACAGACTGAATTTGATGAATTAGCATGGAAGAAACGAAATATAGATTTGATAGATTAGCATCTAAGAAAATGATAAATAATTTGATGGATTAGCAAGAAAGAACCAGAGAAGTGACTTGATGTATTAGCAAAGAAGAAACAGAGAATATATCTAATGGATAACTGGGAAGAATGGATTAGCCGGGAACATAGAATGGATTTGATGTATTAGCAGGTACGAAGCAAAGAGTGTATCTTATGGATTATTATGGAGGAAAATGTATTGTTCTTTCCTCCAAACAAACAAAATGGATTTGATAGCTAGGCAGGGAAGATTTGACGGATTAGCCACGAAGAAGCAGTGAATGGAATTAATTGTTAAACTGAAAAATAACTGCGGATGGATTTATGGATTAACATAGATTGAACAAAGAATAAATTTGATAGATTAGTAAGGGAGAAACGGAGAATGGATTTGATGGATTAGCAAGAAAGAAGCAGGGAATGGATGTGATAGATAATAAGGAAGTAAAAGAGAATGCATTTCATGGATTAGATAAAAAACAGAGTTGTTTTATTGGATTAGCTCGCAAGAAACATAGAATGGATTAGTTTGAATAGCATAAAAAATACAGACTGGATTAGAATATAATGGAAAAGGGATTTAATGGATTGGCAGGGAAGAAACCAAATAGATTTGCTGGATTAGCATAGATAAAATAGAACGGATTTTATGAATTATGAAATAAGAAAAAGAATGGATTTGATGGATTAGAAGGAAAGAAACAGATAATGTAATTGATGGATTTATCAGGAAAAAAACGAAGAATGGATCTAGTGAATTAAAAAAAAAGAAATAGAGATTTGATTTGATGGATCAGTAGGTAAGACACCCATTTTGGATTTGAGGGATTAGAAGCGAAGAAAAGGAGAATGAATTTGATGGATTAGCAGTGAAACAACATAGAATTGAATTGACTGATGAGCAAGAAAAAACAGATCGATTTTAGTGATTAGACGGTAAAAAACAGCAGGAATTTGCTAGATTAGCATGGCTGAAACATATAATAGATTTCATAGATTAGCAGAGAAAAACAGAGAATGGATTATCAGTTAAAATAGAGAATGAATTTGATGAACTAGCAGAGAGGACGCATGAAATGGATTTGATGTATTAGCATGAAAGAAACCGAGTATAAATTTGCTAGATTAGAAAGAAAGAAACATATAATTGTTTTGGTGGATTAGCTCAAAAGAAAAAGATGGATTTTATGTATAAACATGGAAGAAACAGCGAAATCATTTGATGGATTAGCAGGGAAGAAACGCAATATGGATTTGATTGATTAAGAGCTAAGAAAAAGAAAGAGAAATCGATGTATTAGCATGGAAGAAACAGAATTGAATTGAATAATTATCAGGGAAGGAACAGGAAATAGATATTATAGATAAAAAAGAAGTGAGTGAAAGAAAGAATGAATATGATAGATTAATAGGTATAGAAAAGAAAAAGGATTTGATGGATTAGCAGGGAAGAAGCATAGAATGGATGTGATGGATAACCATGGAATTATCAGAATGGATTAGAAAAAATAGACAATTGATTTATTGGATTTTCAGGTAAAAAACATAATATATTTGCTGAATTAGCAGGGATGAAACAGATAATGGTCTTGAAGGAATATCAGGGAATTAAAAGATAATGGATTTGAAGGATTAGAAGGAAAGAAACAGAGAATATTTTTGATGGATTACCACGAAAGAAACATAATTGATTTTATGTATTATCAGCTTAAATTAGAGAATGAATTTGATTGATTAGCAGTAAAGAAATAGATCATTTGATGAATTAACAGGTAAGAGTCTGAAAATGAATTCAAGTGTAGGCCATGAATGGTCTTTTGCAGTCTCCTTCTTTTCTTATGTTCTTATATGAAGTGAAGAAACAGATAATTAATTTGATTGATTATCTGTGAAGAAAATAAGGGATTTGATGGATTAGCATCGAATAAACAGAATGGATTTGATGAATTCGCAGGGAAGCTACAAATAATGGATTTGATGGAAATAGAAGCGAACAAAGAACTGATTTGATGGATTAGCAGTGAATAAACAGAGAATAGATGTTATGGATTATCATGGAAGAAACAGAGAATAGATTTGATGAATTAGCAGGGAGGGAACAGAGTATGGATTTGAGGGATAAGCAGAAAAGAAACAAAGAATTTATTTCATGGATTAACAAAAAAGGGTTTTGATAGATTATCAGCCAAGAATCAGATCATGGATATGATTTTTAAGCAGAGTAAAAACATAAAATGAATTAACAGGGAACATAAAATTGATATGATGATTAGCAGGTAAGAAACAGAGAATGGAGTTGATAGATTCGCAGAGAAGAAATGTAGATTATATTTGATCAATTACCAGTGAAAAAAAGAATGGATCATATGGATTAGTAGAGAACAAAGAGAGAATGGATGTCATGGATAAGCAGGGAAGAAAGCGAGTTTGGAATACGGTGAACAGAGAATAGAATTGATGGATTACTATTTAAGAAACAGAGAATGGAGTTGATGGATTATCACGGAAGAAACAGCGAAGGGAAGAAACTGATAATGAATTTGATGGATTAGCAGGGAAGCCAGACTAAATTTTATTGATTAGCAGGGAGGACTGAATAAATTTTATTGATAAGCAGGGAAGAAATACAATGGATTGGATGGATTAGCAAGGAAAAACAAAACAGTGACTTGATATATTACAAGCAACAAAGAGAGAGAATTGATTTGAATGTTTAGAAGTGATGAAAGAGAGAATAGATTTTATGGAAGGATGGGAAAAAACTTAGAATGGATTTATGGATTAGTAGAGATGAGACAAAAAATGAATTTCATAGAGTAACAGGAGAAAACTGAGAATGGATATGATGAATCAAAAAGAAAGATGCAGAGAAGTGATTTGATGGCCTAATAACGAAGAAACAGATAATTGATTTGAAGCATCAGCAAAAGCAAACGAAATATAGATTTGATGGATTAGCAGCGAAGAAAAGAAGATTGAGTTTGATATATTAGCGAGGAAGAACCAGAGAATTGACTTGATGGATTAGAGAGGAAGAACAGAAAAAGAATTTTATGGATATAAGAGATGAAATGGAGACTGGATATGATGAATTAAAAAGAAGAAAAATACAAATGAGTTGATGGATTAGTAAGGAAGAAACAGAGAATTGATCTGATGGATCAGCAAAGGGAGACCCAATATGGCTTTGATAGGATTGGCAGCGAAGAAAAAGAGAATGGAGTTTATGGATTAGAAGGGATGAAACCGAGAAAGGGGCACGGTTGAAACAGAATGAATTGGATGGATTGTCAAGTAAGAAAGAGATAATGGATGGATGAATTATCATGTAAGAAAGATAAATAATTTTGCCAGATTAACTGAGAAGAATTAGAGAATGGATTTGAAGGATTGCATGGAAGAAACCAAAGAATATATTTGATGCATTAGCATGGAAGAAATGAAGAATGGATTTGAAAGATTGCATGGAAGAAACCAGAGAATATATTTGATGCATTAGTGTGGACGAAATGGAGAATGGATTTGAAGGATTGCATGGAAGAAACCAGAGAATATATTTGATGCATTAGCATGGAAGAAATGGAGAATGGATTTGAAGGATTGCATGGAAGAAACCAGAGAATATATTTGATGCATTAGCATGGAAGAAATGGAGAATGGACTTCATGAATTAGCAGGGCAAACACAATTGATTTGATTGTTTAATAGGGAAGAAACATAGAATAAATTTAATTGATTGGCAGGGATAATGCAGATAATGGATGATAGATTAGCAGGGAAGACAAAGAGTATGAATTTTATGGATTAGCAGCTAAGAAAAGAATTAATTTGATAGATTTGCAGGGATAAAACAGAGTAGATTTGATGGGTTGGCAGTGAAGTACAGAGATTAAATTTTACTGATTACCGAGAAGAAACAGATAATGGTTTTGATGGATTCGAAGGAAACAAACAGAGAATGCACTTTCTGGATTAGCAGCTATAAAACAGAGTGGATTTGATGGATTAGTAGGGAAAAACAGAGAGTGGATTTTACTGAGTAGCCGCAAAGAAACAGATAATGAAATTGATGGATTATTAGGGAACAAGTAGAAAATGGAATTAAGGGATTAACAGATAAAACAAAGAAAGGAATCGATGGATTAGTAAGAAAGAAACATGCAATGGATTTAAATATTAGCAGTGAAAAATGGATTATGAGGTAAGAAACAGATAATTGATTTGATAAATTGGCATGAAGAAAATAGAGAATTAATTTAACGGATTAGCAGGAAAAAGAAAGAATGGATTTGATGGATTAGCAAGGAAGAAATCTAGAATGGATTTGGTAGATTACGAGGGAAGAAAGAAAATTGACAAGGATAAAACAGAGAATTAATTTGGTAGGTTAGTAGGTAGGAGACAGAAAATAGATTTTACGGATCGGCAGGCAAGAAACAATTAATTTGAAGCATTATCAGTGAAGAAAGAGAATGGTTTGATGGATTAGCAGGAAAAACAAAATGAATGGATGTGATAGATTAGCAAGGAAGAAACATAGAATCAATTTGATGGATTTGGAAGGATGAGACAGAGAATAGATTTTATGGATTAGGAGGGAAGAAACTGATAATGGATTTAATGGATTGGCAGTGAAGAAAGAGAATGGATTTGATGATTTAGCAGGAAAACACAAAGAATGGCTTTGAGTGATTAGCAAGGAAACAGCATAAAATTGATTTGATAGATTAGAAGGGAAGAAATAGAGAATGGACTTTATGAGATTACTAGGGAAGATATAGAGAATGGATATGATAGATTAGCAGCTAAGAAAAGAGAATGAATTTGCTGGATAAGCAGCGATAAAACAGAGTGGATTTGATAGATTAACATGGAGTCAACATATAATTGATCTTATTGATAACTAGGGAAGAAAACTAATGGATTGGATGGGTTAGCAGCGATAAAACCAAGTGGATTTTATGTATTAGCAGGTTAAAATAGATAATAGATTTTACTCATTACAAAGAATAACAAATATTGGATTCGATGGCTTAGCTTGGAATAAAAATAGAATGAACTTTCTGGATATGCAGTGCATAAAAAGAAAGAATTGGATGTATTAGCAAGGAAGAACCAGAGAATGACTTGATGGATTGGCAAAGAGCAAACAGAGAATTTATTTGAATGGACATAGCATGGACATAGAATAGATTTTGATGGATTAGCATCGTAGAAACAGAGTGGATTTGATGCATTATCAGGGAAGAAATAGAGAAGGAATTTTATGAAACTAGCGGAGAAGAAATAGAATTGATTTGGTGGATGAGTACTGAATAAACAGAGAATGGTTAGGATGGAATAGCAGGGAATAAACAGATAATTGATTTAATGGATTAGCATAAAAGAAATAAATAGAGAATGCATATGATGGATTATCAGGCAACGAGAATGGATTGTTAAGGAACATACAGAGAATATGTAATAAATGGATTAGGATGGAAGAAACAAAGAATGTAATAAATGGATGAGGATGGAAGAAACAAAGAATGTAATAAATGGATGAGGATGGAAGAAACAGAGAATGTAATAAATGGATGAGGATGGGAGAAACATAGAATGGATAAAATAGAGTAGTGTGGGAGAAATATAAATATGATAGATTAACATAAGAGAACAGAGAATGGATTTGATGGATTTACAATGAAGAAACAGAGAATAGATTAGCATGGCTGAAACAGAATGAATTTAATGGATTAGCAAGTAAAAAAAAGATAATGGATTTGATAGATTATAATGTAAGTGCATAGATTTTCCGGATTAAATGGACTTGATGGATTGCACGAAGAGAGCAGGGAATAAATTTAATGGATTAGCAGGCAAGAACTACAGAATAAGTTTCATAGATTAGCAGAGAAAACCCAATTGATTTGATGGATTAGGATGAAAGAAACATAAAATGAATTTAACTGATTAGCATGGAAGAAACATATAATCAATTTGAGGGATTAGCAGGAATAAGAGGAGAATGGATTTGATGGATTAGTAGATAAAACAAAGAATGGATTTGAGGGATTAGAAAGATAGAAACAGAATTTAGTTGATATATTATAACGGAAGAAGAATAGAATGGATATGATGGATTAGCTAGTAAGAAACAGATAATGGATTTTCTGGATTAGCACCAATAAATCAGAGTGGCTTTCATGGATTAGAAAAGAAGAACAAAGAATGGGTTTTACTGTTTACAGGAAATAATCAAATAATGAATTTGGGGGATTAGCATGGAGGATGCAGAGAATGGATTTTTTTGATTAGTAGGTAAAACAAAGAATGTATTTGAGTTATTAGTAAGATAAAAACATAGACTGGATTTGATGGATTAGCTGGGAAGAAACAGAGAATGGACTTAATGGAATTAGCAGGGAAGATACAGATAATGGATTTGGTGGATTAGCAGCGATAAAATAGAGTAGATTTGATCAATTAACAATGAAGAACATAGAATATATTTTATTTATTATAGGGACTAAACTGAGAATGGATTTATGCTTTAGCAGAGATGGAACAAATAATGAATATGGTGAATTAGCAGGAAGAAACGGAGAATGGATATGATGAATTAAAAAAGGAACTAGCAGAAGTGATTTAATGGTTTAACAATGAAGAAACACAAAATTGATTTAATGTATCATCATGGAAGAAACGCAAGATGGATTTCATGACTTAACAGCGAAGAGAAGGAGAATGACTTTGACGAATTATCAAGTAAGCAGGAGAGACTAATTTAGTTTTAACAGGAAACAAGCGGTGAAAGGATTTGATAAATTAGCAGGGAAAACTAAATAGATTTTATGGATTAGCGGGCAAGAAACAGATAATGGATTTTGTGATAGAACGGTCTAAGGCCGCTTAAATTCAGCCGCTATCACATGTTTAGAAACATATTGCTACCCACGTGTATCTGCGAGAGGAAGCAGAGCGCGTTATCGCCACCTTAGCCAATATTTAATCAAGAAGGTCCATTCCCCCGTTTCGCCTCCATACGTCGATCTCGCCAGATTAAGTTAGGCTTATGGGCAGATAAGGTATTTTCCCAGGCGCGACCGGGGCATTCCCCCGAAGCCTCCCACTCAATTGTCCCCTACGCCAAGGGGATGGCTTCGACTATTTATATCATAGCTTTCCCAATTGAACAGATCAGATCCAGATTATCTTCGCGAGGCATCACGCCGATCCGGTCTTCCTTGCGCACCATAGGAGCTCTCTACCTCGAGATCCACCTTATTGTCCAGAAGAGGACAATATCCCTTGAGTGCCAAGGTTCGTGCCTTCGAGACGCCAAGTCAATAAAGCCCCCCCTGTTGTTCAGAAAGAGAACAACGTTAGAACAGCCATTGTTCTTTGAGCCTGTTGACAAGAAACGGTTCTCACCCTCCCCCCTGTTGTTCAGAAAGAGAACAACGTTAGAACAGCCATTGTTCTTTGAGCCCGTTGACAAGAGACGGTTCTCACCTCCCCCCCTGTTGTTCAGAAAGAGAACAACGTTAGAACAGCCATTGTTCTTCAAGCCCGTTCGTCAAGAAACGGTTCTCATTCCCAAGACATCACGTCAGAATAATTTAATTCTCCCCCTTTTAACGTTCTTCAAGAGAACGCTTGGTTTCAACAATAACCTCCATTGTTCATCTAGAACATCCCCGATTTGCTGTCACAAAGATCGCTCGTACTTCCGAGCCCCACTTCGCTCTCACTCTTCGAAGACAGTCCTTCCCCTTCGCTAAGGACAACCCCCCGAAGAACCCTTCTGCTGGAAATCGCCAGTGGACCGAAGATTCCTTGGCATCGTCTTACCCCGGAAAACAACTTTGTAATTACGTAAGCTGAGCATTACCTTTAATCATCTAAACTTTTGTCAACGCTACCCTGTGCTTTAAATGGTTTAGTGAACCATCCCCCCCCCCTTTAATTTTTATTTGTTTACCCTTTTAAATCTCTCCAAATCTTAATCCTCGGATTAGTCAGATATTCCCACGACCCTTTCGATTCTCCGTTTATGTAAACATTTTCTTTTTGTGTGTTGTTGATAGTTTAATTAATAAAACTCTATTTTATTAATGATAGCCATATTATTATCCTTGAGCTCAGTTCCACTTCTTAAGCATATTGAAGATAAATAACCTCGGTCAATCAGATTACCACGCACTCGAATTATTAGAATAATTCCCTCAACGAATAGTTATATATGGTATATCGTCGAGAGCCTATTCTACGACAGATTTGATAGATTACCTTTGAAGAAAAGATAGCAGATTTGATATATTACCAGGTGAGAAAAGAGAATAGATTTGTTAGATTGTTAGATTTGTTAGATTGTTGGAATAAATAGAGAATGCATTTCTTAGATTAACAGAGGAACCCATTGGTTTTGATGGATTCGGAGGGAAGAAACAAAGAATCGATTTGTTAGATTATCCTGAATTGTCTTGAAGATTAATAGGGAGATAAAAAGAATGGATTTGCGGGGAAGAAACGGAGAATGGAATTGATATATTTTTGCTCAAGAAAAAGAATGAATTTGATTAATTAGGAAGGAAGAAACAAAAAATGGACGTGATGGATTTGCAAGGAAGAAGCATAGAATGGATTTGATGGATTAACAGGGAAGAAACGGATCAGGTAATGGATGGATTAGCACCGAAGAAACAGATAATGGATATGATTGATTTATTTGCAGGGAAGAACCAGATAATGGATTTGATTTATTAACAGGGATGGAACAGAGTAGATTAACATATAAGGGATTTGATGGATTAACAGGGAACAAAAAGAGAGTGGATTTGATGGATTAAGGGGGAAAAACAGAGAATAATTTGTTATGTGGATTAGCAGGAAAGAACCAGATGATGGAGCTGATGGATTAGCCGGGAAGAAACAGAATAGACTTGATGGATTAGCTGGTAATAAATATAATGTATTTGATGTATTCGAAGGGAAAAAGAACGGATTTGGTTAAATAGAAGAGAAGAAACATAATAGATTTGATGTACATATTCAATTAGAAGAAACAGAATGTACTTCATCCATTCTCTGTTTCGTCCCACACAACCCATCAAATGCATTCTCTGCTTCGTCCTTGCTAATCAGTCAACTCCACTATCTGTTTCCTCCCTGCTAATCCATCATTTCTATTTTCTGTTTTATCTCTGCAAATCCATATTTGTTTCTTCCCTGATAAGCCAGAAAATCCATTCTCTGCTTCTTCCTTCCAAATCCATCACATCAATTTCCTGTTTCTTCCTTGCTAACCTCTAAAATCATTCTTTATTTCTTCCATGCAAATCAATCGCATCCATTTTAAGTTCGTTTTTTCTTAATCCATTAAATCTATTAAAACCATTGCTTCTTCCTTGCTAATCTTTCAAATCTATTTTCTATTTCTTCCATGCTAATCCATCAAATCCATTCTTTGTTTCTTTCTTCCTTGTCAACCCTTCAAATTACGTCCTATTTATACTTAATAGGGTCGAAGAAGTTTATCTTAGCAGGACCAGAATTGAAATTCGGTGCTTAGTTTTTTTATCCCCGCATTTCCGGGCACTTTTTGGACTAGCTTTTATACATAGAGAGACCAGGAAGACAGCCTTGTAGAAGGCGAGAGGAGGAAATTGTCCCGATGACGCAAGTGACTTACCGGTTTCCTGAGTTGGATACAGATCAACGGAAACTTCTTAAGGAAGACACTTACCAACCGTAGATTTTAATAGGACCCCCTCTTCTTCTCCTTCTCCCTATTCTCCTTTTCTCTTCATTATTCCTATTCTTCTTTCATCATTATTATTATTAGTAGTAGTAGTAGTAAACTTAAATCAATTCTTCACCGTCTCCCGTACTTTATAGGCGATCTCTTTTGACATTTTATTGAGGAGGAAACAAACATTTAACGGAAACTTTGGCAATGACTTCTCCTTGAACGACTACCCTGCAAGGACTTCTACTTGAACGACTTCCCTGCAATGATTTCTCCTTGAACGACTTCCATGCAATTACCTCCTTCTACGATTTCCCTTGCCCTGCAACGATTTCTTCTTGAACGACTGCCCTGCAATGATTTCTCCTTAGCGACTTCCTTGCAATGACTTCTCCCCTAACGACTTCCCCGCAATGAATTCTTTTGAATGACTTCCCTGCATTTACTTCTCCTTGAACGACTTCCCTGCAATGAATTCTCCTTGAACGACTTCCCTGCAATGACTTCTCCGTGAACAACTTTCCTGTAATGACTTCTCCTTGATCGACTTCCTGCAATGAATTCTCCTTGAACGACTTCCCTGCAATGACTTCTCCGTGAACGACTTTCCTGTAATGACTTCTCATTGATCGACTTCCTGCAATGACCTCTCCTTGAACGACTGCTCTGCAATCACTTCTTCTTGAATGACTTTCCTGCAATGACTTCTCCTTGAACGACTGCCCTGCAATGACTTCTCCTTGAACGACTTTCCTGCTATGACTTCTCATTGAATAACTGCCCTGCAATGACTTCTCCTTGAACGACTTCCCACACATTGCTGTGGAATCTAATGGTACCTTAAACCCCCCCAAACTGTCTGCTGCATGTCATTATTTCCCATTGAACATCTATGTATTTATTAAGGTCTCTTTACTTGTGGCTAAGAAGCGAAAACATACGAGTAGCTTGTTTAGGTTCTTAAAGAAAGTATTGAGGAAAGCTAATTCACGAGAATTACAAAGAGGAGACTACTTGGCCACCAGGGCGGTGTTCGCGCATCCTGGTTGGTTATACGTATTCGATACGTGTATAGTGACAGCCTTTAATACATTTTTAACATGTTTACAGCAATTTTTATGGTGTCATAGAACGGTTTAAAGTCTAATTGAATCTGTGTTCGTGTAATAGGTTCCACTTATAGGATGATGTAACCATTGCTACATTAGTGATTAATTGTGTGCTATTAAATAGAGTGTAGTTCGAGGTCGGGGAGAGTCGAGAGAAACAGGTGAAGAGAGAGAAAGAGAAGGAGAGATGGTATGACGTCAGTGACACTTGCCTGATTGCCATGGCGTCTTTGCGACTAGTGTAGCTGATTGCACGGGTCATTGTGGAAAGTCTACGTAACAGTACATACATTGAAAAAGTACCCCAAACATGTTATGATTGAGCGTTGGCAAAAGTATTTGACGTATAATGGCAAACTTTTTAATTATTCAGAGACAGAAAATTATTATTTGTGGAAAATTATTTTTATTTTCCTAAAAAGGAAAATAAAATATGAACTTGAATCAATAAAATAGTTGCAGTCTATAGCTAGAACGTTCTACTCATACTTAACTGGACGGTAGATACCCGACTAAAAAAAAACGCTGATTTTTTAAAAATATAAACATTGATATATAGAAATATTAGAGTTTCTTGTTTATACAACATTTAAAAAGGTCCTCATATGTGAATTTCGCTAACTTAGATTGGAGTTCTTATGTCCTCAGGCACCTCATTCATTAGTCACGAAAAATAACATTGTTGCCCGGTTTTAAGTTATATATATACATATATCTCAGCGAGACACAATTTTAATTGGGGCTCCCTCCTTCTTTCCATCCGAAGACGGGAGGTATATAACGGCCATCTATAAATGATGGAAAGTTTGATCATCTGTGTGCCACTGGGCTGAAATGTAGTTCAAACAGTGGTCATTGGGTAAATAGTCAACCACTTTACAAATGAAGCACTTTTGACATTTCCATTTCCAAGTTCGGGTTGGGATCATTTTGAGTTTTTGCCAGAATTATTTATTTTTGCCCTTTTTCCTCCTCTCTGCCCCCCTTATTTCCTTGTTGATGCACGCCATTCATGACTCCTTTAACGTTTAAGTGACTTTAAAAGGAGGTTTCTCCTCGCCGCACTTTGTTATCGGCCTCAAAATTTGACGATATCCTCCGTCTCTGGAGAGCGTTCGCCAGCTTTAGGCCTGAATGAGAGAGAAATGGGTAGGGTCTGTAAAAGGCACAAGCTCTGTTGTATGCGTAGGGGGAAGTTGTTATTCTGAGTGTGTCTTCATGCATGCGTGTAAGTGATTTGTATGCATTTGTAATAGGCGCGAACGTTTACCTGTGGACAAATCTCTTTACGTGTAGGTATGTTGGCAGTATACGTAGATGGCCTTCCGTCTGCGCATTATTAGGAGAAAAATAAACACGTGCTGGTTTTTTGTCTATGTGTGCGTGTGTGTATGTGTGTGTGTGTGTGTGTGAGAGAGAGAGAGAGAGAGAGAGAGAGGAAGAAATGATAGAGAATAAAAATATTAAAATAGAAAAGACCAAGGCGGTTCACGTTACAGTATTAGATTCCCTGAAGGCTTAGTACCCCCCCCCCGCCCCCCACTTTTCAACCAGGGGTAATGCAATTCCTGACAATATTCCATATTCCCCCTTTTATATTTGTATCAACCTCTTCCCATAATTATCCTGCTGCCTATTCTCCCTTTCCTTTGTTGCTTATTCCAGTGGACACTGATTTTCGCCAGACAAATAGGCCCCCAGTGGCTCCAATTTATAAACGCTTAATAAGAAAGCCTACCAATTTTACTTAGTGCGGGAGGCGACGTCGCCAAATAATTTTAATTAATTAATGCCAATTTGAGCGAATTATTAAGGAATAAAAGAAAACGCCATTGTGGCATCAACTAAAGAAGAAAGAGAAACGGAAGAGGAAGAAGAAAAGAAGAAGAAACTAAAACAACAAACCTCCTGGGATCTAAAAAAATTGGGAGGCTATTGTCAACCACTTATACGCAAAGTAGTGGTAGCACGTTTCGCGCACGCAAGAACCCAACTTTGGGGTGCGCTGTTTCGCAGGCAATCCTCCAGCCGCCAGCCGCAGCATAGTCGCCCATGTTATCTCCACCCCCCCGCCCTCCCTCCCTGGTGGGCTTGGATTAAAGAAGGTAGCCTAACCAAAACTGCCTTGCCTACCATCAACTTGTTACACGTCGGGGGCATTGTGGGTTCTCTATCCCATTGTTGGTTATCATCATCAGAGGATCTTAGCACCCCCCCACCCCACAGTCCGGTCATAGCTTTTATAGTGGGACATAATGCAAAATCGATGACAAATTTGGTACCTCCAGTTGAGAAACCCCAAGCGCTCATGAGGGAGGGGGTCTCCATGGTGGCGGACGAAAGCATTAGAAGTCGTGTGTCTGTCGTAACGAGTCTATACCATTGTTGGTTATCATCATCATAGGATCTTAGCACCTTCCCACCCCACAGTCCGGTCATAGCTTTTATAGTGGGACATAATGCAAAATCGATGACAAATTCGGTACCTCCAGTTGAGAAACCCCAAGCGCTCATGAGGGAGGGGGTCTCCATGGGGGCGGACGAAAGCATTAGAAGTCGTGTGTCTGTCGTAACGAGTCTCGATCCTCCTCCGTGGGTCAGCTTCTCAAACCGGCAGCAAAGTGGAGCCATTTCCTCCGCTTAGATTTGACCCTAATCCGTTCGCCTGACGATCTTTCCAGAGCAATTCTGGACTCGTTCAATTCCTGCCATCTTTCATCTGCCATCGCCAATGCCGCTCTCGCCTAATCACCTTAGGTCAGCAAATCGTTAACCTTCTGCAATCACCATCACCTTGGTGGAAACCTGTCACTTCCCCCATATTCTGTTGGACTTTCCAGCGTCTGCCATACGTTGTAGCAACTTAGATCTCATGTTAAAATAGATGTCCACTGAGATAGAGATCATACAGTATGAATTAGTAATTAAAAGGTATCAAAACCACCGCCAACAACAACAACCAGAGCTTCCAGTAACCTGATGAATAAGACGTTGGATTTATGATGTCAATGCAGTGGTGTAATCTCAGCGGACGCGGTCGCAAAACTTTCAATGGCGTCATGAGTTTGCCGCCCATTGGCGGATACGCTGATACTCATGACTGCAGGCGCAATAAGATTTGAATGCATCATCCCCATTATCATTCATGGCCTCTGTGCTGACGGGACTTAGCCCCCGTCCTACCCCAGTTTAGCCTCTCATCCTTCTTTCGCTACCATCTAATTTCTACCTTTTCTACCAAATCTCTTCATCTCTTTCACCGCAATGGGGTACCCTGTGGATCCCCTGTTACACTTGGTCCTCCCGACATGAGTACCAATGAGGGGAGCCTTACCATTACGTTGACTTGAACTCCCTGACGAGGCCGTGGCACATTGTTGTGCTCTCACCTCGCGCCCCCTCACCATTCCCTTTTCTCTACGACTCTGCCCTCAACCCTCTGTCTAGGCTTAAGGACCTGACCAGCTACCTCATGCCCTGTCAGAAGAGAGGTTTTGGAACCTCTATATAGACAAAGCCCTTTAACGCCTTCAGGTTGCAAAAGACTAGGACTAGAGTGGTCCTGGGAGCTGGTGCGCCAATAATGGGAAGATCGATTTTCTCCCCAGTAACCACTTTTATGCAGGTACTTTTTTTAAGAGTCGCCGTAATCACCTTACAGCCCAATGTTAGGCTAGATTAAAAAACATCCAAAAACAAATAACAACAAAAAAAGAAAAAAGGCAAAAACAAGCAATGAAAAAAGAAGCGAAAATCAAGAAGAAGGACGCAGGCTCCGGCGTCGGGGAGAAGCCTGCTTCCCCTTCTGCGCAGGAACATGCGACCTACAACAGTGTCATATAAAATGGAAGAGGACAGCCATCTCCAAAAGGTCAGATAGTCCACAAGTCTGTGTACACGAACCGGTCCCGAGTACAAGGGACAAGCGATAGCGATCTCGCTCGTCCCGATATGGGGACAGGTAACGTGCACGAAGATCACCCAGACTGAGACATTCAACAAGAATGTGCGAAATAGTCTGGGGCACAACGCAGTCGTCGCAGTAAGGCTTAGGCGAGCGCTCCATCAATTGGCGGTGCGTCCCGCGAGTGCGCCCAATTTGAAGACGACAGAATGCGCCCTGAAGCCGTCGCGGCATTGGGGAGGTACGGCCATGGGAACAGTCATGGCGCAATTGCATACAACTTTAAGTTCTCCTCAGCCGTCTCCCATTTTATTTGTCAAGCAGCCCTGAGGACTGACGGATTCCTGCCATGTAGTCGGTGTGAAGAATAGCGAAACGCTGGTATGGTCGCTCATGGCTCGCCGATTTCCCTGCGGGTAGTGAACTGCGGCCGTTCTAGGGTGCTTAAGGCTGTACTGCTTGTGGCGGGCGGGCTTTACTGTCTTGTTGGCTGCCAGACCAACTAAAATTTGGGTCCCGTCTCTGTGGCTGTGATAACAGATCTTCAGATCCTGGCCACCCTGTAGAAGATCAGTACGTCTGATTAAGGATATCCGCTCTATCACCCTGCCTCTCTGGCTGCTCAGTTGGAGGATGCGACCTTTGGTGAATGACCGGCCACTGGGAAATTTCTCGTCAGTGTGCTTCGCTGTATAGATAGTAAACATCACTGATAACACACCCAGGGTAGACCCCTGAAAAGTCCAAAACCTCGAGACGGGATAGGCGGGAGAGGTTGGACGCTGGATGTAGCCCACCAACCCCCATTGTAGGGAAATCGTCACTCCCCCGTTATCTCTCAGTGGAGACACGGGACGATAACCGCAAAAACATCCGGGCCTGGCACCGTGGGTCAAACTCGTAACCACAGCCCTTCGCCACTCGTCTCTATGAAAAGCCGAACGGTTTTAAACTGCAAGATCTCCTCGACGAGAGTATATTGAATTTCACCTCAAGTAAGAAATTGGAGACGCGTTTCTCTCAAGCTTGAAGGCCAGTGGGAGCCGAGGTAAGACTTGCTGAGAAAACCGTTGGAATAAGAACCCTCCTTCGGCCCGTCCACAAGCCCCCCCATCCTTCTACCCTTACCCCAGTGGGGTAACGAGTTATAAATAACAAACACTTGGGAAAAACGTGGTAGAATGCGTGACTCTCCAGGCTACGAAGTCCCCGAATTGAGGCCGGGCTACCAAGACTAAAATACGTGAGTTGCCATACTACGAAGTCCCCTGCAAGAGAGGCAGGGCTACCAAGGGGGATAAGAAGCAGCGCATCCTCGAGCTAATCCCTAGTTATCAAACCGAACGTTAAGTTAACTTGTTCAAGTTCAACTTATTCTCGTCAGAGAAACCCCCCTTCTCTATCCTCACCCTTGAAGAAGAACCCCCTCCCCCCTTCCCGCAACCTCCATCTGGCCGGTCGGCACGCGTCTTGGAGACAATAACATTCCCGAGATAAAGTGCTCATTGAGTTCAATGTCAGACTCAAACCCGTTCCAAGGGGTATCCACAAAGGTATTGACGGCCAGTAAAGGCCGTTAGCATTTTGTTATATTAAATTAAAGTTAGTGGTGGGTCAACCATCACTATAATGTCAAGTAGGTCAAGTTAGAAAGCCTTACTTAAAAATTATTGAAGTCTTTTTTGTGTATTTTAAAATTCGTAGTATTTCTGTGGTTCATGTTTTGCTTTTGTGTAGTAAATTGTTCAATTTAAAATATAAGTTTATTTTGGGAATTCCTATGTGTTTCCTTATATCCTTACGTGTTGAAGCGGCTCCTCCTTAAAACTACAAAATTAACACTCTTAGAACAAAGCCTACTTCATCAAAGAAGTATATCACGACCACAAGGTATACCACGACAAAAGTGGTGTCAGGTGTGGAGTGATCAAAAGGGGCATTATACGACACCTATTTTCTTCTTTAGTGGTCCCAAGTGTAGGAACTCACTTGTGTTGGTAAGTTTTTATGTGTTCTCAACATTTCGGACTACGTCCTTCTTTCCCAATAATCTCCCGATTGTGATATTGAGGCGAACGAGGAGCTTAATAACAACATCACTCTTGCCTTTGAAGGGATTCAACCCCAACCATTTGATTGGGGCAAATGGTTTTCCTTTTACCATCTTCAGAGATGACCCTGGGCAGCTCCATATCTGTGGCGGAGGTGATCCTCGCCCCCTATGCTTTCTCAAAGGTCTCCTCCAAGAGGGCGTTTCTCCATATCTGTTATGGAAGTGTCTGTGGGTTCCCCATTTTTGTAAAAATGATCCCTGAGGTACCTCCACTCAAGATGGCAGGGTCTTCCTTGGGGCGAACTTAGGCTCGGTGCTACACACCGAATCTGAGTCTGCCCCTGTGCAAAGTCCTCTTCAGGCGGTTCGAGGCCTGAGGACTAATAAGGAGAGGAGGGGCCCCTTTCTTCGCCTCGTGCCCCTTTGAAGGCCAAGATCTTTCTTATCTCGGAGAGATAAAGGAGAAGGTTCACTTTGCGTCCTTCTCTCCTTAAAAGAAGAAATAATAGGAAGCAGAAATCTAAGAGGACTGTAGGTTCCTTTCTCTCCACGGGGGCTCCAGGGACGGAAGGTTCCGCTACCGTTGAGCAAGTGACCAATCCATGACCGACACCTCGTGCTCCGAGGCGCCATTGTACGGGGATGCCCAAACAAAGCCCAAAGTTGCAAGTATGGGTAGCGGAGCTTTAATTATGTCGGAGCCCCTCATTGAGAGACTAACTGTCGTTATGGAGACTGTTGGATTCGAGCGCTTTTTGGTTGGAATTTGCAGGTGAACCGCTTCTCGAACAGGAACCTTCTGGCGAATGTGGCGGGCCCTTCCGAGGCGGCCATGGTTAGTGCTCTTCGAACATTCAATACCTCATCATGAATTTCGTGAAAGGAGTGGTTTATGCGAAGCACCTCGTGGACTACTCCTTAGAAGACACCACCGAAGAACTAGCTGACCAAGGAGCAGTCAAGGTCGAATGTGGAATGAGCAAACACGGGGTGACTCGACACCGACCCCTACACTATTCATTACGTTCGATCGTGACAGGTTTTCTGATTTGCTCACACCCCAATCGGCTCAAGCCAGGGCTTCCTCCTCCAACCGCGTGACCCTTAACCTTAAGAAGAAACGGCTGCGTGCCTCCACTGAGTTTATAGATTTACAAGAGAAGACAAAACCCTCAAGGTGGTCGTGATACCTTCTTTGGGGACTTCTAAAACTGTTCCTCTAGACGAGGCCATCCCCAAATGATCTTCGGATCCCACGCTCCCACCCAAAGCTAAGCCGGGTGACTTAGAGACGTGATCTTTTTTAAAAAGAGAGACACCGCGTCCGAAGCCTACCCACCCACCAAAGGTTTTAAGGCTGAGGGAGGAAAAGACTCACATAGCAAGCCCAACTTCAACGATAAGTCCTCAAAGGCGACAGCTCCCTCAGCGCCTTGTTCAGCCAACAGCCCCCGAAATTTTGCCTCCGGAAAGCGTACAGTCATTCCTGTGAGGGTCTTCCTTTCAAAGAAGGCCCTTGAATCTCCTCCGAGCTAGGCCTGGAGGGCATATTCCTTCAATGGAATTGCCGCAAACTCCGGGTCAACTGGGAGGCGCTGCAGAGACTCGTCTCCTCCCGTTTGCTATCTTTTTGTAGGAGACCATGCTGGGCGCGTGCCACCTACCCTCGTGTTTCGTGAATAGGGGTTTTGAGACCTCCACGATTTACACCTAACATAATGTCACCGTTATTTTATTTGAAATAAAAACATATTTTTAGTAGTGGCAATACATCTACACATGTGTTTTATGTAGAGTTCTTTATAGGTACCTTTCACCGTCACCCGACGTCGATACGGAAGACTTCCACCGCGTTATGGCATGGCTGTCAAGCCTCTCTCTCCTGTTTAGGGATTTTAACGGTGACACCCATTCTGGGAAGACTACATGATCAATTCCAGAGGGAATTGATCTGATCTACGACCTGATCTACGAGTGAATATAGGTGTCCTAATTATGAATGAGGTTTCGCATCACTGTCCAAGAACTGCTTCATTCTTTTGTTTCGATCAGTCCTTGTGCTCTACGGATTCACGGCCTAATTTTGGTTGGGAGCTGGTCGATCACATTCATGGTAGTGACCACTTTCTCATTCAACTATGTATATTTTGGGAGGCCCTACCGCCTTAAAAAAAAACTCTGCAGTGGTGCTTGGAGCGCGCAAAGTGATTCGCATTCCAGGATATGAGCGATTTTTCTGTCTCATTCTAGGAGTTTAGGTCGGTTCATGAGGCCGTTGAATTCTTCTCTGACAACCTCATCGCCGTGGGCTTGACTACAATTCCTAGAATGTCTGTTCATTTTGCACGCCGTGCGTTTCTTGGTGGTCGGCCGAGTGTGAGATGGTCCTCAGACAGAAGCAATATGCCTATATGCGCTATAAGCGCCGCACGAAAATATTTCACCGACGGTGAATTTCTTGGAGCTAAGCCTTGGTTCCTGTATGTTTCGATGCATGCCTGCCGCTCTTCCTGACGGGCGTACTCGTCTTCATTTAACCGAAAGAACTCTCTTGCAGAGATGTGCAAGCTATTCAAAAGGATTCAGGCCAATTTCTCACAGAACTCTCTCTCGTTCTCCTGAGAACGGGACCACAATCTCGGACACAGCGTTCGTAGCAGGCTTTGGGACTATTTTCTCCGCATGCTATCTCCAGGATGCTATTCCACGAGCATCCAATGCACGTTATATTCTGCTGAAGGCGCCTGATGTGGAGAACCTTTCAATGACAGGTTTGCGCTGACTGACCTGCGTTTCGCTCTCGCTTCATGCGCAGACACTACTCCTGGTGGGTATGATATCCCGTATACCATGCCTCAACACCTATGTGCGTGAGCTATGGCCTCTTTGCTAGATTTGTACAAGGGGATCTGAGGAGAGGGTATCCTCCCACACTCCTGGCAAATGGCTAGTGTAGTCGCTTTTCACAAACTGCGGAGAGATCATTCTATCCCAGCCTGTTTCCACCCAATTTCTTTAACCTCTTGCGTGTACAAGTTGATGGAGAAATTGGTAAATGTTAGATTACCCTTCTTCCTGGACATTGGAGGCCACCTGTCTTCTTCACAGTGCGGCCTCTGCAATTTTCACTATACTTCGGATACTATATCTCCCTACTGGAAAATGTTATATGTGATGCATTCCTTCGTAGGCATACGCCAAAGTATTTTTAAAGCTGGCGAAAGCATATGATACCTCATGGCGATACGGTATTATATAGATCGACCACACGATAGGGACGAAGGGACGCTTACTAAATTTCAAATCTGAATTTCTACAAGGACATCCAGCAAAGAAGTGTCCTCAGTGTCACACTATTTACCCTGAGCATCAACGCTATCACCTCAGTTCTACAGGATGTTCTCGCTACCCTCTATGTAGACGATATTTTGATCTGTTTTGATGCGGCTCAAAAGCCAACTCTGTACTGTCGACTTTAACAGCCATTGAAGCACATCTCTTGCTATGTCGAAGCGCACATGTTTCGGTTTTCGGTGGCCAAAAGAAAGGTGGTGTACTTCTGCAGCCATCCACGGTTCTACCCTTACCTGGACCTGCTTTTAAACTGAGTTAGCCAGGAAGTGGTAAATTCACACCATTTTCTCGTTCTTATTTTCGACCGACGCCTTAGTGTCTATTCTACCCGCACCATGGACATTCTTCGTTCCATGACGTTCAACACCCAGGAGGCTGATAGAGGTACCGCCGTGTTGTTTTGTTGGCGCTTTGTTCGCTCAAGGTCAACTACGGTTGTGAATTTTGCGATCAGCAACAAAGCGTGAATTGAGGAAGGTGAACACGATTCACCGCACCGATCTTCTTCTGATGGTAGGTGCTTTCCGCACGTGCCCATTGAGAGGTTGCTTTTGTATACCGGGTAGATGCTACTTGCCCTGCGCCGTGCGCCGTGCATTTTGCTTTTGTTCGCGCTGCTCCGGCGTCTCCTTCAGTCGCCCACGGCTCGAATTGCATCACATGACACGTGATATACAATGGATGTAGTTAATAGTACAAAGAAAGGAAAACTGGTATTATAGCTCGGTAATACTCTGAAAAATATATTGCAGAAACCATTAAAATCTTAAGAAAGAAAATGGGTTTTTAGAAACAGAGAAAATAGGGAAACTAAAGAATAAGTAGCGTGGATAGCTTTTTTTTAATGATTACATAGGCATTTTTTCAATTAAATTGACACTCCTGAAGTTTTTTTAAAACATTTTCAAAACGATTCTAGTCAAAACTAAAACGTTCGAGAAGACTATGTTAGCTGTTAATTAATTTACCCTCCGAGATTTGTCAATTGTTGTCGCGATTTCGCCGAGGAAAAATTTCCAAGAGCGGAATGATAAAAACCCCACCGCTGAGCATTCCGAATCTGCACCAAACAATATTGTTAAACTATACAAGTTTAGTCATGGTTATGGAAAATTTGTCTTCATTGCGAATATTTCAATTCTTCTGTAGGAAATATCACCGTGAAATAAAAATCTAATGGCATCTAAAGATCATCTGGCAGATATCCAAGCTAAGTTATATAGAATACTATGTTCAGATGAGATAAAGAAATCCAGCTCTATGGTAGAAATGACGAACGGTACGTTTGGCGAAGGTGTGACAAAGCCTTCATAGAAAAAACACCGTTCTTATCGTCAAATTTGGTGCAGGTTCAAATATTTTGTTGGGGTGTTTCTCTGCTGCTGGCAGTGGCGCATTAAACGTAATAGATGCGAGATTTAATTATGAAAACTATCACCTCACACTTAAAGAAAACGTGAATCAATCGGCAAAGAAACTGGGACTTGGAAGGTATTTCACCTTTCAAAAAGCCAAAGAGTTCAAGCATACCAGCAAAGCTACTCCGAAATACCCGGCACAACAGCACATTACTGTGGTCACTTGGCCTTCTCAAATCCAGGATTTTAACCCCATCGAGCATCTGTGAAAGGTGAAGAAACGCGCGCAGAAAAGAGACTCTCGCAACATGATGAATTGAAACAGTTTGCTGAAGAAGAATGGATTAAAATCCCTCCAGAAAAGTGCACGAATCATGTACATTCTTATAGGAAACGTCTCACGTCTGTTATTGAGACTAAAAGAGTCTTACCAGATATTAATTTTATCTTAACATTATTATTTTTCCTGCTTTCTGATAAATAAATCTGCGTTACACATATTCACACATTTTTCCAGTACTTATTTCGATAACCGCAGCGCGGCACAAAATGTCTGAGGTCTCTCAAATGATTCAGCACATAATGTGTTAAAAAATAAAAGTAACATATTCTGGGAATATGCATTTTAAATGTTCGCATCTAATTTAAAGCGGTTTAATATTTATTTAAATATTATTTATTATTATTTGCATTCAATAAAAATCCCCCAATTATATTAATCAATAAAATCATAGAATTGGTGGGAGTTTTATTAAATAGGGTAGGAGGAAACATTGGTATGTACCTAAATTGACAGCACTTGAGGTTATCAATCAGTTAAGCTATAAGAAATGACCATACTGACCAGAGGTACTACTTTTAAGCACTCCTGTGGGTGTGGCTCGCAGCAAAAACTATTGCTACTTATCACCTTGGGGCCTCCAATGCTCCCAGGGAGGCCCCAAGGTGATAAGTAGCAATAGTTTTTGCTGATAGTCAATTACCTCTCAAAACTCGTGTTTCTGACGTCGGTAAATCATCTTTCTCTCTTTTATGCGCAATTCAGCCGCAGCCGCTCCCATACTGATTGTTCCCCGCAGTCGTCTTCGCTGCATGGATGATCGTGATTTCTTTACATTTGCTCCGAGAATGTGGAATAATCTTGCTGCTGCGATACGCTCATTCCCCCTCTGTTGGGGGCAGGGGAGCGCTCCATCAATGGATCTCGTGAGTGTTGTGCCCGCTTCGGAAACAACAGAGAGAAACCTGAAGCCGTCGCGGCATTAGAGGGTAGGTCCACGTGAGCAGTCGTGGCGCAATCACACGTAACTATAAGTTCCCCTCGGCCGTCGCCCATCTTCTTTGCCAGGCCCTCAGGAGGGCTGCCCTGATTCCTGCCATGTAGTTTGTGTGAAGAAGAACGAAAGGCTGGTCTGGTCGCCGAGTGCTCGCGGACTCTTTGGGGACCTCATTCTCCGAAATTCCCTCATGTCCAGGAACCCAGCAGAAGATAATCTCGACATCCGCCCATCTCGCCATAACCGTGGCGTCAAGGATAGTGTAAACCGGGGGTGGGTGGGTGTGGATTCTAATGCCCCAAGAGCACTCAGGGCGCTTTCTGAGTCGCTAAAGATCATAATCCTTTCTCCTAACCGGGCACGAAGCCTTATCTCCCATACTGTGCGGTGTATTCCAACCAGCTCGGCTGTGAAGACAGACGCAGCGCCTGGCAGAGCCCCGCTGACTTCAAAAAGAGGGAATACGGAGTGGAAGCCGACCACCTCCTGGGACTTGGAGCCATCCGTATACACTGGCACGGTTTCAGCGTGACATAAAGTGTTCTCCAAATCGGCCGAACGCAATATTTCCAGCATTGTGGAAGCTTTGGGAGCAGAAGCGTGGCGACAAATAATTTAAGGTGGTACCCATCAGGGTAGCGTCTTGGGCACAACCAGAGGCGCATCCGGCCCGAGAGCTACACCGAGCTCTCGAAGCAGTTTTCTAGCCCTAAACCCAAAGGCCTTAGGGTATTACAAGCCTCTCTCGTCTGCATAGGCACCGTCGAGATCGGCTGCGGAAGCAGTGAGAGACGCTGGAGAGTGAGGAAGGCATCGGGCTGCAGTGCAGAGCGAGTGGGATTTCTCTAGCATCGAAAATTAGTCTTCCAATGCGGGATGTGCGGAAGGCACAGGTCAGCAGGCTTAGACCGGTGTGATGGATCGAGTTCACCTTCCGCAATACACTTTCAGCTGCAGATGCATAAAACACGCATCCGTAGTTGAGCTTCAAACGAACAAAGAATCGATAAAAAAGTAAGGTGCTGAATTTCACGGTACGAAAAATGTCCATGGGGCGGGTATAAGAGACCCTAAGGCTGCAAAAATTAGCCTCCCAGGTGAGGCGTTGTTGAAAACAAGACCAAGAGGAAACGGTACGAAACCACCTCTTCTAGGCCTACCCCGTTTAGGAACAAGTCCGGAACGTGGTGGAGCCGTGGAGGGCGGCAGAAGTGCACCACCTTAGTCTTGGCCAGGGAAAACCAAAACCTGTGTGCTTCAGCATAGCGAGAGATGCAGTCAATGCTACAAAGTTGGCGTCTGGGCCGGACAAAAAGAAATGGAAAGGTCGTCTAGGTAGAGCCTAGCGAGAACATCTTTCGACAGCACCGAGGGGATATCTTTGATGCTTAGGGAAAAGAGTGACATCGAGGACACTTCCCTATGGAACACCCTCTTTCTGCTCTAATGAGCGGAGAGGGCTTCCCCGACCGGTACGCGGAATTGACCATCTCGCTAAACTCAGAAAAAAAAGATTGGGAGGGGTCTCCTCACCGCCATCGTTTGGAAAGTCTCTATGATACCATATTCTCATGCGATATCATAAGCCTTCCCAATAAAGCCAAACACAATGGTGTACTACTGTCTCCGAATGAATGCCTCGCAGACCGCTTTTTCCAGTCGGAGAAGAGCATCAGACATGGAGTGAATAAGATAGGTGGCCTTGGCTGTCCATGAAAAAGGCTAATCTAACGCTTGCCAATTTCTCCATAAACTTGCATACGCAGAAGGTTAGAGAGATTGGGCGGAAATCAGCCGGTGTAGAGTAACCTCTCCGCAATTTGCGAAAAATGAGTACAGTACTCATTCGTTGGGAGTCTATGAGGATACCCTCTGTCCAGATCCTGTTGAACAAATCTAACAGAAAGGCCATGCCTCGTTCACCAAAGTGTCGAAGCATGGCATACGTGACATCATCCGGACCAGGGTCAGTGCCAGGGCACTATACAAGAGAGGAACAAAACTCACCCAAGGCAAACAGGTTGTTGAAGGGTTCTCCACCTCTTGATGTAAAGTCCAGTCGATGGCCTTTAGCGACAACGCGACCTGCTTCAATGCTAGAGCCGCAACATACCAGCTTGAGAATACTGAAAAGCGATTGACTGTGCTCGTACTCCTCGGTGGTCAGGAGCAAAGGGTGTATTATTTTTAATTCAGGGATAAGACGTCCTAGGCAGCGCCAGGCGCGAGAGGAACAAGTCCTTAGCTTCGCGAAATGAAAGATGATCCGCAACCTGAACGACCTAGATTTCCTTCTCCATGAGATATGCGCTACATTGCTTCGAAGAAGTTGGGTTTGGGGGTGCAGAGAGCACCCACACTTTGCTATATGTACATGATAGGGACTTATCATGTACGACCTTGGAGCAACTTTCATAGACTTTGGGCCAAACCGACTTTGCATTGCTACATGAGCGATTCGTATGGCCGAAGTGGTGGCAGTAGTAGCACCTACGCGGCCGTGGCACAAATGCATTCACCCGGTAGTGTTACCATTCGGTACGCACTGACTCAGGGAGCCTGTCACGGTCGAACGGGAGGAAAAGTGTATGAGTGGGTCTTGACGCCCTTCCCTGTTTTCTCATCACACGTTCGACCTTGACGGTCTCGTGGTCGGCCAGCTCTAAGGTGAGCCGGGGAGAGGGGTGAGAGGGGAGGCCACGAGTTCCCTTGCAGCAACCACTTCTTTCTTGAAGTTCATGGTAGAGTGCGGTTTCACACCTACCTGTGAGCCTTTAAGTGTCCAAAGGTCACTAATCATGGCTACTTCGGAAGGGTCCGACACATTCGCCAGAAGGCTCCCATCTGAGAAACAGCTCACCTTCGACTCTCTCCCCTTTAATACTCTCCTTTGATCGATCATGTTTCCATCGTTGGAGCCGATAACTAGAAAGTGCTTGATGTCAGTGGACTAAAAAAACACGCCAGGTAGTCTCCGAATGAGGGCCTTCAACGTAATCGAGGCTCCGCTCAGCGCACTTGTGACTTTGGTCTTTGTCAATGACTGCCCACCCGAGAGCACCTCGGAGCCGGACATGCTGAGCTTGGCCTTGTGCTTCTCTTTTATTATTACTATCAAATTCATTTACGAGGCAAGCTATCTTATCTCCTTTTTAAAAATCGCACATTATTTTCCAAACGCTCTAATAATTGTCTTTAAGTTCATTTTTTACCATTACATCAGCATTCCTTCATTCTTCGAAGAGGTAGTAAAAAAATCAATTTTAGAAGTCTTTACTTCTCCTTGGTGCAGAATGTCACATTTTTATTTTTTAATTTGCCTCCTCAATATGGATTAAAAGGTCTTCAGTGTACTTATTTATTTCGGATTCCTTCCAAAACTCTCTAATTCCAATGGAAATTGTTCTTATTAATAAATAGTATCCATGAACTCAATATTGTCATTACTACGCCCGAATCGGCCATTGTACTCGCTTATTGATAAACCTGTAAGTAGAATCGCGCCTACAGTTGTATTGGGTGCAGGAATGGCCCTTATAATGATACTGAAGGGTAAGAATAGCCCTTGAAATAATCCTTAAAGGTAGGAATGACTCTTAAAATGATCAAGAGAAGCAGGAATGGAAGACATTTGTTTTTTATGAGGATGTTTGACCCCGCCCTGCACTCATTTAAAATGGCCTTCATTTATTTCTCTTTGGTGGACCTACTGATTAACGTGAGATCCAAACCACGGGCATCTACAGCGTCGGGCAACCGCCGTGGAGTTCACCGGAATCGGTACCACATTCAATGACTAAAGAGGACCTTGACGGTGATTCTGAATGGAATGAGTATGCAGCGGAATTCGCGGAGCATTTTTTTGTTATTTATATTCTATCTATGCTCACTGGCAGCCACCGACAAAAACACAGCGTTCGAACAAAGTAAAGATAAGCAAAACAAGATAAAACGGTTGAAAAAATAAAAGGCTCGACAATAACAATAACAATAACAACAAAACAACAGCAATAATATTAATAAAGAAAACAAAGCAACGATAGGAATGGACCAGGCGGTTGCAAGAGAGACGTCCCTGGCGCGCTCGGTCAGGTTCCTCCGAACCGGTTGGAGAGGTCTTTAACGACAGCGAGGGAAAGGAAGCCGGAGATCAGCGAGAAACAACGAAGAATTTAGGTCATCTCGCTGGTGAGCCCTTGGACTCGCCAGCGATTGTCATACTGACTGTAGGAGAATAGCATAATGCTCTCAAGTTTTTCCCACCTCCCTTCCGGGCGGGCCGCTTATCAACCCTTCCCCTTCCGGCCCAATATCTGGTGGTCTTCAGCAGGAAAAAACCGCCGGCCATTTCAGATAACCATCAAGTTGCTTCCCGGACTGTTTATTGATGAATGTGAACCCATCTTCGCTTCCGATAGTTGCCGGAAGTTTATAAAGGACGAAATGGAGTAGCTTGACATCTGATCTACTTCCGGCGCCCTGAGAACCTCTCCCGAGTTTCGAGTATAAAAGACGAATTCTTTTAACCCTCAGTAGTAGAACTTGCACAGCGTCTGGCGGGGCAGGAATTACCATCTATCGGTGTAGTGGTAATTCGTCGAAGCACCAACCAAGTCTTCAGAGAGGAGATCAGTCCCAGTTAGGGAGGCTCCTTACCCCGTTACCAGAGAGGCGAAGACAAGAAGAATTAGAAGGGAGGCGAAGACAAGAAGAAATAGAAGAGAAACGAAGACAAGAAGAAGTAGGAGAGAGAGAGAGAGAGAAGGGAGGGAGAAAATTCGTCAACACCAGCGTGAGTTAAGTAAAGATGAAGCGAAAATGCGTGCATTTGGGCAACATAGGCGTGTCTCTTCCTTTAACGAGTGTCTGAGTAACCCCATTGTATGCTTCTCCCTTCTCTTGCGGAACCCCTGGTCACTACAAATCTCAGTGCCACAAAACTCCCGCTTTCGCTTTGCCCCTGGACAACAGGTCCACCAAGTCTCCGCAACTCTCGCTGCCGAATAGCCTAACGCGCCTGCACCTCTGCCATCTTCGTCTACCTCTTAGGAGCACCAGGTGAACTTTCCTTTTAATAACATTTCTTCTGCTAGGCTCAAATTCTAGTCCGGATCCATTAATGGATGTAGAGTATCCACTCTGGTGAGAGATACAGGGTGTATGTGTATAGTGGTGTCGGACAAGCTGCTTTCCCCCATGGACCCACAACATAAGAAATTTGCTGTCGTACACGATTTCTTGGGAAGGGCTAATAAATTCCCAGTGGTCCGTTGTCACGTAAAATGCCGATATTTTACGGGGTGGACCGACGTCGTAGCTGCCCCGATTAAGTTTGTGCAGTGTTGGTTGGCTAGAGCGCGCAGATCTTCTCAACTGCCGTGTCGCAAGCTGTCGTCACCCGAGCTCAGTCTGATAGAGATGCCTGCCCCCCTCCCCTTCCGTACGTCTCTCAAGCCCCCATGCACCCCCAATTACGAGGGACTAAATAACGTCCAATTCATCAATGCCCCAAAGGACTGCCTTTCCCTCCAACCCTTATGGAAAAAGGCCAAACGAGGAGAGACAGAATCGGTTCGTAGAGACCAAAAAGTGAGGTATGTGATAGAAGACGCTTTGCTATTTCGTACTTCCCCGGATCCAGTAGGCTTCCCTTGCAAGGCCTTTTGCGTGCCTAAGGCCTACGTTGCGAAGATTTTACAAATAGCACACGAAGGTGTGTTTGCAGGACACTTCAGCCAAAATAAGACCTCGCAACGCGTATTTAAGTATTTTGGGGGGCCTGGTGCAGCCAAGGAAATCGCAGAGTTTTGCAGGACCTGTGATATATATCAAAAGGTCACCGCCAAATGACGAGTACAACCTGCCCCCCGTCAGAAGACTCCAGTTATATCAGAACCATTCTTCAGGGTTGCCATCGATCTTATTGGACCGATACATCCCCCTTCCACCGAGTGACACTCCTACTTTCTCCCCCTCGTCGATTGGGCTACCCAGTTCCCTAAAGCAATTGCTCTAAAAAAATTTGATAGCATCTCGTGTGCTGAGGCATTAATCTCTATTTTTTCAAGGGTAGGGATCCCTAAAGAGGTCCTCTCTGATAGGGGCCGTCAATTTACGTCCGAATTGATGGAGCATGTGAGTAAGTTGCTCTGAATTAGGCCCATTTTCACTACGCCCTTTCACCCCTCAGCAAACGGTATGTGCGAGAAGTTAAACACTACCTTGAAAAGCGTGCTTAAAAAGCTGTGCCACGACCAGCCCCAGGAATGGCACCGGTACCTGTCAGTAGCTTTGTTTGCGTGTAGAGAGATTCCTCATCGAACTCTGGGATTCTTCCCATTCGAGCTTCTCTCTGGTCGCAATGTCCAATATCCACTGAGCATTCTCAAGGAGCTCCTCACGAACTCTCGATTGAATGATGAACTAAAAACCTCCTACTCGTATGTTCTGGACTTGCGTGACAGGCTAGAAAAATGCTCGGAGGTTGCCGTAAAATATTCCGAGATCAATCTAGAGAAGTATCAAACATATTTTGATATTAAATCGAAGTATCGAAAATTGTAACCAGGCGATGAAATTTTGCTTTTACTCCCCACCGACAGCAACAAACTCCTATCCCAATGGAAAGGAATGTTCCCGGTCATAGAGGCTAGAGGGCCCGTGGATTAAGTCATTCAGACGTCATCTGGCAATAGGTTGTTCCACATCAACATGTTAAAAATATATCACCGGCGAGCTTGTGTTAACAATATTGTTGTCTTCGACGAAGAAGGGACAATGGAAGCATCCTTCCCTTGGGACAAATTAAATATTGTTCAGACAATATGCGTTGAGGCTGATAAAAATTATCCTTTGACTGATCAGCCTTCCTCCCCTTTTTCTCATGAAGACCTGACCACCGCAGTCGATGTGAATCCTCATCTCCGTTCCATGGAGACATCTCAGATTGTCTCGCTGCTAAAGGAATACCCAGACGTAATCCCCGAGTCTCCAGGATGCTCTACACAATTCGAGCATGACATCTCTCTCACCACGACGGAGCCAATTAGGAGTAAACCCTACCCTATTCCAATCCACCTTTGAAAAGCCTTCAGCGAAGAAGACGAGAACCTCCTTAAATTATGAATACTTGAACCCTCCTCGTCGGATCATTGTTCCCCGATAGTGATGGTACGTAAGCTGGATCAATATTTTCGTATGTGCGTAGATTTTAGAAAGTTAAATGCTGTCACGGTATTCGATGCCAAACCCATCCCTTTTATCGACCAGAACCTGCACTTATTTGAGAAGGCCAACTACATTTCTGAAATAGACTTGTGCAAGGCCTACTATCAAATCCCGCTTTAAAAATCCGTGAGGAAGTTTACCGCATTTCCCACCGAAAAAGGGTTAATGGAATTCACGCGTCTCCCTTATGGTTTGGTCACTGCCTGCAGTAACTATAACCGGATGATACGAAAAATTGTAGAAAGAGACATTCTCTTTCTACAAGACAACGTATACGTTGCTACACGCACCTGGGAGGAGCACCTTCGTAATCCCTCCGCCCACTCTTAAACCGGCTTAGGATCCACGGATTGACAATCAAGCAGTCCAAGTGCCACTTTGCTCATAGCACTATCTCTTACTTAAGGTTCAAAGTAGGAGAGGGACAATTAGATTCCCAAGAGTACAAAGTTAAGGCAATAGACTGCATGCCCGCTCCCTAAAACCAAGAAACAGCTTCGTTCGTTTCTTGGCTCCGTCTCCTTCTATCGGCGGTTCTTCCCCCAAGTCGCTTCTATAGCATCACCCGTTAATGACCTTCTTAAAAAGGCCGCACCAGGCCCCATCCTATGGAACCCCGCCACAAATGCGAGTTTCGGCGAGCTAAAGAAAAAATTAGTTTCCGCTCCTATCCTCCGTTTGCCCAACCCCCAGAAAAACTTTGGCACCAGAACTCTAATCTCGACATTGGGTGCGTTTTATTACAATATAAGGAAGAAGGAACCCAATTTTCAGTGGCATACGCGAGCCGGAAGCTGTTGGTTCGCGAAAGAGCATACGCTACTATAGAACTTGAAGCTTTAGCAATCATTTATGGCATTCAAAAATTTAGGATGTACTTGATTGGTAGACCTTTTATTGTCGAAAGGACCATAGGCCACTAGCCTACTTAAAAAAATGTAAAAGTCAAAACGGCAGACTTATGAGATGGCCTCTTTTATTGTCAGAATACCAATACAATGTATCTTACGTAAAAGGAACGGATAACGTCATTGCTGATTATTTATCACGCAATCCGATAGACGAAGGCCCTAGTTGTGGCGACTAACCCGAACTGTCCGGCCATTTTTTTTTTTTCTTGTGTATATATGTATGTTCTATTTATATTTTTATGTATATCTAGTTATAACTGTAATTTCTAATACCTTGTTGCGAAATAGTGTCATTTCATTATGTTCCTTTTTTTTGCTGTTTCACGTATGTATGTTTTCTGGGATCTCATTTTGGCTATAGTTTGTAACTGCGAGTAGGTTATATCTAGTGACATTATCCCTCGTTCTACTTCAAAATAATGTCCCCTCGGGAGGGGTAGGGATGTAGGAGAATAGTATAATGCTCCCAAGTTTTGCCCACCTTTCTTCCAGGCAGGCCACTTATCAACCCTTCCCCTTCCGGCCCAATATCTGGTGGTCTTCAGCCGGAAGAAACTACCGGCCATTTCAGCTAACCGCTGAGTTCCTTCCCGGACTGTTTATCGATAAAAGGGAGCCCATCTTCGCTTCCGATAGTCGCCGGAAGTTTATAAATGACCAAATGGAGTAGTTTGAGACCTTCTCCCGAGTTTCGAGTATAAAAGACGAATTCTTTTAACCCTCAGTAGTAGAGCTTGCACAGAGTCTGGCGGGGCAGGAATTGCCATCTATCGGTGTAGTGGTAATTCGTCGAAGCACCAAGTCTTCAGAGAGGAGATCGGTCTCAGTTAGGGAGGCTCCTTACTCGTTGGTCTGCAAGGCAGTGCGGACCCAAGCTCGCACTCACGTGTAAGAGCCGAAACTACAAACACCCTCACTCTGGTTCCCTAAGCGAGAAAACTACATCTCAGGTTTTCTCCGTGACCCTACGCGTCGATAGGTTACTTCGCCCTCCCCTCCTCCTCACTTACAGAGACACCCAAAATTCCTCGGAGTTCACGAGCGTGGGGCCCTCTGTAACAAGAAGCTCCCATCACCGCCTTCTTCCAGCAGAATCGTGACGGAAGTGTGGGATCAGGTCGGTCGCTGGAAAACCTACCTCATCGTCTCCACCCCTTACCTCACCACCTTCACTCACCAGCACCACCCGAACATCAGGTTCCAAGGTAACCCTTCCCTTTCACATTCCGACTTCACCGCGAAGCTTACCAGCTTTACAAGTGTATAGGGATTTGTATGGTGAATAGTAAGTTTCAAGCCAAGTGAGATATCCGAGATTCACTTATTAATTTATCTCTTAAAGCACATTATTTGTATATATATATATATATATATATATATATATATATATATATATATATATATATATATATATATATATATATATATATATATATATAAGAGTCGGGGAAAACTTAAACCACCCCTCGGCCTATTCCTCGAACCTGACCTTTATGTCTATTTCATTACTCGGTTAGGATCCGACTACTACTAACTACACCACTGTTTCACCAAACAAAAGGAGACAACAATTACAAACGCTAGAATTATTACCCCGAAAGCAGGGCAGGGCTAAGCAAGTTGGTAGCACTTTAGTCTCCAATTGATTTGGAAAGTTATAGTGGTCTCTTCAGGGAACTTATTCGAAACTATCTTCAGTTTCAAATGCCCTCGTTAGTTAGAATTTAGTTTAAGGGTAGTTTGAGAGTTTGTGAGATGTTAGATTGTTCGAAATCAATAGAAGGTTAAGAGTTTGAATGCGTGAAGGTTAAATGAATTTAGGCGAGAGAGGGAGCCAAGAGAGAGATAGATAGATAGAGAAAGAGAATGTAATAGTTACCCTAGTAGACTTTAAGATCCATTCAAAGGGTCAGATTGACGCTCTAAAAGACCACTTGCGCCACACTTCAAGCGGTTATTTTTTCAAGACTTTGTCTAGTTTCGACTTGAACTGTTCAACAGAGATGCTGTTGACAACTTCCACTGGAAGTCGTTCCAAGTGCCGCAGATGCTATATGTGAAAGATTTCCCTTACAGATCACGCTGGTAACGCTTCAGTTCAAGTTTGTAGCCGTGATTTCTTGTTCTGCGGTGGCTAAGCTGGAAAATATCCCTGTAGTCTACAATGTCGAAGCTTCGGGGTATTTTAAACACCTTGATAAGCTGACCGCGCAGTCTCCGGGTCTCCAGTGAGAACAAGTCTAATTCTCGTAATCTATCTTCGTAACTCTTGTGTCTGATAGATGGAATCATTTTGGTTGCTCTGGTTTGCGTACGTTCTAATCTCGCAATATCCTTTCGAAACGAAGGACTTCAAAATTGTACGGCATACTACAGGTGCGGTCGGACAAGGGAGTTATACAAATACAGTACTATCTCCTTATTTCGATATCCAAACTGTCGCTTTATATGACCTAACATCCTTTGGGCTTTCTTCTCCTCCTCAATACACTGCCTCGAGAACTTGAGATCACTGGTGATAGTCACACCCAAGTCCTTCTCAGTGTCACTCGATTCAAGAACAGTGCTCTTAAGGGTATACTGAGATTGGGGGTTTCGGTGGCCAATATGCATCACTTTGCATTTGCTCACGTTAAAAGGCATTTGCCACGTGTCCGACCGCTCCCAAATCTTCAGAATGTCATCTTGAAGGCGGGCAGTATTTCCTTCATTTGCCACGTTCATACCAAGATTGGTATCATCGGCAAGTTTAGAAATCTTCGCAACCATGTCACCGTCCATGTCGTTGACGTAGATGATGAATAGTAGTGGTCCCAGGACAGAAACTTGAGGAACACCACTAGTAACGGGCATCCACTCAGAAGCCTGTCCATTAAACACCACCAGTTGACGTCTGCCACTTAGCCAGTTCTCTATCCAACTTGCTACATTTCCGTCTATGCCCAGCGCATGCACTTTCTAGAGGAGGTGGCGGTGTGGTACCTTATCGAAGGCTTTTTGAAAGTCTAAATAGATAACATATACCGCCTTATCTCGGTCCTGCCTTCGGAACCCGTGCTGGGAACTCATCACTCGCAAGTTGAACTCTAAATATGACGTCATTTTGTCCACTATGATGCTTGCCATGAGTTTACCGACTATTTAGGTTAAGCTAATAGGTTGGTAGTTCGACGATTGGCTAGGGTCTCCTTTCTTGAAGATAGGAGTCACCTCGGCTTCACGCCAGTCTCTAGGAACGCATCCTGTCCGGATTGACATGTTGAAGATTGTGCTCAGATGTTGTGACACTTCATCGCGCACTTCTTTCAACACTTTAGGTAGAAACCCGTCTGGGCCAGAGGACTTATTCGTCTTCAGATCAGTGATCTTTTTTCTATTTCTCCTTGGGTGAAGTCCATTTCCTCCAGCTTTTCTCCCCAAGTAAGAATTCGTGGGCTGGGGGAAGGCACTACACTCTTCAGTTAACACTGAAAAGAAGTAGTCGTTGAGAAGGTTAGCATTTTCTGCATATGAGTGCTTTAATGACCTCCTCCTCATTCACTAAAGAGTTAATTGTGCGATGGATTGGTTTACGGCTGTTTACATAACCAAAGAACTCCTTGGGATTCTCCTTGCAAAGCCTCGCCTCGTGGAACTCCTTGGCACGCTTGGCCGCCATTATGCTGGACTTCACTCTCCTAGCTAGCCTACGGTATTCGTCAAAGTCAACAAAAATCTTTCACTGTCGGTACACCGTTCTTTTTTCCCTCAGCAGTTGGCCAATTTCTCGATTAAACCACTTTGTTTGAACGGAAGACTGACGAAGACTCTTCAAAGGGATGAATCGTGATTGAAGACTCATGAACGTAGTTTTGAATCTATTCCACGAATCTTCAACATCCTCGCACACTTCTAGCCTCGCGTCAGTCAATCCAGCACGGAGACATGCAAAGTCTGCTCTTCTTAAATCAAGTTTCCTCGTTTTACCAGTCGCAGACTCTACCTTGGGGACCTTGACTATAAATCTGACTAGTCGGTGATCACTGCCACCGAGCTCTTCGCCTACATAGAGATCCTCAACGATGTCATCTTCAGAGGTGAAATCCAAGTCGAGGGTATTATTGCCTTTTGCCGGCTCTCTCACCCATTGAGTCAGGAATTCGTTGTTCGTGAACTCCAGGAGTAGCGCGTTCTCGCCACAGGGTTCTCTCGTTTCCAAGTAAATTTGGGTATTGAAATCACCAATGGCGATACACACACAGTCTTGAACAAGTTAACCCAGTAGCCGGTACAGATCCATGTCCTTTTCAACAAGTTGGGCAGGGGGTCTGTAAAGCAGCAGGGTTCTGTATCTGGCAGGAGCTATATCTAAATCAGCTTCTAGTAGCTCGTGGTTGGATACAATATTGCAGTTCGTTGATTTGAGTGTATCCTTGACATACAACATCACACTGCCACCCTCTTTGACTGGCCTATCTTTTTGGAAGAGTTGGTAACCGGGAATCGTGAATTTACCTTCAAAATCTCGGTTTGAGGTTTTTAGCCACGACTCTGTTATGGCTACCATTTTAGGTTCTTCCGTTTCTACGAGGCCACGAAGTTTAAGAAACTTGTTCCTGATCGACCTCGCATTAAACAGAGGAACTTTCAGGGAGTCCCCGAATGTAGGACTCCCTACGCTCTTCCGTTTCCCGGCTTATTTGTTGGCGAGGGATGACCCCTTTTTCCGACCTCTGAGAAAGTCTCTCCAGGAGTGACACGGGCGTACTGGCGTACGTCCGCCATTACTCTGGGCCGGACACTCCTTTGGGTCACCTCCACGACATTCTGTATCATGTTACAGAGTACAACCTTTCCTTTAAAGGAAAGATGCACTCCATTCCTTTGGTAGAGATCTTTTCTACCATAAAAGGTGCGGTAAGGGTCCACAAAAAAAGACCCCGTCCGCTGTTCCCAAATCTGCCAGGCGTCGGTTCAAGGAGATGTTCCTCGAGTGAGCTATCCGGGTTGGACCTCTTCTTGGGAGCATCCCGACCACAACACGTCTGCGGGTTTTCAACCCACAGTCGTCCACGGCCCCCCGTTGAGCCAGTCCCGCATCAGTTGACTCCAGCTCTGGGACGTTGGAAGGCTGGCGTGGCACTGCCGATGCAGTGCTCGCTTCTTCGGCGAGGGTCTCCACGTCGGTGAGAGATAAAGGGTCCTTCAATAAGGTCGCTCGACTTTTAAATGTCAATAAAACAAGTTGTGTATGATATATGCATTTGATTTAATTTAAATTTGAAAGTACATTTTATGGCATTAAGTGTGGAATATGACATCGTTCAAATGTACACCGCGGCTTCGCCTGGTGGAACGTATTCGAGAGGCCCAATTTTCGATGACTTTGTCGCATAAATCTGGCTGAATTTGCTGGATGGTGTTCGTTATATTGACTTTGAGGACATCAACTGTTTGCGGATTATTCGCATAGAACTGCGATTTAAGGTAGCCCCAAAGAAAGTAGTGTAATGGCGTTAAATTGCATGATCTCGGTGGCTAGTTGACGTCGCCACCGCGCGAGATGACCCTGCCCTGAAATCGCTGGTGCAAAATGTATATCGTGGCGTGCGCAGTGTGGCACGTAGCGCCGTCCTGTTGGAGCACATGTCGTCAGTATCCATATCAGGCACATACTCCAGTTGAGACCACAACAAGTTTCTTATCATCGATCTGTAGGTCTCGCCGTTGACGGTTATTGCAATCCCATCTTCGTTCTCAAAAAAATACGGACCGATGATTCTGTTAGACGAAAATCCGCACCAAACAGTGACTTTGTTGGGATGCAATTGGTGCTGGTGTATCTTATGTGGATTTTTTTCGTCCCAAATCCGACAATTTTGCTTGTTCACAAATCCATCCATCCAAAAATGGGCCTCGTCGCTGTGGTGAGGATAGAAATCACTTAATGCGCGGAACGTTTGTCGAACGGAGCACTGACTTTGATAATAACATTTGATGATTTGCACACGCTGTTCAACGCTATAACCTTGAGGACAACTCGACGATCCTGTCCTTAAGACGGAGAAGCTGACGCGCGTGTTCAGCCTCTAGGTTCTGCAGCTTCCTTTCCAGTTCTTTAGATTTTTGCTCAGATGATCTATATAGATCCTTGAGCTCTTGCACTTCTCCTTTAAGGACAGTCAGTGCAGATACTTGCCGGGTGGCATTTGGAGTAACACCCCTCTGGGAAGTCCACGCACCATTTGCCCTTTTTGCACTTTTGTACACCGAACATGTGTATATGTGTATTTAAGAGCAGCCGGTCCTTTCTTTCCAGTCATGCTGGGCACTTTATATCTCTGAATACTTTGCGACCACTCAATAAAAAATAGGGGGGGTGAGTTCGCCCCGCGTGAGTCGCTCCGGCTTATCCATCGGAGACGTTTCGGCTCTTTCAGAAGGCACGCTCCTTGTACTGCTGTTCGTCCGACCGAGTTGTTCAAACCCGGAGTGCCGTGGCTTACAACCAAGCAGCACTGACAGCCTCCAAAAGGGGGTATTGATTTCGCACTAGGTGATTAGCGTAATATGCCCCGTACTAAACTCCTACTAGTTCCCTTCAGGGCAGCCAGGATCTCGGCGTAGCGTTTAATGGATATCCTGCCACACCAAGAGACTCGACCCAATGTTTTGTGTTGGCCTGGCAACCAACCTGGAAACAAGGCCCGTCACCTCAGACAGTTGCTACCAGAGACAGCACTCAACGGTCACTGGAAATGGTCAGTAATTACGCGACAGGAAAGGGGTCAACGGGGCACTTACCATCATCCCATTCATCACGCTCCAGCGCCTAGGACCCCTCTATTCCTAGTCTCTCGCAACCAGTGAGCAACGATTGGCGTTATTTTTAGAGGTTCCAAAGCCTCTCTTCTGACATGAGGTAGCTGTCAGGTCCTTAAATTTAGCTAGATGAAGGATAAAGCTGAGAGGATAGTAGTAGGTTTGTTTTGTTTGTTTTTTAAATCAGTCGAAGCGATAGAGAAAACAGTAACAGAATACAAGATAAAAGAGTAGAAGACGGACGCAATTTGTCCGGAACTTCATTCCCGACCAATTCGACTAGGTTAACTCTACCAGGGGTATCCTAAAGGTACCCCCCGACGACATAGCTCGAAAAATCTATGGTACACGCAAGCTCTCTCGCCACGACAATGGGGCGTCGAAAGAGAGATAGAGAGAGAGAGAGAGAGTGTTTGATGGGAATTCGAGGGAACTCGTAGAACCAATGCGAGAAAGAGGGTATAAAAGCTTACCTTGGCCGAAGAACCCGGGCGAGAACCTACTTACGAGTTGGAGTTGTTCACGGCACTGCACACTTCCGAAGTTCTGCCCGGCCGAGTCCAAGAGTTTGAGGGGAGTTTTTGAGATATTTGAGTTTGATTCTTTCTTCCAGCTGAAGAACGGTCCCGCCCAGAGTCCAAGAGTTTGCAAGGAGTTTCAGATAGTTGTTTCTTAATCCAGCGTCTGATCTAGAGTTGCCGTTAGCCGCTCCTGCAAAAGGGTTTTCAAGGAACAGGGAATGGGGGAGGAGACGAAGAAAGCAAGCGTGCGAGAACCGAAATGCTAACACCCTCCGCCCATCATAAACCACCAACTACCAGGTCCACCATGCACCGATCGCAGAGGAGGGGGAGAGCGGCGGTAAGCCTAGGCGTCTCGTCTTGAAGCCCATGATGCCCCCAAGGGCACAATTACCCTTCCCCATTGTATAACCATAAACCATATGATCAGTCTTCGATCGCTAAAAAGTGGGCAATAGAGAGAGAGGAAAGGGGGGATAACCCATTAAGAGAGGAAACCACCCAAGCTATCCTCCTTCGACATACATGCGTTCATGCACGATCACATAGACACATGTGCTAGATGGTGCAATAGGCTGTAATCTTAACAGAAATTGCCACCCAAATGAATAACCAAAATTATTTTTTGTTTCTAGTAAATTAGTTACTAGTATAGTCTCGTAAGATCAGGTAGTCCTCCTTGGCCTTTTCTTCTCTCCCTAGACGTGGGGTTGCGCAAGGAGGCGACACACAAATATAGGAAATGTCTCCCTCTTAAGTTCGTGAGAATTAAAGACGACTGCAAATTCTAATATTGGCCGACTTTGACTCTATTTCAATAGGATTCGAGTGGCTATAGGATACAAACAAGTGAAACAAAATAATCTTTAATACTATACAAACAACAAATGAGATTAACAAGAATGATACATTTTAACAATTACGTTAATCGTTCGGTAATTGAAAATTGAATTGAATTTACAAAGAATGATATAATCTGAGCCGTACGACGCACAATAATTACCCGAGAGGGATTGAGAGGAGACTATGAAGTGAGTCACGCCTCTTCGAAGATGAAAAAGAAAATGTAATGGTTTACGATTTTCTGGAGGAGACCTCAAGTAGTCGTTCAGGATAGTATTCTTCTTGGGGAAGCGTAGCTAAGCGCATTATTCCTGACTGAGTCTTCGTCCTTGACCTCCGTCGTTCCGAATAATGGTTTCTGCCTACGAGCCCTTAGGGTGTCGGAGTGTCGCTCGAGAACTGCACGTCGTCCTTGGATGATTCCAATGACCTCTCAAGATGCTGCGTGAGTACTGTGAAAGTACTGTGTGAGCACTGTGTGAAAGCGGTGTGGATACAGCTCGCGTCCCGATTACTCTGAGAATACTCCTTTGGTCATTCCAAGGCTGGGGAATATATACGACTCCGCCGGAAGCTCTTTTTCTTGTTGGCGGAAGCGATTCCTACGCTGTCCCCAAAACACGGCGGCGATGGTTTTAGCGCTATATCGCTAAATGGTGCCTCGGCTTCAGTCTGACTTTGATATCGCTAAAGAGGTTTACCGAAAGGTTCCGATGGAATGTTCTTCGTCCGTGAGATACTCTTTTTTTATCTTTGTCTGCGCGACTAGCTCTCTATCTCTCTCTCTCTCTCTATCTCTCTCTCTCTCTCTCTCTCCCTCTCTGACATCTCCTCCCCGTTTAAGATGGAACTTCCGAGAGAAGTGACATCTCGGGAAATAAATAAATAAAGGTGTACAATACCTCGCGTCGCAAAAAAATATATCTATAAGCGGTCCTCAATCCACAAGGAATACAGATTCTCAAAAAAAATTAAATTCGCATCACAAAGAAAATAGCAATGGGATACATGGTAAATAAATAACAAAGGAATACTAATTAAATAAACGTAAAAATAAATACCTAGAAACTTGAACAATGTACATAGATTGACTATTATCAAAAAGGACTAATTTACTACAATCAGGCTTATAAATACTGAGCTTTCAGAAAAGGGAACATCTGCCTCGGTTACAAAATAATGAGTAGCGTATATTTGCAAAAAGGAGTTCATATTTGAGACCGAAATTTATTCAGATATATTTACAAGAGAATAAAATAGTAGGCTTAGGATTCATTGGGAGTGGAATCTACAGGATTTCGGATTGGGCTATCGGCTATACAATTCTCGGAGCCTTTTATATACATTATTTTAAATTGGGATTCTTGAAGGAATAAACTCCAACGAATTAGTCTCCCATTATTGTTTTTAATGTTCCAAAGGTACCACAAAGGTTCATGGGTAATCTCGATCACGAATTCCTTTCCTATCAAATACATTTAAAAAATTTTAATCCCCCATATGATAGCAAGGGCCTCTCGATCAATCACTGCGTAGTTCTTTTCACGTAGGAATAGTTTTCGGCTAGCGTACGCTATGGGGAAACTCTAGTTATTAGGTATGTATTGAACCAATACGCACCCTATACCGTCATTGCTAGCATCCGTCCTAATGCTAAATGGTTCGGCGGGATTAGACAATGCAATATCGGGGGCGACGCGAGTTTACCCTTAAGCTGCTTGAAACTGGCGATGGGTGAAAGGGGCCCATACGAATTGCTCCGGGGACTTCTTCTTCAGGAGCTCACACAGGGAAGCGGAAAGGGTGGCAATGTTTTAGATAAAACTTCGATAAAAGGAGGCGGAGCCCATAAATGATCATAATTGCCTTTTGGTTACGGGCAGCGGAATTTTTACAATGGCTCGGATCTTATCCTCCTACGTGGCTAAGGATTGTTCCCTATGCGAAAGCCTAGGTAATCGATGGTATTGAAGGCAAAATGACATTTGTTCTGGCCGATGGTGAGATTATGGTCCCTTAGCCTTTGCAGCAGAGCGTGAAGAGCGGTCAAGTGCTGTTCCCAATCATTAATAGCCACGTAAATGTTATCAAAAATAGAAGGATACGTGTGATAGCCCATCTAAAATCTGTCTCATTATCCGATTGTAATTACTGCAAGCGGTGCCGAGACCAAAGGGAAGTGACGAAACTGCATTAATCCCTTTTCGTTCGGGAACGCGGTGTACCTTTTTACCTCTTCTCTCAATAGGATCTGGAATAGGCTTTACACAGATCTAATTCGGAAATATACGTCGCCTTCTCGAACAAATGAAGATTTTGGTTGATCAAGGGAATAGGCTCGGCGTCGAATACGGTGACAGCGTTTAGCTTTCTAAAATCAACACACATTCTGTAGGAATTATCGATGGTAGTGAACTTTAATAATTTTTCAACTTCGGCATTGAATTCTTCTCTTAAATCAACGGGTAAAGGGTATGGCTTGGACTTAACAGCCTCTTCCATAGTTAAGTGGATATTGTACTCGAATTGTGTAGCATATGCTGGAATGTGGGAGATGACGTCACCGAATTGATCAAGGGTAGCTTGGAGCTGGGTTCTCTGCCAACAACCACGCACAATTCCTGAACTCAAAGTTGAAATCAGGCGTGTGATTGGAGGCATCGAGCCACACATCTGTGAGAGAGTTATCGGAAACTTCGAGGAGCACATAAATGTATGCAGACTCAGTGCAAGTGGACATTTGGCCGACATTGTTTTCCATACCTAAACGGGAGACATAATTCATTAGAAATGTGCAGAATATAACCATGTTTCTAAAGACTCGTTTTAATTATATACCTTTCCAATTAGGCGCCCTTTAATAGAACACCTTTTATTTAAATATAGAAGCAAAGCTACAGCTTGAGCTTTATTTTGAAAGACTGCAAAGAATTCGGTGCCAAAACGCCTATAGAAGAGGCCGACAGTTAGCTGGAGACTTGAAACATTTTAGATTTCAGATAAGTCGTAATAAAAATCTGCCGTTAAGAGGCCAATAGGAGATCCCATAGTAAAAACCATCAGTTTATTTATAAATTTTATTGAATGAAAAATATCTACCTTTAAAGTTTAGGCTTAATAAAGATCTAAATCTATTTTTAGGAGGCTCTGCAAAGTTTTCACTATCTGTAATAAACCATCTAAAGGTATTGGAATGTTAGTAAGGAGAGATTTAACATCAAAACTGACAAAAAACATTTGCTGTGAAATGCTTGAAAGTTTTTTGGGAACTCATAAGAATTTGAAATAGAAAATTGATTAGTAGAAAAGAGAGAAAGCAAATAAATAAGATATTTAGTTAATTTGTACGAAGGTAATAAGTTATTAGAGGCCAAAATTAGTCGAAAAGGAATTTTGGCTTGTGGATTTCAAGTAAACAATAAATCTGTGCAAGAAGGTTACCAGTGAATGTTTAGAATTGGTGATTCTTTAGACATGATAGGAAGTAATTTACCTAATCTTCAAGTTTCAAAACCACTTTATTAATAGGTTAATGGATTAATGGATTAATTAATGGATTGAACTTTTTACAAATAGTTATTACGATTCATAATAAGTACTCCGTTTCCTTTGTGTTGTCTAGTTACAAAAATGTGTTGCGCGATATCTTCGTTAGTATTGCAAGATTTTCTTTACGGAAAATTATAGATTTAAACCTCATATTCTTAACTATGTCGAAAGAATCATAGGTCATGTCAAAGAATTTGAATTAAAAGTGATCAAAATTGCGAAAACATGGAATAGATTGTAAATCGTTACATATCTTGCAAGGATGACTCCTCCCAAAGTTTTTTCGACCCTCTTATAATCTAACCTAACTTTACCTAACCCAACCCAACCTAGTCTAGAATAGGCTGGGTTAAGCTAGGTTAGGGTCTAAAAAACTCTTAAGATACCTTATCTTTACAAGAGCCTATATTTTTGTCAAATGGTAGGAAGAAAGGTTTCGTGAGGTTAAATAAGGGTAGTTTAAATTTAAAGCCAAGTAAATGGATGAAATTTTCATGGGGAGATTCAAAATGACGCTTTCTGGTTTAAAGAATTTAGGTGAAGACAAACCTCAAGATTTTAGGTTATTGTGATGAATATTTTTTGTCTTGACACAATATTGATGGAGATCACGTTCCACAAAGTTGGTAATAGGAAAAATCAATGAGAGTTAATTTAAATTTAGGGCGGAGCGCAATTGCTTGTCAATCAATATTTCTGTCAAGTGAAGGATCGGGTACCCGATTATTCGCGCGGTGGTTTTGTGTACAAGTTTCTTTGCTCAGGTTGTTCCTTAGCGTCATACATGGGTAACACTGCGTTTAGGGGCTCGATTTTCTTCACATATTTGAATTAGCCTTCGAAATGGGGCTGTTCTTTGTAAATAAAAGGACATTACCCTATAAAAGATCACAAAATAAAGTGCAAAACATCGGTGGCCATAGGAAACATTAAATCATAGCTACCAATAAATGTCCAACCACACTCAGGATACCGAAATCAATGTATATTAAATCCCTAAAACCAACTTTCAATTCAGATATTTCGGCCATTCCTCTTGTTGTTGCTCAAAAATCACAACTGTCCAAACCATCAACATTCATTGTTCAACTAGTCATCAGTTAAATTATTCTAACGCATCTTGTCAAGGTTTGTAAACTAATGTTCTTCACTATAATTATCAAAACTTTTGCATTTCACGATAAGCCCAAAAGTGAATCAAATAAATAATGAAAAAATAATTGATAATATCAGTGACTTGGAAAAAGTGTACATAGAAAGTGTGTGTTAATTAATTTACGAAATATATCTAGTATCAAATTATCTTTTGTTAATTAATCAAATAAGTGACCTAAAATTAGATTAAAATCATCAGCTGGATTGAAATAGAATTCTGAAAATGTTTTTACAACAAACGCGTAGAAATAATGTAAAGTGACTAAAATAATGTGTAGTTAACGTTAGAAATATATAATAATGTGTAAATATATATGTAAATTTTTAAGAATAATTTTTTTTATAACTATAAACTATTAATTCGTATGAGTAAATGTGAAATTTGTATCGTATAGAGTTACAAAATTTTGATTTCCACGTCTCCGAGTACCTTTATCTTCTTACTTATACTTGTAACTATCTCTTCTCTGCTATATTCTATTTTCCACAATGTCCGCTATATATTTACATTTATGTAATCTCTCTTTGTAATTCAATCTTAATAAACCGTGAACTGTGGCACATATAACGGAGAGGAAGAACAAGGCGATTCCGATGTTTAATCTACTATACAATCTAAGAGGGTTAGGCATGAAAAATAAAAGAAAAATCTCTCTTGCACTGGGAAGAGAGGTACTATTATACCCGCCAACTCCTATCAAAGGTGAAACAAGGACCAAAAAATTGGAACTCAAGAAAATACAAAATAAAGCTCTCTACCTAATCACCAACACACGTAGGAGAGAGAGGAGAAGACTACAGGAACTGCACCAAGAAGCAGGATTAGAAACGCTCAACATCAACATCAGGAACAGAGCGGAGAAAATATGGAGGAAGATAGACGATTTACCTCTGATATTTGCAGAGCACACGAACACCAGAACTGGAGTCCCCTTTAACACTCGATTTCCCAGCGGCAGACAACAGCTGAGAATCGAGGAGGTACCCATGTTTACTTAAGTAGAAATTAAAAAAGAGAGAAGGAACAAACATAACGATAAAGATATTTAAACGACTATATGCAAACCCAACCAACGAAATAACCAACCAAAACACCAGATTGATGACCTAATAAGACAACCGAATTTAAACAACCTAAATAGGAAGAAACACAGATCAAAAGTGTAAACAGAAATAATGCGAACAAAATGAACTAAAAGTGTAATAAGTGAACTATATTCAAAGGTTTAGCAAAAATGATAGTGAAGTGAAAGTTATCAGTCAAACAGAAATAAAACGAACATTGTAACTAAAAGTGTAATAAGTGAACTATAGTATTAAAAAGTTTATCAAAAATGACAGTGAAGTGGAAGATAATAGTAAAACAAGTGAACAAAGTGAAACTAAAGTGAAAAAGTGATAACAACAAGAGAAAGTGAAACAAAGTAAGGAAAGTAAAAAACAATTATCATAACAATACATAAACAAAGCTCAGAGCTCAGAGCTAAGATAACGGCATGAATGCTACAATAAACACATGAATGAAAGATGAAGAGAATAAGGGAACAGAGATTAGGCGGGCCTCCCACTTCTGTATGAGGAACATACATAGGTGCTAATAGTGTGAGAAAGGAAGTAAGCATGATGAATGATGAGTAAATGCATGACGGTGGTTCGGAATCGACGTTAATCAGCAGGTCCCCCTTGTCCCTCGGGCAAGGGTATTCCACCCTTTCCACCTTTGACTACCGAGGTTGTTCAATCCGCCTCCTCGCCAATTTGTCCTTTTTTAAATCAAAACTTCCCGTCCTCCACTATAAACCTTCTTCTAAAGCTGGTTCCGGACTTCCCATTAAGCACTTCACTATCAGTTCACTTGAACTCAGAGGCAGAAGTGTGGGGAGTTTCTCCAGGATCAAGTCGGCGGCGGGCCTCCTCCTCTTCTGTGCCTCCCCGATCGTGAGAGGGGTACAGAGGGGAGGAGTAACCACGAGCCAAACCTTTTCTCCCCCTAAAAAAAAAAAAAAAAGTGGCTCTAGACATTGTGACTATGGGGGTCTACAAAGGGGTACCGGACCTCCCCCCTCCCTCATTGGCCACTCCATGAGGGCCAAGGGATGCGGGGGAAGATTGGAAGAGCTGTTCTGTGTCTTCCACTTCTCTTTTCATTTCATTTCTGACTATTTGTCGCTCCGATCTAGTTCTTTGGCAAAGAAGGCAAAGGAAAAGGGAAGTTTGAAAACGTGCTTCTTTTAACGGCGGTCAACTCGGAGACGCCGAGATGTCAGTAGTATGGTTTCCGCCTGAATTTGAACGTTAATTGCCGGTTTCTTCATTTGAATAATGACGGCTTCGACCATCCGCAATCTTCAGGCGGTTTTTGAGTCTCAGGATGATGGAGGTGTCCTTATTCAATTTTTCACAGGTTAGGGTAGTACCATGAGAGTGGGCGTGTTTTTTAATCGCGCCATATTGAAGATGAAAGCTGTCAGTCGCCTTGATTGGGTTTTGGAGGTTACGCCGATGTACTTTGAATTGCGGTGTTCTCAGTCACCGACTTTGCACGAATATTTATTTATATATATATATATATATATATATATATATATATATATATATATATATATATATATATATATATATATATATATATATAGCAAACCCCAAGAAATAGAAAAACAGGATAATTTTTTCGTCGGAAATGTTATTTCCTAATTCGGAAAAATTCCGTACAGGGATTCGAACCGTGCACACTGAGGCAGCGAGCAACCCCTTTGATCTCCATTAAACCGTCCCTTAGACCACTCGGTTACACGGAAGACAAAAAATCTTACGAATAAACAAGCTTTTTAAGGTACGCTTCGCAAGGTCGTTCGGGACTATGAAAGAGAGATAAATTAATAGGGAATTCAAAGGACAAAGGAGAGTTGAGGTAAACACGCGGCGAAAAGACAATGTATAAATCTTTCATGAACTCGAAAGAATGACGAAATGAAAACATACAAATCAGTGAGACGGCTGGTGCTGCTTGCCACGAAGAAGTGTTTGAATGTCCGGCTCGATGGATGAGGTAGACAACTGGAGAATGTCATTGAGGTGGTGGGCCGAGAGAGAAGGTGAGACTTTGTGTATTTCATTTTGGAGAAGAGCAGTTCGGGACAGTAGGGGCTGCCAAACATGGCTACGACGCGCTGAACATGCGCAATGTATTTTGGATAATTGCTAGAAGGGAGGACGAGCGGAAAAAGTCATAAGCATTTTTTTTTTTAATTCCCCCCTCTACAACTTTGGATATCAATGAAATTTTTCGTATCTGTGAGGGAAATGGATTTTTTGTCTCATTTTGAACTCCTTTTCACTGCCAGACGTAAGACTCATTCCCCTCTCCCTCTACGAGTCTACTGAGACAGATGCTGTTTGGCAGAATATATTTATTATTTTGGGGGGGCTGGGGTTTCGCGGGCTAAATTGCAATATTAATGCCGAGCAAGGTGGCGGGCCAGACGCTAGGCCTTCGCGGGCCGGAGGTTGCCCGCCCCTGGCTCAGGGCCTCGCTCATTCGGGAGCCCCGCGCTTTTATGGTAATATCTGTTATTATGATTATTATTATTTGCCAAAATGAAATCCAGGAAAAGTTAATAGAATAACTGTGATCATGAAATGGCTTCGCCACTACCCCTTACTAAGATTAAAATTTAAAATCTAAAAAAAAGCAACCATGGTTAAATTTTTATAAATTATCTGAACTTCACCATTTGTAATTCTTTGGGTTTTAAAAAATTCACAAAATTTCGATACTTATATTTATTCCTGAACTTCACCATTTTGTTTTTTGATATTATAAAAGAATTATTAGAAATAACTTTGATAAAAAAACATAAGTCATAACCAAACTAAGATGAAATTATTATTCAAATATTCCAAAAAATCCCCTTCTTAAATTATAATAGAGTTAGTGATGATGATAATATACCCACGGGGCACCGCTAAAATATATGGCATAGGGCCCCGAAACATCATTAACGGGTAAAGGTGCTTATACTATTTTACGCCGCTCACTGCCTCTCTTATTAAAAGATATTTTCGAACGATGGATTTCCTCTCTCCCTTCTATTGTCTATTTGGCCTTCTTTATTCTGTCTACCACTATTTGTCCCTAAATTTTTGACGCGTCTGGGTATCCCTTTTCTGTTTAAAGATCTCCGGTCAGTGCTTAGAAGTGTGTTGTTGAAATACAATAGTTAAGTGATCGACGGAGAGCGGTCAGCGCGCCCGTACTTTCTCGTTTTCCGCTGACCGGGGAGTTTCTTAATGAGGTTAGTCCTCCCGCCGCCTACCTAAGTTTGGAGTAGGGTGGATGTATATTTTAGAAGCGTGGGATCAGGAGCGGTGTTTCCTCGATATTGCCCACGTCACTGGTGGGGTTGGGTACGGTCCCTCAGCTGTTACACAATTTCAAGAGCAGAGTGTCAAGAGTCACCATTAGAAGCAGACGTTCGTGTCGTCTCGTGTTTTGCCGGGCACTTTCTTTGATACAGAGAGGAGAAGAATCAAGGCGTATGTTTCTTTCGTAAGCTTATCTCACTTTTTTAGTCGCGTGCGACTCTATATCTCCCTATGTCGGTCGGTCGGTCCCCGTTTTGCTTTTCTTTTGCTTTAGTAATAAATATTCGGCCGATTCTAACGAAATTTGAAACCCTTATGTTATTTTACATTCTCTTTCCAATGCTATAATTGTCAAGGTCCTCCCAAGATTAGCCCGGGAATTATTCTGTTTTGTCAATAACATCACAAATATTCGGCCGATTCTAACGAAATTTGAAACCCTTATGTTGTACATTCTCTTTCGAATTGTAGAATTGCCAATGTCCTCTCAAGGTTGTTCCAGAAATTATTGAAAGTTTTGAAGGTCATATGGTCATAAGTCGCATAAATGAGAGCACGCGACTTAAGTATGTTGACCTTGTTGTAGATCAGAAGCACAGCGACTCAGACAATGAGTAGAACTGGGCAAAAGTTGCATTCCGTGGTCACTACCGTCAAAGTCTTCACGTTTACATCCAAGAGGTTCCATTTCTTCACTCTGACTGGCAAAAGCTCTGCACCAGATTTGGATAGATTCAGGTCATTTAGAGATCATTAAGCTCTTGCTGGTTTGGGAGTGGAGGTCATTTCGTGAACATGCTGCTTCCCTTTCTTCACAATCTGCATCACGAACCGACATTTGGACACGACTCCATATATAGATTCAAAGGATTAACGAGCGAATCTGCAGTGGTTTCTCATGTATCACTGGTGCAATTGGGGATGGGATGTCTAGATATTCCAGTTTCTTCCTATCCTGGGATATTTTATAAATAGATACGTCTACCATACATAAATAGCTGTGGTTTAGATGGCCTGTTAGTTTTCACCAGATTCCCGGAATGGCAAACTGCATGCATTTCCTGCTGTCACACATCCGTCCATCTAGTGTAGAGTTGTAGCTATCACAGATTAGATAAGGAGCATGGCTCGTCCTGGTCTTTGGAAGTGCGAAGTACTTTTCATATGAGACGTATATGTGATACTCCACAAAATAACAGATTTGACTTGTTTTGGGCAAATATAATGACCACACACATAACAAATGAAATCAACTGATATCTTAGAATGTAAAGAATGTAAAACAACATATGGGTTTCAAATTTCGTCAGAATTGGCCGAAGAGTTACTGTGTTATTGCAAAATACTCATTGGTAAGTAAAATCGTTATCCTCCGACCGTCGACCTTACGGATCATCAAAGTAACCGGCGACTAATGCCCAAGTAGGCAGTCGCCAGATGAGCGTCAGTCCAAAGGTGGGTGGGTAGGTTAGGTTAGGTTAGGTTAGCTTCGGTATAAATATCAAGTGTCAGTGCAAAGGGGGAGGGTTAGGTTAGGTTAGGTTAGCTTCGGTATAAATATCAAGCGTCAGTGCAAAGGGGGGAGGGTTAGGTTCTTAAAATTTAAGAAAAAAAATCATCAAGGTAACATAGACTCGCGTTGCACACGACTAAAAGTGAGAAAACAAACGTTAATGAAATTTGGTAAAATAATTTATTATACCATCACCTGTTTAGGATATTAGCAATAGAAGTATAGATGTAAATTTTAGCAATTATTTGGGAGAAATTAAATAAAGAAATCATGTAGGAAAAAACATATTTTCAGGAAGGTAAAAAAAATGATGGTAAAACTCAAAATTTCGCTTTTTCCGTCAAATTCTGTATTTCTTTATATCATTTATAATGAAGCATTTGCTAATTTTGATATTATTTTATGTTAATTCAAGTTCTATTTAAAATTTTGAGGGGTACTAGTATTTATGAACAGTAGTGTGTATATATATATAATGTTTGTGTGTGTTTGTAACGGTCGAAGCAGTGCTTTACGATTCCATCGTAAACAGTCCCATTTAGGGGAACGACTTGGGAGCCATTATTCCTGGTTATCCAAATAAGTCTATTATAAAACGTGTTTAAAGACATTTGCACATAATTTTGTGCAAGTTACGCAATGTTGATTCTTTGTGGTAGGATAAGGCGGGTCAAAGGTACGTGACCTCTCACGACATACATCATCGATGGGTTGAAATCAGATGACGGACGCATGATTCATATTCTTTTTACCCGCGTTTGTGCGTTTGTTTGCTTCTATTAATTTAAATTCCAGAGCCAATGATTCGCGAGGTGCTCGTCCATTCATATTCCATATCCATCTCTGCCCCCAATGATTCACTGCCACAACATATGAGGAATCACTTGTAACATGAGCTCATGGGTAGTTCAAGTTGATATTTGGCAAATTTTAATATAAATCTGTCAGTGCCATTACGAACGTGGAACGAGTAGGATGTATTAGCTTGGCCGTTCTCCCGTCTTGACTCTGGCCTTGTGTTCAGTCGGAGGAAAATTTCTGAATATTCGAAGATTATTTATTATAAGCCCTACTGTTTCAAACTAGTGATACACCAGGGTTATTTTATACCCTTATTTTAAATAGTTTTACCCCAGTGAATCATTTTTATTTTACTGAAATGTGTGAAGTAGGCTAACATTCGCGTCCTACTTGAGGAACCCAAAGAACAGTAAATAAACATGTTCCGATAAGTTTTAGCGTATTAGACCTGGACGTCTTGTGAAAGTGTGTGGACATAGTGCCTTCTGGCGTCCAATCCAAGGGTCAGGTCGGTGGCACTCCCATAGTGCCACAAAGTAACCCGACCCCACACAGGTAAGATTTCGAAATACAATTTTTTTTAGAAGAATTTACCCTCTCATTTGCTTCTATTACATGTGAATAGCATAATGATAGTAGCAACAGTACTTTGAGTAATCATGCGAGTGGTAAAAGTATCATATGAATATGAAAGTCTCGCGATAGTAGCAACAGTATATTGAGTATCAAAAGTATCTTGTGAGTGGCAAAATTATCGTGCAAATAGATCGTGTTAGCAACAAAAAGTACCTTACGAGTGGCAAATGTATCATGTGAATAACTCAATGATCGTGTTAGCAACAATCCCCAGTGACCAAAATATTTTTGGAGTGGCAAAATATCTACCGCTACCGCAATTATCGTGGTAGTAGCAACATTATCTTGTAGCAAAAATATCTTGCGAGTGACAAATGTATCGTTAATAGCAACAGTTTCTGAGTGCTAAACGTATTTTGCAAGTGGCAAAATATCGTTTGTATAGTACAATTATCGTATTAATAGCAACATTATATTAAGTAACAAAATAATTTTACGAGTGGTAAAATTATCGTTTCCATACCGCAATTATTACTAGTAGTAAAAGGGTCTTGAGTGGGAAAAAAATATCTTGCGAGTGGCAAAATAATCGTCTGAATGACAATTATCGTGTTAGTAGCAGCAGTATCTTGAGTAGCAAAAGTGTCTTCTCAAGTAGTTTCCTCTTTGGGCATCGGATTGGGCCCCTTCAACCCATTTCACTTCCCCTAACGTCACCACTTTCTTTTAGCTAAGAACCTTTCATTAGAAAAATCTTAGGGCGGAGTTGCCCTCGTTGGTTTTCGCGCTCAAGTCTTGGGTAAATAATAATTCGTATTTGAAAGCCTCCATTAATATGCGGTTGCTATGACGCCCCATCGGGGCACGTCTGGGGGCCGCTTTTAATCCACGCTAAGCAAGGAACTGTATCCAATAGGCCACTCTTAACACTTAAAAAGAAATGACTGTATTAAATAGACCCCTTTAACAAATCTACAAAGAAATATGTCTATTAAATAGGCCACTATAACACCCCTACAAAGAAATGTGTCAATTATGTCTAAGAAGAAACAGTTTATAAATCTGGCCTATTTGCGTCTCCCGCCGAGGCGAGATTAGGGTAAGGGGCTAAAATAAAACTTCTGCCGAATTGCGCGAAAATGCTGTTTCCAGTTGACTGATGCTTATGAGTCAATTAATTGTTGCCGAGAGGTTATGGAAGTTAAGGTCAACGATTAAAAGTGCTTATAAAGTTACCTCAAGAATTGGCTAATGTGATCCTTTTTTTTTTTAATCTTTCAACCCTTTTTTACTAGTATTCGTTTTTTCGGCTTTATATATGTTACTCGTATCGGCCGTTAAATAATGTTTTGCATAGGCCTAGCAGAAAGTGTTCGATGGTTGAAATTTTCAAGAATGATAATTAAGTTTATTTTTTTATATATATGACAAGCCATGGATGGCTTCGCTGCGCCTTGCTAACAGCCCGAACTGTTGGCCTCCGGCCTATTTTAAAACCTCTTTTTCAATCCCATTTATTACGCTTTTTTTTAATCTTTGTTTAAACGCCAATTGAATCCCTTTTAAAGGAAAAAGATGGTAAATATGTAGATTAGCCGCCCGGCCGAAAAAAAATTTGTGTGTAAATATTATCGTTCACTCGTGTCGGAATATTCATGCGCGTTTGAGTCCTTTTCGAATTATTATTCTATAAACAATTAGGATTATATACTGGAAAGGCTGTGCCCCCCAGACCCCCCACCAATTTAATGAAACTCGGGATCATCGTAGTGTAGTTCCCCCATTGTGTTTACCCCCTCACGAGCCGTCAACTTAAATGTACTCCAAAAACGTGAAACATTTTGGAACACGGACGAAATAGTACGTCCCATCGTTCGCGCCGATAATCTACATATTTACCAAAAAGGGTATATATATATATATATATATATATATATATATATATATATATATATATATATATATATATATATATATATATATATATATAATAATAAATACTTTATTTGTTAATAATTATTAACCCAAAGCCTACAAAAATTAATTCATTCTGAATTTCTTTCTTCAAACCGCTTCGTTCTTTTAACAACCGGGAATTCTTCAATTTTTCTTCTTCTTCTTATTATTATTATTATTATTATTCTCTCCATCTTCTCTTCTCTTTTTCGATTTCTTCTTCTCCCCCTTCTCTTCCTCTTCTCCTACTGCTCCTATTCATTCTCTTACGTCTCTTCCATTTCGCTTTTTTTTGTCTCTCTTCTTTTTCTCCTCTTCCTCCTGTCTTCTTTTCTTTTCTACTCTTTCTTATCCATCTCCTATCCCTTTCCTTATCAACTCATCCTCTTTCCTATTCTCATCCTTCTTTCTTTTCTTCTCCTGCTCTTCAATCTTTTCTTCTCTTCCTCCTATTTATTCTATGCTTCTCCTCCTCTATTTCTCTTCTTCTTGTTGTTCTTCTTCCGTCTTTTCTTCTTCTCCTACTCTTCCTATTCTTTTTATCCTCATCCTTTTTCTTAAACCTCTCCTTCTACTCCTCTTCTTCTTTTTTTCACTTCTTTCTTCTCTTCTCCTTCTTCTTCCTCTCCTCATCCTCACCTTCCTTCTCTTCTTATTCTCCTGCTCTTATCCTTCTTCTTCTCCTCCTGCATTTCTTTCCCTAAATTCCCGTTCTTAAAATATATTGTTAGGGACAAAAGGAGAGCGGCTTCTTCACTCCTCATTTTGCTCTACGCCTTTTGAGGTGCCAGTAGCTCTTTCCTCCTGATAAAGATTAATATTCAAAATCGATTTTAGAAATAACTTTGATAAATATTTTGAATATACAAAAAAAAAATAAAAGACGGTTATTTTTTTTATAAATTTTCTGAACTTCGCCAATTCTAATAATAACAAGCCGCTGTTCTCTTCCTTAACAGGAAGAGCTTGGTTACACAGGCACCCCTGCGGGAGTGTGGCCTACGGCCTTATTTGCTAATCTTAACCGCCTTTTTTAATCCCCTTTATACAATCTTTATTTTAACACCCTGAACACCCTTTTCTTCATCTTCTTCTTTTTCTTCATCTTCATCTTCTTCTTCATCTTCTTCTTCATCTTCATCTTCATCTTCTTCTCCTTCTTCTTCTTCGGTCTGTGTCTTACGGCCTATCATGATTCTTTTTTCTTTTCTCCATCTAAATTTTCTCTAATAATTTCCATGCCAAAATTTTAATAAATTTTCTGAACTTTAACATTTGTAATTCTTTGGGTTTTAAAAAATTCACGAAATTTCGATACTTACGGCCGTATGCTAAAACAAATGTGAAATGCACATTTGAGGAAAAAAACTATTTTTTTATATATTTTTCATTTTAGCCTTTTGCATATAATAAATTTATAAATAATTGTGAAGCTACACTAAATCTGATAAAAGTGCATTTCACATTTTTTCTTAGCATACGGCCGTTATATTTAGTTCTGAACTTCACCATTTTGTTTTTTTATATTATAAAAGAATTATTAAAAATAACTTTGATAAAAAAAAACATTTCATAACCAAACTAAGATGAAATTATTATTCAAATACTCAAAAAAATTCCCTTCTTAAATTATAGAGTTAGTAAAGTGATGATGATGATGATGATGATGATGATGATGATGATAATGATGAAGGAGGAGGATGACTATAAAAATCAAACTAAAACTATTTTAGGGTGTAAAATTTAATTATAGATCTGTTGCCGACCATGATTTCTTTAAAACATAAAAGTGAAGCTGTTTCAGATAAGAGGCTCGAAAGGTTAGGCCAAACTTCATTTAGTTTTAAATAAAGAAACTTAGATCCTCCCCCTTGCTTTTTTTAATTCACTTAACAATTTGTTTCCACTTCTTTTATCTACCTCATTCCATTTAACTCTCCACTGATGGAGGAGCAACGATCTAAGACCCTTTATTGAAAACTAAATGAAGTTTGACCTAACCTCTTGAGCCTCTTATCTGAAACAGCTTCGCTTTTACATTTAATTAAAGAAACCTTCGTGGGAAATAGATCTCTAATTAAATTTTACACCATAAAATCCTGATGATCTACAAAAGCTCCTCAATAAAACTAGTCATTACACTGGTTAAGTACTAAGTTTTAGCTTGGTATCCTATTAACTACCAAGAGCGAAAGGGTTATGAAACTTAAGAGTATTCACTAACTTTAATAGCTTTTGAAAATAATATCCTTAGGATTTTAAACTATATAGATAACGCTAGATGGTAAATAAAAAAAAATAATGGAGTATGCATTCATTTTCGTTACGTCCATTAATAACATTATCCAACGTTCTTTGAAATTTCGCAACAATTCAATATTTAATAGATAACTTTGTTTTTGTCCTGTATTATCTAATAAATATTTAGTTATGTATTAACTTTCTTATTTGCAAATTTAAGCGAGACTGATGGGCTGTTGGATAGAAGGCCTTGGGCCACCATTTAATGAACTTGCGTTTTGTGCTTGATGGTATCAAAACCATGGCTCGAATTTGTTACCTATCATTAACTCCTCATAAGATGGTAGATGGTATAATAGAGGCAAAAATCATCACTTGGGGATGAGTTTTGCTTTTCTGAAGGATTAAGTTTTAAGGGAGTAAATAATTGGATATACAGAGATCTTACGTTGGATCCTCTTTAACCCTTCCATCATTAAAAAAAGTACGGCTATTTACCCTCCAATTATATTTATATGGCTCCTATATCACTTGCTCAATCAGGTAATCATTAACAATGCCACCTGGTGGGATCTACAAATGGAAATGGATTGTAAAACTTGGCAAACAACAGCTGTTCATCACACTCCGTGAGCTTAATGTTAAAATCTTGGCCTACAAAACATGTGAAAAGATTAAACAATTTAAAACTAGCACCGTCTGGCCGCGAAGGGAGTTTGTTTACTATTCTTATTAATGGGGACTAAGAGTAAGAAATATAGAAAGATAAATGTTTAAGGGATTCCACGAACGGTGGCGAGGTATGGCAATATCACTCATCTTTAAGCTTTATAAGGCATGGAACAATAATAATAATACGTATATATAATGCGCCCTTCAGGGCTGTTAGCCCTGTTGGCTCAGTTTGAATACAAATTTAATATCGAATTGAAATTTTAACATATGAGGTAGGGTTATGTGTTTAAGTAAACTTCAATACCGAAATTCGGGAGCAAATTACAGAAGCTTAGCTACGTTAGGTTGCGAAATGTTGGGGATTATGCCTTGGCCAACTGATTGCTCAATTTAACCTAAATTTAATTGGATCTCATAGGTTTTACTAATCTCTACTTGATCTGGGTAATAATAAGAAGCATTATGGGTAATAACTTGTATAAGTTGAACCCGCGTAGTGAATCGAGGAGAAACGACTCATTTCCTTGGCTTGGGCTGTTGAGGCGTGGCAAAAGTAACATAAATTTGAATTCTTGCGTATTGGTATAAATGTCTTATGCCTTACCACGCAACTTTGCCCCTCGGGGTGAGTGTAAATAGTGTATTCTGTTCTTTTACGCAACTACTGCACCTCATTGCTATTCGTGTATTCAAAATTAGGTCGTAGTGGTTACAACAAACATACACAAAAATGCATGGGCACAAAATATTACCCGACACAAACCATTGATATTCCCAGCAACAAATGTGTTGTAAATTTGATCAGAAAGATGAAACAACAAAATAGCACCTCAGGCTCCCCAACAAGCAACATTTGGAGACCGAAACATCTGGGAGGTCACAGAATGGTATGCCATCACGGTTAAATGAATTTTTGGAATTTGGGTTGAGAAACGAATGTGCTGTCGGAATTATATGTATAACATTATATTACAAGTTGATTTTTCAGGCTTCCAACGAGTTATTTGTAAATTTGTGTAGTGTGTGGATATCAAGTAGGTGAAGTCTTATTGTGTTAAAAACAAGTAATTATGTCACTTTTGAAATTGAACGATCCTTTTCCAAACCGCATTAGCGATAAATTTCTATGAAGATTTGGGGCCTATTATTTTCCAAGGGAGTCTTGCGAATTTAGGTCTTGAATTTATAATTGGCTTTTCTTAGGTTTTCTTTGAAACTTCAATGTGCATTTCGTTTGCTAAACTACCATTGTGTCACTTCGATATTTCTTTGCACACCCCTTTTAACTAACGAATGAGGTTGTCCATTCCTTTCGGAGAGCTGGCTACAGAGAACCGACTTCTGGGCGAGTGCAGTTTATTATAGACTTTGGTTCACCAAATGCGGCCTATCGCCTTTCTGGGTAGGGACAGACGGCAGTGGTTGGATACTGAGTAGCTGTCATCCACCGGAACTTGTTTTGAGAGGGGGGCTATTAAAAACCTCAAAGAAGGTGCTAATTTTAGAAAAAGGAATGCTGGAGACCGTCTCACACACCTGGGTAGCAGAAAAAAAATAGTGAAAGAACATTCAAAAAGTAGCACCGTTAGGAAAGTTTCTTAGTACAATTTTTTGGGGTGATGGTGTGTGTCTAAAGGTTAATTAATAAGACTGCCAACACAACATGTCACTTTACTATGAAAGTTTGTCGGTTAAGGTCTACCGAAAAGAGTGAGCGAGAGAGCTAGAAGAGTAGGATTGGGGGAGTTTGCTCTTGATAGGCTTTGCGTAATACAAGACAATGCTAACCCTCCGTAGTGTTATTATGGACCTCCCCCGATGTAAGGGATAGTCTTTACTGGATTTTGAAACGGTTTTAGAGTATGTTTTGGAAAAGATAAATGCCTTCTGCAGAGATACTTTGAGACGAGTTGAGTCCCAAATTCTCTCGTTAGATGGTAGAAAGGGGTGAATTTGTTTTTTTAAATATTTGAAAATAAAGGTGTTAAAAGTTTGATAAAGGCAACTTATGTCAGACTGCAAGTTCCTACTTTCAAAACGGGGTTTGCTGCTGGTCGCAAATCTCTTATTTGGAAGCTTGAAATTAGGGCATTAGGAGAGGTTTGATAGTAAGGTTTATTTACTTTGTGAAAGAAATTTTAAGGATTTGTAACTACGTACAAGAGAATCAAAGTTTCCTGCAACGTTTTGACGTTAAATGGATACACTAAGACAAAACAATTAAACTGACTAAACCTGATTCCCTTACTAGGCTTAAATCGACTTACCGTTAACACACACAACATTACAAAAATAATTAATAGATGGAAAGTCTAGCACAAATGTGTTAAAAGAAAGCTCAAGAAGATGGCGGCTATTTTGAAGGCGATGGTGATCCTTGTCTTCTCCCTATGTAAGAGGGCCCACCCCGAAAACGAGAGTGTGGACCCAATGAAATCTCTCTTTGTAGGAGAGTAGCATAATGCTCCCAAGTTTTTCCCACCTCCCTTCCGGGCGGGCCGGGTTATCAAACCACCTTCCGGCCCGATATCTAATGGTGTCCCGCCGGAAGAAACCGCCGGCCATTTCAGCTAACCACCGAGTTCCTTCCTCGACTGGTTGCCGGAAGTTTATAAAGGACGAAATGGAGTAGCTTGACATCTGATCTACTTCCGGCGCCCTGAGAACCTCTCCCGAGTTTCGAGTATAAAAGATGAATTCTTTTAACCCTCAGTAGTAGAGCTTGCACAGCGTCTGGCGGGACCGGAATTGCCATCTATCGGTGTAGTGGTAATTCGTCGAAGCATCAAGTCTTCAGAGAGGAGATCGGTCTCAGTTAGGGAGGCTCCTTACCCCGTTGGTCTGCAAGTCAGTGTGGACCCAAGCTCGTACTCACGTTCCGAGCCGCAGCTACAAACAGCCTCACTCTGGTTCCCTAAGCGAGAAAACTACTTCCCGTCTTTTCTCCGTGGCCCTACGCGTCGATAGATCACTTCGCCCCCCTTTCCCTCACAGAGGCACCCAAGATTCCTCGGAGTTCACGAGCGTGGGGCCCTCTGTAACAAGAAGCTCCCGTCACCGCCTTCTTCCAGCAAGAATCGTGACGGAATTGTGGGATCAGGTCGGTCCCTGGAGAACCTTCCTCATCGTCTCCACCCCTTACCTCACCACCTTCACTCACCAGCGCCACCCGAACCTCAGGTTCCAAGGTAACCCTTCCCTTTCACATTCCCCGACCTCACCACGAAGCTTACCAGCATTACAAGTGTATAGGGACAAGTGTATGGTGAATAGTAAGTTTCAAGCCAAGTGAGATATCCGAGATTCACTTATTAATTTATCTCTCAAAGCACATTATTTGTATATATATATATATATATATATATATATATATATATATATATATATATATATATATATATATATATATTCTTGTTTAGTGTTCATTAAAACTTTATTTTCATATTGTTGTGTATCTAACAATACGTAGCCAACCTCTAAGCACTCTGAGTCAATAAACCCATTCAGGGCACGGGCCGAACGAAGTATAAGGAGTAGTACGACTACTCCTCCGCATTCGGGATAATAGGATATATATATATATATATATATATATATATATATATATATATATATATATATATATATATATATATATATATATAGTCGGGGAAAACTCCAACCACCCCTCGGCCTATTCCTCCACACTGTTATTTGACTTTTAAAATATGTATCTTCTGAACAAGACCCATACACCCCTCATCCACCAAAAGGGGAGGCCCAAGATCGATGGACTCTCCACACACGCAAAACACCACCACCCCAGTTAGGGCGATGCAAAAAAAAAAACACGACAATCAAAAATTGATCAGGATATTATCTTAATTGATTCATTTTCCTGTAAAAACATTGTAGCAAAAATTCTGAGTCAAGTAAACTAAAAATGCTTTTCTAATACTTAATTCCTCATTGATTATATTGTTCTTTCATTACATGTCTATTTGTGAGTAATATTTAAGTGTTACAAACATTTTCAATCCACATAGATTATATAATATAAATTTAACTTCTTTTTGACTAAATAAATAGAAGCTGAACAATTGTTGCAAGAGGTTGGGGCAGGGCAAAAGGGGCACGTGACATGACTTACTGCGCTGCTTTCACTCAGAAGAAGAGGTTGTGTCACGCTGTTCCTGATTTACCCAATTTCAAGAATTTCAACTCGATTCTTATGAAGTTTGGTTGATTGGTCAACCAATAACACACCTGAGCCATAGAGTTACCACCAGAGAAAGAAGTTATCTGTTTACTGAGAGAGAAGCTTTAAGCGTAACTATCAGTGATGTATTAGATGTGTGACAAAAAGTTGGGATACCAACCACTAATAATGTAATGCAGTAAAGAATCTTAATAGATTATATGATGACTAGAAACAACTTAGAAAGAGCAAAAACCCCAAAATCCTTGCATGTAAGCGTAAAAGAAATGGAAGGAAAGACTAGACGAGCTCTTTGATATTGCTCATGTAAATGCTAATGAAATAATGACCAATAAATAATATAAAGAGTTCCTTCGTCTACAGAGATCGGGAAGGAAAGGGGTAATTATTGGAATAGATAAGAAGGAATAACAGCGTAAACTTGAAGTACAACTGCAGCAAGAGAAAATGTAGCTAAAAAGAGACGACAAGCAGCTTCATTTAATGAAACAGTTTTTCTTGCAAGTAGCACAAGTTCCAGCAATGCTTCAAGGGAAAGAGAAGTAGAAGATTTATGCCATGAACCAAATCCATCAACATAATTCGAGACGATTACAAGGAACTCTTTGAGTTAGCGATGTTAATACTGGGAGAAACTCTTCCTAGTGGTGTGAAAGTTATAAACTCCATGAAAATGTTCATGTTCAAAAGTCAATTCAAAATTTCACCCTAAAGAAGCCAAATATTTGGAAGAAATATGCAAGTTCGACATTTCAATTTATGTAAAACACTGGTTTTCTGAACCAAAGGAAGCCAGTGCCCCACAGAATGATTTGTTGCTTCTTGAAGAACTTATTTGCTACCAAAAAAAACAAACAAATGAAAAGATTGTCAATACCACCTTGAATAAATTTAAAACCATCTCTGGTATCTTTCGGAAGAGTTAATTTACGCTGGACTTTTTTGATGATGGTTCTCATTCGAGACAAAGGAAAAAAATGAAAGAGGCCTTGAAGAATCCAGCAGATTCAGATCCCCCAAGAAAACCAAAATAGACCAAGAAAATTAGGGCAAGAAGCACCTTTGGGACTTTGTAACAAGAAACAGTCTCTTTTTTCAAAACACTTGGGCTGCCCTCAAATCTTTTGGACAAATCGGTTGAGGACTGGCCTCAAACACACAGCTTTTGGATTGCTAAAAATGTTAATGATCTAAAAGTTGTTAATGGCATTGCTGAAAGAAGAGTTAAGCTCATGGAGGACTACAACAAATTGCTAACCAGTGACGAGGAGCAAAAACTGCATTTGTTACAAGTTGTGTCGAATTACAGAATAAAGTTCACTGACAAATCAAGGACCATTAGTGCAGCCGCTTCCTATGAATAACCACTTCCAATAGAAGTGAAAACAAAAGTGGTATGGTAGGCCTCCTGAGGAACTTTCACTATAAAAAGAAGTAACGTGGTGCTTGCTGTACTTCCTGGGTGGCATGGAAATCAGCAATATTGCAAAATCAGCAATATTTATTTCTAAATATCCATTTTTTCATCTGAATTTTTTCCAAAATAGTTTTGGAAAAATGGCATCTCATAAAAATTTCAATAATATTTTTTTACTCCCTGTTTTGCATCAGCCTAAGTCCGGTTACCCCTGTTTCAAAAAGCGCAGCCACCCACTCTCGTGCCCACGCCCATCCCCAACCGGGGTGGGAGTGGTCAACACAAGGCCTTTCTCAAAATGTGTACCTACCCAATTACGAAATCCCGGCGAGAAAAGAGGGTCCCGCAGGGGCAAGATCGAAATATCTTAAATTCAAAACAAAATAATGAAAGAAAGAAAGTCAGTCAGCCAGAGCATGTAACCCGTCGACCATAGAGCGATATGGTAGACAGACAAAGAAGGGTAGATACACGAATGAGGGAAAGAGGGAAAATTTACACATCTGGGGATATTTTACTTACACTTTGCGAGCGGAGATAATTGAGCACCATGGGTTGCCACTTCGTTATTTAGCCATTTTAGTCCTTGTATCAAACTTTCAATGCACTACATCGTTGCTACCATTGTAATAGGTTGTGTCTATTGTATTTAGTTTATAAGTGCAGGGAGAAGGGTGAATAGTGTACAAGGTAGGGTCAGAGGAAGGTGAATGTTTTACAAGAATATGTAGTGCAGTAGGCAAGTTGGAAGGTACTGATGGTAGGGCACTCAGCTTCAACCCACTTCTTCTGCTGGGAAACCATGTTCCTTATGACGCCTGGATGATTGCGTGCCCTCCAGGTCCCAACGCTAGCTTGGAAGGTGCTTTAATTATTGGAGGCTGAATAGACCCGGGAGAGCTACGTTCCCTTCCGGCCCCATCACCCACAGGGGAAGTTGCCTTAATTATGGAGGGTGGACAGACTGGTGAGTTGCATGCGCTCCAGGTGCCGCATGCATCGACTAGACCTGGGCTTTGTGTAAATTCTACACATTTTTTCACTTCCCCCAACTTCAACACTCTCCTTACCGACTTCTCGCAAACGCTCTGGCTGGGATGCCCTCGTTGGATTTCGCCTCTCGTTTATTAGTGAATAAAAGTTTTGTATGGGTATGTTAATGGGGGCCGGTGTATGCGCCCTTCTTATCCCAGCATTTGGGATTGAAGCTTGGAATCTCTCACATATTTTCTTCGGCCTGCTCTTTCCCTCAGTAGGTCACCGGGATACTGATAAGGGGGGGTACTCCCTAAAGATACCCTCGTTGGTCAGTGCTTGCAACCCCCCTTTACCTTCCCTCCCGTTGAGTGGGTGTCTCTTGCACCTCCGAGAAATCTGATACCTCGAGGGCCGCATCTCTCCAGTATTCAATATGGCAATGTTTTCCTCAAGTCTCAGCTATATTACTCGAGTTATAACTCCACATCGGATTTTCCAGTCTGCAATTCATCCCCCAATAATGATAACTTCCACCTTCCGCCATCCTACATCTCTACCTGAGGAGTTTCACTAATCGAAACCTATTCATTTTATTAGTTCTCATCATCAGCCTACCTCATCACATGAGTGGGTAAAGGCCTATCAAAGATGTTTCCATTGGTTCTAGCGTTCGAGTTTGCCACGGTTGCCAGCCTGTGGCGGCTCGGAAACCCCACTCTAAGGGTTCATATTCAAAAAGCACCCTTGAATATGTCGCGGAGATACAGGCCCTCATTGACAACGATCTTAGCAACTCAATGAGGTCCATAACCAGGGACTAGGCAGTGTCAGAGTTTCTCATTAGGGTGTTAGTGCAGGTGGACATCCGCTAGGGCCAGTTACTGTCCCAATAGATGAAGGAACGTACTCGAAGCTTGTGAAGAAACTGAAGCATCATCTTTGGTTCTTCTCAGACGAGAAGAATTTGTGCCAGGACCAGGTGGTGGTGAACTCGCTAAACAACCGCTGTTTTGCTGTGGCCCCCAAAGATGTATCGAGAGTCATGAAGATCAAGTTCCCGGTCCACATCATGGTCTTTGGGGTGGCCAGTAGTGAGGGACACGTTATGTCCCAGTTCGTCTCCCCAGAAGGGCTCAGACTCAGTACAGAGGGGGCTATATGAAGTGCCTGGAGGAGTTAATGTTGCCCTGGATCCAGGAGGTGGACGCTGGAAGGCCGTACGTGTGCAGCAGGAGGAATCAGCACCATGCGACAGAAGCATTGCCTGCCCTGGTTCTTCCGGCTGGTCTGACATCGCGCAGAAACTTACTCCCACTATGCTCCCTGTAGCTATCCGGTCGATCCAGGGTTTCACCACCGTGTTCAGAACGCGGATGTAGCCGTGGGTGTTTAGCTTGAGGCCCTCGCGGAAGAAGTGGGGTGGCATGACGTTACCTTTACTGCTGACGACACCGAAGACTATGGTTTTCGCTGAAAACTTCATCTGCATGACGCTGAGCATGTCCTTGCGTGCGATAGCGAACCACCTGTTCTGGGAGTTTATCTTCTGGTCTTGGAGGAAATTCTTCTCGTCAGAAGAACCACAGCTTGTCTGGCTCAAACGGGTGTTTCAACTTTTTGATCAGTTTCTTAGTGTGTTTGAGTCGATTTTGCGCCATCGCCTTAGACATAAATTTTCCCTTCCTCATCTTGTATGAAAAGTAGCGAATGTCCTTATGCATCACCAGCCTGATGAGCTTTTCATCCACACATTTCTCCCATACACTGGCACGCACCGCCTTTCTGGGATCATTGTTGATGATGTCCTGGATTTCAGCGACGAATCCCGGCGTTCTGATGACGTCACATCGTCGACCATGGGTTTTCCTCTCTGCTGTCAACTCGTAGTTGAATCCTTAACGTCTAGCCCCTCACTGACTTTTTTCACCATCCTTCTGGTGACGCTGAGGAAGTCGGAAATCTCCTTTATCCTTCCGGCGCGGATTCTATGCCTATTCCACAAATTGAGGGGTTAAAAAATTTACATAGTCAATTATTCAGCAAAAAAAATAAACAAAAATGGTTATTGTTTTTAAGAAGAAAAAGACGAACAGCGAAGGTAAAAAAAAATGTGCGTAAAATCAGCAGTTAAAAATTGCGACCGGAATACCCTCCCCACCCTATATTTAATTTGGTAGTAATTTTACCACTGATCTTTTTTTCTTCTTTAGTCCTTTTATTTTTCTGCGGGGTCCTAGAGTTTAACGTGGGATTCGAATTATAGGTCATTATAATACATGTGAGTCTTCACATCCAGGTTGGCCTAACTTCGTTGTAATCAGAATCGGCCTTTGGGGACTTATAATAAACAATTTAATCTCTTTTCATTTTTTTTACTGAGCCCCAAACCCCGAACCCCATTCCATCGAGGAATCATTAAACTCCCCCCACATGTCTTTACCTTAAGACTGGGTTTGGTAATAAATCCGGTAAATGCAAAACAAGTTGCGAGTTGCAAAATGTTGAGTTGCATCTCTCCAGTTTAGTTTTAAAAATGCTGATCGGTTGAAAGTGGTTAAATTGCACTGGTTTTCGTCTTGTATTTTGTTAGTCATTTCCCTGAGCTGTATTAAAAAAAAACCCCAAAGTTATAAGGTTATTAAAACCGTTGGTTAATTTGGGGATTATGCCCGCCCTCCAATTTTGTGGGCGTTTTGTTATATCTCTATTTTTAAAAAATACGCAAATGCTATATAGAGTATATCGTAAATATACTCTATATTATATCGTATCATAGATATACTGTAAATAGCACTTTAACTACTTAATGTAAGCAAATTTCTAATTATGATGTTATGACGAAAAATAGATTGGCCGCCATCTTGGGAGGCTTATATGTCTGAAGTTAAGCAACGCGGTAGAAAAACTAGAGGCCTGACGACATTTAGCAATCGACTTTTGAATTCGAATCTAATGTTAAGCTTTCGAATTAGGAAATATTACGAGTTTACTTAAAAAATGCGGGGGGGGGTATGGGGGATGAAGCCCCCATTTCGAAATTACGTTAAAAATGATATATAATACAATATGATGCGATTACCTAACAAAAAAACAATTTGCCCAAGAAAAAACGTCTACATTAAAAACAATTGTTTTTAAACACACATATGTATAATTATTGCCTCAACACTATCAGTAATTTAAATTTTTTTTTTTACTTGATTATGTGATTTTTTATTTGCTAATTTCATATTTACCATTTTAAGGTGGAAGAAAAAAAGCAGAAAAATTATATCGTAAATTTAAAAATGAATGGAATTATAAATATTTCTTAGTAAAATGTGAAAGTTCTTGCGTAATATGGCCAGAACAGGTGACTATTTTGAAAGACTAAGTATATAATATAATCTGAAGGGTTACGATGAGACGAAACTGTAAGACCTGATAAATTATAATCAGAAGCAGCAATACAAAGGAATATGTATAGACTATAGTGAAATGGCAAAAACAAATTTTACTAACATATTAAAATCTGATGTTCAACTTAAAGTGACTTACATGATTAAGTACAAAATTGCAAAACACAGCAAATCATTTTCTGACTGTAAATCTTATGTTAAAGTGCGTGTGTGATAGGTCATAATTAATTCGTGCTGAAAAACAATTCAACACTAACTGTTTATCTCGTAGTACAGTGGTTAGGCGTGCCGTACATATGGCAGAGAACTTTGGAGCACAATTGAAAAATGAAATTTAGAATTTTTATTTTATTTTCGTTGGCCTTTGATGAATGTTTTTATACGAGACATCGCTCAGATATTGATCTTTATTCGAAGAATTACAAGTGATTTTAAACTCAAAGATTTAGCAACGCAGCCAATCGGAAGCCACAACAACAGAAGAAGATTCACTTAAAGAAATCGAGGAATATCTTAACAAAATTCAACCTACACCGCACTTAAACTAGTGAATGTGACTAACGATTGGTGACTAAGTCTGATAGATAAAAATATACGAGTACTAGGAAGAATTCATTATTAAGTAGATGAAATAAATCGAGGGCAAAAGATTCTTTCTTTGTACTGTATTATTCACCAAGGAGTTCACTGTAAATATGAGTAGAAAAAAGACAATGTAGTTAAAACCTGTAGCTAAATTAGTCAATTATATCAACAACATTGAACCATAGACAGTTTATAAAGATTTTAAAACAACCGGAGTCAAAATACACAGATAATATTGTCGTAGAATTGCTCATAGTCTGGTCTAATAATTATTCTAGTCCTTGATCTGGACACATCGCTTTTGTTTAAGTCGGTGGTATTGACCCTATGACTCAATCCTACGATCATATATATATATAAGGTAGGCTTTAATTCCTACTGAACGTGCGAAAGCTGGTTAGAGGCGTGTTGTGCCGTAGCCAGGATTCTCACTATAAAAGTCCCACTTGTTACTGGGGGGAGGTTTGTGATTGTTGAATTCTAAGAGTGCAAAATACAGGTTGAATGAATTAGCCGAAGGGATGCTTAATTAAAGTCTTGCCAAGGGTACGTCAAAAGGGAGGAGCCACAAATAAACACACGTACACAAAATAAACTTTACTTTTTTGAGACAGCGACCAAGTTGACTCGACGGCGCGTTGGTAGTCGATACGTTACGGCAACGACTCTCGTTCAACGTGAGGATTACGCAAGTAGATTTGGGACACTGCTCTAGAGGGGTAAACGGCGATGTTATTTATATCGCGGATTGTGGGAAATCGAGAGAGAGAGATCCCATTCACGACAATTCGCTTATTGCAGCGCCTTCTTGACAATCTCTATGCTATCATAAAGAAAGCAAATAAGATTTAAGCTTCTTTGTGAGATACGCGTTCTTTCGTCCGACTTCCTGTCGCCAGTTGGTGGAAGGGTGGGGATGGGAGAGAGGAGACGAAGGTCAACTCAAACGACAAATTTCTTTCGTTCCCACGATTGTCTGGCGGCATGTGAGTATGTACGTTCCATACCCTCACAAATATGCTTTATACATATGTAAGATGGTTAAGTTTAGGCATTTCTTAAAAAAAGAGTTAAGGGACTACGAGGAGAAATTGAGTTGCTAGAAATGAAAACAAAGGCAAGATTTCCCCCATTTGACGGATATCATTTAGATTCCAAATCTTGCCTTTGTTGTTGACATTGTATCTTATTTAGGCGATCTCAAGTTGAAATTACTGAGGAAACGAAGTGTAACGTATTCATTTTAAAACTTTCCAACATATTGCAGTTTTCATTGAAACTTTTGAAAAATATTGTTCCCAATTGGAAGTTATCTATATTTAATGAATTTTCATTGATAGAAATTGATTTCCGTCTGCCAACTAATCCTTTCAACTTTGTTGTGGGTGAAGCTTGCCCTGATCTTCAGCCTGAACTGATTAAATTTCTAAGCGATTTTCATTATTCACAATATTATAATAATTTATGTTTGATGTCATTGTCATTTTCATTATTCTATATTTCAATCATTAATTTAAATATAAAATATTCATTAGTTTTTTCTAGAGAATGATAATTTGCTTGGCTAAACTTTTATGTTAACCAGGTGATCGTTTTCACTAAATTTAATATTGCATGACTCATGACAAAGGCTTCGGCGCAGAAGAAAAAGCGTCTGCTCTCTCAGTTCTCACAAAAAGGTCAACTTCAACGTATTCATAACTAAAGGCGTTCTGGACGTCTTTTCAATAATTTCACTGTTACAAGAGAAAGTTAACGATAGCTTACCCAACATACTAACAAGAGGAATAAGCTACTCCAGACGGCAACGATATTCTCTGGAACGAAATATCATAAATCCCTGGAAACAGTATTAGTCCTTTTTCCCAAGGTAAGCCAATCTTTTATCATTCTCTTTGCTCATGTTAAGTTTAACTCATTAAAAATTCTTATAATAGATCGATAGATAATAGATAGACAGTCTGAGCAAATCTTGTATTTTGAATAAATCTAAGAGTCATACAGCTTCTTTATTTTCCGCCACTGCGTCGTACCAAGTCTTCAAAGACGGGCAAACAAAACACTCTAAGGGCTGTCGCCACTCAGGGACACACAAAGCATTACGTCGAGTTGCTGTGACCACTTAGGGTCACACGCCCTTCCACTACGATCGAAACTCCTGCAAGAATCATCCTTCAGTGTCGATTGCACCATGTCTCAAACTACCAGGCAGTCCTTTCTCACAAAGAAGGATTCCTTTGCGCCAACTACCTGATCACCTTAACTTCGTGCCCCGTTACCGACTGAGGGTCATTGGCGCCATAGCCATGGTTACAAGACCAGAAGGGAGCACAATCAACAATTACATATGATTCGCGGCATACAGTTTGCTAATTAAAAAAGTAATTACAGAATTCCTAAGTTTATTGTTTTTTCGAACTTTAACACAATTATTAGATATTTGGCCCGCGTTACTTTAGGAAAATTGAAAAGTGGCTTTCTGAATCATAAAGTTGGTACCCCTGGGTTAGAGTCAATCGCACCCCGAAGGAACTTCCCCACCCCATTCTACTCGAAGTCGAACTCGCATACTGGCCCTGGATCGGGTTTCTGGGAGGATGGGTCTTTCTACTTCGACGCAGCTTGCAAAATTCCACCACACTGGAACCTCAAGGCTTAAGGTTTATTTGCATTTCAGCTAAATGCTACCACGCTTCGGTCGAAGCTTGCACTAACTAGTTCATAAGTCGACCGGGTCGGATAGAAAAGTATTCTCATGGTTAGGAAACTCGGTGTGTTGCGGGTCCCGTGTTTTTGTCTCTGTTTACATTCATTATAGGATGTTATTTTTATTCCTCTGGATTTAATTACGGTCGAATTATGTATGGAAAATGGGAAAAAAATGTCTTTTCTTATTTGGAACGTCAGGGAAAATTTTTGGCAGCTGTTACATATTAGGGCCGTTCTGAAATTAAACGGAATTCATGTCCCTTTGGGATCATATCCCTATATACAA